>JAYRBT010000082.1:27219675-27262100 GCA_036023395.1 Myiotriccus ornatus | reverse complement strand
TATGAAGTTCAACAAGGGCAGGTTCCGGATTCTGCACCTGCGATGACGCAATTCTGGTTGTGTGTACAGACTAGGGAGTGAGAGGCTGGTGAGCAGCACTGCAGAAGGTGTCCTGGTGTCCTGTCAATGGCAAGTTGAATATGAGTCAGCAGTGCCCTGGCAGCCAGGAGGGCCAACCGTGTCCAAGGGGGCATCAAGAAAAGCATCACCAGCCAGTCAAGAGAGGGGATTGTCCTGCTCTGCTCTGCACTGGTCAGGCCTCACTTTGAACATTGTGGCAGTTTTGGGCAACAGAGTATGAAAAAGACATTAAGCTATTAGAGAGCATCCAGAGGAGGGCCACGAGGATGGTGAGGGGCTTGGAGGGGAAGCCACATGAGGAGTAGCTGAGGTCGCTTGTCTTGTTCAGCCTGGAGGACACTGAGGGGAGACCTCGTTGTGGTCTTCAGCATCCTCCTGAGGGGGAGTAGAAGGGCAAGTACCAATCTCAGCTCTTGTGACCAGTGACAGGACTCAAGGACACAGCATGAAGCTGAGTCAGGGGAGATTTAGGTTAGATATCAAGAAATCATTCTTCCCCTAGAGGGTGGTTGGGCACTGGAACAGGCTCTCCAGAGAAGCGTTCACAGCACCCAACCTGACAATTCAAGAAGCGTTTGGACAACACTCTCAGGCACATGATGTGATTCTTGGGGTGCCCTATGCAGGGCCAGGAGTTGGACTCTATGATCCTGATGGGTCCCTTCCAACTCAGCATATTCTATCATATGATTCTATGATTCAGTTTTTTATCGTTGTTTAGTGCAAACGTAAATGAAGGACGAAGAATCAGCAAGGAATCAAGAACACAGACTAGGATATTTGCTGGTACTAGTCTAATTTACAAAACGCATGAGTTTTGAAATAAGTTTTCTAATTAAAAATTTTCTTCTCAGTTTTAAAGGGAAAAAATCATCTCTTCTTTTGAAGGTTTTCAACCCTTTCTGAATTCTATGATATGCGTCCTTTCTAGAGATACCTATCTTTGTCTCCAAATTCTGTTTTGAGTGACAAAATGAAAATTAGATCAAAGAAACTGAAGTTCAGTATTGCTGTTGTTGCCGTATCCTTTGTGAGTCCTTTTTCTCACAATTTTCACCTAAAATGTTTCTTTTATTTATTTTCAGTGTTATCCTTAGAATGTTTTTATCTTTCATCCTTAAAAATATTTTTACATATCTGACAAATATCATGATTTCTTGTTTCTTGGATGAGTAAACACTGAAATTTTGTGGGTTTTCCTCTCTTATGAAACAAAATTCTTAAGCTATAAAATATTTCACAAAATGGTATTTCTACTTATTGGAACTTTGGAATTTATTCTGATATTAAACTTGAGCAAAGAAATGTTTTCCATTCCCCATGTTTCTGTGAAAACAACAAAGCAAATAACTGCACAGACATTCAAGGCCTTAAATCCCATGTAAATGTATCCTAACAGAACCAATGTTCAGAATCATTCAAAGCCAACTACTAATCATATCACAGCTCTACAGTATGAATCACAGAAATAAGAAAAACCTCAGTAGGTGATCATGGAATTATTACTAGAAGTGGTGATGGTAGTGTGTATATGTTGCCTTGGAAAGTATCAGGTTAACATCTATGTCTCAGAGAGTACACAATCTAAACTAGAGAGACAATATATGAAAAATGCGTACGGCTTTTGAATAACACATTTGCAAATAAATGAATTGACAGCAACAGATATTTCATATAAACATGTTGTGTTCTTTTTCTGTTAACTGCTCTAAATGGACACATCTAGTCATACTGCAGCAAGATTACTAAATTTGCAAAGATATTAATACCAAAAAATTCTATGTAGGTGTTTATTTCTACTTTTAACATACATTTGGGAACTGTGAGGGAACAATAATACTGGGCTAAATCCGTATTTCTCTGGAGTTGATAAATTTCATGTTTTACTGCACCTGAGAGTAGTTCACAAATCAAGTTTCATTAAATACAAGGCTGATAACTACTTGCCCTCTTCTGTTTTGCATTTTAAGCCATACCACTAAATATTTTTGTGTGTTTCTACTTTAAATAGAAAACACTTGCATGAATAACCAGAATAATAACCCCTTGGATATCCTTAACTGGTTTTGCACTTTCTGTAAGTGTTCTAACCCAGCTTTTACTGATTTTATAATGGCAATAGGCACTACCTGTATGACATCTGGTGAATCAAACTCTATTACCACATACAATTCAGCCCAAGAATTTTGTGTTTGTTGCACAAAGTAAATAATATTAGTTGATGAAAAACTACCAACCTCAAGTTTAGCATGCTGTGTTATCACATATTTTATTATAACTTGTGATATTAGACTATGTTCAACATGCTCATCTGATCACTGGTTTTCTCAGGGAGGAAACAGGGGAGTCTCATCACTGCCAAAATGAAATTTAAGAGATCTTCATTACAGCTAAGTCCACAAGGAAGATTGAGCTGTGTCACCCCTGAGTCAGGTAGTTCCTCAAATTTCACTGCACTCAGTTTTTAGCTGGGATATTGAACTAGTTACTTTTCTCTCTCACTGACAGGTTAGGACCTTACAAAATAATTTTTAAGAAACCTGGCAAAAATAATGCTGCTGATAAACTTGGTCTATTTAAATGGAGTCATATTTTGTCTTTTCTAATCAGTCTGGTTGTCAACTCTGTAATGACAGTAAACACTCAATATAATATATTGACTATATTAAACTAGGTTAGAAAAATTAAAAAAAAAAAAGGACAGACAGATTATAGAATAAACTCTGAAAGTAGGAAACAGTACTTTACACATTTAATTAGTGAATCTGATTATGAGAAACTGAATTTGTTGGCTGCTTGCTGATGACATAGAAGGAGCTCATGTCAATAATTTCTAAAAATGCTAAGGGCACTTTATATTGCCCAGGTGGTTATACTGTAAACAGATTTCATTCTCTAAAACCAAAATAAAAATGAACCTTCATTTTCTATATAAAATATATATGTGTGAGTATGGGCACACATGGATGCATCTGTGAGCTTGTGAGAGTGTGTGTATGCATGTGTATCGGTTCTTTTTCATATCACATGAAACTGCTTGCATACAAGGACATTTGCCTCTTTGTCTATGTTATGATACCATAAGATCAATTTATCCTTTAGCTTAAAAGCTCTTTTTTCTGACATGGTAATAGATGAACATGAATGACAGTTCAGGGTGAAGGATTCTTTTTAGTCTTCTTTACTGTGCAAAAAAAGAGAATGGAAACTAATTAAAAAGTGTCTTTGACTAAGAGTCCAATATTTCTTTCTTTTTGACTGGTTGGTTTTGTGCTATAGAAACAGTCCTCACAGTAAGGACAGAGGAAAAATTAAACTAACACTGGAAATCACTTCTACCCAATCTCCTTAACCTACAGAAGACATTCATATTTGATTGACATCCTGTACTCAGTTCTTATCTTCTTCAGAACAACCTGTTTCTTAGTTTTTTTAGTCATTTATTCCTATGTTTTCATATTAGTCCAGTATAACAGACACTGCACTGGAAATGCTGAGAAATGTAGATGTCTTCTGATCTGACCTGGAATTTGAAAAGAAACTCAGTTCAAAACCAGAATTAATTTAAATGTCTCTGGAGCTGGCACTGCTGAAAGAACCACTGTTGAAGGTCTCCATTTATTCCACCAAGAATTTTCATAATAATATATATTAATGACTTTTGGTAGGTCTACAGTGCACATTTGATTTTTTTTTTGCCTAGAAGAAATTTATGTTTAAATTCCAAATCTTCAGGTGTGTTTGAAGAATTCTTAAGTTGATTCAACCAGGAAATCAATATACATGGGTATTAAAAGGAGAAGCCAACAGCCCATTTAGAGAAGTAACCACTTGGTTAAGTGTAAAGGTGGGTAAAATAAATGTTCAAAACTTCTCCGGAGATTTATAGTCCCAGGAGGCCTGATCTGGTGTCTAATCAATGTAACTTATTACATTCAGCACAATAGCTGAGAGAGGAACAAAAGTGAAAAAGCTCATTTAAAAGCAGTCTTCATACACCCCTGGTGCTTTCACAACCATACTCTGACCCATCTTTGATTTAATGCAGTTGCTGGAAAGGAAGTTGAGGCAAGAATTTTAGCTGAGATGGGCTAAGATGTGTAAGCCAACAGCTCTCCTCCATGGAGAACAGGTATCTTTTCCTATTTCCACAAAGTTTGAACTAGCAGAGACAGCAGTGCCCACTGGAACTCCCCCATGATGGAGTTCTTTGATATCTAGCTATCTGAAGAAGAGAGGGGAAAGTGTAACTATCGTAATGGAAGGAAATGCTTAACCACAACAGCTACAGGTAAAAATCAACATACACAGAACACCTAACCAAGGAGTGGCCCTCAGGAAATGTAGTAAGGAATATAAGGGAATGGGCTTACCTTTTTTGAGGTTTTATTTGGGACTTCTTTTTCCATAAGAGGACTAGTCCACTATCGCCATTAACCAGGAAAACTCAAGCCTTTTTATTTTGTCCTGTGCTTCCTCCTCGTCACACAGCTCTTTGACAATCCTGACCATCGCTATCACCGTAGTTCAGACATCTGTGCACAACAGACAGCAATGTGTTAACAGGGAAAACAAGCAGTATTCTGAGTGGTCTATTTTTGTTTCTGAAATATTTTATTTTGTGGAAAAGCTACAAATCCTTTCAAAATAATTTGACTGGCTTTCACTCTCTATACTAATCTGACTGGCCAGCAAGTGCCTTTGTGGTAGCTGTTATCTGTCTTCCAAACTGCACTAGTAACACAAGTTAACTCAGCAGGAAATACAAATACTTCTACCATACAAATAATCATTGCAAGACAACCACACTGTTTGAAGACCAGAGTGCATAATGACTCCCAGTACCTGTGCAAGTTTCTATTCTTCAGCACTGAAAAACAGAATAGGAGAAATGTATTTTTTACCCTACTAACTTCTGTTCAGCATCTGTTAGAGAACGGTATAATAAGAAACACCTAAGATGGGATCAATATTTTCTTGAATGGATGTTCTTTATTCATATGAATGGGTCTTGATTGATTGATTTTTTTAGCAAAATGAAATAAAAACAACTGGGGGGAAAAAAGAGCCTAATGAGGGCTGAAGCCTATATGAAAGAAGAATGTGAGACTAATACAAAACCAAAAACCAGTTCCCTAACAGCTCCTCTGACCTTGCTAAGTTTTGTGTGCATGGAAAAAGACAGTGGAAAGGGAATGTCTTGTTCTCTGAAGTTGACTCCCCAAGGTAAAATAATCAGATCAAAACAGGACAGTCATGGCAGAGTATAAAAGGAATTATTCAGCTGAAATATTATGAGAATACCAACTGTTCTGCTCCAGTTTACAAACTAAACAGCTTTATTCTTATTTGTTTGTGCTCATAAGAGTGTTGCAGAGCTGATTGTACAAGAATCTACACAGCAGTACTGGGATAATGAAATATGCAGTAACAGCAAGTCAGCTGGGCACCTGATACCTTCAGAATACAGTCCCTTCAGAAAATAAATATTTTTCATAAATATTAAAGCATATACAGAATGCTCCTTTCCTACTCCACATCAAATTCTTCTCAGCCACAGATATTTATCTCAGCAAATGTTAAACAGAGAACTTGCACCTGAGGGAAGCAGAGGAGAACCTGAAGCATTCTGAGTGGCATAGAAGAATGAAACTTAAAAATGGTATGAGACATAAACTAGACTGTACATAAACTCCACTTGGTACCATGCTCCACATTAAAAGCTGGTTACACATTCATGATGGGAAATATTTTGATGCATATATTCTCACCAATTGCTGCTGTGCATCTTTTGTCTGCATCACAGGTCTCTGCTGTCTACTGTCACTGTGTCTAGCAGTTCTGGGGTGCAGAAGTGACAGGAAATGAGCAACAAAGACCCTCACAGTAAGACCTTGTGGTCTTAAAAATCTAGCTCAAGGAAAATAAATTTGCCCTATGCAATCAGATAGAAGATTTATTTCAAAGTGTACACAACTCACTGAAAGCCAAAGACAGGTCTGGAGTTTTACCTGTTGTCATTGCTCTTTAAAGGAACCTGAATTAACTGTATTTAAAGTTAGCTCACACAAGCTCTGTAGGCTGTCCTGAAAAGTGCAGCAGCTATTGTCATCCAGTACAAACAGAGTCAATGTATAGATGCACTGAGGTGTAAAAATTGCAAACGGAGTGAGAGTCTTGAGCCTAATGTATAGGTGAGCACTTAGTCTCAAGTGCTCTTGGCAGGAGAGAAAGACGATGTAACACTTAGGCTTAATACAAGAATATTTACTCTTGTCTTTTTCAATAGTGGTGGTGAAGTGGCAGAACCAAACTGGTTATAATGCTTTCATCCATGCAGGTTTACCCTCTCTCTCTTCCAAAAGTTGTTACTTGTGTGCTCTCTAACATCACATGTATTTTCCCAATATATGCCACAGGTACCAGGGAAACCAAGCCTCATGTAAGGGTTCATACGTTATCATCATTGAGCCCATCATAGTATTTCATTGACATGTCCCTTCCTCATAACTGCTATAAAACACAGCAAATTCTGAAGAACACCAAAATTAGACCATTGTCTGAAATCACTGCTGCAATACAGAGTAGAAAGTATCTGTTTATGCAATTCACTTTTTCTCAAAGCTTTGTAGTCAGGTAAATGCTCTTTTTGACACATAAGTTATTACATCCCAGGGAAACATCACAGTCTGCAGTGTTATCTCACCACTACAACAAAAATACTAACATGAATGACACTGTAAACATGCAATCACTCACCATTGACACAAAGCCACCTCTATCAGGCCACATTGGCTTACAAGGTATAAAGCAGACCACCTCCTCATGTCACAGTATGAAACAGTAAGAAAAACTGAGGAAATATTTCAAGATTCAAACTCTCTGTTGATCACTTGCATAGCAAAATGCATCATTGTATACAGACAAGAGACAGCTCTTTTTACTCACTGATGCTCTCCTTGGCTGATGTACACCATTATAAAGGATACAAGGTGTTGTATCTCCTAATGTAAATTTCCTATTCTGCCTAGAAGTGTGGAGTCATTAATCTTGACAATTCAACCAACTCACCTGAAGTAACATCTGGTCATGACTTCTAGGTAAATCTTGGGAGGTCAATTCCCAGCTTTGGCAGTGCAATTTATTTACATATATATGATGAAAAATCAGCTTAAAAATTTAATACAAAACAATAAATCGTATAACCAGATACAGCCATCTACCACAAATATAAACACCCGAAGAAAAATCAGTGCAATATATTTTAAACAGAAATTATCAAAAAAACACAGGACCCAACCACTTAAAGCAAACTCAGTTTTCACTACCAAAACTTATGCACTTATTTTGAGAGCCAATCAGTAGAGATTGAGAGGATTGCAAATATTTGCTCTGGTCTCAGAATTAAGGCCCAGGTTTAGAAACCTGGAGATCTGGGTTCTGTTTTTGTCTGGCCTTAGACAATCATTCTGGGAGGTTCACACACTGACTACATTGCAACTATCTTTGAAATTTTATGGGGAAAATGTAGGGGTTTCAGTTTCGCATTGATTTTACAGGAGTCTTTTGAAGGGCAAGTCAACTCATCTGAGCAGGATGCTAAGTGCAAAAGTTATTAAGTATCTTATCAGCTCACTTTATCCATGCCTCAGTTTCTTGATACTTTGGGGGAAAATATCATTATATTTTTTGGGAGGGAAAAAGATATTTTCCCTGTATACAGGAACTGAAGGAAGTTAAAATTACTGATATTCAGAAAACATTACCCTGAATGCTGCTAACTAAAAGCAGATTACAGAATGTATAGAGAAGGACTGACAGAGAAAAGAAGAAAGCAACACTGCACTGGTCCTTTAGCATTAACAACTTCCTCAGTCATAAGAAAGAAAGAGAAAAATGCAGTCTTTTTTTACCACCCCAGGGCACCAACAAACACAGAATTCTCTCAAGCCTTGTCCCCAGTAATCACCAGTTTTTCACACAGCTTCCATCTAGATGAAGATTAGGTTCTTCATACAGTCACAGAATATCTCCCAGGCTTTTCAGGCTGGAAGGAACCTCAAAAGATAATGTGGTCCAACCTTTCATGGGAATTGGAGTTTCGATCAGATTATCCAGCATTCTGTCCAGACACACCTTGAAAATCTCCGGAGAGGGAACTCTACTACGTCCCTGGGGAACTTACAACTGTTTTTACTGGGAAAAATTTCTTATGAAAATATTTTATGTCAGGATGACATATCTCCCAATGTAATTCATACTAGTTTCCCCTTGACCTCTCCATGTGTTGTTTTTTTTTAAATGTTCTGTATCTTCTAATGCCCATGAGACATTTAGGACCATACACTTTAAAGGTCTGAAAAGTTAGATATTTATGTTTCCGCTCAGATGAAACTTGAACTTTGAACAAAACATGGCCCCAAACCTTCCCAAAGCATCAACAACAGGAATTCAAACCATTACAATCCACATTCCATTAATTCTTACCTAAAGGAAGAGGAATTCCAGAAATGTCATGGAAAATTTCCAACTTATGGCACTGATTGTTCTACAGCACCTTTGTATATATCTACAACATAATTTCTTTCTGAAGTAGCAACAAGATCTTTAGTGAAGTAGCAATGAAGAACATGTGAATTCTGTTTTACATTCTTTGCCAACCTTTCTCCATAATGTGGCATCATGCTGAAAAGCAAGAGGGCAAACAGAAATATTTAAACCTTTCTTCTAGCTCGTTAGATTAAATAAGCATCATTACATGGAACAGTCTTTGTGTTACTTTAACAGATCCAGTACATCTCCTATAATGCTTTTGTGTAAAATCCTTCCCTGCATATACAGAACTTAGTCATAACACATTACAGCTGGCTATAGACTTTTTCATGAGCAAACTGCTTTTTAAATTGCACAATCCATTTTTATTTTCTTTTTTGTTTGTCACCTTACCACTGGAAGGAAAATTTCCTGGAACTTATTTCATTTCATGTCTGACAATATCAAGCCTGCATCCAATACATTAGTATGAAAACTGAAGATAAGCAATTACATTTACATGAGGTCAGTGAACAAGTACAGGAGACAAAAAGCCTAAAGGTTTCACTGTATCTTCAGCTTGTAAGAGACTTCTTGATGAGAATAGGGAAGAACAAAATAAGCAACTAACAAGGAAATAACTCAGGTTTTTTGTATGCAGATAATTTTCATATAATATCATTAATACTGGGTAAATAAACTTGAAATGAATATGTCCTCTTGGTAATCTGACTTCTCTCAATAAAGCTGTGTTAGCCTCTTTTTGTGCTACTATAAGTCAGCCACTTTGAGATGAGGCACTGATGGATTTTATTTCTGAGGAATTCTCCTCTTTATTTCTGATTTACTAAATTCCAATTAATGTATACAAATGTGCTAATGTAATAAAACCTTAAAAATGGTCAGTGCAAAAACAGTATAGTCTTTATCTCATGTACATTTTTTTGAAAAAAAGTGGAAGAAGAACTTGTGAAAGAGCTTGTAAAAGAGGAAAAAGTACTTGTAAAACCAGTATAAAGCACAAAGGCTGAATATCCTTTTCAGGGCCAAACCACTCTTCACAACACTAAGGGATAATCTGAAAATGTTTAACATTGTTGCAAGCAAAGGAATTAGCAGAATAGTGCTCTTTGATCAATATCAACATTGTGCATCATTTCCAATGGTCATGAAGAGCAAAATTCTATTTATTGACTAAAATATGCTATGCAACATTGAAGCTTAATATAAAGGGTCATGAAATACTCACTAGACCAGGAGTAAGCCAGTAATCTGATTTTAGCCAAATCAACAATTTCTTGCATTGCAGCAGCACTTGACATTTCCCACTCTCATTATTTTTTGGGGACCTTTTCAAACCATAGACAAATTCAGTTTCTGAAATCAAAAGGTTAAAGTATTACATATAGTAGGATGAAATAAATAAACAGAAAAAATGAAAATATGAGCAGTGAGAAGGTAAAAAACCCCAAAACATTTGTGTTCATAGATTAATGTGTTCTAATTGTTGTTCTGAATAGGAACCATTTTGCTTTTATTTTTCTAGCTTATCAAACTAATAAGAAAGTGTTCTTGTAGCTTTGAACCCAGTTTCATTTTATACCATGCCATGGAAACCCAAAAGGAGCAGCAAATGGGAACAGAGCAGCCAGACAGAAGTCAGCACTTGCTGTGACAACCCAGGAACCACCCCAGCAGACCAATGGCCTGTCTGCCATGGGAAACTATCAAGCACTACTTGAGAAAAATCAGCCTGTGTACTTAACTACTCTCTTTTAAATTTCATGTTCTTCTAGTAGCTGAAATGCCTTGAAACAATATTGTTCCCAACTTTCATGCAAAATCCTGCTGTACCTTTGGCTGTAAGGGATAAGCACAAACAAGGAATTTCACATCAAATTGATTTCTAGTGCTAAGACCTTTCCAAGATAAATTGTTGCAGTCAGCCTGCTCCTCAAACTCAGCTCCCACTCTCCACCCCTTCTGTTGTTGCATATAAAATTTGTTATGTACTACAAAGGTCAGCAACTTGGACCTGCACAGGGGCACTACGGACTCTGGATTCAAAGTCCATACGTATCTCCTTTTTCTCAATGCTGAACATGGATAAAATCATCCCATGACAGAATGCACTTGAAAACTGTTCTCATCCACGATGAAAGAGACAGGGCAGGGAACTTTCAGTGCATGCAATCCCAGCGCCCTCCAAACCCACAATCTCCCAGGGCAGAGTTCATTTCCCAGAGTTCATAACCTATGTTCAGCAGTGTTGCGAACCACTGAACTCAAGCCTATACTGTTTTTTGGAACCGGGTAATCTGAATAAAATTAAATTATTTTTGTTTAAAAGAGATCTTTCCCAATTTTTCCTTCACAGCTGCAGTTTTTGTTACTGAGTGTCAAGGAAGCCAAGGGACTGAACACACCTGACCTCAACGTTTTAGAGTTCTCAGTTATGAAATTCAGTTTCCTCCCTGGTGGTGGATGCTAGGTCATATCCTAGCAAAGAGGAGTTTTGCATGTAACCTCTGAATAAACTTTTCAAAAAGTGTGTTTTGACTCCCATTTCTAACGAGAAAAAGGTTCAGTCAAGTAACACTCTGTATTTCACTTTTAATTTCATATATCCTACACCTCTCATGAGGTTTTTAAGTGGTACATATCAAAACCAAGATATGAACAGCCAAGGAAACCAGGTAGACAAAATTATATACAATCTTAATTAAAATGTCACTTATTCCCCAAGAATTAACCAGTAAGATAATTCCTTAAATTATCATTTTTTATTTTCAAATATAGACCTCCTTTTCCTCTCAAAGAATTCTGAATTTTCTTTGATTACTAAACTTTTCATATGATCAGTGAAGAGTTATGATAACACTTCACGATTGTTTTTAACAATCTGATCCCCCGTTGCTACTAACTTTAATCAGGGATCATACATAATCTTAATTATTGATGATGGATTTTAGAAATTAAATTTTAACAGAGCCAGTGAAATAATAATTCTGACCAATCTCAGGTGCAGTGAGATCTTCCTAATGCAGATAGATCTCAGATCTGAAATGTCATGCACAATTATCCCAGAGACCCTGACTCCAAATCTCTAAATAACTCCAGCATTCTGCAAGCTCTCATCTTCCTGTGACCACTTTCAGAACTTCTATTCAAGGGAGTACAAAAATTATCCTTCCAGTACTGGAAGGTAAAAGTAGTGGATGAGAGCCATAACTTAAACAGAAATGGGAAAAAAAAAAAAAATAAATGAAAAAGCCCCCAACATCTATTCTTACAAATTAAGCAGCAGAATGCTTAAACTATCAGGAAACAAATACAAATAGAACGCCTCACAGTGCAGACTAACCAAAGATTTCCAGACCATTTTTCATTCAGTACACTATTAGGGATCTCTCTAATCAGAATAAAACATTCCTGTTCCTGACAATGGAGCATAAAGAGACCAGTTTTGGGAATCAGGTTTCTATTGTGATTCCACAGTATATTACAATTGCTATATCATGTTTGTGATGTCATTTCAGCATATTGCTACATCACTCTTCTAAATCAAAATCCCCTGTAACATCAAAAGTCTTCAAATTAGTAAATATGGTATCAAACTATTAAGCCTTCCTGCCTTCTCAGGCATGTTGAAGAAATCAGAGACTGCAGGTCAGGACAGGCAGCCATCAAGTCTCCTTGACAGGACAGGGCTCACAAGCTCTGACATCCTCCTCAGGGCTGACCTCCTCCTGCCTGTAGCGCCACAGAAACCTGGAGCAAGCAGGATCCAGGCAGGAAGAGGCAAGTGGCTGCTGTCCTTTGAGTGCCGTGTCAGAGCAGTTGCCAAGCTTGAGAGGTAAAGGCAGTAGCTTAAGAAGAGGGACATCTGTAACACCATCTTTTGGCAGTTTCCATGTAGATGTGTGGAGCCCATAGAGCTGAACAACGGGGCTGAATATGTGGATATGGACCCACCGGCATCAGCTACTGAAGTTCTTTCTCACTGTACACTGGCCTGAGGGCTGGTCATTCTTATGATTTATATATTAGTCTCACTGTGCAACACAGGTAATCACTAATGCTGGTCTGAGCCAAGGTGTGGAATACCAGTGGCCACCACAAGGCCTCCCTGGCTAAGAAGAGGTAGGCACAGGCAAGGTACTCATCGATATAGGGGGTAACTACAGACATTGTAAAGAAAGCTGAACTGAGCTCAACACAGAGCACCACAGGTTGGCCTTTTTTTCCGGAAAAATGGCAGTAGTGATTGAGTGGATCACCTGGTTATGTAAACGGCCTTTGCACTAAAATTTAAGTTTATTGTATAAAAGTGTGATCATCCTACTTTACTCAAATTTGAGAATAGTCTATTCTCTGTTCTACAAGCACTCCTAAGGTCAGGCTCTCGATCAAATATACAGCTCCTGTATAGGAGGGCACTTTTAGATCCAGGCTTGGTTGAGTCTGCTGTCATGATATGAGGAAAACTCCTGGAAACATTATATATTTTAGAGCATCAAAAGTAAATTAACCTTGCCTAAATGTATCCTTTTTCTTGCCTGACCTTCACCACTTGGGAGGGCAGTCATCAGGCCACTTATTGACTCTAGACAGATAAAATGTCCTGTACTCTCTCTTAAGAACGGCCCAACATTTCCTGTTCCAAGTTTACATGATATTTGTAGATATGTGAAATTCATACTGAGTTCATGTCTTTTAGAAGATCCAGAGGATTTTAGGACATGAACTTGGCATGCATGTAAAAAATTCAGGCTATTCTTAGGATTAGCTGCCTGAGAGCCAGATTTGTAGTCTTTTCCTCTTTTTTTTTTTTTTGTGTGAAGAACTTTATGAAACATTGCTATTCTCAGTTGCTAATCATCTTTTAATAAGTAATTATATTTGCAATTGCAGACAACTAAGTTTCTTTTGTATTTCTGATTTTTTTTTTTCCCTAAGGTCTTGGTTGTATTGAGTACTGTAACCTCAGTGGTCTCTTGCACACATTCACCACTGGTTACCATTTATCTTTAAGCAAGGTAGTGGGTGATTAAATCAGAGCTTAACTCCTATTGCCCTGAAGAGAAACACAGATAAGTGCCTTATATATATGTATGCTTTGCATGTAGACATAACTGTTTGTACTTTTAATTCCAAGTCTATATAACCAATGGGTACGCAAAGACAGATAACATCCAGAATTCAATTCTTAATGGATTATAATGGACATGAAATAAAAGACTTATAAAATTCTGTTAAACTAGCATAAAAATTCTGCATGATTTTCCAGAAAATACAAAACACATCAAAAGTAGAAGCAGAGGCAGAGGCAAGAAGAGATCACTGGTTTCTGCTCAGTAAAGAATGAACTCTGGGTCTTTTACTTGCATAAAGTGCTGTCATAGTCCTAAGGAAAAGACAAAAGATAGACAGAAAAGTTAAAAATAGTATCTCTGTAGTATCATTTTCTAGGGAGACAGAAATTGTATTCATTAGAAATGGTTATAATTTTGTTTGTTGAGATGGATATTCATAACATTAACCCATTAACTGTACTTTGATAGAACTGCTCAAAAAAGATAAATACTTCTTAAGATTTCTCCTACCCAAAGAACTGTCTTTGTCCCAGACAAAGAAGAGAAAACAGTGTTTTTCAAGATGATTTAATATCTTCCAATTTTCTGATCAAAAATTCAGGAATCAAGAAGTAGTTTACTGGAATACAAAGATTATGATGACACATGCATATGACCATTGATTTAATCTGGTATAAAGTTTTTCATAGGAGAAAAGATAATACATACCCACCAATAAAAATAGGCTTATACACTGTGTAGAGATGATTTTACTCCATTCCACTAACATTTCTGCATTGGCATGGCATTTTTGCTTGTTATTGACCTATCCTAATTTTGATAGTTGTTTAATTCTGACCAGATGGTTTCAGAGAAAGACAATTCGCATAAGTTACAAATTAAAGCTGTGTCAGTTTCTAATTTTTAAGTTGTTTTATATTGCTTGTATTAATTTCTTCATATTTGTTTTATGAAAAGCATAGAATCAGCACAACATTACTGTAAATAATTACATTATTTGCACATCTGAAAAATATTCCGTCTGCTGACTTTTGCTTCTGGTACAGAATTATCATCAGCAAGAGGTCACAAATACAATCTGATTATTGAATTGGATTTAGGTAAATCTTCCAGACTATAGGACAGCTGGCACATGCACTTAGTCCGAACACCTGTCATGGGCAAAAGAGTCTTAACTAGGGGATTTTTTGCTTAATTTAATTCATTGCCAGCTACACCAACTTCTGAGTACTTATTCAGGTATTGGAAAATAATCATAGAATTATAGAATACTGTGAGTTGGAAGACCTACTAAGGTCATCTTACCCAACCCCCCAGCAGTAAGCAGGGTCATCTTCAATTACATCAGGTTGCTCAGAGCCCTGTCCCATCTGATCTTGAATGTTAACAGGAATGGAGCATCTACCACCTTTCTGTGCAACCCAGTGTTCTACCACCTGCATCACAAAAATTTCTCCCTTATGTCTAGGCTAAATCTGCCCTCTGTAGTTTAAAACCATTACCCCTTGTCCTATTTCAGCAGGCTCTGCTAAAAAGTTTGTGTCTATCTTTCTTACAGGCCCCAGGTAAGTACTGAAAGCCTGCAATAGGGTCGTCCCAGAGCTTTCTGTTCTCCACACTGAACAACTCCAACTCAGCCTTTCTTCACTGAAGAGGTGTTCCAACCCTCTGATAGTTATTGTGGCCCTCCCCCGGGCCCACTTCAACAAGTCTATGAATTTTCTCTGTTGGTGACCCCAGAGCTAGAACATTACTCCAGGTGAGGTCTCACAAAAGTGGAGTAGAGGGAGAGAATCACCTTCCTTGACCTACTGGTCGCACTGCTCTTGACACAGCCCAGGGTACAATTGGTATTCTGAGAGCTTCTGGGCTGACATACTTGTAGAAGCCCTTGTTATCATTCTTTGTGTCTCCCTTGCCAAATTCAGTTCCATCTGTGATTTGGCCTTCCTGACCCCATCCCTACATAACCAGGCAATGTCTCCATTCTCTTCCCGGGATACCAGTCCCTGATTTCACTGCCTGGGCATTTCTTTCTTGCCTTGTAGTTTGACCAGCAGGTCTTGATTGAGCCATACCAGTCTCTTGTCCTCCTTTCCTGATTTCTTACTCCTGAGGATGGAGAGCTCTTGCACTCTTCGGAAAGCATTCTTAAAGATCTGGCAAGCTCTGTGTTGCTCCCATGTCCCTGAAGGTAGTTTCCCAGGGAGTCCTACTGAGTAATTCCTTGAACAGCTGGAAGCTGGCTTTCTGTCTGCAGGACCTCAACAACTTCCCTGAGGGAGTGTGGTTCTGCAAGCACACTGCTCTTCAGAGTGACAGACACTAAGGCAGCCTGGGGGAGGAAATGATCAGAAACTCATTCAATCTAATTGAGCCTGGAAAAACAGTTTGAATATCGATTTGTGGCCCCTTGACCTCTTTGAAATGACACAATTGGCCCTCAGGAAGAAAAAGCTGCACACTGCTGACATAAATAAAGATTAATTAGGCCCTGACAGAATAGGTTCAATCTTTTCCTCATTCTACATATTAATTTCCATGTCAAAGAGGACACAGATTAATCTCAGAGTCATTAAGATATTTTATAAAATGTATATTGGACTGAGACAAGCAATGTAGAAATATTTTTTAAAAAATTAAATTGTAACCTTTGTTCAAACCTACATATCTGGAAATTTTCTCAGATACTTTTACTAAGAAAATAGAATTTTATAGACATTCTTAAAAGGTAATTCTAGATTTATTATGTAAATTAAGACAATAAAAAAATAGAAAAATTTTTGAATATAATTTACCACTAACAACAAACTAATAGGAGGTATACCTGATCAATTATTTAGTTATGTCTGCACTATATTAGATAATGCCCAAACTTTATACAGTAGTGGTTAGAAGAATTTATTCTGTAATAGTAAAAGTTATATATATCATCTTCCTTATGAACAAAAAGATTCTGATCTGTTATTTATGCTTGATGGTTTCTGATCAAATAAAAGTTAGTAGATTCCCTACCTCCAGAGCCAGGCCTCTGTGACACCACCATGTTATATCTCCTCAGCAGACAGAGCCACAAGTGATATGTACTTGAAATACCTTCCTTCAAGTGATTGTAATACCACTCATTCATTCAAGTTTGAAAATTTCACTGAATAAAAATCTAAGTCATAAACTTGGCATATAACAAGATTTCTCCAGAGGCTCTGCTTCAAACCAGTAGCTCTTCAATACATCAAATGATAGTCAAGTCGTGTTTTCTTTCCCCCATTCAGTCACTGAGATACGGATCTGAGAAAAGAAAGTGTCATAAAGACTTATTTGTTTTAAGCTTTGTCATCTTAAGACTAATTTCTCGTCCTTCACATAAACCATCTTGCTACAGACAAAAAATAAATAGCTTTGTTCGTCTGGAAAAAAAACCTCACTTTACCTTACAGCAATCATAACATAAGAGTCACTGTACATTTTTCTTTAGTAGAGAAACATTTAAAGTAAATTTGGAGCTCAGAACTCAGACAACAAGATTTCAAAATGAATCACCCGAACACCTGATCAGGATTTAGAGATGGCAGGAAGAGGTGATCAAAATGGCAGCACCAAGTTTTGGTCAGTTGGAAACTGTAATGCCATAAATAGTTAAA
Source organism: Myiotriccus ornatus (assembly GCA_036023395.1). Lineage (NCBI taxonomy): Eukaryota > Metazoa > Chordata > Aves > Passeriformes > Tyrannidae > Myiotriccus > Myiotriccus ornatus. The sequence goes on along the minus strand of JAYRBT010000082.1, from coordinate 27,244,750 downwards.
AAAAATTGTCCTGAGAAGGCAACAAAGGTATTTGATGTGATCATTAAATCTTAGAGTACTGACAAATATTCCTTATTAGCAAGGCTACACAACTTTTCACGTCTGTGAAGTACGTGGATATTAACATGGCTTTCCTAAATAACAATACTGAAAATATAGTTACACTTCAGGGTATAAGCAGCAGTAATTGAAAAAATCCAAAGCATTATTATAAACTTTATTTACATTATTACGCTCAAGATGTGTTTTCACTTCCTTTTTACATTTTCAGATGTTGCTACTGTAATACAAGTAGTAACTCAGCTATGCCTCAGTAAAACCCTTAATGTTTGTCTTCCTGTAAAGCTGACTGGCCTTGCTCATGGCAAAACACTGTACTGTCACCCAGAAGCTAAACAAGCCTTTGAAGTTTTCAGAGACTTTCTTATCATAACAGTTTCCAGGATTACACTCACATGACAGGTGAGAGCAGTACCATCGATAAGACCTCTCAATCAGCTTCCACACAAGGAGAAATCTAAGAAATTCCCACCTGAGGGGATACAAACACCAGGTCAATGCAGTGCAGCAAGAAATCTGGTTGCTGACAGTCTTACAGACTTCTGCTTTCCCCTAGGACATAACAAACTCAGCTGCCCTCAGATCTAAGAAAATATACAATTCTGATCCACTTCTTCCACTGGAAAAAGAAAGAGTCATGAAGATTTCTAGGCATTATTTCAGAGATTAACAGACGATGGTCCAAATCTGTCTTATATGTGTACATATATATATATATATGCATCTCAGCAAGAACTCTGCACCAGTTTTCAATAGCAGAGGTGAGTTTATTTACATAAAGTTTATGAAATTATTTATTATTAAACAAATTTTGCTATGACTATACAGTGCTAAATACAAATACATAATTGTTATACAAGTGGTTTATAAGCAACCAGAAAGCAAGCTTTGGATATTTCACTGCTTTACAAGGAATTTCCTACAGGTACACCACAATATTGGGAAGAGATTAGTCTGAATTACCTGGAAGGTGACTCATTTCAGATTCAGGATGCAGTAGAGGGGGAGCTAGGGCATGGCCTTTGTGACCTGTCACAAACAGGGAAATGTTACATACAGGTAAAGGAATGAAGGGGAAGCTCTTCTCTGTTTTTGAAATAGAGTCTTCAGGCTCAAACAGAGTAAAGTTGGGATGTAATCAAAATCTGGGTAATCTCAGCAACTGAAAATGTGTGAAGGAATTTGGATTTGAAAGTAGCTGCACATAGAGCCAAAAGAGCTTTGTTATCTGCTATTATTGTACGTTCACGATGGAATACTAGGGCAGAATTCACTGCAATTTAATACCAGATGGAAATTAAATTTTAAGAATCATAGGAATCTATTCAATGTAAAGTGCAGTCCAAAGCATTTTGGGATATTTATACCATAAGAAGTTTTAAAAAATATTTCTCCTTTCCTAGTTACCGGGGTAATATTAGCTGCATATGAATATCAAATGTAAATTCCATTTCAAGTATTTTTTTTTCTTAAAACAGTATCCCAAATTCAATCTCTCCTATAAATGGTTTTGTTAAAGACAGTTGTTTCAAATACCAGCATACCAAACCACGTCTGCACTGAAGAGAACACAGAAAAGAAGTATGAGAAGAGAATTTATAAGTTCCAAATATAGATTAGATATCCCCTCTTCATTCTTCCATTCTATGCCATTCATCTAAATATGTCTCTTCCTTTTAATTCAATCCTCTGTATCCTCCCCTTAAGTATTTTTGTATGAATTGAAAATAAAAGAGCTTAGGATTACATTTGTCTATCTAAATTCAGACAGAGTTTTAACTACTTAGCTCACATTATATGGCCCAGATTTTACTGCATTTTTAGGCTGCTTAAATGCTACAGAAGGGGTGCAATAGGACTATAGGGAGTAACAGAAAATTATTTGTCAGAGGTAGAAATAGTGCCAGGTTTTATGGCTGTATCACCTGTGTCTCTCCACTACTAGTCTATCTGTCAGATGTGTTGGAGAAGAATGGTGTGTATTAGAGAAAGAAAGGAGTCTTCCCTGACCTGGCTTTTCTAGGGATATCACATGAGTGTTGCAATGTAGAGCAGCACAGAAATTGATCTAGGTCAGTGAATCCACCACATTTGAAAACTGAATATCTGTAAAGTGAACTATAAGAGGATCCTGGGGAAGTCTCTTGTTTCTTTGACTTAATGTAGTATCAGTGCAAGAACTAAAAGAGAAACTTTTCAGAAGAACTGTTAAATCTTGTCTATAGGGATAGTATAGGGTAGAAGAACTTTTCTAATAAAGGAGGGGGTAAAGCTAAAAAGGAATGAAAGATGGCCTGTGGTAAAGTGAGACTAAGAAAACCCAGCGATTTTTATTTCCTTTTTTAATTATCCTATATGTTGCTGTAATGAGAAAGAGTCATTCCCTTAGAGATACATGGCTTTGAGAGGAACTAAAAATGCTTCATCTGGACTCCTTTTCAGCAAACCTTTGGCTTTCACATCATTGCCTTACATCTGTGATTTTCCAAATCATTATTCTATTGCCAAGCTATTGTACACATTTCAGGATGCCAGCCAAATTCAAATAATGGCATCATTAAGAGAGAGATATTGCAATGGTAAGTGCTGTATTACTTTGCTCATTTTGGCAATCAGTGATGTCAGTAATATCCTGTTCCTTAGGAGGCCTAATTAAATTCTTTCATTGAAATAATCAACATTCGTGTTTCCAACCACTTTGCAACTACAGTAATTCTTTGTCTGCCAGCTGTGAGAATTTCCTATCCTACACTCTCACATCAGCAAACCAAAGGGAAAAAGTTCATTTCACATTTATATAATGTATTCATGGTTGAGGTAGGTAACAGACATATTTTGCTTGTAATACTAATGCCTAAGCCACAAACTAAGACAGTTTGGAATAGAATCAATTCAAACAAATAATTTAAAAAACGCAGTCTTAGCAAAGTGTTTTCAGAAACCACTGTCCTTTAATTAGCAGATCAAACAGTTAATCTACTCATTGATGCAGGAAAAATACGATCAGCCTTCATTTGGATATAAAGCAACTAAAACTAAAAAACAGTGTACTTTAATTGTATGAAAAGTCATTTGCTGAAGGTTTATGTATGAGTAGGACTGTGGATTGTGAATTTTAAAACATGAAACTAGTCATAAACCATGCCAGCAAAAGAGATTAAAAACAAAGAAACAGACTATCTGCAAAATAAACTTCAGAGGAATGTTCTGCTGTGCACTTTTGACCTTCTTCTTACCAGTGTTGCACTGTACAATGGCTCAAATCTAGAGCTAATAATTATTTCTTCCATAATGCAGAGCCTGATGTCTGAGCTTCAGGCTGGATCCACTGCCAAGGAGAGCCATCAGCTCACAATAAAAACCCAGAGAAATATTCTGGCTGAGCAGAAAGCAAGCTGCCGAAAAACTACTATGTAGGAAATGTGAAACAGGAACATGAGCACCCTTATCTGCCTGGGATCCACAGCTTAGAATTCTCTTCTGAAATAAAAGAATCTATTCAAAAGTCCGTTTAAAGAAATACTCATGCTTTTCTTTGTACCCAGCTCTTATATGGGAGATGATAGACAGAAGCCTCCTTCTTGAAAGCCCCATAAGAAAGGTTAGAAAACCCACCTCCTCCATTTCACAGGAGGGTAAATGAAGGCACCTTACATCCCATCCACTGATGTTTTGGTACTGTGCAGAAAAGAATGCAGGATTCTACATGCAGAAAAAGCCCAAAATCATACAAAATTTTAAACTGTAGAGAACCTCTGGAGGTAGTGGAGTGCAATGTCCTGTTCAAAGTAACCTGATCTAACTTCACAGTTGCTCAGAGCTTTGTCCAGGCAAGTTTTGAAAATGTCCAAGGCTGGAGAGTCCACACCCTGTTATACTGCTTGCTCATCCATGGTGAGCACACTTATCTTTCTTTAAGTGCAGTTTTGTTGTATTGTTTCTTGTACTTTCATTACGGATCTCTGAGGACAGTCTAATTTTATCTTGTCTATAACTCTTCATTAGACTGCAGGTAGATCTTCCCTTTGCCAAGCTAAACAAATGCATTTCCCTCAGCCTATCTTCAGCACAATTGGCCTAGTTATCAGTCACTGAGATATACCTCTTGAAATTGCTTGGCATGGATTTTGATTACTGTGCCTGTTGGTCTAGCCAGGTCTCCACCCAACTTATACAGACCAATCCATATCTCTCAATTTGTCTAAGAGGATACCATGGGAAACTATGACAAAAATCTTTGTAGAAACAAGTTAAATTATATCTACTTCACTCTCCATATTTGCTGAGTTAGTAATTTGATTACAGAAGGAACTAAGAAGCTGGTCAGGTACAATCTGCCTTTGGTAAATCTTTGTTAATTGTTCCTCCTCCTTGTCCTTCCTCACGATGGCAAAGGCTTGCAGAAGGATTTGTTTTATGTTTCCTAGGTACAGAAGTGATGTTGAACAGGCTGCAGATTTCCAAATCCCTCTTCTTGCCTTTTAGATGGACAGAGCATTTTATTTCCTCATCCAGTGGGGATTCTCACAATTGTCACAAGCTTCCAAAGGCAGTAGGAAGAGTGGCCTGACAATGTTGGTAAGTTCTCTCAGCACCACATGCAGGTAGCTGACCTGCTGTCAGACCTGTGTAAGTCCAGCTTACCTAAGTAGTCAATAATTTGACCCTCCTCTAACATGTAAGGCACCTGTCTCCCTGAATATGAGACCTTGCCCCAAATGACTGGAGCAAAGAAGGTGCTGACTACCTCAGATTTTTCCACATTTTTCATCATAAACTCTTCAGCCCAATGACAGTTCAAACTCACATTTTCTTCCATCTCACTGTTGCTGTCAATGTACCTGTAGAAGACTTTCTTGTTCCCAATGCCAGCTGATCTTTGGTCTCTTAATGACAAGCCAGAATGCCTTGGTGATGCTTACATATATCTCCTGTATTCTGTTCTCACTTTGACTCCTACATAAAAGATCATGACTCCATAGCTTAGCCAACATCCTTATGAATAAGGTGCTCCTTAGATGAGAGATGCAGCTGTGAACCTCTTCAGGACTCTGGGGGCCTTGGGTGCATGTCTGAACTCAGAATGTGTGAGCTTTTCTGACCACTTTGTTTTTTATTTTGTCATGTGTCATTATATATGACACATTTTATTTTAGTTCAGAAACAAATGGTTGGTGCACTTCCTAAGGAGGGTGATGAAGTTTGTTGCTATGTGTGCTTTGAATTAGATGAACTGAGTGTCTCAGAGGTCTCAGATAGTAGAACATATTCTAAGTGTATCTCAAGAAAGTATAATAAAAAATAATAGGAAGGAATATTTCACTTCAAGAAGAAATAAACTGTATCCTAGAGAGATTATATAAATTGGATAAGTAAGACTTAAGTTAAGAACTAGTAGTGGTCTGAGCCAAATGTGATCTCCAGGTTTTAGGTCTAAGTGACAGATGGCTGATATTGTCCACAATAACTAGAGAAGGGAGGAAAAGACTTTGGAATACTGATGAGCTTTCTCTAAGCTGATGTCTGGACATTCACAAATTGGAGATAAAAATATGTTAGGATTTTACCCTGAACAGGAGATACACGAGTTCAAAGAGAGAAAATGCATTTCCAGTTGTGCACAGAACTGAAAGATACCTACTAACATCATTCTATACCTGACACTGCATCTCTGTTCACAGCAGGCTCTGCTGTTCACAACCTCTGCTCAGAACTGACATGTGAACTGTGGTGATAGGCAGGTGCCCATGCAGAGGGGTTTGTGTTGTGAGATCACATGCCCTTTGGTGGAGCAGCGAATGACAGCAACATTTGGTCAGTGCTTCAAGCTCAAACATGAGCAAAGGACTCAGCCTAAGGAGATGGTAGTGACCTTGGATCAAAAAGGGAAAGGTAAGCCACAAATGTGGTTGTCCCCAAACTCTCTTGCTGTCTGAAAAGCCTTGTAGTACCACTATGTTTTCAAGCAGTATCATTACACTTTTTTGATAACAGCTGTACAAAAGAGTCAAGTGACATTTTTTGTGACTGGCACAGGTAGAGTAATGGATTCAGAAAAAAGACAAAGTTGTAGAAGAGCCAGACACACAGTGTCACTGCAACCAATAAGCTCAGAAGTAAAAGACTGAAAATTTGACTAAAAGAACTCACCAAAGATGAATTTGGAACTCTATCCATCAAAGTTACTAATAAAGAAAGACAAGACTTTACTCTGTTAACTGAGAAGCAGAAATAGGGCATTCAAAGCATAATTCAGGATTACATTTTTGAATTTAGGTATAAAAATAGTCTCTCCATAGTCAAGATATGTTGTTTTACTTAATGTTCAGAGGTATAAGCAACATTTTTTATCTTTCCACATATCAAATACAAGCACAGTTTTAGTGTGAGACGAAAGGGTAGCAGACAGTAAAAGATTCTGTTCTAAATCAAAGTTAGTTTTCTGGTCTGAGAATAAAAATAAATATCAACGAAAATATTCACTAGATATTATAAAAGCAGAAGGCAAGAGGCTATCAAACCATCAAATATTATTTATTTCAAGTATAAAGTCCCTATCAATTGAAAGTTAGTTAATTAGCACCAGGCACAAACATTTCTTTGGATCACGTTCAAACTGGAGGCAAAAAAACATTGCTCAAATTGAGCAAGTCAGTTGTGAGGTCATGTAAAGGTTTTTTAGCAACAGTAAGAACAAAAGAGAATTTGTACTTCTTAATGGAATTTTTTCTCATAATTTCACTGTATAATTAACTAATAGGGAATCTGATGAATAGTCATATATTGTGCTAGTTACTGTAGTAGAAAACAAAGATCAGACATTACTGATTTCCTTTCTATTGTATTGTGCCTACATATATCTTTTCTGTTTGCTTTCTATCTGACTGCTGAGTCTATGCACCCTTTCAACATGCATATTTTTTTTAGAAAAAAACAAGGTACAAAGTGAAAACATCATTTATGTTTAACAGTGCACTGGAAAAAAACAGATCCCCTTAACATGCATAGAAACCACGTAAGAAACAACTACATTTCTTATGGCATGATAGGATTATTTTGGTTTCCTTGGTGTTCCCAGCCATAAGTGCAGAGTACCCATCTCTCACTGGAGATGCTGAAATTTGGTAATGACTTACACTAAAATTCTCTCACAGTTTAAGTGTTGGTGGTGTTCACTGTCACAGAGTGATAATGACAGCTATTGTTTCTTTGGGAAACGAAATAATTTTTTTAGATTTGGTGACTGCTTGTAATTTGCTACACTAGTTGTATGCACCTTTTAGCTGAATTTCATTCAACTCAAGTGACTTACTTTTGAAAACTATGCATTGCTTCCTTCAAAAGCTTTAAGCAAATAAAAGTATAGGATATTTACACAGATCAACTAGGAACTACGTGTGACCTCCTTGAATGAAACCAAATCTTTCTGCTTTCATTCTAATAGTGTTAAATTTGAGCAATACAGTTACTGTCTGTTTTTTGGCCTGAAAGTCATAACTGATCTCTTTGGCTCTCTAACTAACACCAGTTCACCTTTCAGGTGAAGACAAAACTGGAGAGTCACAGATCATCCTTATATTCAAGCACGGAAATACTTAAAATTTGCCAAAGAAAAATTTATAGTTTATACAGTGCAATATTGTGTTATTTTGTATGATTTCCACGTAGCCAGGGAATCCAACCTAAAAATGAGACTTCAACAAATTTCCTTCTCACTTTGAAGAGCTTGAGTCTGAGTCCTATTTAGAAAAGTATCATAACCTAACCATCAACTCAAACATTATTTTGGATGCACAGGGAAAGGAGAGATTAACAGTTCAATCCAGGAGCAGTCAAAATTTTTCCATGAATACACCAGAAAGGATAATTTTCTTTTAAGTTTTCACTTTTCCTTTTAAATCACAAACAGGTAATAATTTCCTTTGTGGGTTTTTTGTTTGTTTGGTTGGTTTTGTTTGTTTTTTTTGTTTTTGTTTTTTGTTTGGTTACTTGGTTTAGTTTGGTTTTGGTTTGGTTTGGTTTTGGTTGGTTGGGTTTGGTTTTTTGGTAGCTTTTTTGTTTTGTTTTGGGGTTTTTTTTTGGTTTTTTTTTGTAGGATTATTTGTCAATTGAAAGGAATTTTATAAGGAGCTACTTGGAGACTGTAATATTTATAATTGGAGCAGTCTGTGTTGGATTTGCTGACAACACGTTAAATTGATGTGCCAAAGCTGGCAAACTTGGGATCATATTGCTGGCATGCAGAACAAGTAATAAAAATTTTAAATTTGGTTTTCACATTTTAGAGTATCTGAAATTACTACTCCATGGACACCACTAGTGAAAAATTTCATGAAACAAGTAAAATTGTTCAAAATTTTGCATATTTGTGGAAAGGCTGTGTAGCATTCCAATACTGTTAGCAAGTCTAAATCCTGCAGATTGTGTGCTTTAGAGGAGGCTAGACAGTTAAAAGATGGACAAAAATTCAGAATTTTCTTCAAATTCAGGAAGAGCATCATGTATCAGGAACCATTTTTTTTTCTGGTTATTCCCTACTACTTGCGAAAATATCTTTGTATAAACCTTTGACTAGAACACAGTTTAGTAACGCAGCTTTAAAGAAAATCTTAATACCTATGTGTCATATTTTCATAAGCTGATAGTGAAATTTTTACCAATTGTGCTTGGAGACACTGAGTTCAACACATTAGCTCTCTGTGACAGATTGCATGATGGTACATACTACATCTGAAGTTAAAGGTTTCCTCTCTAGTCAGACCTGTTCTAGTTTAATTAAAGGTGTGATTTCAACTCCACAAGACAAGAGATGTGATAAGTTTGTCTTCTATGATTCAGTTCACAGTTCATTGACATTTTTTTAAGTAATTTTCATCTCAGGTTAAATCAACACATCAAGATTGCACTGAGTGCAGCCTTATGGACAGACTAACTCAAATCCCTTTTAACCATTATGAAACAACACTGTTAGAACTTCAGTGTGATGATGCACACTAACAGGGCTGGTAGCTGCAGAAAAAAAAAAGGCACTATCTGTCTCTTAAATTACATAGCCAACTGTGAAAATCTGTAAGCCTAAAAAGGACACTGTGGAGAAGGTAGCATAAAAAAGCAGAACAGCATTACCTATATAGGATAATAAAGATTTCCAGCTTGTACCATCTGAACCTTATTTTCACATTTCCTTGAACATGCTTTCACTGTTCTATTTTTCATTTCATAGTCTGTGTCAAGTGTTAAACAATTTAACCCACCTACTCTTTGGTATTGCACAGTTTTCATAGCTGAAGTGCTTAATTAGGCTTTGATTTGCAGTTTCTAATTAGTAGCAGAAGCAGCATCTAAGTAACAAGCTGTAGTACAGAGCTACCAGATTTAAGAAGACAAGATGCATAATAATTTATATTACTCATGCATATTGTTGGATCCTAAAAATGTAACCACTTAGGAAAAAGACATGAACATATTCTAGGCAAATCACAAAAAAAAATGAATATAATACAACCAAAGTCTAAAAATGAAGCTTAAGAATTCTTGTTTTAAAATTCAGACTTGGGAGTCATTTTGAAAATCTGTAATATTAAAAACTGAGAAAATAAGCATAATGTCTTCAATTGTCTTGTTCTATATCATAAAAGATATAGCAGATGTAAAAGGAGTGATGGGATGAGAGAACAAATTATCACAATATATATTGTAAGTCTCTGGTATTAACTAAATAGAAGCTCTTGAGACTCTCAAGTGTGTGCACATGGTCAGCATAAAAATTTCTTCAACTGCCATACCAGAGGATCAAAGAGTCCTGGGTCTGGCCTGAGATCAGATCCAGTGCTGAGTAATGGGGATAGGGATAATTTTGCCTTGTTCTAGTTTTCAGTTGCTGGAGGGGGATCAAATCTTGATTTACCAAGTTTTTCATTCCTTGAAAAATAGTTTTCTTAGTACTACTTATTCAAAAAGTCTTGTTCAGTTCCTCCTTGAACTGCAAAATCCATTGACTCAAGGAGCCAACACTGTCAATTAAATAGTTCCTTTTCGCTTTATGTCATAAGCGATAAAAGAGACACTCCAAGTTTCTAAACTGTTTAACTATTGAGTTTGCTATTATTTGCAGCTTTTTTAAAGTAAGGATAGCTATGTTTTAAACTGTCTTTCGGTTAAAGTGTTTCTCCCTTTACCACTTTTTTCACCCCTATCTGACATCTCCATAGTCATTCAATACTTTTTCTGAGACTGAGTAAGAATTACAGTATCATTGTTGAGATCAGATTGTTGATTTATTGGTTTAACAGCACTATAATGTATTCCTTACTACTCCCCATCTTATTCTTTATCACCAGAACATCTTATTTTGGTTTTGTACAACCGCTGCTCATTAAACAGAGTCTTCATCCAGCTTTTCTCCAAAACAGACGGGCGTATTTCCAGAGTCATTACAGGTAATTTGGAACCCCGTATGGGTACTCAAAATTTTATGCAACAGCTCTGGAGACATTTCAAGATATCTTTTCTCCCCTCTAGAAAGACAGGAAATAAATACTGGTTTCTGATCTCCTACAGGCCATAATTACCAAGCTAAAAATGTCATCCAGAAAACAATGCAAAGCATAAAGAAAATATGAGACAGATTTACTGGAACTGAAATGTTCTGACATATCCACTGGGGAAAAAAACTATATGAACTTTTCCTTTCATAGAATTTAGTTCATCCAGAGATGAAGCCACACCGGGAAAAAACATAAACAGTTGTATTTTAAGTCTTGATGAGTAGAAGAACATTCACGTAGGTTGGAGATGGCAGGCAGCTGGAACTTGGTACACCACAGGCATCAAAGTCTCATCTCAGTCTGTGTTAGCTATGGAGTTGGATTGCACAGTAGTGTAGTATATAATATCCTGACATGACACATGGCTCTGTGAGCTGAGGAATTTCGGAAGTTTTGGGTCTCCAGGTCAGAAGTGACGTAGACAGAGCTGAAGAGATCGAAATGCTGCCGAAATTTCTAGTGTTTGAGACTTTATGGAGCTGGGAGAGAGGGAGGCAGAGGGCAATCTGACCAAAATGTAGGCAGGAAGCAGATGGGTGCTTTCAAAAACCTGAAAGCGAACTGTTCTTGTTGTTGCCAAACAGCGTAACAAGGAACAGTGGTGGCAAACCATGACTTGGAAAGTTCAGGTTGGAAACAAGGGAAGATTTTCACTTCCCAGGATGAAACCTTGGGAAATGGTTCCTGGACACCTTGTGAAACATCTGTTCTTGGAGGCTTGGAAGTCTCTGCTGGACAAAGCTGATCTAGTGAAACATCTCCCTGCAAACAGCAAGGGGGTTGGGCTATGTATCTTTAAGGGTCCCTTCCAACCGAATCTGTTTTGTGGTTCCAAATATGTTTTTTAATTCATTCAGGCAGAAGTTCTAAATTTACTCTTTCCTGTCCTTACTTATTTAGAAACAGCTCTTTCTTACAGAGTCCAAATTAAAGGTGACAGTCTTTGTAATGCAACAAATGGGACTGAAATCCCTTCCCACTATCCTCTACCATACTTCACAATTCTTACAGTCATAACCCATACAAGTTAACATTAGCCTAGCTGGTTTAGGCACCAGCAATGGCATGAATGTAGCAAGAGAAGAGCTCAGACACACTTTGCAGCTAGAGCTCATTTCTGGGCAAGTGTAACTATATTCTTACCAGTACCTAACACAACTAAGTTAAAGGAGTCAGGGCTTTCCTACAATAAGTTGGAAATAATTTCTTTCAGTACATTTGAAATAGATGTACTCACTGTTCAATGAGGTAAAACAATGGCAAAAAATAGTTCCCCCTTCAGGCATGAATACAGCTGCCTGGAGAGCACAAGTCTCATAATGTTCTCTGGCTAGAATTAACTGCATTTGGATTCTGATAAAAGTGACTCATATAGTCACCAAAGTTTTCATTCCTCACCTATCTTCATGCATTTGACATCAAATTATATTGATGTCCTTTATAACCAAGCTGATCTCTGAAATATTTGCAAACAGAAAGATTGGTCCATTTGCCCCCAGAGGACATCACATTCATCAGAGGAAAAACCATATCATATGGACGTCACAGTGCTCTCATGCAGTTTTCTGTCCGAATGCAGTCCAGAGCCTGGTGTCATTCTGTGCTGCAGTGAGAAATTCTTGGGGAAAACCATGACTTTTCTCACTCTTGTGAACCCTTTCTGGCATTTTTTTTTTTTACTTTATCTACTATTAGCAGTTCCAGTGAGGACATTTGGGACTCACAGAGTGGGGGAAGATTATGTGCTATTAGAACCATGAGTGGTGTCCTGCCATAGTATTATACCTGAAAGAAGTAACACTAACATGCAGATCAATCAGAGACAGATTATGCTAGTGATGAGCTTCAACTATAGACTTTGCGGTTACTCAGCAACTGAATTACTGAGAATAATGACCCAATTCCTTTTAATATCATTATATGAATGTTCAGCTTTCTCTTTGCTGTCTCAGGCAAGATGCTACAAAAATAGAAATAAATAAAAGATTGTGTAACCAGGTAACCGTGTAATGCTGTATTGCCGTTGCTAACAGGCCATACGCTTCATGCAGAATTACGAGGCTTCAGGACTGAGGATTGTCAGGCTTCTTGTGTCTGAACTTTTCTTGACCTGCCTCCAGCTTTGTTTTACTCAGTTTAGCTGTGACAGCAATTTCTTGTATTGACCATGAGTCTATGGCTAAATTGTTTTACTTTTGTTTATCTTTGTATAGTGTAACTTCATAACCTTTTATGTAGAAAGCAATAACAATCAGTTATCCTATGGAAAATGGAGTATTTACAACTCTAACATGATAATGTAGTCTAGAGAACAACGGGCCTGGTGCAACAACAGTCCTTGAGCAGTAAAGACAGGATGCAGTGAAGATCCTTTGACTGTAAACAATTTACCCACAGTCAGTCAAAGATAGGTAGGTAAATATGTGTGCCAGACATAGATGACAGAAATAAGATTTTTATATAAATCTGCTGATGTGTAGAGTTCAGGTTGGTAGAGACACTGAAAAAAATAATTAATATCCTATAATTAAACTAAATGTACTATATCTAAATTGTGGTCAAATTAAAGTATGATATCTGTTCTTAGTTATATAAGAGTGTTTTCTGGTAATATTTTGGATATTAACCTAGCACAAGGTACCCTTTAGCACATGGAGACAAGAATTTCTTTTTCTTAACATTTCTCTGGGCCAAATATGCTTCAGCTTTTGGGAGTCATCTATCTTTTAGGAGTCATCTATTATTTCACTTATGATGCTTGTAGTCCAGGAATTTGGATCCAGAGATAATCCAATGTTATTTCAGGAAAAAAAGGAATAGGGATGTCAAGTTTCTCAAGATGGATTTCATAGTGCTGAGAAACAGAAAGCCTACTTCCACTGATTGTTACTCAATTTCATAGCACGAATAATTAAAAGACTACACACAGAGATTTAGAAAAACATGTCAGTTTGCCATAATGCTCTTTCAATTATTGGTGAACAATTTTGCCCTCAAGTTGCTAATTTCGCTTTGGTCTCAAGCAGGCAAATTAAAGCAAAGCTTTCTGTAACCTCTTGGACAAATTTCCTCACAGCTCAAAGGCAGGCACTTAACCAGCCTCTTGGTAGCCTAAAATGCTATTTGTGTACTCAGGAGAGAAGCTCAGAAAACCTTTCTGAACTTACTTAGACACTCAAGACACCTTAGGAATCTAAAGTTTTAGGCTCTGCAGTGCATCAGTAGGAGAAAATAATGGTCTTTCAACAGAGTAAGAGTAAGCTTGCTTGTCTATCACTTCTAAGAATCTACCTTTAACCTCAGTGCTTGGTAAAGCACTTTGGCAGCAAGGTTGGGATGGCATTACCAGCATTCTCCTGCAGCTCATGTTGATCCTCTTTCAGCCACCACAGGTGCTTCCTCTACTACTTGCCTCCATTTTTTACTGATCAATTAGATCTTCTATTCATAACAGAATAAGGGATATAATTTGTATTGAATATTAGGATAAGCCAGTTTCATAGCCAAATAACATTAATAATCACACAATCTTGAGTTAAAGCCATCAATTTCTATTTATTCATAACCTGAAATTTGCACAGAGGTAGTGAATTCATCCCCAGCTGTTGACAGAACAAGCAACAAAGTCAATTAACCTTCTCCACATAGAAAGGAAGGCAGAATCTGCCGCTTAGCTTTCCAAGCTTCATTTCTAAAATTCTGCCTTCCCTCCACATGGAGCAATTTGAGTAAGTGGTTTCTCTGCAGGCAGTCTTCAATGGTCTTGTCAGGAAGCAAAAGCAAAACAAACAAATGAAACAAACAATACAATGAGTAATAATGGCTAATAAACAGGGAAGTGCAGCAATCTAATCCTATTATAATTTTCTATTTTTATACACTTGGGACAAAATCCAAAGTGATGTGAATCAGTTAAGATTGAAATTGCTCCTAATTCTTGCTGTCAAAATCTCTTTCAGTGAATCAGAGAGAGGCTGAGGGGGGAACCTATCTAGCTGAATATTCACCTCTCAGTAATAGAAAGAATAATATTTTTATTTTTACATAGGTGGTGCTTCTACATGCAAATTTCAAACCACTGTTAAAAAAAGTTCTCTATATGCACATACATTCATATACACCTGTTCAAATTGACTTATATATGCACCTGCACACACACAGAGACATTACAGTGCAATTGTTTTAAAAGCTGGATTATTATTTTACTGCTCCCAATCACTGGAATACCTTACACACACAGTCTGTCAAGGAGGAAATATGTGATGTTGAACTATAAGCAAAGCAGCAGTAGCATTGTTTTTTCAATCCCCGTGTTTTACTGAGAAAAGCAGCAGTATTAAGGTGTTCCCCCCACTTTGCCTGATCTGCACTTCAATCATTTGCCCATAGTAGGGTCAGTTGTTGTAATATAACCAGATAAGGGTACCAAAGCTTAGTTCATAGGACTATGTTAAACTATGTAATGTTCCCAGTATTTTCCCTAACCAATTAGACGAGGAGTTTTATGTCTTCTGTTTCCATAATTGTGAGCAAAAAGTTTACTTCAGCGTACGGATGGAGAAATACCACGGAGAGTAAGTGGCGTGCACGACCACCAGTCTTTGGGTGTACACGTCAGCATCTGGGGACAGATTCTTCCCAGTGCAGTTCTGCTTGTATGCCATTACTGCTTTGCCTTCCTCTTGTAATGTCATTCTTGTCGCATACTGGACAATGTTTGGTATAGGTGAGCCTTATTATTATTTTACTTATTTTATAACGCTCTTTCCTACCTCCTTAATAAAAACAAAACATTCAAGCAATAAGAATATATATCTCTTACCATTGTAACTCTTATCGCTGTTGGCAATTTTTTGCTTGGTGAAGGCTTGACAAGCATTAAGCAAGTTAGGCCCCACTAGTGAATGAAAAGTTTCATTATTCTTCCTGAATTAGTCTATCCTGGAAAAAAAATACAGAGCTGGTTCTAGGAACTGCTGAAAGAAGAATAAAGATTCTTTTTGTACCTTTTGATTTCTGCTATTTTATGAATCTTTGCCATTTCATGTGGCTAGTAGGTGAGTTTGGTGCTCAGTAACCACAATCCTCTCAAAAGTGGAAACGTTTAAACTTTCTGCCAAGACACAATGCCCTATCCTTGGATTACTTTTGACTTTGGAGGAAAATAGCCCGTCATTAGATGATATACCCTTTTGCAAATCCAGCTAGATTTAACAATTACAAGTTAGATGACAAATAATAGGGGCAAACCATCAGGTTTTCTTCCTGTAGGAACACCAAATATGAGAGTGTCTCCTCTAGAAATCTCTCTGCATAAAAGTATTACTTTATAATAACAGTTCCCACACTAGCATAATGTTCTCAGAAAACTGTAATGGTATGGGGAACATGTTCACTGGTCAAAAAAATTTGATATGTTAATATCTGTTTATTGTCTTTTGACACAAAACATGTTGTCTGTCAGCAGAATACAGCCTGTTCTTAATGAAATTAGTTCCTCAGGAGGGAGGTGAAATATGGGCCCAGATTCCTCATATTTTGGTTGGAGTTTTTAAGGGCTTGTAACTTCTTTTTTTGGTAATTCTTCCCTGGTAACCAGTTATAAGTCTATCCTTATGTATATTTCAATAGTCAGAATCACTCTCATTGAATTATTAGTGAATTCTTGTGCTGAATTGACTCAGGAATGGAAGAATTCTTTTTAACTATCTCTTTAAATGCTTCCAACAATTATGCATCATTCCTCTCACTGACTGTGGTGTGGATGTTCTTTTACTTTCTCATACTTACAATCAGGGAAAAGAGATATTGATCACTATTAATGAGACCAGTCTGACAGGCAGATAGGTCTTACTGTTTAGTGATTTTTCTAATCTCAGACTACAAATTGCCTGGCCAGATCAGCTATTGAATAGCATGCATTCATTCAATGACTTCTAATTGCTTTTCTAAGTATCATTTAAAGCATTGAGTGATAATAATTTCACTAAATTCTTATTAGTTATACAACAGTCACTCTTGCTTTAGAATTAACCTGATATGTGGAAGGGAAACAGACAGGTCAAATTACTTTTCCATAACTTTTCTTTTTAAAAGTTTTGTTTCAAATTTCAGCCAGCAAAGAAGGCTGAACCCAAAGGTTTCTAATTACAGCTTTATTGAACTCAAGGAACCAAAGTTATCACTTCAATAAGGGCTTCCTCTCATTAACACAATGACTTAATTGACTTTATCTCAAATTTGTAATCTGATATAGGATTTTCCTGTTAGCTTCGCTTCAGTCTTCCGATACATGGGTGCTTCTCATAAGCCTTTTGCATGTATAATTAGTAGTGAGGGACATTTTTTTGATCTGAAGGGTAAGAGGTATAAATTGGACATTAAAACAAATTTTTCAGGCCAGTGTAAAATCATATATGGATAGGACAATGGCTAATGGCTTTAAATTGAAAGATAACAGACTTAGAGTAGATATGATAAAGAAATGGGTGGTGAAACCCTGGGACAGCTTGTCCAGAGAAGCTGTGGATGCCCTAACCTTGGAAGTATTCAAGGCCAGGTCAGATGGTCAGATGAGCAACCTGGTCTAGTGAAGGGTGTCCCTACCCATGGCAGGGGGGTGGAACTGGGAGATCTTTAATGTCCTTTTCAACCCAAACTATTCTACAATTCCACGATACATATCCATATTCAGGTCTTTACGTAGAATTGACTTAAATTTTGATATTGTTTAACATCTATGACTCCTACTTACATTAGAAAGATTTTCAGAGACATCATGCGGCTCTTATTAAGACACCATATGTCGTGTTTATTCAAGGCCTGTACACAATAGTGATATAGGATTTGTTACACTTCAACCACCAAACATTAAAATAATACTACAATTGTTAGGGACTGTTATAGTAATGATAGGACTCCACTAACAGAAGATCAAAGAAAACCAAAGCTGCAGAAAACCATTCCTGAAGAACTTCACCCACAAGCCAAGTGCAAGGGAGGCTACTTTAGTCTCTAACACTCTATTATTTGGAGTTTCCCAGAATCAGCCCTTAAAAAATAAGGGCTATTTGTGTCTCTGCTGATGTTTCCTTTTTTCTACCTGTCTCTTTCCAAATAATAACTTTGTTGCACACTTTAAACAGGGTTTTTTTCCCAACTTCAGCTTAGATTACCTTTCTTGTGTTCAAGAAATACTAATTCTATTTCCAAAGAAATAAAACATAAGACAGAAAGTCCTACTGTGCCCTACAGGCCTCGTATGAGGCCTTAATCATTTGAAGTACTTAAACCAAGCTCCTTCTAGAATGCAAAATAAAACCCTTTCTGGCCAGTACAACTCATGAACTTAAAGGATCCTTCTGACTTCATGGTTGTAATTAAGAAATCTGTAATTGCAACACTTTTCTTTTTTTTTTTTTTTTTTTTTCCCCAATAGTGTCTCTGCTGCCCTTAACTGGTTGGTTTTTTGATAAAGGCTGAACTACGTGTTCCCTTAAAGGACCGTCACTTCCAATCAAACACTTAACAACATCCTTAAAGTTATTTCCCATTTGAATCAGGAAAACTGGAATCATTTGGTGACAGGTATAAGAAAACATGGGGTGGGGTGTGTCCCTGTTAATTCACCTATAAATATCACTGACCTTCTTTTTATCTTATAATTTCACTTTCCTGGGGTGAAATGAGCTAAAAAAACAGGAACTGTTACCTTTTCACCTTATACTTATTATTGTTAATAACAACATCTTATTCTTGCATATAAAACTGACAATCAGAATGTACACTGAAATAACACCTCTTCCATTAAAATAATACATGCAGGTCCTGGGTTTGGCTGGGGTATGTAATCAGAACCTTAAGAATACATAGTTAAAATTTTTTTCAAATCACTGGGATGGTATTTTTGTTGTTGTTTTTGTCAGTGGGGTAGAATTTTATGGTTGTTCTCCACTTGTTTTCAATCCAAACACAGCTTATTAGTATGTGGGAATGCTAAGCCTTTTGTCAGATTTTGACACTTTCATCATGTTACACAGAGATACACCTATTATGGACATTTATAAACACCCAGCTTGTAAAAGCAATTTTTTATCAAAAAAGCTCAATTCTTAATAAATCTGCCTTAACATTTCGAAAATTCAAAGGCAGAGAATATAGAGAGATCACCTTCTTATAAGGGTTTTGTCTTTAATTCTGTGGGAGAAGCAGCCTGCTGTTTTAATTAATACTATTAAATGACTGCTATAGTAGCGGATATTGATTTCAGCAGGGGCTACTTGTGTTCTAGGCTGACATTTAATATCTGTTAAAGGGATTCGCCTGCTGAGTCACTTCAGCTAAAGCATTACATTAGGACCATGGCCAAACTTGTTGGTACCAGTAATTCTCATTGAAAACATCTCTCAATCAGCACTGGGAAAAGCAAGGCAAAGTTTGACTTGGCAACATTAGATGAGTGGCAGTAGAATACAGAATAGGGAGAAAGCCTCAACAGTTAATTCAGATGGTTTTCTGCACTGCACATGAGTAATAGATGAGTAACAGATCACCTGATGGAAAGCATCCTGCCCCGACAGAAAATACATTCTGTCCTCCCGTGTCACTTGCTACGATTGTGTCAGCGTAGCTGCATAAACTCTCCTGTTCAGATTAGGAGTAAAAGCTGCCTTGTCCTTTGAGAAGAGAAGAACATGGATTTACAACACAATGCGACACGTGCCCTTGCTTTCCACTGTTTAAATCAATTGATCAACTCTACAGCAGTTTGTTCATCCTTCTATTAAGTTTGAAGGGAGAATCCAATCTTAATCTCATTTTTTTTCCTGAATTTGGTAGTTTTCCTTCAGCCCTACTTTAAATGTCTCCTCTACTGTGGCTACTAAGATGCATCATATTTTCACACATCTAAATCTAAAACTGAAAGTTTTGTAAGAGTTCAAACAGAAGCTATCTAATTTTTGTGACATTCTTAATTTATTTTCTGTTTCTTGATGCAAAGTCATGCAACTCCTGCAATGTAGAAGTTGGCAGCAACTTTTCAACTGAGGCATTCCTGCTCTTACAACTGGATTTCTCCACCTTCAAAGTCTGATTCCAAGAATTTCTTACAATTTGCCACAAAACAGAGACTATCACAGCAAATATCCCTGTTTTCACCTTAGAAAAAATACAGTAAAAGAGAAAAGTTTATTAAACTCTGATCATCAAACATCTGTGTTCATCACTGAATATGAATGTTTGGACCAGTTTGACAGAAATTTTAAATCCAGAGTATCATGAGATAGCCTGGTACCTTACAATATAAAGATAAAAGAGTTATCTGAATGATGAGAAACCCTGTTGAATACCACTTTTCCTAGTTTGGTAGAAGAGGAAGGATACAGGGTTTCCAAATTTGAGGGGAATTAACCATAACTGTTATGTTTTGGGAGAAAAAGACATCATAATACAACTGACTCTTTCAATTTCTTTTGCAAGAAAGATTCAATGACTAACCAGGACCATGAACTTTAGCAATTACTATAATAGAATTTGCATATTTTGAGGGTTTTATTTGTTTGCTCTGCATTTGTTCACTAATTATGTCTCTCTTCCTAAAAAGAACAGGGTGAGGTGTAGTGCTGTGGAAAAGAAGTCAGGCACTTACACAGTTCCTATCTGCTCAAGGCTACAAGGTGGGCCAAATAGGAGAGTCAGAGCAAGGACTTGGGAATTGGGTGCAGACAGCCTCACAGAAGACAAAGAAACCGAAGTCTACAGAATACAGTTTGGTGCCACTTAGAAAGCTGCAGTGCTGAGTGGAAATGAGGAGCTTCCACAAAGTCCTGGGGTGGGTAACAAACTGCTTATAAGACCTTTATCACTGTTCTTCCTGTGTAACTCTATGTTTTGAACTTTAAACAGCTCTGTTGCTAGTTTTCTTTGAATTAAAATTGGCTTTTTGTGTTAAAATATTTATTATTCCTTAAAAATGTTCTATCATGTGAAGATATAGGCAGATGTCCTAGCTTTAAAATTACAATTATTATTTCCTATGCGCTTCATAAATATAAGCTTGAAAACTAATTGACAGCTGATGATTCAAACTAAGAGACAGAAAGACTAAAAGTTAATTGTAGCCATTCTGACACTAAGGCCCTGCGAGCATTCAACACATCTCCAAAACAGAACCCTGAAGGCTTATCTTTTGTGTCTCCAGTAAGTCTGTATAATCATCAACATAACAACTTCTTCCCAAAAGCGTGATTATTCATTGCTGTGCACTTGTGCAAAAATCGTATTTAGATCATGGTCATGCTACCACAAAGCTAGTAGCATTTTAACTCACTTTGCACTGGCATGTATGATGACAAAATAGTGATAAATCATTTTGATTGATAGGTTTCCAGGAAACTGAAATTGTCTGAGATTTTCAGAATCAAATTTAAAAGAAAATATTTCAACAGAAAGTAAATGGTTGTAAGACTTTTTCCTTCCCATTATGGTTCTGATGGTATCTCCCATGAGAATTCTCTCTTATCACTGAAGTCCTTGCTAGAAATCTGGAAAAATGTCCTCTTCATGTTGCTATGTATTGTAACAACCTCCTGCCATTCTGTTTCAGATTAACAGGCAAATAGGAAAGGAAATAATGCCTTTTATACAGAAATATATATAACAAGAAGATTTGTTTTCTATATTTTAAGAGGTGAATTTGTTGGAATTTTGTCATAAGATTTTTCTAGAGAGTCTGTTTTTGATTTAGAACAAATAAAACTATATATAAAAACCCCAGAGGAATACTGCAGGTGAAAGGGTAAATTCCATTTCTGGGACATACTGTTTCTGATTTTAACTTCATTTCATGAACAGCAGTTGAAGAAGTTTTTAAGAAACTTGACATAAATACCAATTTTACCAAGTTAAAGCAGCAAATCAGACAGATGCTTTTTTAAACTAATGTACCACCAAAGACCATTTTCTAAATTGGATTGAACTGATGATGACCATGATATCTTTTAGTATAACTCCACTGAAATAAACATACAGAGTGGTGGGGTTCTGTTTGTGTTATTGTTTCATGCATTTTAGGAACAAAAACTCTCATGCTTGAGCTCTTCTCTAAGACAATAACACAGAGCCTCATTACAGCATTAAGTTCAGCTTGAAGTTCATTGTATTCTCTAGAAAAACACCCAGCGTTGCACAGTGTCCAACAGTGAAAAATCTGCCTCAGCAACCTAAGGCTTTCCTACCTCGACTTTTAAAAATGTGAGCCCTTTCCTGTATTAGACTGATTAGGTCTAAGCCAGATCATGCTACACTGTCGTATTTATATATTGCTATATTAAAAGTCAACAGTTATCTACTTCCAGAAACTAGATCCTGTGTTAACTGTCCTCAAGTCATCATTTAGAGATGTCTTTGAAAAAATTAATAATGCTCATTTTCCTGGGCCTCTCAAGGCAGGTGTGACTCATAAGGTAGTGACCTTGGACCACCCTTCCTGTTCCTTCAAGAAACCTTCTGGTTTGGGGAAAAGGGTGCTCCCAAGCAGGTATGTGAGGCAGAACTGGCAATATTCTATGTATAAGGCCAAAATCCATCCTGTGCAAAGACTAGTTCAGAGTTATGTTTTGCTGCTAAAAAAAGCCAAAAAAAAAGCCAAAAAAAAAAAAAGACAAAAATAAAACCAAAAAGAGGTGGTGTGAGTTATTATTCAGTGTGCTGAACAAATGTGACACAGTTGACTCATTTTCATATGCTCTCTTCAGATTTTCATTCCTTCTTGTTGTTCTTTTGGTTCTTGTAAACTATAAGAAAGTTTTTTACAGCAGATGAGCAAAAAAAGCTATTTTTTCATTCATACATCATGAGTAGGAGGTAGGTTGAAAAAAGTAGATAATTTCTCAGGTAGTTTAACAGATCATGAAGTAGCAAATAAAATATTTATCTAAATCTTAAGAGTTGATAAGCCATCTGGAAGAAATAATGATTTGTATTTTGTGCAGAATGTTAATAACAGTAATTGTAAAGATTCCCTGAATTTTACTGAATAGTCCAGATTAATTTTTTTTCTGTTTTAAAATGTAACTGCAAAGAGAGTTAAAACAAGTAGTACCTAACTAACAAATCTTCACAATGTACAAGAGAGAAATTCAGTGTGAGAATGAATGACAGCAGGAGAAGCACTTAGATATTTACAAGAAACAGATTCAGTGTTATTTAACACATTTTTCTACAGCCTACTTCTCCGCTGAAGTACACTGTTCTCACAATGTTTCTTCTGTGCAGTTCTTCCTCGCACTAGGCTTTTAATCCAAAAGCCGCTAAATCCAGTCTTAGTCTATATATTGACTTCACTGAAGATCAGGCCTTATACGAGCAGAGAGAAGAAAAAGGGTTCTGAATTTTATTTTAACACTTGCATTATGAAGGCACTTCAATCTGTAGTACAAAGACACCCCAAAGAGCCAGATATGATTTGCAGTTTCTAATTACTTGCTCTAGGAGAGCTCAACATCTCATTTTTTTATATTTGTGTAATCTTCTCCTGAGAGCAGTTCCTAACATGAGCAACACTTGCTTATTTTCATAACGTTTCAAAAATGTGCTGGGCTATTGCCCCTTCCACCTCTGTGTCCTTGGGGCACTGTTCAGCTCAAATTGTACTACTGAGAGAGAATTTGGCCTTCAGCACTGTGTTAACAATATATTAGCCAAGATCCACGTTATAACTCAAGCATGGCAAGTCTCTATCCTGCTATGCTACTATGCCCCTGGGCTTGCAGCTAAGCACTTTGCCATCTCAAGCACTTTTTCCATTAGGTATGGAACTCGGGGTGCTTTGGTGTTGGTTTGGTTTTTTTTTCCCCTCTCTTTTCTGATGGTATGTGCCTTTGTTTTGTTGTTGTTTTTCTCTTCAGCTTCTGGCATCCCTCAGCTATGGAAAGATACCAATTTGTTTATGTGCAGTAAGCTTTCAATGAATAGCTTGCAGCACAGAAAAATATGAGAGTCACAAAGTGCTCGATTAGTGAAGCTTTCTCCAGTCAGCTGCCATGTGGGTGTAATATCACCAGTGTCTCTTTTAATGTTCTTCCTCAGACTCTGCGCACTTTGAAAACTGTTGTAACTTTCTCTTATACTTGATCTTGCTTGGTCAGAAATCTGGAATCCAGGAAGTGCACACCAAAGTGAACAATGGGTTGGTTGCATATTCACAGTATATTTTACCAGAGGCTCTCCACATGTTTTGGAAACATTAATTAATTGCTCATTCTGTGAGGCATGCACACATTATTCTAAATTATATAGCTGAGGAAACTGAAGTTCACAAGTATTATGGTCCAGCATTTGCAGAGGCTGGGCACCCACTGGTCCCAACAAATCAGAATTAAAAGCATTGAGAACTTGCAAATACCTTCCCGCAAGGCTACTCATAAAATGCACTGCAGATCTGGAAACAACTCAGGAGTCCTAATTCCCAGCTCTACGCTCACTGTCTTTCCTATAATTCAATGAAAATTGAATGGATGGAAACAAACATCCTGAACAGGGTCAGAAATCTTCAGTTACTGACTGTGACCAAATGAACTACTGTAACAGGTATTTTAATGTGCACTAGTCAATGTTTATCATCATAAACTGTGATGATGTTCTGTTATCAAAAAGAAACATCAAGAGGCTGACATCCATGATTCAAGAAAATAAAGAAATTAGATCTTGTTTAGTTAAAAAAAAAAGAAAAAAAAAAGTTTTTCTAATCTCTCTGACAATATTCTATGTTGGTGGCAAAATACCCTCCTTGAAGTTCTGCATCTAACTATATTTCAGGATAGGGGAATTTCAAGGGTAGTTCCTTCTTTTCAGGTTACACAATTCTACTTTGGTCTTTACTGCTTTATGAAACAGGTAAAATTCAGAGTAAAGTCCTCCCTCATTGCCCGAACATTTGGATTTGAGCTGCCTTACCCTTTTTTGTGGTAAGAGGTATATGCTTGGAATAAAGCCTGAGGTTTTTTGCTGTTCACACAGTGGATAAATCCTTTCTATGTGCAACCATAGATACTGGGGCTCAGAGCATCCTTTTGCACCAGTCTTTTACACTGTATGTGGTGATTTTTCCCAGAGTTTACATTCTGATTTTCAAGCAGAGAACACTGAAGACACCAAGTAAGCCCAGGGAGAAAAAAAAGGAAAGGTATTTGTTTTCGAGCATCCTTTTCAGACCTGATGGGGAAGGGTTTTTTTGTGATTTTCATATGATCAGGTTGTTCCAGCTTTTGAATAAAAATTCCATTCTTTTTTTATCTGGCAGTAATACACTGGGAAAGAAAATATCCAGCACAGAAATAGTGGGATATGTAATTTCTGCAAATCCTTGTTCTACTCCTTGCCACTGTTTTAGAGGTGTAGATAAACACTAAATTCATCTGAATATGATTAATAATATGATTATAGGATGTATGTTGTTTTAAATCTGA
>JAYRBT010000082.1:27146348-27219575 GCA_036023395.1 Myiotriccus ornatus | reverse complement strand
TTTTGTTGCACATATGTTTTAAACACCTTTTCTAACTTTCATTGTTCACTGTTTAAAACTTTTGTAATAAATTAAGAATATCGTTAAAGTTCCTGCTGTGCGTTTTTGCCCCCTCAGCAGAAAGATATAATTATAAAAAGGAATGTGATGTAGAAACCTGTCCCAGTTTTTTCTCCCTTTTTTATTGGGGGGGGGGTAAGGGGGGTGGCAGAGGGGCAGGGGTGTAGAATCAAGGAAAGAATGAGGTTATGCAGAATGGAGGATTTTATTAATAGCCAAATACTATTCATCCCTTTAATTCTCCAGTCTGATATTTTTACCTAAACACAGTTAAAATGTTGACGTTATCTTTTTGCTTGTGTGAATTCAAACGAATTCTTGTGCCATGGAGAACATTAGTTTAATTTTTTTCTTTAATTCAAAGCCTGGAGATGTTTATTTTTGGTCTCTATGTTATAAACTCTTCAGGCTAGATGGCATGAAATCTATGTCTTGCACAGCACTGAACACGCTATCAGATTTAAGCAAATAGTAAATAACAATAACACTAAATTGTTAACACAATAAAGCACCATTTTCCTGGCTTTAAAGTTTGCCTGGCAAAATTTGAAAGGTCTGGAATTTTTGTCTGAATACATATGTTGAGCCAAAGCAAAGCCCTCAAGTCTTACTTTTAAGCAAACCCATCTTCCCAGAATGTTTCAAACCCACCTGTGAAATCCAGACTTCAAGGATTTAGTAGCTGGATGTACGTGATTTATTTCCAAGTTTTCAGTGTCTCAGAGACACTTACTAAGAGAATGCTGGGGCTGATGTCAGTGTTACAAAAACATTTCCTACAATATTTTTATATGAAAAATTGTTGAATCTTGGGAATATGTATTTTGTTCTTAGTTGCTTCTACTGTGAGAGGTCATAGAAAGAGAACTGTAAAAAAAGCAGCAATAAAAAAACACCCTCAACCAAAACCAAACCCAACAACAAGACTTTGGGTGGTGGGAGGGGAAGACTGAAAAAGACAAAACTCAAGTATAATGCTGAATTTTCAATCCAGATTTTTTTTCCTGATTTTTTTCCAATCGATTTTTTCAAGCCAGATTTTGGTTATCATGAGCACTTCATATTGCTTTTCTAAGCCCACAAAGACTCACTTGCCACAGCCTCTAGGCACTGGAGAACCTCTTTTTTATGATTAGACCTCTTATGGCTGACATAACGTTGTTTCATAAAATTCACTGCTCCCTTCTAACAGACACTAATCTGACCTCTAACCATGCACTTCTTCTAATGTCCCCATTGAACCACTGCCATCATCTCCATCTTCATTATATTCCTTGGAACTCCAACCTAACACATGCATCCGCAAAGTATCTTAAATTCTACACTGTCTGTCAGTGACAAACAGATGCTTTGGGAGCTTATTTGTTAAAAGTAATTAATAGAAGAGCTAGCCTTTCCCTTATGTGTTAGTTATCATCTTTAATCTTATTTCTTAGATTATTTTATCAATGAAAAATTATAACATATATTTTTCTTTTGTTGATTCAGTTTTTTGTTCATGTGGAGTGTTCTGGATAAGATAGTATTTTTGAATTTAGAAATATAGCAAGAAAATACAGTTAACCAGAGTTGGCAGAGATCTTAATGATAAACACATAAGGGGAACTTTGGAAAACAATTAGAGGCTTTTACAACTAATTTACCAAATTCATTGTCCAAATAATCTGAAATAGCATGGGCTGTAACTAAAATAAAATTGTGAAACTTCATTTTACTTAACAGTGAGTTCAAACATCTGCAAGATAAAGAAGTACTGTTCAGAATTAGTTTTTATGGGATTTAGACAACTAATTCACCAAAGCTTCTTTGAAAATCCCAGGCTGAGTTATGTTAATTCACACTTGAGGAATTAAAAGGAATGTGTAGGCTGGTGCAAAAGTTAATTAAGAGGTGATTTTACATTCCAGACAAATGCTATTTATTCTGGACTGTATTGGATAGAAACTAAGTAGGACTATATGCCACAGATTTTCTCCTGCATCAGGGATCAAAGCAAAAGCAAAACAAGTTCCTAATGCACTCAGCTACCAAAGCTTTTTAGCATAGGACTCACTTTCACTCTGAAGATTATGTGTGTGTATATATATATATATATACACATATAATCTGCTCTGGTGAGTCTTTTCAGTTGATTTTTAAAATAAGACATTTCTATTTAACTTTACTCTTAGAGTAATACATTTTTCTTGAATTTCCTGTCACCCATGTCATCATTTCACAATTTTCCACCGCTCTAATTTACAACAGTGCCTCTGCTAACCCTTCCAAATTAAATTCCTGACATTTCACCCAAAGGAAGCTTCTCTTTAACAAAACAACACTGATATTTTTAGAACATATGCAAATCCTTAAGTACATATGCAAAAAAAATATACTAAGTGCCACTTGCTTCTGGTTACTTGGGTCGCAGTATTTTAGAAATCCTAACAAAGCATCTGAGCATCATATACTGTTTACATTTAATCACTACTATAAAATAAAAATCCATGTTCTCCTTCAGAGATCCCTGGTAGGAGATCAGGGGTCAAGTAACGAATTGACAAAATTTTGCCGGTGCTACATATATGATGGATACTTCCCATCTTTCTTCTTAGCTCCAAATAGTAGACAACAAAGAGCATAAGACCCTTGGCAAGACAGAGGTTGCCTAACAGATGTTCAATTGACCAAGCGGTTTCAGGATCACAGGACAGTTCTGGCAGCTGTAGTGGAAAAAAGCCCTCAACCCAAATCATGTAATTGGTGAGAAAATCACCCCTAGGAATCCTTAAGGCAATCACACTGGGTACTCCAAGACTTTTAGTGTGTACAGAACATGAGACAAGTTGTACAGAAACAGAGTCTAATTCCTTGCTTACTCATTGGTATGTTATATTATGTCAGACATAGACAAGTTGTTCATATATCTGTAGGACATTGATACAAGGAATGGGGGGAATGGGGAGAGAGAAAAATTATACCTGTTCCAAGAGAAAGGACACGAGAAAATACAAAAAAACCCTGCATATGTCTGAGGCCAGACTATTGTTTTAAGTAGTTCTGTGTGATAGGATCATAGTCTTTACTAACCCAAATTATACAAATCAGAATGAACAACGAAAATCACAGCTCCTTCTTCATATGTTTAACAGCTGCTGATGTCTGCTGGGACCCCTGCCCTTCCTTGTGAGGTGCCTCTGCTGACACCAGGCAGGAGAAGCTGGAAGAACTGCAACCTGCACAAAGGAAGAAGCTCCTTCCTCCTTTTTCCTCTCTTGCATCGCTGTGCAGAACCAAAAGGCAGAAAACAGCACTCGAATAAATGATTTTGTTATGCAGGATACAAGAATAGGAAAGGGCTGAGTAAACACATGCAAAGAATAAAATTCCAAAGCTTGGTGTCATTAAGAGGCCCAGACTCCCCGCTTCATGGGTCTGTATATCATTTCCTTTCCTACAGAGGCTAAAGTCAGTACCGTGACTGTCAGTATAGGAAGCTGGAACAGTCACATTACTGGGCAATTGTTTGCAGCAGCAGAGCTCTGTCACAGAGGCAGAGGACTCCATGGAAGAAATCTCCCAGCACTTTTAAGAGTTTGCCAGCTGGCTAACACTGCAACATCAGGTTCATAGAGTTCTGGTGTTTTTTTTAATAGGAACTGTATTTACATGCAGAAAGAAGGAAGGTTTTGAGAGTCCAGGATAAAGGTGTGTTTATTTCATGCCTGATTTCTACCATACAAAGGACTTTGTGTTACTTGCATAGTCATACAATAGTCTGGAGGGTAATAGAAAACTCCTGAATAGGAGGAAAGAGAATGGAATTGGAACAGGAAGATAATCACCGATTCAAGTGAAATACAAAGGAAGCACTGTGAAGGCCTGGTCCGTAACCTTGACAAAGTTTTACATCATCTATATTTGATTCAACTTCATGATTTATCTGTCCTCTGAAATGATATAGTTTCAGTAATGTTACTATAGAAAAGGAAGTGTATAAGAAAGGGGAATGGGAGTTCCAAACTGGTGGTAAGGTATGTCTTTTATTTTGTCTTTCAATAATACACAGTGTACAGTCTAAGAAGATACTGAAAGTGCGTTTGGGTTCCCCATTTTCAGGAGGGAAATGTGGTCACACAAGAATTGTCCACTGAGCGTCTTAAACCTGGTTCAAAACCATCTAGGTACTGACACAAGTTCGCTTTCAAAATTGCACATCCCCAATAGCCCAGCGGAATCAATCCAACAGAAAACTTTGGTTACCTCTAATAAAGTTCTTTTGTATATGAACCGTGCACTGAGAATAGAGGCAGCTTTATAGTGTGACACCACTTCCTCTATACGTGCACTGTCTGAAGCCACAGCTAGTAAGTCAGAAGAGAGCAGGGTGAGCTGTGTGGTGGAAAGCAAAACCAAGTTCAGTCAAAAAATCTCTTTTATAATTTTTCTGTCACATATGGATTGCTATAGTTCCTGCTTTTGCACTTTCTAACATATACTCTAACATATTTATTCTCTTCTAATTATTTGTTGGGCTCTGAAAATTAATGACAAAAAGTAATTTTTAATGAGTTAGCGCTTGTTTTCTCCATGAGCTGCTAAGGAGAGTGTAAGTGCACATAACTGCTGTGCAGAGTTCTCAGCAGAAAGGAGGTTGACACTGTGTGCACAGAGGATCTATGATTTCCAGAAGTCTGACCTTAATTCTGCAAGACTTATGGTTTTCTGAAGAAGAATCTGGCAGTCAATTTGGCAGTGAATGGGAGATGGAAAAGCTGATTCTGGCTAAAATCAACTTCTCGGTCAATTAAACATGCTGTGTAACACAGTCTGGGGATTTTGTTCAATCTTTTGTAAACACAAACACCTACAGAGCTCCTCTCAAAGCTGGGATTTCAAAAACAACTTGTCTCCATTTAAAGAGACAAGGCAGAAGCTGTGTTTTCTTAGTTCAATTATAGCAATTGCTTGGTAATGTTGCAAACGGGACTCACGTCTCGCCACCTCGTTCTGTGACTCCTGACTCTCCCTCTTTGCTGCCCTAGCCTGGAATATTTTCCAGAATGAGTACAAACCTTTGTCCTGGAGCTCTTTCACACTTAGAGTCACTGAAGGAGCAGCAAGGAGATCTGCTTTTTCGTTTGTCTTGCTCATGGAAAAACACAATTTCGTTTGGCTTATGCCGATGGGCGACTCTGAGTTTTGCTTTGTGCTTCAGTGAATATCTAGCCTGAATCTGTCTCATTCGCCGAGTACTTCAAGTTTAAAGTAAACCCCTGGCAGGCCATGTTGCGTAGGACTCCTGTGTTCAGTCTGCAGAATCAAATCTTTCTTGTTAAGACAAGATTTGCTGAAAAAACAGAGCTTGCAATGCTTGTACTTTTCCACTATCAAGAGATAATGGCATGCAGATGCCAGCATGTTCCTACCTGGAAGCACTGTACTATTCGGACAGTACATCTAAAACATATGCCAGGTTTTGCACTGTGAAGTCTTGTGAAGAGAGGAAGAACAAGAAGATGGATACCTAGGACTTGTTTATCTCAGAGGCATGGTCTGTAACTCCTATTCCCTGATTTTATATGACAGAGTG
Organism: Myiotriccus ornatus; assembly: GCA_036023395.1. NCBI lineage: Eukaryota > Metazoa > Chordata > Aves > Passeriformes > Tyrannidae > Myiotriccus > Myiotriccus ornatus. The sequence goes on along the minus strand of JAYRBT010000082.1, from coordinate 27,213,943 downwards.
GAGAACCTCTAGGGCATGACAAAAGTGTCATGTTATCTTATAGATAAAAAGCTACAAATTAATATTTTGCATTCAGATCAGAAATAAAGATTCTTAAAAATTTACAGTAGTGCAGGGTTGTGTTTTTTTTTTCTGATTTCATCCCAAGAATCTGGGACATGTCCATTGAAGCACATAACTGCAGTGGATGGAGATATTATTACTGCAACCACTGCTGTCTCCTCTTTCTCTTTTCTTGAGACTGCTAAAGGCAAAATATCTGCCCAGAGTTCAGCCACTCTGTTTCATAGTTTTCACACAAATTAACCTCTGTGAGTAGTTTAAGCTCGTGTGTGAACAAGAGCAGCAGAGATATGAGCATGATCCTTGTCCTGCTTCTTGGGCAGATGTGCAAGGAAATCAGCTGCAGCAGCTGTAGCTGAAAGATCTGCAGCAGGGCAAAGGATGAAAAGAGACAACTGGGAAAAGAGCTGCTCTCTCCCAGCTGTTCACTGTCATTGTTCTGCAGACGTGCTGAAGGAATTGCCCATGTGAGGCCCGGGACCTGGCTTCGGCTTCAGACAACAAAGGTTAGCCACTACCTAATATTTAAACAGTTTAAGCTTACAGATAAGTTGTAACTCGAGTGGCTTAAGGAGAGCTTGTACAGGAGCCTCCACAAAAAGATCTGAGAAACAGAAAATAGGAGTTCTTAGGAGAGGGAAAGTTCTGCAAATAAGTGTCTATTTGCACAGCACTAAACCTCACAGGGAACAAATTCTGATAGAATGAAAGAAATGTGGCTATTAGCAGCTTTTGCTGATGTGAAACACTAAAAATTTGCAGTATTTCTGGTTAGCTAGCAAACATTTCATTAACTAGGAACTACGACAAAGAAAAGCCCTATGACAAACAGAATATTAAAAATAGAGAAAAGCAGTTCAGTAAAGGAAGAAATGATTTCTCAAATTTATTTTTTTTAAACTTGATCAAATAATTGAATAAGCTTGATTATTCATATGCTCCTGGATTACCTTAGTCTGGAAGGAAACTCTGCAGCAGGTCTACGTCAGAGTAGGGCCAAATTTAAAGTTGGATTCAACCTGCAACTTAGACCAGGTTGCTCAGCTATTATCAATGGCTAACCAACCTGAAAGGAATTTTTTGAACAGCTGTTTGCTAAAGAACAGTTTTCTTATCCTTTAACAAAGTATTTACTGTGCATCTCATTTTATTTCACAGCAGAATGAAGAGACCAGACTCATGAGTTTGACATCAAAAGAGAAGAATCCTGAAAGAGTTAGGTTGAGAGAGCAATGCACACACCCTCCTAACTTTAAAGCATAGTGAGTACAGGACGTGTCATGATGAGGTAAACTGCAGCATGCAGCTCTGCCTGGGACAGACCTCAGCAAGTATCTCTCACAGCACAGCTAAAGCACCTTGTCATGGGATGACTCACAACATTAGACAAACTGAGGTTAAAATACAGCTTCTTTAGCATTTAATTAAAGGTCTTAAATTTAAAAAAAAAATGTTACAGGAAAAAGTTTTAAATAAAAATATACAGTCCTGCACCACACAGAGAAGCAAGAAGAGACCTGCCTCAGCAACTTTGTTTAAGCATCTCGGGCTGCATCTGCACTGTTTTCTCTGAAATCACTATGCAAAGAGAAACTCATTCTGTGTAGTTTGTGCTCTCAGTTACTAGGCCAAAGAGTCAATAGAAAAAAAGCCTGTTATGAAAATCTTACATTTGACTGTAAGCTTCACTGAGCTCCTTAGAAGAAAAATACTTTTCAGTGTAATGCAGACAACAAGCACACCTGTCCAAGTGGGGAGAAAAATAAAGCTTAAGAAATCATGCTTCCATGGTTGACTGATGAAAAAAAAAAAAAAAAAACATGTTCAGGGAGATTTTCAGACTCAGTGTATCGAAGTAGATTTGGCACTGCTTGTGAGATCTTATTTTAAACCAGTGTTTCCATCTCAGAAATAAAAACTCTCACTTTTATTAGGCCAATGTTTGAAAAAAATGCTTCAAGTAAAAAGTATTTTTTAAATCTGTGTAAAATTAATTGTATTGCTGGATTAAACACTTTTATTTACTTATTTATTATTCAGCCAGAATTATTTAGCAACAAGCTCTAATTCTTTTAATCTCTCTACCTCTCTGAGAGGTCTTGATAATGGACAATATTTCTGGTTCTCCAGCTGCAATTAAGAGTGTTATTCTTCCCAAAAGAAAGGGAAACATCTGTGTTTGTATCATGCTATGTTGACCACCTAGCAGCTGGATCACAGCACTAGGAACATAGGCTTGCAATTCTAAAGACTCTAGAGAAATAGAGCCCAGAGGCCATAAAATAGTGACAAGAGTTTAGTACATAGCCATATCAGGCTGCTTGGAAAAAATACCAGGTTTTTAGGAGTGATTAACCTGGCATCAAACTATGTACAGTATGCTACGATAAATCACCTTTATAAGTAGGGCTGGGAAATTAGATACACCTAAGCTATATTGCAGGGATTGAAACCACAGCATCAAAACTTCAGGGCTTTTTTTGTTTGTCTTTTGGGTTTTGGTTTGGTTTTGTGAAATGCAGGTAAATTTAAGTTTGCTCACAAAGCAAATTATTGTTTAAGTTCTTTCTTCTTCAAGTCTTAGGTTTACTGGACAGACAGGTTCTGAAAAATCTTCCTGGGAAGGTTTAAGGAGTGTTCAGTTAACCCTCTGCTACTCATCCTACCCCTCATAAGAAAACATTGCCTGGCCATAGAAAGAAGTAGTTAAACCAGTAGTAACATCTAGCACAAGGGAGGTAACAGCTCACATTAGTGGCACTTTTCTTCACTGCACATGGTTTGGAAACTGGAGGCTTACAAAGACCACACCTGCTCCAGCCAAGACAACCTGGCAGATTATCTTTACTAGAAACTTTATGCTTTGGTAGTCCTAAATGAGTCTAGTTTGATGGCTCATAAGGCAGAGCGCGAGTGCTGATGATTATCTGACGCTTTGATGATTTCTCATATGTCAGCAAGGTTCATGAGGACCTTGAAAAATAGCTCGATATTTAAACTGCTCATGCTTATGCTTTCTTATGTCTAGTTTCCTATAACTGTAAACCTAGTGGTGATTTTTAGCTTATTTTAATCATTTTTACCTATGAATGACAACTGTCTTATTTCAGCTTTGACAGAATTCTTGGAAAGTCATCTCTGGAGGAATATCCCCATTTTAATGATTTTAAATGAAACTTTAGTTCAGAATAACACATGGAGGCTTGCTGATATAGTGCACTGTGCCAAATTAAATAACGAAAAGTTGATATTTTTTATTTAGTTATTGACTGAGAACGCCCTGAAAATTCTTTATGGAAGACCTGCAGAATAGCCTCTATAATGTAGTTTTGTGATTAAGTAGCTTCCAAGCTAAATAAAAAAAATCTGTCTGCCCACCCCCTGAAAGCACACTCAGAATACAAATCCCTTCCCTATAGTTGCAAAGCAACACGCTGCACTGTCCCCCTTGTCCTAAAAGCAGTTTATTCCTCCCTGAGCAAGCAACTGATGGGTACAGAGCTCTGCCTCTCAGGCAGAAGGATTTACAGTGTAAATAGATGTAAATGGCTCTATCAGGTGCACAGCTGGAGAGCTCTTGCCTGCTGTGTGCGTGCCAGAGAGCACGAGGCTGTCCAGGCTGAATGTAGGACTACGAGAATATCCAAAGGTCTGTGCTATGTCAAAGTAGTGGCTGTATATGAAACTAAACCTTTGCTTTTGATAAAGCCGCAGGGAACAAATAGTTTTATTGCCAGTTAAGATGGAAAGACATTTTAAGGCAATGCCTTTGAGACTTTTTTTATCTTTCTTTTTCACTCTCATTAATGATTAGACTGAACAAAAGCACCACAATTCTGTTTCCTATGTCTTCCTTCACTCATAAACAAAACAAAACAAAAAAATGTTTATAGGTCTGACAACTACAGAAAACTGTATATTTATTTTGTGCACTGGGAATTTTGCACAATCTAACAACACAGAATTGTGCAACAGCTGGTAGGAAATTATGGTATTATTTCTAAAGCATACATTGAGTTATTATTAGAAAGGGTTATAGGACACGTTTTTGCTTTGATACTACACAAATTGCATTCAAAATAATTTCTGTTGCTAATAAGTTAACTAATTATCTTTACTTTCAAGCACTTACTAATTTTGTTTCCACTATACAAAAAGAAATATATTATCCAGCATCGTATAGGCTTGAATAAAGATATTCAATATATGTTGTTCTTTTCCCAGCACAACTAATATTCAGGCAGTATGTGAGCTAGGTCAGCTCAGACATATCCATTTACTTCTCCTTTGGAATGTACCATAGGTTGAGGCAGTACACAAAGGAAAGTAGTTTGTGGGTGTGATTTCGCATTTGTAAACCCAGTGCACTCATCTGTCTGCATTGCTCTCATGTTTTAAATGTTTGTTATATATATTGCAGCAACACTCAGCAGCCCCAGACACACACTGTGACTTGATGATACACCTGCACACACCAACTAGTCACCCTTGTATAAAAGACTAAGCCTAGAGCTTGTCTTGTAGGTAAATATTTGATTGTTTTCCCTCATCTGCTCACACACACCAATATTGTCTCACTAGTTACAACTAACAGTTTCAGGGAGGTCTGTTCTCAGGGATACCTCATCAGCTTGGAGGTAGGATTTGAGCTATATTGTTCCCAAGTCTCATGTTACTTCATATCAAAACAACACACAGCTGTATGACATTTCATCTAGTTTCATAAAAATAAACAGTACAGTACTAAAAAAATACTATTTCTAGCACCAGTCCCACATAATGCAATTGAACAGACAGCGGATACTCACTTGTTCATCACAAAATACCCCAAAGATTCAAGGAGTTTGCTTCTAGAAACGTCAAGAAAGCGAGTAAGCCACTGTGTGCACCAGGGAAGGTAGACTTTACCAAAGAGCACAAGAGAAAGACTGGGTTATTTGACTTAAAGCTGCTTGCAAGTGCTTCAGAAAATCACAAGGACACTATTACAACCAAGTTAACCATGAACGTTTTCTAACATCTTAGCTGTTTTTTCCAACTAACATTTCCAAATGTGGAAAATTCATTCCACAGGCAGCCTGACTGAGACCACTCTGCTGGGCTTTTTTGTAGAGCAAAAACAAAGCCTTGACAACCTAAAGTAACTTTTCCCCCATGCCTAGAAGGTATCACTGTCTAAGCTCCAGGGCCAGTGGCATCACATGATTCAAACACTCTTGATCACATGGATAATTGCCAGGTGACATTCAAGTCCACTCTTCTAGCCTTTCATATCTGTTACTCTCTGGGTCTGTGCCTACATAGATATTATTTAAGATCAGATCACATAGTCATGACAAGCACGGAACTGCAGTCCAGTCCAATAACTGAACCTCTGACACCATTTCTGAACTTAAACACACAGAAGAAAAAGACAACAAAGGAGATGAAGGCAAGACTGGAACTCACTGGATATTCTCTGAGATAAAGGGGCGGTAGAAAGAGTTGTCAATATTTAAAGCTATGTACAGAAATGTCTGAGAGTTTTTTTCCAGATTGGGATTTTGACTATATTTTAAAAGTTGTACTTGAAGGGTAAAAAATCTCCACTCTCTTCCAAAATTAAACTTGCCTACTGCATCTATATCCAAGTCTGACCTTAAACTGTCCAGATCCTGACAGTACAGGTCTTCCATACTTCCACATGCCTTTGAAATAGGGCTTCTCTTTCCCTGATGTAGTAGGAACTATCGATCCAGGGAGGGTTTTCTGGGGGATTGGTTGGTTGTTTTGTTTTTGTTTTTTTTTCCAGAAGATTTCTTCATGGTAATGACATTGAAAATGCCTATTTTATAAATACAATTCTGACCCTTCACTAACCACTCTAAATAACCAAATAAATGTTAGCAGGAAAAACTACAGTTTGATTGGAACATCTATGTATGGATACATCTCATATAATTCAAACACTAACCCCTGTTTAAAAGGTAGAAAGTAATAATCAGATATAATGCATTAAGTATAATGTACACTACTAAGATCTTAATCAAGCGCTGATAAGGATAGGATTTCCAGTATAAGCTCCCAGTCTATAAAGTGTCCAGGATTTTTACCATATAGATATGTGAAATAACAGTGAAACACATAGACATAGCTCATCACTTTCTATGTGTGATTTAAAATGAGCAAAAGACTGCATTGTTTGTGTCAGTGAATATTTGATTAGGATTGTCCTTCGGTCTCCTGTTGCTTTCTGATATCTTTTCTAAACAGTTCTGTCATTTTTCACTCAGGACATGCATAGCATGTACCTTCCTATACTATATATAAATTGAAAAACCTGTGCCTAGAATATACACTTAGAGCTAGGCCCAAAGATGGCATATTTTCCACTGAAACTGCAGAACATCTTCTGATGCCTTTTGAGTAAATGGAAAACCTGACCAGTTTGAAAGGAGTTCCACTACCCTGTGAAAGGGCATTCATTTCTTACAGAGTCTGGCAGAATACCCATAAACTCCACTTTACAATTCAGTCATTTTCCACTTTAAAAGAATGGAAAGAAAATAGATATACAGAATATCAAATTTAGAAGTCTCTTGGTGCATGTATAAAGACATATATATCTCCCCTTATTTATGAGTACATGGTTTCACAAGCTCTACAGAGTATCATAATCAACTGCAGAGTCAAAAAACTTTTCAAATTAATAAACACCAGATGATTTATTGTTCACTAGTATTTAGTTAAAAAATGTATTATTGTTGTATTAACTGCTGTGAAATTTTCATAGTAAGCTCTACAGAGCTGATTGGGAACATATGGTATGAATATGTGGCAATAATATGCATGAATTATTCTCTTAGTTCTCTTCAAGTCTTACTCTGTTTTAATCTTGATGCCACAACAAAGGCCACTTTGAGAAAAAAATTATGTATCAGTACAAGTTAAATTTATTACAATTGATTTGGGAAAAGGAGGGCTGTAGAGAGCTTGTGGGTCTAAGAATATTTTTGAAAATACAGAACTGCCAAGTGAGATAACTATTCATTAAATATAATGGAACTCGCACTGCAATTTTAATAGTTGCACAGTAATAATTAAAATCTAAGCACTAATATAGCAATCCAAAAAGAAATATTTTTTCATTTTTCATAATTACTAAAATAGTTTCAACATCAATAGGAATTTTCCATGCACTTCCAAGAAGTACTGCTATTATCCAAACAAATTATCAGTTTAAAATTATTTAGGTTAGACCTTGCAAACATTTGTGGAAGTAAAAATATGAAACAAGATTGCTGAAACCCAAGGGGAAAAAACCCAAACCAAACAAACAAACAGAATAGCTCCAAGCACAGGCAGATTGAGCAGGCACTTAAAGCATGTGCACAAAACACTGGCTAATGGCACTTCACGTCCTTGAGGAAAAACATGGTAATTACAGTAACTGCTTGAAGCAATGGCATTCAAGGCAAGCTGGTGGTCAAAGAAGCAATGAGAAAAATAATACTGGGCTGGGTAAGAATGGTGAGGAAAAAATGTTCTCATTCTTGATGTGTTCAGTCAAATATGACATTGTCCATCTTTTGCAAGCTAAGAGGGACTGTGTAAAAGAAATACCTGCCGTTATCAGTACTGGTTTATCCTCATACCAGTAGAAGCCAAAAGTAACATCACCTGGTCAAATGAGAAGTTCCATGAGACCATACCAAAGCCTAGTTACAAGAAAGACTGATTCCCTGTGGATTTGCAGCTCACAGATAGCTGATTTAGCTATTGGAGAAAGAGGTAAGCCTCAATTAAGCTTCTCTTAACGGCAGAGTTGTAGGATTTATCTAGTCTTCCTAGAGATGTGCTTTTCCAAAACTCTGAAGGACCTAAATTATATCTATGAACTCGACAACATCTTTGAAACCAGATGAAATCAACAACGCTCAAAACAACTTAAGCTCACCCACACACTGTGAATTTTTAACATATCTTTCTTTGACCTTATAAACTTAGTAAGCATGGAGATTTCTGGCTGCAGAAAAATACTGAAAAATGTGTAGGATAAGGTGAAACTTTACAAGAGGATTAAAAAAAGATCTTTTTTATGATTTTTCACCATTTCTGGAGACCAATTTTTCACACACTGGCCATGAATAGTATTGCAATCATATCACTCTCTTCCTTCCTTCCTCTCATCTTCAATCTTCCACCCTCTGCAGTGTATCTATTTCAGGCAGGTACTTTCTTTTCCTCTCTTTGCCTGTATAGTGTTTAGCTCACTAGGACTAAGTACATGAATGAGTTTTACACTGCTACCACAATATGAAATTATTATAATAGTTCTTTGCAATTTCAGATCTTGTCTACTCTGAATACAGGCAAATACCAATTAGCCTAACTATACTGACTAGCAGTAGCTCTTCTCTTACTGATCTGAACATAGTCATTTGCTGTAAAACATGTATGATATCCAACAATTCACTTTGTTTGTTTCTGACTTCTGTAGCTCACTGTGGAAGCAGATGGTTTTGGTACACTTATTAACAATAAAGTAATATGTTAAATATGCAAGGCTTGTCATCTTTGCTATCCAAGCTATTCTGCAGCCATACAAGCAACCCAAAGCATAAACAAACACATAGGCAATGGCTAGCTAATTTAGGAAATACCCATGCTTTCTCAAACTGCAGGGAGTAATGTAACATCCCTTTTTTTTTGCCATGGAAAGAATGCTCCCCTGACCAGCAGACTCCAAACCATAACACATGGTTCTGCCAACAGCTGCTGCTGTGAGGCTCTTACAGGCAAAATTCCCCAAATCTCTTCCCACTAGTTTGGCCATGTTTCTAGATGTACTAAGAAGTTCAGTGCCACAGTCTTGATTAGCAGGGGTCAAAAATCCCTAAGCCTGTTTTTTGTTTTAATACATGTTTCTTATGTTCAGTGACTGAAAGAATTAAAAGTTAAAAAATCCTTTTCAAACAGAAACTTTTTAGCTTGAGTTATTGGTAAATTCCCACTTCATTTTTTTTTTTCTTTTAGAAGCTCCAAACCTTAAAAGATAACCAAATAAATTATTCTCAAGGGTCTAGGATCTACACTGACCAGAAATTGCTTGCACTTGAGCCAAGACTAAACCTGAATTTTGAGAGTGGAAAGAATTGATAGATGTAAGGAGTACAATGGGAGGAAAATACTTAGAGCTTTGTCAGCTTCATAAGGGAATCAAAGACAAGCTGGACAGATTACCTGCCTTCTGCAAAGAACTATATTGAATATATTTTCACTGAAGCTGTTAAATGTGTAAAGTCAGTATTTTCTTAACTAAAAAGAGTTTTGTGGGGGAGAAAAAAAATAATAATTTCAGCTATCTTGGCTTTTGCTTCTACACACACACCCCAAAGCCCAACAAATGAACTATAAGAACACTATAATGGATTACCTAAATTGCCAAAGCAAAAGATTTTGGGACTTACTATGTAATAGATAATTTGAGATTCTTTATGGAAGAACAGTAACCTGTTATCCAATCTCATATAAGCTGAACAGGAGAAGCCCTTTTATAGAATCCGTAGAATTCAGACAGAGTCTGGAAGATAATTAGTTTTCTGATTTGATTTTAAGTAACATTCTCTGTTTTGAGATGTGCTTTTATTTAAAATATTTTAATGCATATAAAAAATTATTTGGTGTATAAATTCCATTTGGTCATGAAGTAGCGGCTGCTTCACCTCTAGAGACAAAAAACAGCCTTGCTGTGCATAGTTTTAATTTGCTATCATATCAGTGGCTGATGCAGAGTCTGGCATAACACTGATCTCAGGTGATTTCACATCCGGAAAAATGTGTTAATTAGAGACTTCAAAGACAAAGTACTAAAGACATACCAGGAAGAAGGTATTACAGTCACTGATGCATGGTTCCTGGGCAAAACCCCAGTGAACGGGGTATTTGACAATAATGTTTGCATTCCTTTTGTCTCTTTCTTCTCCTCGTGAGTGCTGAGGAAAAGTGCAGCCCTTATATGGAAAAAACCCACGGGAATTGCTCAAAGCAAGAGTACAGTAATTATTGGTCTCTCTGACAGTAGGAGTATGAGTGAGACAAACCTAAACTCTTTCTCTGCTCTAGCCAGTAGGAGAGAGCATTTGTACTCTTGGCATTTCACCTATTTCATAATGTTGCTTGTTTCTGCTCTGGGCTGGACAAAGACATTGACTTTCCTGAGTCATTTTTGTTTCTCTGTTCTTTAGAAAGAAAGAAAAAACACCCATACTTCAGCTATTAATCCTTTAGTTAAAAGGCAGGTCTCTTTGGCATAAGCAAGTTAAGAGCACAGATGATTGGATGCCTGCAATAACATAATAGCTGTTGTGATGGTTAGAAGGAAGATAAAGACAGCAAGCAGCAGATTTTATAAGCAGCCTCCAAAGAGCCTTCATTTTTTTGTACTTGCAGTTAACAGTGGTCATCAGTAGCATTATTTTAAGGCATGTTTTTCAAAGAAGTCTGTAATTCATAATTAATTTGTTTCTAAATACATGATTTCCAATATGCAGAAGCCATATTTTAAAGATGTGTAAGTGACACTGTGACTTTAAAAAAAAAGAGTGACCTAAGATCAGCAGAAAGGTGCCTGAGGATAGGTACTACTTTTCATAAGGACAACCTAGAAATGGCACATCGGGTTTCTGCTCCCTGTACTTACCATTCCCTATGATCAGTTACTTGAATCAGGGGTAGTGAGTGTTCTTTAAGTATCTATTATGAACTCTTGCATAGTAACACACCAGCATTGGCTAGTGTGTCCTAATAAGTAGATCTCTAACCCCATCACACATAAGTCAGATACTTACTTCAGTTAGGACAGAGGCAGAACCTGCAGAGCAGAAAACATGTTCTGCGAGGGCAGTCCTAACCAAGAAAAAGTTTATTTTGAAGCTAAATAGGTTTTTGTAAGCACAGATGACAATCTAATGCCTAACAAAATACAAAGAAGGTTGTATCATAAACATGCTGATTTCTTCCCTCCTCTCTTTAAACATCCATAGAACTAGGCACTTACAAATGCACACATAAACATGCCATGACAAAAGACTGCTTTCAGGTCTCATGCAAAGAGATATTAAGAACAGTATTGCAGTGTGTCCTTTGGGATACAAATACCTGAACCAGAAGGTACTTCTGATCAGCACAAGGAATCACGGAATCCCAAAACTGGGTACAGTCAGAAGGGATGACAGTGGGTCATCTGGTTCAACCTCCCTGCTCAAGCAAGGTCATCCTAGAGCACATTGCACAAGATTGCATCCAGACGGTTCTAGAAGTCTCTTCTGAGCAATTGCACACTTTGTGACAGCATAAAGCAAGAATCACACCCCTGGGTTTTATGTGGATTGAAATCTAACCTGCAGACAATCCTTCATGAAAACATTTCTTTAGAGGTTACTAATTTTCCGGCAGTAGCAAACAACATGACTTTCCTATATCGTCCAGTTAATGAATTTAGCAAACAAATTGCACTAGCAGTGCAGATGCAACTTGCAAAGGTCACTGCTGCTCAATTTGAAGGTGGATACAATTGCCTTTAAAAAGAAATAAAAAACAAACATAATGTTCCTAGGACTGCTACTGTATAAGCAAGAACATCAGACACCGTGTTAGGGCCAATTTGGTACTACTGTAATTTTGAAAAATTTTGTATATATTACTAAGTATGTGGTTATTCTTCACACGTAACCCTTGTTGAGAGCATGGCCTCTTCTGAAGTGCTTTTTATTAGCTGGAAGCTCTGCCCAGTACAGATAAACACAGCTGAAGTTCCTTCAAACACACAGGTGCAAGGAGGATTCAGCTCTATACAGGCACAGCAAGTTCCCAAGTGCTTTTGCAAAGGCCATGGAGAGCTGCCATGGTCAGAGCTCAGTGCAGAACCTGTCCTGCACAAACAGCTCATTACTCACATTGTACTTTCCCGTGCTTGAACCAACAGGCAAGATGAGACAGCAACTTACATGAGAAATCAGACAATTACGCTGTGCTCAGAACATATTAAATCTGTGTAAAGACTAGAAGTGCTGCTCTACTGGTGTCACTATTCCAACCTGCATTGATGGGGTAAGATGTTTAGAGGGTCTCTGCTTTTCCTACAAGGCAGATAACAAAACAAGTTATGCTGTTCATATATTTAGATCATAGGCATGTGCCTCTTTTTGTCTTTTTAGCTCTAGAAACTAAGTAGCAGCTGTAGTAGCCTTTAGTAAGAAGTTTTGTGAATTCCAGTCGTGCTTATTTCACAACTGTGCTTCCATATCCTGTGTTACTCTCACAAGGCAGTTGGGATTTTCTCACATTGCTGCAGATGACAGCCTTTCCAAGGTACAGCTCTCGCTGCTGGGGCATAGGCTTTCACTTTGGACCAGTCTCCTGTCTTATGAGAGCATATGAAACATCAAGAGAAAATCAGCAGAACAGTACAGACTTCATTTCACTCCTTTGAGGTCATTAAGAAATTGTGTAATTGCTTCAACAGGACCATAGTTGGATTTTTTACATTTAACACCACAATTCCCTCACATAATGGATTCATTACCAGATCAGGAACAGATATTTACGCTGTTTATAAAAGCACGTAGAATTAATGAAAAACAGCAGTCCTAACATCCCATTTACTATTTAAATTACTCAGAATCTAAGCACAATGAGTGCACAGCTTCCTATATTCTGTGACAGTTGGAAACTGCATAGATGTTTAAAAAGATTATTGAGGTTTGGCTTTTCCCCTACCCCAAAGAACTGAACTGCATTGGAAGTTGAACAAACTGTTTTGTATCCATAATTAAATTATTTCATTAAAGACATACTGAGTTTAAGTCAGTCCATTACACAAAGGGTATAAAATTATCTATGTAGAGTAACTCTGACATTATTTCTAACCCTGGTTACAACTATTTGCCTTAAATTAACAACACTGTAATTTCCTATGCAAGAAAACACAAATCTGTGCACAGTACAACAGCATTCTGGGTGAATCCATGGAGAAACACTATCACCATCATCTACCACAGGAAGAAAACCCTGTAGTAGTAAAAAAACCCCTATGCTTACAACTCTGAGAGGGAAAAATGATTGTTTCAGGCACTTCTGAAAGTCCTGAGCTAATTACTATTCATTAAAAAGGAACACAAAAGTTGAATTGGGATCAGTGTTTCTCATATGCTATATTTTAAAAACTACTGACTAAAAAAACCCTGGTGATATATATATAATGATGCTGAAAGTTCTTAAGAAGGTTTTATTACTTCTTTTTTTGAACTGTATGTTCTGGTCCCCATGCATGGGTGTGGATGTTAAAAATTTATACATGGCTTTGATTTGCAAATACAGTCATTACCCTGTAGTCATCAAAAACCGGAATCTTAAATATGCAAGCAATGTGAATAATGATGTATTTGTAGAAGTAGCAAATGTTTATTTCTCCAGAATAGTATGCTGAACTTCATGGAAAAGTCTGCTTGAAATGTCTTAAGAAAAGAACCTAGACTAGTTGAAGTTAAGTGGCTCTACAACTCCAGAGAACATTTAAATTATGGATAGCGTTTGAATTGGTTGTTTTGATCATTTTGACCTTTTTTTTTAATGAAATTTATTTGGATCTAAAAATCTAACTGTTAATGACATCAACAAATGTCAAGAAACTATAAGATTAAATTCTCCTCACAAAACCTTCTTTTCAAAGAAAAACTAGTAAAAAGCTGACTAATTTCCTAGAAAAATCCTAAACATGAAACCATTGTGAAAGACACACTTTTTCCAGTACTCAAATATCTTCACACCACTCCTGAGAGCACTTCTGCTTGCACACATTGATACAGCTCCCAAGCTTGTGGAGCTGGAGCTGAGGACCTGGCAAGCATTTATCTCAGGTGTGAAAAATGGCTGTCAGGGAAAATGATGGTCAGTCTCCCTATTGAGCACAGAATAACTTCAGTAAGATGGTCAATCTGTGATTAATATTTTTCAAAGATAGAAGAGAGGAGAGATGAGTCCAGTAGTGGGAATGGGAAGTCCAAGCAGAAACACAAGGCTTCACCTCCTGGAGAGGAAAAGTCTTTGAGTAAAGGGGCAGTAAAAGAAAAAACTAAACATATTGAGAGATTCTTCCCTTATATGAAGTAAAATTCTTCAAGCACATAGCACCGTTCCCATTTACTTTACTAGATCTGTTTACTTGATGACTAAGAACAAGACAGCAAGCCAAGCTTGGCAAAGACATTCCGGTATTGCAAGGTTCTAAAGCACAGAACAGCTTTTCAAATGCTCTTCAGCACCTCACTTCAAACTCCTTTTGAATAGACCCAAACAAATGCCAAGGGTTGCAGAGCAGCTCAGGCTCTCGGGGTGAGTTCTGCCCCCACTGTGAGGATGGGTGCTGCCCACCCCCCTCTGCCCGGACACACGCTGCCACCTGCCCTAACACACGCTGAGCTGTACCAGGGAAATGAGCCAGAACTCGTAGGAAAACATGTCTGAGTAGTAACCACTTCAGGTTCAGTTCCCCAGTCTGGTTCACTGCAGAGCCACTGCAGGGTTCACTGGAGATTGCTGTAGTGCCAGGAGAAAAGAGGAAACAAGCAACCAGGAAAAGGGAAGCACAGAACCATCTCTTTCAGCAGCAGTTGCAACTTAAACTAACTGTGATGTTCTAACACCTTTCTCTTGTATTGGAAAGAGTAAGATCAGTCCTCAGGTATTCCCTCAGAAGCCTGAGGAAAAACAGGAGAGACTGTTAGGAAAGATGTGCTTCTAATGGATTTTCTTGCCCAAAGAGCTCCTGCTGCTGATACCCCTAGAACAGTCCAAGTTCTAGGAAGGTCTGCTGGTATTTTAAACATGTGATGATTCACAGACTACATGACATGCCAGTCTACAAATACATTAAGTAAAAGTCTTCATATTTGCTACAATATTTTTAGACTGTATTCTCACAAGAAATTAGTCTTCTTCATATGACTATCTTGTTTAAATTGTGGCATGATGAAGCAGACACTACACAGCTAAATGGTATCATTAAATGAAATTTTACAGAAGCTCCTGCCCCCAAATCCTCACTTATTGTCCAGACATACAAGGAACAGAGTTAAAAAAGAGGGTCGGGAATAGTTTAGGGAATGGGTGGGGTTGGTAATTTTTTTAAAAGCCCCACAGAACCCACATAAAATAATCCATTAAGACAGCTGAAATAAAACTTAAGGTTCCAGTCTACATCAGACCTTTATGTTCAAAAATATCTTTAATAATCCATTCTTAGTTAGATTCTTCTGAAATAGGCTACAAAAAACCAAAAGACATTACAACATTATCTCTTCCTCTTCTGCTTACAGACTTGGAAAACCACAGAGAATTAATTTTAATATGATGGTTAAAAAAACCATAAAGGGTAGTGTTCCATTGATTTTTATGTCAAATGTATGTCTGAATTTTGTTAGTCATTTGTTCATTTCCCCAGAATTTTAGTTGAAAAATAATGACATAATACAATACTATGACATGATAGCATTGTATGCCATATTTAAATTGGGTTTATGCCATGAGATTAATGAAGGATGTATGAAAAAATTATGAAGTCCAATTCTAAACATGAAGAAAAATTCAATGACTCATCTGTGATCACATACACAATGAAAGCACAGTGCAACAGTATCAGTTTAAAGCTTCAGAAAAAGATTGTATTAGTGTAGCTTAGTTCCAAAAAAATGTCAAAATAACAGAGAAGATATTCTGCATAACCAGAATAATTCTTTCTTAAATTTTCACATGATTATAATAACATTTTCACAAGAGTGCAAATTAGATGTGGTCTGAGATATTTTAATAGTGTTTCTGATCAGAGAAGTTCATACATTTTGAAAACACCCAACACATTACCAGCAAGCAGGAGCATACTGACTTGGTTTCCTTGGGAACATTTACAGGCTGCCACGCTTTTGAGGAATTTTTGTTTGTTTGCTTCATGTTTATTTGTTGCCTAACCACCCCTTTGAAAGGTTTTGTGCAATTCAGGAACAGTCAGGCATGTTTTTCAAAAACATGTTCCTGAGGCAGTCACATGCATGAGCTGGTGAGGGTAAAAGGCAGCACAGTCAAGGTGGGGTTTCTGCCAGTAGCACAGCACTGAGGCTGAGGTTATTTTCTTATGAACTTTATGTTTCAAACAACATGATATGTGCTTTTGTTGGATAAATTGCCTTGAAATAACACCTTCCCAACTGTGAGCTGTACATTTTGTGCATATTGGTACTACTACTCACATAATGACTCTTAAAAATTTATGTTGTTTTGTGCTTTTCCCAAATATTGGTTTTTCCTACTCATTCTTTTAAGATTTCACAGTAGATTCAACTTTTATGAGATATCTGGGGAAACAACATATTCTGTCCATAGTTTTCTTGGGGGTCCAAAACTGTAGGAAGCA
The DNA here is from genome assembly GCA_036023395.1 of Myiotriccus ornatus. Lineage (NCBI taxonomy): Eukaryota > Metazoa > Chordata > Aves > Passeriformes > Tyrannidae > Myiotriccus > Myiotriccus ornatus. The sequence continues at coordinate 27,197,433 of JAYRBT010000082.1, read as the reverse complement.
TTTATCCAATTAAAGTGTCGCATGAATATGTACAAAAGCTAAATAAGTGCCTATGTAAATACTCGTTTCCTCTGAGGTCAAAAAATTACAACAGTTTATGATATTTGAGAATCTGAAATATAAGTTTAAACAATTATTTTCAAATAGCAGTGAGGCAGACAGTGTGAAAGTTTTCAGTTCTAAGAACAAGACAGTACAAAGGTTATGGGACTCAAGGTATTTTAGTTGGGCATAAATGTATTTATGCAGAGGATTATGGATTGTTAGGCTTTTAAAGTAAAATGAAATAGGACTTCAAGCTTGCAAATTGCACTTCTCAACAGTGTTCCTCAGTTTCCTTGGAATGCATCCAGAATAAATTTAATTTTTGTGAATTTGCCCCATTGAGTTAACTTTTTATTTTTGCTCAGCCAATGAAACCCTAGGCTCATTCAACCAAAGCAAACAACATTATCATGGTGCACACCTGTGTAAACATAATTCAGTCCTTCCTATTCCTATGCCAAGATTTTTCTGCTGTAATGATTGACTGACAATTTTGGTCTCTTTATAGCTACTCTAAAATCTGTCATAAAATGTATTTCTGAAGTAAGTAGCAGCACAAGCTGCGTCTGGGGATTGACCACCAGCATGGTAGACTTAATTACTTCTACTGAATTGAAAGGAAACAATACTATATAATTGAAATTTAAGAACAAAGGATGCTAATACTCCAATTCTCTATTATGTGTGTGCCTTTTAAAATCTAGATTTCACAACATGATTAAAGACAACCTAAAATATGAGGGAGTGCAGCTTATTATACAAGTACATTTTGTCTGTACTTGAACTAAATGGCAGCCTTTGATTTTGCTTAATGACAAATCACTTTTAATCGAGAACAAAGAAGTCTAACTGTAATTACCACCTGGACATTGGTGATTTGTTTTAGTAGCTTCTGTCAAACAAAAAATAAATAAATGGAGCAGCTACAGCCTCTTGCAAAGTGCTTACGTACTTACAGTCTGTAACCTTTTTAAAAGTCACTTCAGGTACTGCATATAAATGTCCTTTTTCTGAATCCCAAATAACAAGGAAATGTATATAAAATGTATTTGTGAACCAGCAGATTTAAATAATGCTGAATGTTCAGCTCTTGTTTACAAACCAATTAAACCTAACAAATTAGGATTTTTACTGATGTGAAAATTGTATTTTTTCACGTTTATTTCCTTGTACACATTTTAGAGTTTGGGGATACGTAATCGAAAATGAAGTACTGGACTTCGGGGCTGTGAAAGAGGTTGACTATAGCAGACTTCTTTTGGACAATTGAAGAGAGACTAAGATGGATATCAAAAAGACTCTAATCTTCCCTATAGGATATTGTGAAGTTAGGAAAAGTAAATGTATCTCTTCCTAAATATATTCTCTCCCTAACTTCTAAAAGTGGTTGCTGCTAACTGCAAAGAAACTGCTGACAAAATAATTGCAGCATTAGCTCAGATGCTATATTATACTGGGACTGCCCAACATGGAGTTAATTTTCTTCACTGCATCTGTCTAGTACCTTGTTTTAGATTGCTGACCAAAACAGTGCTAACACACACCAATGTTTTAATAATGGCTGAATGGTGCCCACACAGCATCAAGGCCTACTGTTTTTTCACTGCACCCCCCAGCAGCAGGCTGGGGATGAGCAAATGTCTGGGAGGGAAGACACCAGAAGAGCTGACCCCCGCTGAGCAAAGAGGCACTATGCACCATATAATGTCACTCTCAGCAATAAAAGAGGGCAGTTTTTCCAAAGAAGCCATTACCTGTGGACTGGCCTGGCATCAGTTAGCTGGTGGGAGGTGGCGAGTGATTGCCTTTGCACCACTTGGTGATTTTTCTTCCCCCCTCCCCCCTTCATTTATTAAACTGCCTTTATCTTGGCCTATGAAATTTTCTTGCTTTTGCTTTTCCAATTCTCTCCCCTATCCCACTGCAGGGTGTGGGCTTAGCTGCTAGCTAGGGCCAACCTACCCCATATATTCATGAACTGCAAATACACAGTGTACAAAGAAACTAGGATAGAATGTTAAATGTGACCAAGTGGTGAATATGTGATCTTCAAATAGTGGTCAGTAGAAGACCAATATTAAACATCAGTAATATAGCAGGAGGGCTGCTTTTTAACTTTCTTCTCCAGAAGAAAAACCATGAATCTTTAAGCAAACTAGCTATGTTGTCTTGATTAATTACTTTAATTTGGGGTACACTGAAGTGTTTCCAAATGAGTACACTGAATTGCAAGAGCAAAAATAACACATATGGTCTGATAGAATAAATACTGCATAATATATGAAGATGACTACAAAAGGCTAGGAAAATGTCACAGCCATTTATACAATTGCAGCCATACTAGGGTGCTATATGAAGCACTTTTATTCCATAACCTTTAATATCTTACTTCCATGTCATACAGCCAGTCATGCAGATTTTTCTTTTCCATGTGAGTCTTTGAAGCTTGCTGCTGAGTGAAGTAAATCCAAGCTTCTTATTTTCCCCATTTTCCAATGCCAAAATGCATTTTTCTCAGAAAATTACAGAAGTCTTCTGATTTTATTCTTCTCAAGTCTGTTACTTTCATTTTAATCTTTCCCGTGACCAATATATGGCAGAAAAATAGAGACAGTTCTAATAAAATCTGTTAAAAGAAATACCACAAACACAGAATTCTTTCCATGGAATACTTCAGAGTAGCACCACTGCTATCTTGTGGAGAACATGAAGTTAATAGAAGAGCAGGATGCCATATTCTCTGAAGACACTTGAGGAAATTCTTTTAGGAGCATGAATTCTGGTCAAGAGTGTCAGCATCATTAGAGAAATGAAAGAAGAGAACTGATGAATCAAAAGGCTGTGTTCATCTTGCCTAATGTTTGTGTAAAAGTTTGTCATCCAGTCTATGCAACTCACATCACCTCCCTCTATTGTCAGTGGAAGCCAGTATAATTTTCTAGGGGCGATTTCAACATCCTTATTTAAGACCACTGTAGAAAGAAGCCCAACACTCTCTCTCCAATGCTAGAGAAGGTTGTCACTCTCCACTGACCAGAGGTGAAATGGGCTGTCTAAAACACAGGATATGTTTTTTGGGGGACATTGTTTTGTTTGGAATGAATCCTACTCTAGATCCACAAAGCTCCAGAGGGTCTGTAAATGTCCCTGAAATTGCAGGACTGGGATCTTAATCCTTTTTGTTCATTTGCTCTACTCACTTCCCAAAACATTACCTTGCACCAAAATTAAAACCTCTAGGCAGAACACCCAGGTATATTTTGACCAGCAGGATGCTCAGCAAGCTGATGCATTGGGTTCCCCTCATGTAGGGCTCTGCACTCAGAAGGCATCCTTCAGCTGAGCAAATCCAGTATCCATTTTAGTGTCACTATCATAGTTTCTTAACTTTGTAAGAAGGGACCTTGCAGTTGCTTTAGGCAATTTCAGTAGTAATGCAACTCCCTGACACCACTTCCAGCTCACCAAGCAGCTTTTGCTTTTTGTTTCTTAAGGTCTGAATTCCTGCTGCACTCTCAGATTACCCACTCCCATGGACCTGTAACAGTGGTAGCAAAAAGATGTTCACGTTTGATAAAAGTGGTGGGAATTTCTGCATCCTTTAGCTAGCACCATAAACAACAATATCCAAGAGAAAAATGGCAACACACGTTTCCTGGCCTTCTCGTTCTTGAGAGCTCTCAGCAGCCACTTCAGAATCCCCTACAGATCCTCCAAGATCTTCCATTATAACTACTCATTTGCCTTCAGCTCTCTGTATAAAACAGTGAATTTCTTTCTCTGTCTCCTACTTGACAAGTTGAAAGCTTGATCTTGATGACCAAGTATGTCAACACTATGTAGAGATGAATCTGTTAAAACGCTTCAGATATATTCTTTCATCTTCTATATATGGAGAAGAGAAATAACTGGAAATAGGAAAAATCTGGAATACTGGCTTGTTTAGATAAAACATTTTAAAAGACAATAGCATAATTTTCTTTTAGGTTTACAACAAATATACAATGTATATTGGTCATACTGGGTATTAGTCCATGGAGATTGGATTGTATGGGTCTGGAAAGAAAAATGAGAAAAAAACACAGGAAAAGAGGTAGATACAAAAGATGTGATACCCAACAAAAGTCTGGCTGTATAACAAGATTTGGAATCCCACGCTTTCAAGGGGCACCCTCTGGAATCATATATCATATTTCCCTTTCTCTTTTTTCTTTCTCTGTGGAATCAGTGACAGCACTTCCATTGCTCAAGCTTGTCTGCAGGCACACAAACTTCCCTGAATACTGCTGTAGGTTTTTCAGTTTCGTTTCCAAAACATGGGATCTCTGACTACTATCACTGCTTGCCCTCCCATTCCATGCAGAAAGCCTGACAGTTTGAAAGCATTTTGATCTCCACTTTACAGAAAAGTAGGGCAATGTTTTCTAAATGAGATGTCAGAATTATCAGAAGGCTCTTCTGTATGCAAAAGATACAGCATGAGCTGAGACACTTTCAGAAGTCTGCCCCTCTTTCAGCTTTACAACATTGTGTGCAATGTCTGCTCCACTTTGGGAAGCCTCTGTGCTGCCATGTGCAAGCTGACATTGAAAGAGGGGATTCATTAAAGCCTCCAGGTAATCATTCACATGTGCATTTACCTCCATCCTCCAACAGAATACCTCTGTCCACAGTTCATATGGAAGTACTGAGCTGATGAACCACATCATGTCCTAGTATTTCAGCTGTTTTCTGTACATTTGGTCAAGAGAGGCACCCCATCATTTGAACCTTCATTCAATCTGCTCTCACTCCTGTAGAGTTAAGTAACTTAATGCCTGCTCCAGTCCTGCTCATTGTTGCTAAACCACCTGTATGAAAAATAGACAGGGAATTGAGGTTTCTGTAGCACTTCTTCTGAAGCATCTCAAACGCTGACCTGTTTGAGTTTTAAAGGATAATTCCAAACCAGGCACTCAAAAGAATCATCACGGAAAAATGACACTCAAACCTTCCTGTCCCATAAAAGCACATGGCAAAAAGGTTGGCTGTCCAGCACTACCCATCCATCATAACAGCTCAGTTGAGCTGTGGAGCTAATAAGTCAGAAAATTCAAGTATATCAGTCTCTAGAACAGTACTAATCATCAGTTCCCAAGAGAGAGACAGGTATCAGACTATGTCAAAATGGCTTTGTTTGGGGAATGTGGCCTACTTCTACAATACTCTGTTGCCTAAAGATTGATCGAGTTTTAAGGAAATGGTAAACAACTGTTTTGTTTGTGTCTCTTAACCATCCTCCTGTTCTATCAGATGAGATTATAAAAAATTTGAAATCTCTTTAATTTGACTGCACTTTTAAGAATGAGTGTGATTAAGTCTGAGAACAAGCTTTCAGAAGTAAGTGAAGATGGACTGGTAATAGGACGGCAGCTACAGATTCACATAAATCAACAGGTGTTAAAAGCATCTATGCCATTCTTAGCTTTATATGTGCTGTGCACAGGTGTTTATTCTATCTTCTACTTTCTACAAGGAATACGTTTCACAATGACTTTGATTTCACATTAAAACATTCTAATCCACGAGGAGAATCTACCTGCCTGAAGGTATGAGCGAAAGTGAGTAAGAAAGAATCAATACTGTCAAAACTTGCACAGTCCTGCTAACACACAGGGAAAATCCAGCTGTCTCTTTCCCAGTGACAAAGTTACATATAGTCTCAAACACCCCCCGGCAATAAATTTGCTACATGCTGCACCACCACATGCTGGAAAACTGAGCTTGAGCTAAGAGGATGAAAATAAATCAGTTTTGAAGCTTGGTGTATCACAACATTTTTCTTTCAAAAATATAGTTTAACAGTGCAGCTCGAAAACCAATGCAGCACCAAGTTATTGATTAAAAATAGTTGATCACATTACAAACACAGCCTGCCAAAAAGTACTGATCATTGCTAGGAGCATTTGAGAGCTTCTCATATTCCAGACTGTAGCTTCAGCATGGCATTGATTTTCAAATTAGAATAGTCATGGTAAGAAATTTTTTTAAATAACCCATACAAACCATAGAAGTACATATGCAGGTGTCATGGCAACCCCATCAAGGCAGTGCAGATACAGGCATTGCTTTTACTGAAATGTTTCATTTTCCTTCACGTCAGTGAAATGTCTACTAAATGTATTTTTACTCCATCAAACCAAATACAGACAAATGCAACTCTTGTCAACAACACGGGTTTTTTTATTGTTATGAATGTTAACGGTTCATACTCTTACTGGGTCCATTGTACTCAATAAACTATAGCACATCACTGAGCTTCACCAAAGAACATTCATCTGTTCTGATGAATGCTCAAAACCTGTACATGTTTGGAAGTACTGGGTGAGAAGAGTCATCCAGTAGCTGCACTCAGGGTGATCATGTAATACCCTGTGACTGGTGGCCTCAAAGTTCAGGGTGCAAATACATGCATGCAATGGCACTTTTCTCAGAATTAATTTCTTACTTCATATTAAGATGCACATTTTTAGAGAAAGATAACAAGCTTATGCGTGACAGATAAAGTTTAGTAACACAACATAAATTAACAGTGCAGACAAGTAAAGCTCCATCATGGAGCGCTCAGATTTTTACAGTCTGAAATTATAGACTTTCTTCAGACTTCCTCAATCTTTAAAAAGCACCTGCTTATCAGCACACACTCTGCAGCATACTGTAAGGGCTCTGATACAGCACAATAAAGATAATTTTGTTATAAGAACTATTAATTACAAATCACAGTACCAGATTTAATTTGCAGGGGCAATTTTGAAATGAGATGCTTACTCAATGTGGGTAATTTTTTTTTAGTCTTCCCTGAAGACCTAATACAGCTAAATGCATCTCTGTCACTTACTGATTTCTTAGAGATCAAAAGGTGAGCAGAAAATCTTCCTTTTTGCTTTTCAAAGTGACTCCAGTGTGCATATATTGCACTTCCTCCACTGCGAAACATCTTGTCAGTGAGGACATTTCACACATGTAATAATTAATTTGGACAACATTCAGTTCTGTGGATCAGAAAGGGAAACGTTTCTCCACATTTTGGAATGATTCGAACATTGGGTCATAGCTACGAAGAACATGATGTTGCTTCTCTTTCATTTACCACCATCTAATAATTTATATCTAAAATTTAACAGAAACATGGAAAACCCCATAAGTGCACTCTTGGCATTAAACATTTATATCTGCACTAAATATTTCGCAATAAATATTTTAGTGCAATGCAGAGTTAGGCACATCCCTATTGCCTTATTTTGAATATTTTTCTGTGTTTTATGGACAAAAATCAACGCAACACTCTTTGCAGGTCTACCAATATTAGCTCTCAACTCATCTGCATCTTAGAAGGTTCTCTACTACAACCTGTGGTCACTATTATGCAAAGTTAAAATAGGTTGTTTCAGGGATTCAGTGCTTTAACACAAGCCCACATGTGCACAGACAGTAGTACACAGCCACGCCAATAGGTCTGTGTATGTTTACCCTAGAAAAAAAGAATTACAAAGCAATCAGTCAACTCAAGAAGTTTGAGAACTGTACACAAAGCTAAACAAAGGTTAGCCGATTAAAAATACATTGCTGCTTGTTCACTAGGTTGTATTTTTCAGTAAATCAGCTCCCATTTCCCAAGATGAAAGTTCAAGAGAACTAAAAACTTCTGTCAGTTACTTCAAAGGTATTTTTTTCAGTAAGGCCCAGATTGTTGCAAATCACTACACTGCAGTTAATGTACAGAACCCACAACAAAGTTTTACTATTTAATCCTGCATGCACTATTTCTCTCTGCCTACGTCAGAGCAGGAACCAAAATGTTGCCTTTTTATTGCTGCATCTTTACCCACGTAATAATAAGATTCTACATCACAAGGAAGAGTAAGGGCTGAATAATATTATTCAAAACCCAGATGCCATGTGAATGAAACAAAATAGTCCTTACTGAAACATCACAGGATTTCCTTATTTATAGACTATTCAGACACCACTACTACCAAGACTGCACATGCTACAACACTGTTTGAATAGCCTTTCAGAGTACTTGAGAGATCTATTTTACAAGCCTGTACCACCATCCAGAAAAAAGCCACGTATAAAGCGGTAGAAGAAAAATACAGAAGGCAAACACATATACTTCAAGGAATAAAGAACATCTAATCACTTTTCACATCAAAGGAGTGTTGAAATGTTTTCCTGTAATGCTGACATTCACTCTGAGAGGCCTTCTCATAGAAGACCTACTGCCCTCAGAGATGCAGAGTTTTTGAAACATGGGTTTCTATTTTCTAAGAGACCACTTGAAGGAAAAAAGAAAACTGCTTATCCCCAGCTGGCACAACCAATCCATTTTATGTGTTTTTTTGTCAGTAAAGACTTCAAGACAAACTTCTTCGGGAAGTATCACTTTCCCTTTTGACCCAACCAATTAATCTTTTCAGTGTAGTGCTGTCTAAAAATGGAATAAAAGAGCTTTCTGAACAATATTAATATAGGATAAAGTAGAGAGAAGTCTTTCTTAAAGCGCTTTAAGGCACACTGAATATATAAGTGTACAACAGTGTACCATACAGCATTGGGCTTCTACAGTTGTATAGCACTAATTAATTATCATAGCTAATGGATACATCTCACTCAAAAATTTTCCACCCCGAGAACCTCCCTCAGGTCCACCCCTTGACATGCCTTCCCAGAACTGAGTTGGAGGTGATCAAGACCCCTTTCTTCTTCACCATCATCATCTTCAGGTCACATGCCTTCTCTGGAGCTTCTCCAAGGTCTCTGGGCCTTCTAGGTTGCTTTGACTACAATTATATCTTTTTAGGTACATACTCACTAAAATCTTTTCCTTGAGAAGAACATTAAATAAAACTTGAAGAATTTCGAGAAGTTGATAAAGAGCATGAGAAAGGGAGTTTAGTAACTGTTAACTGCTATTTTAAAGTGTTAGAAACTATACAGCTATAATAAAAATCTATATGCTACAAATCTTAAAAATCCTAAAGCATCAGTAGTCCTGCCTGCAGGGCAAACTAATGGAATAGCGTCTTTGCAAATAAGTGGATCTGTTCAAAAGACAACTTATGAAATTCTGTTTCCACAGTCAAAAGGAAGAATCAAGCAAGAGGGACTTATGAACAATGATGTCCAAAAGCTTCAACCTTCAACATTCATAAGAATGGTGATGTGCTCTACAGCTACTTAGTTCATGAGTTACATGCGAAGCAGTTTGTTAGGGTTCTCTCCCTCCATTCTCTTTCACAGTTGCATGTTTATACAGATTGTTCTTCCACACTCCCAGTCCTCCAATAGCCATTACAGGATACACCTTAACCAATGTGTGAAAATACTGGTAAAGGTCAGGAGAGGGAAAGAAAACTAAATTAAAAATGTTTTGGTTGGTTGGTTTAGTTGTTCGGTTTGGGTTTTTTTTTCATTTTCTCAATACACTTTTAAGTTTTTATTGATTATCTGATCAGTCTTTGACCTAACTTTGACTTCCCTGGTTAATACTTAGACTAGTAATGCTGTCTTATATGTAATATATGCCATCAGATTGGTTTTAGAGATTTTGCTATTCTCAGGACAAAACCACTGGTGAGACACTATTCACCCCATAATTTCTTTCACCCTTACTGGCCAGGCTACCTCACTGCACTATCCATTTTTGTCCTCAAATTCAAATATGTCTAAAAATTGAATTTAATTTCTACACCTCATACATATAATTCATGTGATTTCCTTATGCCCCCATAAATGTTGGTGAATGGGGCTATCAGCCATAAGGGTAGGATATAATGTTTCAGTGTTCCGTAGATCTAGCATATACACAACACCTAGAACAGTGCTAGTAACATTGCTGTCAAAAAGAGAGAGGAATGTGGTATCAATTTTGTGTTTCCAGTCATTAGATGTATTTCTGAAATGACTGTAAAATTAGAGGTTTTAGAAAAAACAAAGGCTTTTCTATGTTATCACTTCCAAAGGAAATATATAACAATATAAATGAAATATTAAATGCAAAAATGCAAAGCTTTGCTACTGAGGCTACTGAGTCAGAAACAGAAATGCAGACAATTAATGAAAATAACTGTCCCCAGTAAAGGCCATTCATCTTTAAGTGTGTATGAAAAAGATATGCAAGTCAACACACAAAGGGTGTGTATTAAGGACACTAAATGAATTAAGGACACCTCACATGTCAGAAAAAGAAAAAAAACCAACAGCAACAACAACAAAATTTTATACTTCTTATCTCTCCAAGGAAATTCTTCACAATCACCTTTCTGCTCCTGTTACAGGGACAACCAGGGATTCCTGGGACAGAAGAACAAGGAGAATCCTGGTCTCTACTCCAAACTGTTTCAATGTTTTATAAGTGTATCTTAAGACAGTTTTGGTTTTGATTAACTTATAAAACATTTTGTCTTCCAGATAGATATGCCTAAATGTCACACGAAGGGGGAAAATCATAGTTATGAGTGTCTTATTAAGGCAACTTATCTTGCTTCTGGCAGAAAGTTCTTACAGTCTGTTGGTTCCCACAGTCAAAGTGTTTATAGTGAGGAGGAGACATACTTGTGCTTTGAAGCTAAACAAGGTTTTTCACGAGACTAATTCTGATTGTAAAAATAAACAGCGAGATGAAGGAATGACAACACCGAAGTGTTCCTGCTCCTTATCTCTCCCAAGATCTTCTAACACTTCAAAACCTGATGCAGTCTGTTACACCTCAAAACATGTTCTGTGAGGACAGTCTCCAAGCAGCTTACTGGAATGGCTCATGGGTAGCTGAATATTTGAAATTCCTTGGCTCTCTCTTACACCAACCAATCACTTTGCCAGGTAAAAGAGTTTCAGAACTAAAAAAAAAAAAAAAAAAAACAATGACAAAGAAATACCTCAAGCCAAAACCTTTTTCTGAGATCCAAGTCTTGATACCTGATTATGATGGGCTCTATCTCTTCACCAAAAGTCTAGGCTGCATTTCACATGCTTCTGACAAAACACCTTGTCCTATTCTTTTAGCTACTTCCAGGACACTCATCCGGGTTTCGATGAACCCCATTTTCATTTGAGGTTGCAGTCAAGAGGTTCTGCACTGCAAAAATACTGTCTCCTCAAGCTGTCAAAATTTTCTATCTCAATGGCCACATATGCAGTCACTTCATCTTCTGGTCTTTTTCAACCATTTTACGGACTTCCATGTGACTGTTTGCAAGCTCTGGTGCCACTTGTCCACAAGAAATTATAGAAAGTTACTAGTTAACCAGTTTTCTTAACTATTTTTCTTACCAAATTTCTCCCATCTGAAAAGAGGAACTCCATCTCCTGCCTCTGGCCTCAGGTCACACAACTCCAGCAGCTGCATCTCACACAGGAAGACCTTTGAGACAGACTTACAGGTTTGAAGGCACAATGAATGGAGTTGACTGATGTCTCAGCTGCTTTTCAGTAACACTTTTCAGTGAAAAACATTTTGGGAAAAAAAAAAGAAGTGTCTGATATTCGTGATATTTTGCCTGAAATATTCCAGGTGTAGAAATTTTTCATGAAATTTTACTTTAAAATATCATGAAAATCAGACAGTGGTCAGAGGTTATGGTTGAAAATTTCTACATGAGAATAATAATAACAAAAAAAAAGTCAATTTAACCTTATGAATAGATTAACTGGTAATAAAGGAAAAATAGAGCAAAGCTGGATAACAGTTCCCACCCCTTCAGACTTTATATAAATCATAAGATCATCCTAATGTAACCCTTCAGACATGTCAATAAACAAATATATAATTTATCTGGGAATAAATGCAGCAATATTTGTTACCCTGAAAACAGAAAGGCATTTCACAGCTGCAAAAAAAAATCAGTAACAGTGTAGGGATTTTCTATACTCTAAATTATATTTAAAATCTGTTTACTCAGATGTATGTGAAAACAGCACTCATTTTCCAGAGATTACTTTTCCTTTGCAAAGAGAAAAGTTAATGTGCCTTCAGAATGTTCCTCCTTAGATCAATATTTCATGTTAATGTGAAAATAAGGAAGATAATGATACACACAGTTGGGATTATCTTATCAAAAATGAGGAAAATGGGAATAAATATAACATCTTAGGAATCTTTTTTTGTGAAGGGGCATACCTGTTTATACTGGTTCTTGAGTACCTAGGTAGGCTTATACTCCCACTGGAGAACTATTTAGCCAAAAGCACATCATCAGATATCTTCCAACACTGAGTTAAACAATACTTGACTTGCTTACAGCTTCTATTGGAAACATGGGGAAATAAGATGAAGTTCTTCTGCATGAAGCAGGCAAGGACTTAAAGAAAAATTTTAAAAAAGCAAAAAATATTGGGTTCAAGGATACAAGGGTGCTACAAGAGTTCTTTAACTACAGGGGGATTCTATTTCTGACAGCACTGGAAAGAATCTGGCTCTTATTTTTTTTGTTCTCCCTACACAAAAGCTTTCAAAAGAGTGCAGATTTCCTTTAGTTAATATTAAAAGGAGAAAAAAAATCTCTAAAAATTCCATGGGTATGAAAGCTGATTTCAAGAGCTGAAAGCTCTTTGAGCAGGAACTGATACCCAACAGCAAACACAGCTGTGAAGTTTCCATCTCATCCTGCACAATTGCAGACGGCAGCTGTGCTTCAGCCACCAGTCAGCAACTGCCCAGAAAGGCAACTCCAGCACTGTGAGAACTGGACTGAAATCTGCATGGTAAAGGCCTGTTCCTGAGCTGCCTTTCAATCATCACCAAAATACAATACTCAAAATACTTGTCAGAAATAACCACTCCAAAATTTGTAGCTCTAAGGGATTTGCAGTGATCAGGGAACAGTGGCTGGGCAAAGTCTTAGCCAGCAAGTGCCAGCCAAGGGGTGAGATTTCACTAGCCAGCTTGGGCAATTTCACAGTTTGCTACCACTGAAGAGGAAAATTTCCCACCTCCAGAGCTCCCACCACTCCTGTCTGCACACTTCCTCTTCTTTCTTCACATCTGTTCTGCTGCTTCACGGATCCCTCTTTTGAATTAAATCAATTTGCTAACCTGGCAGAAAAGTAACCAGCAAAAACAACTGGAGGTTTCCTATGGAGCTACTGAGTTGAACCCTTTGACAAAGAGAGGTCCAGAGCCACCAGGGAGCAGAACATGGGGGTTAGCCTGCAGGAAAAGGCAGGAGAAGAGTTGGAGCAACACATCCTCTTCACAACAGAAATGCAACACTGGATCAGCTCAGTGGCTCCCAAAACAGCAAACTATACCTAACCTAACTCTCTGCAAAAAAAAAAAAAAAATCAGGATAATGCTCATAATTCACATTAAGTTGTCTAAGGTAAACTTTGCTTATATGCTGTGAGATCACCAAGTTTAGGAAAAAAAGGTTGTTTTTTATGAGAGGTCCAATTGAGCAGTTTCTAATTACCCGAAAGCTGATGGGCTTAAAGGGTTACAGCCCTTTGCAACACTTCCATTGACTTCAGTTAAAATAGGACCAAAGTCTGGAACTTTACCATTCCACTGTAATTACTTAATCTTAGATACACGCCTACAAATACAAAAATACTGCCAGTATCTGATATGGAGAAATATATTTACAAAAATAAAGTGTCGTTTTGATATGCATTGCTGGCATATTCCTATTTTTGTTGTTATTCTAGATTCAAACATTATCCCTGATGAAAACATAAAGCCACTTGCACTAGAACACTTATCAACTCATTTTTACCACAGAATAATGAATTAAAATATTAGGTTTGATGCCAGGTTTATGTATCTCAGAAAAGGGAAAAATAAATTAAATTTTCACTTATAGGTATATTTATATCATCACTAAATATAATACAGTCATAAAACATTTAGAAGCAATGAGCTAGGACAAGAATGAAATGGGAATACTGTGGTAGCGTATTTACAAATAGTCCATAATTAGTCATGAGAAGCACACAAAGCTTGCCAAACAACTACAATTTTTTTTCTTAGCTCACTAAAACTCATGTTCTCAAGACAGTTACAAAAATATTAACAGAATTAGAGTTTTGATGTACTCTCTGAAGCCAGGAAGACTATTGTTTTCCTCTGATAAAAGTTTTATCAAAATTAGGGAGGTTTTAGCAATCTTTAACTATTCCTTCCTTCTACAAATTTTTACAAAAATCACAGGTATAGATCAAGTCATACTGACAAAAAGAACAGGAAAATTCTGTCCTTTAAAAAGCACATCGTTCTTATTTCTTTTTTCCTCGGCTTGTCTTAATGAACAGCACTGCTGTGCCTACTGTCCAAAAATACAATCTGTGCTTTTTCCTGGTCTTTGTTATTCTGAGTGGCTTTCATTAGTACAACCATCCTTGACATATTCCAGGTTTAAATACAGGCAAACTACAAGGTTACACTTCAGAATCCCCATGAGCAAGTAGAAAATAGTTTCATATTTCAGATATGTCTCAAAAAATACATCAAATCAAATAACAATATCTAACAGCCCACCAAAACTCCAGCTAGGCTGGAATTCTGCAAACAAGATTGCTCACAAAGGGGAGTATTGGAGCATGCTGAATGGAAATTATTTTTACCGTTTAGCACCACAATTGTTCATCATAGCTTTGGTATAAGTTTTCCTGATTAATGAGAAAATTCCTGAAATCCATCTTTATAATACCTATTTATTTGCTCAGTGTTTACACATATCCACACCAGAGCACATGGGAAGGCTGTGGGGCACCCTTGTCAGAGTCAAGCCACAAGGTCTGACACAAGGGCTAAGCTGGCAGAACTATTTTTCCTGCTCTAATGGGAAACGTTCTCCTGCCAATTCCCTTCCATTGAACTAAGGGACTCTGACCATGCAAAGTAAATAATCTAAGCAATTAACCTTGTTGGGGAAAGGAAAGAAAAAAGAAAGAGCTATCTTCTCTTTGATTATGTAGTGAGCTGGTTCACCCTGCAAACAACAGTCAGTGAGATCTGTGGATCCATAGATGTCAGGTCACCCACCACAACAGAGGATGAGCAGGTTGGCCCTTTCCAGTGTCAGCTTTCCATTAGATCAACCTAAGTCACACTAAATGGTGTGGGGCTTCATTCAAGTTCCTTTTACCAGGGTATGAACTAAGACCAGAGAGCCCTGGAAGCTGAGCTGTGCCTGGGACTTCTGACTTATTCGACACTGAAGGCAGGAGGTGTGCTATGACTGTGGAAGGAAAGCAGACAAGGGGACAGTCTCATGGCTAGGGTGACTGAATGACCCCCTCCAAACTCAGGTTGTATCCCATTCATCTTGCTCGCGTGTGGTGGGAAAGAGGTCATTGAGGCAGCTCCTCAAATATGGTCACTAATCATGTTCACCCCAGTTTTTGGTGCCTAGCTTGAGTGCCAGAATATAACATTCAGCTAAAAATCCTAATGCAGTAAAACAGAGCCATCACCTGTACTTGGCCCCAAGTTTGTCCAGGTACACAGCCCACTGCCAGCCCCTGTCCGCATTCGCCCCCAGAGCTGCAGCCTCATCCCGCCAGCCAGGGCTCCCAGCTTGCATGTGCCTTCCTCACAGCAATCCCACAGGCAGATGTCATGCCCTCAGCATCTCTCCAGAGAGGGGATGTCCATGTCTCACCCAGCACTGACACCAACCGATGCATTGCTGGGTCTTTTGCATCAGAGTTGTCCAGAAACTGAAGGTCTGATTAGCTGCCAGGCAACTGCGGACTTTTGACAGGATAATTTCTCAGAAAGTCTCTGCACAAAATACACTAACACAGTCATGAATTATTCCTTCAGCCTTTGCTAAGTGATATTATACACCATCTAACTCACAGATCCTTCAGATACTCTCAATGTACTTGACAAAGTGTGCAAACATATCAGCTGAGCCCTCCTGAACCTACCCCTCACCATTCTCTTGAAAAGAACCTTTCTGAACTCACAGTACACTGATTAACCACTGAGGGAAAAAGGGTAAATTATTCAGATGCTCTATTTAATGCAATAAGATCTTTAGTGGCCTTAACTGAAAAGTTTATTTGCTTGTTTATTTATTAATATAGTTGTAACTTAAGGGGTCATGCATCCAAATAATCTGTGTATACTATGGCAAGTGTTTATAAATACATACCAGAAAACCATCCTAGCACATCTAAACAGGAGTACCTTCTAATATAACTGAAGCCAACAAGCCAGAAAAATAAAAAGCCTATTCCCAGTTTTATTTTGGAGCTGCATGAGTGACACTTTCAATAAAAGATTGTTGTCAGATTGTGGTGATACACAATTCAACGTTTTCTTCTTATAGACTCCCAATTATGCTTTAAAATTTACTGGGGGCTTTTTCCAGATTTAATATCACTATTTTCCAGTTTGAGCTTTTGTTTTAAATGATAATACTGATTCTGTGAGTCATGCTGGTTACATGTATATACCCATTAC
This sequence comes from Myiotriccus ornatus, assembly GCA_036023395.1. Classification (NCBI taxonomy): domain Eukaryota; kingdom Metazoa; phylum Chordata; class Aves; order Passeriformes; family Tyrannidae; genus Myiotriccus; species Myiotriccus ornatus. The sequence goes on along the minus strand of JAYRBT010000082.1, from coordinate 27,180,938 downwards.
AAAAAGAAAGAAAAAAGTGACCAAAATTAGAAATTTTGGAAGACCAAAAACATCTCTCTTCTCCCTTACATTTACCAGAAAATTGAGACTGGAATAGGAAAGGATGCTGTTTCAGACCTGACTAGTTCTGGATTCAGGGCAAGTGAATACTGGATTAAAGCTAGGGTTGGTTTGCCTTCCTGAACCCCCACAATGTTTGTCAAGCACGTACATGTTCATATGTTTAGGGTAAATAAAATTTACTTCCTGTAATATGAATTACTTCAGCAAATTATTGGCATAATACTTAAAATGAATTATGAAAATAGCTATATTTAGTCTGCAGCTCCTAAATACTACATGTTTTCCTCACCATAGTAACATAAATGCCTTTTAAAGGAAGAGAGGAGAGGAAGGAGCTTTAATTCTTGCACTGCAGAGACTGAGAAGGTCGGGGGGGAGGGTAAGTGCTCACTTCACAAGCTTATGTACTTCAGATAGCAATTAAAAGTAGAAAGAGCCCCAAAACCAAAAACCTATAATTTCATTTATTCTGTTTTGCCAATAGAGCATTATAAACTTCTAGAAGCATGTCACAGAAAGAATGAACATTCAATGAATTAAAAAATTCCTCCAAAAAGTTTTCCAACCAAAATTAAGTAGGTGAGTTATGGAAACATATTCCATGGTATCCCCAAAACAGCAGCTGAGGAAGGTTTCTTTTTCAGTACTTTACCCTTCACAGATAGCAATTTAGTTCTTCGACAAACAGAAAAGTGAAAAAGGGTAGAACTTCAATATGTCATGACCACCTGGTGATAGACAGCTTGCAGACTATTTAGTGCTACAACAGAAGGATTCTGTTCAGCAGAGTAAAGATATAATAACGAACAATAGATCCTTCATAACTGCCAAAATAAAAGTTGATGCTGGAAGAAAAGGGTGATGAAGCCAGTGGCCTTTCAGTGCTGTGATCAGAGAGCATAATTTATGTTCTGCTGGATTTCATTGACAGATTCCATGTACAGGCAGACAAGACCCAGGCAGGGGAATTTTGCAAGCTAGACTCAAAGTTAACATTTATGCTGTATCGTTAGTGGTCAGCATTTTGCCTATAGTGGCTCTGCCTGGACACAAAACTAAAGCACAGGCAGTTTGCAGGACAGCGCACAATGTCCTTGCAGTAGGAAGGCAACACCAGAGAACCCCTTCTGCCTTCCCTCAAGCATCTGGCAATGCTGCCAGGTGAGGGCATTGCCGTCCCTTCTCCTTAGAAGGGCAGGCAGGAAATAAGGAGGTGCTCAGGCTGGTGCTAACACTGTATTCACAGCTGTGCCCTGCAGTGCACCAGTGCTTACCTTGAGCCTGCACGAGAGCATGGGCCTAGAGACACACCACATGGATGCTAAGGGAAATCAGATGGTCATTTCAACTGCAGACACCTCCTGTGTAGTCATCTAAAACTTAGAGATAAAACCCCATGCAGGGTGATTTTAAACTTGCCTTTGAAATGATGTATTGACCTAGCTGATAGCTTTCATTTAGTGGCATTACTTTAAAAGAAGATAAAAGTCAATTGTCTTATTCTTTAAAATGTTTCCGAATTTCAATCAGTAACTCCAGACTGGCTACACAGAGTTAAAAAAGAAAAAAACAAACAAAATAGACCAAACCAAAACAAAACCCCTAAACAAACAACAACAACAAAAAACCCACAAACAAACCTAGGAGTACACACATCTGCTAACTACTGCTTTGGAGGAATGTGGTGAAGCTGGTCAACCATGTTTTGACAGTAGATTCACACACAGCACAAAGCACCATGACTCCATATGGCCCGAAAAGGGATTAGAATGTCTCACAGTGTTGTATGCTATTATTATAGGATATATTATGAGTACATAAGAATCGGATCACAACCTCATTACACTCCCACTCCTGATGATTCTTTGCTTACCTATAGGTTATCAGCAATTACCATCTCAAATTCTTTTCGATATATGGCTACATCCTTCATACCCTTGTCTGTACAATCCATATCCCCAGTATATACTGTAGTGGTAAGTATCATAGACAAGAGTGGTGAAACTGATATACCAGGTAGTTCAGCTGCACAGATTCGAATTATCTCAACAGCTCTTTATTAACACTGCTGGATTAAAAATGCCTTGCAGGGACAGAGCTTTTCCTTGGTGCAGTGTTATTCTCACCAAGCAAAAGAAAATCATTGTGAGATACAAGATGGTGAACAGTTGGTTAAAACCATGCAATAATGCAATATGATTCATTTTGCATGATTTTTGTGGTTGAAAAGGAAATAGGACTATGGAACCACTTTGGAAGAGGAGAAAAACTCAACAATCCATTCTTCTTTTCCAAATGAACATTGCTAAGGTATTAAGGACAGATTCTTAAGAACGAGTTCCTTCGAAAACAGGCCTGCAAATACTTTTGGTTTTCCTTTTAATTTTCATGCTTTGTAAGGAAATCAAAGGCTGGAAATACCAGGAATCAGGAGAGCCTACATACGTGTTTAGACTTCTGTAAAAATTCAAAATAAACACACAAATAAAATAAATGCACCTCACTACCACTTTTTGCAGGATACTCTGCCCCTCTCTCATTGTTACATACAGCTGTGGAGGGGTAAGACTCCCACACACGATCATTTTCCCTTTCTACAGAATGTGGTGTGAAACCTGTCCCACTAATCCTATGCCCTTTATTCAGAGATTGCAAGGGTTTTTTCAAAGAAACAAAACAAAACAACCCTCTTAGCTGAAGTATGGCTCATTACACAAGACTATCTCCACAGGAGTCTCGGGCAATTCCAGTTTCTGCTTCAAGCAGCACACTTGCGGTCTGAAAACCTGAGCGTGGTTTCATGCCCTTCTCTTAGTCACAAAACTGGCACAAGGAGTTGGAACTGGTGTACAATGCTTCATGAGCAGCTGGGGCTCCTCCCTTGCAAAAATTTGCCTCGATCGTTGGCTGATAGTAGCCAACGAAGTTAAAAAATTCTTGGTTAGGTTTTGTGTTATAGCCATACACACTGCAGGGTCTCTGGAGAGTAAAGCAATCACTGCTTACATATCTATTTAACATACTAAATGTTGTAAGGAGTCTGTCTTTTGCAAAAAAACTTTAACTCAATTGTGTATGTACTGTTATGCCACTTTTGTTCATATTCCATTCTTGCCAGAAAAAGTACACTACAGAAAGCCTTGTTGGCATAAAAACTCCTTTCAGCAATGCCCTGAATCATTTATATGGCAAAGACTACAGTATCTTTAAAGGATAATTATCGTCAGTAATTGATTATTGTTTCCATAATAGTAATTAAAAATACTGTTTCTTATCAATCTAAGCACTTCTTGTAGAGACAGACTTCCAAACATTAACTCTGATTGTCCTGCCTTGATAAATTACTTTCAACCTTAGATTTTTTTTTTTTCTGCCGTTCTGCTCTGCAGATGTTTTAGTGTTCTTATTTCTGAACAAGGTTGACCTGTTTGGGAATTAAATTTGGGTTTCAAACACTAAAAAATTAGCATTTGAGCAATCTTTACTCTTGTTCACTAAACCGGTAAATCATCTCTATTTCTCAATTTTACTGAGAACAGCTGGCTTGAGAAATAATTCCTAAATTTAGAGTACAAGTAGATTGCTTGAGAAATAATTAGGTATTGTTACATGGTTAAAAAAAAAAAAAGGCTGTCAAAGACTCATCCCACTCTTAGACTCTTAGTAGGGGTGTAGATAATTATATACTCATTTCACAGTAACTGAGTTCAATCAGTCACTGCAATATACAACATTCTAGAGCAAGAGATCTGTTTCAAATGAAAGTAATGGCAAAAAACAAGATCTCAGCATTTCAGATAACACTTCTGCTGCTGGAAGACTGGATTCAGTGTTCAATATATTTTTATTTTATAAGCTAAATTTCCATTTTGCTCCCTTTAAGTTAAGCAGCTCAGGTCAATATAGGATTGCCACGGTTTTCTCTCAGATGTCACAGAATTAAACATGGATACATGCTCTGTGTAGCATTGCAAGTCTGAGTTCTCTGAGGCACATAGAAACTTGTGCTCACAGAAAAGATCTGACAAAGCAAAGTACAAATTAATTACACAAAGCATAATAACAAATTCACTAGAAGAACATCGTGAAACCTACCTGTGCACATTCAGTTGGTGTACCGGGGATTTCTGCCTGACTGTAGCCCTGTCATGTATCTAAAAATTCCAGCCAAATGAGAAAATTTCTGACTCTACTTGAGTAAGAATTCCTAGTAGAGAATGAACAGAGTGCAAGGATAACTATGGCATAGGGTTATTCTTACATCAACAGGAGTATGAGCACATAATTTTATAATGACAATCCAAGGTTTGGTTTCTTATAAAGAGTCCACAACTATTTGGTTATGATGTTTAAAAAAGACTCTTACTGCTTGTGGCGGGGTGTTCCAAATATTAACAGCAATCTACGTGGATCAGCCTTTACATCTAAAAGCAACTTTTTCCTGAGAATTAAATCACCACATTTAGCAAACCTGTGGCAAAATTTTCCCATTTTTGAGTTAGTGTAGATTTAAGAAGATGAGTTAATCTTCTAGAGTATTATAACATGTATAAAAGAAGAATAGGATTCTATTTATGCTGGGAGGGGGAAATAAGAAGCCTGCCTAGAGACTGCCACTTCTGTGAAGATATCTACTAAGAAAATACCACCTTTCACAGTCTGCAGAATCTGTGTTAATGTGAAATATAATATGAAAATAATGAATAATGAAAAATAATATGAAAAACATGGATGAGAAATCAAAGAATATTTTAGTACAAGGTCATAGCAATGTATCAAACATCAATATGCTTTGACACAAAAGGTAGAATTTCTCTGAAATCCACAGTTGTCTTTTTAAATAATCTTGTGGTATAGGGCTTAAAAAATACAAGGTCTCAATTCAAACTGGAATAAGCCCAGAAAATACAGCAAGAAGCAAATTACCTTCTCTGCAAATACAGACATTCTACATTGTATTTCATTTAAGCACTCCACATCCCCAGTCCTTATTGTTACCCATGCATTTTTTCTATTACATTATTATTGATATTAAAAAGAAGCTAGATTATTCAGACACACATTTCTGGGCCTATCACCCAAACTACATAACATTCATTTCATATTGGAACCATCAGATGGTGGGGAGATAAAGAGGTTTCCCAGAAAATGAGTGAATTTAGATATATACAGAGCAATACTGCACAGTTACTGACGGGCAGGGACAGCTTTGGTGTGCCCCCACAGTAGCAATCATACAGACCTGGATGAACACCTTTGAAAGGGGTAGCTGTAAGAAGTTATTGGGGTTAACAATGACATTTTTTATTGCATTATTTTCCAGCCTGGTTGATTTCTTGGTCTATTTACTTCACATATTCATAAGCAGTTGAACTGACATAACTTCAGGGATATTGTGCAGGTGGTAACCCATGGCTAGAGCTTTTGTGTGGGGGAGACTCTCAATGTGCACAGAATTTAAGAAAAGTTGTATCATTAAAATGAACACACACACACACTTCTCTGAACACTGCTTATTGCTCCTTTCCACAGCTCAGGAACAGGAGTGGCATTTCAAAGATCAAATGGCTTGCTGCCAGCCAAATGAGATGATCTCACTCTTCTTCCACCCCTGTCCCTGGCAATACAGCCCCACTGTTTTCAGTGGCTTGGAGCTGGTTTAGCTCACTAACCTGGCAAAATATCAGGTAGAAAGAAGAATGAAAGTTTGTGTTAGATTAGGGCAGCTGGCACATAAAATCTCACTTTGAATATCTATTTCTGATGCACTTGCAAAAATCTATTAATTGTTCCAGATATTATTCCAAAAAAAGCAAAGGAAAAGTGAATTTTCCACCCTGGCATTTCTGTTTCCACATAATCTCCAAGAGATTTGCATGGAATTACAGATCCTTTACCTTACATTATCAAATTTGATGACTGAGAGTTAAATGTGTGCTATCAATGAGGGGTTAACACCAGAGAGCAAGCTCTGTTCTACCCAGGGTTTGCATCCATGGCTCTCCATCAGGTGCCCTGGGCACATTCTCCTTCTCTCTTTTGGAGAGGAGTGGCGCAGCTTGCTCCCAAGATCTTGTCCTCAGATGAAGCTGCCTTCTTCTCCTTACCATGTTGAAGGAATTCATTGTTTCACTCATATGGGGGGAAAAAAAAAAGTGATGAGAGCAGGCAAGGCATATGCTCAATAGGTTCACCAGTTATCCAAAAAGAGATTAAAAGACTGAAAAAATTAAAAGTGAGTAAGAAGGACGTTCTTATCTATCAAGGACAGTTTAAGTTGGATCAAGAATTCTGCAGGTAAAGTGCCATATTAGCTTGATTAGATGGGCCATTTAGTTTACCCCCCCCAGCAACATGGAATGTGATGCTAAATTCAAATTTGTACACAATGCTTTCAGATCTTAGAGCCAAAGAGTCAAAGAGGTGGCAAAGTGAAAGTACTCTAGTATTAAACTGATTTAAAACCAGGCAGTGTAATACAGCAGCTGTCAAAAAGAGTAAAGGAAAAACATGCAGCTAAATTTTATCAGCTGAGGTGGGGGTAAGTTCTGTCACTGAGAGAACATGGTGTGAGAACTAGAATGCAAATAAGTGCACCAACTAGTAAAGGCCAAATGCAGAATAGATTTTTTTTTTCCCCCCAAGTCTGGGAAGTGATTTTTACCAGTTTTTAAATAATGTGAGAAGCTTTGGAGCATTTAGAAAATCAGAAGTTTGAAGAAGTTTTCCCGTTCTTAAATACTAGACCTGCAGAGAGGTGAAGGATAGGCCTTTAATGAAAATCTGGGGAGTTGCTCTGCAATGATCTTAGGAGAGCCTAAGGCTGTTCCATTTCAGTAAGCAGGCATGTTGGGTCAGATGTCTTACCTGTTTCTAAAATGTTACCTGCCCTTGTGTAACCTCTAATTATAAGTTTCAGTGAGAGTCTTTATAAATTACGTTGCAACTGGCTTTGTTTACGCATGGTAAGACTTGAAATGGTTCAGGACCTCTAATACACATGCCTTTTTCTTTTGTATATATCAGTCTTTTGCCTTTCTCAACTGTCTCTTCTTGCCCCTACCTCAAATCAAACAGGAGCAATTCTTACGAAACCATTTCATTCTGTGGGGGTACTAAAACCAGGAGAAAAATAAGTTGGAGAATTTATGAAGATAAGTAATAAAAGAAATTAGAACTACACACATGATTAGAGCAGAGTAAACCTGGGGTCCTCCTGCATGATAGTAAGAAGCAATCCACCCCCTTAAAACTGGACATCCAATTCCTGACCATTTCTCTGGAAGCTGATTACTCTGCTCATGTAGCTCCACTTCACCATGCAACATTGTCACCTAGTTACTCCACAACACAGTGCAAGAGCACTATGATTTGATGCAAGATTTCTGCAACATAGTTCAAAAGGACAAAGGTTGGCAGGGTTTCTCCACCTGACAGCCTCCCACACACAGCCACCAGAAGCTTTGAAAATGAAGCAGCTCTGTGCTGAGCTGTAACAACCCAGTAAAACACTCAAGATTTTATTTCTTATTCAAGGCAGCACATTTGTGGGTTTCACCCCAAAAAAAAGCAATTTTTCGTCAACATGATATTAAAGTAACACGTCATCATTCCATCTGTTGAATGCAAAATGCTCTTGAAATGCACAGAAAAACAACGTCAGTGTGAAAAACACTGACGGTCAGCTCTTTGACCTACCACTGAAAGAACTTATTAGAACAAAGGATGTTTCTAAACACCCTTCTACTACATATTCAAGTCCAATTTGAGGCTTAAAGTAACACTTGCATTTGGCTTGACACTTGTTTCTTACACATGTTCCTCAGATGGAGGACTGCCAAAATATTCTTATTATTCCAATTATAAACAAATGGTTCTGCTTGGGGAACAATGTGTCTGACACTGGGAAACTTCATGGACTCCCAGGTACACGTACCATACTCAGGAGTTCCTACATGCTCACCTCCTTCTGTGCTTTCCCTGTTAATAGTGTTCAAGCTAAAGCAAAGCATGGCACACCCACTCCACTAGAAGGTACCGCCTCCCAGGTGGTGACACGATGACAGCAATTACAAGGGTTTTGGTGATGTTTTGAAGGCCAGCCAAATTTGTATGTGTCCCTTCTAGTAACTCTGGTGAAAGCAGAACAAGTTCAAAGCATTCAATTTACTCTCCAGAAAAGTAAATACTGCAGACTATTAACTGAGCAGACTATTAATTGAGAATTACCGGGGGAGAGATTTAAATTCAAAAATATATGTGTACACATATTTGTGTGTTTACGTGTGTGTATCCACCTATATAGACATACACACATATATACCCACACAAACATAACTTCCCCTTTCATACAACAAAAAGAAGGCTGAGACAAGAAGTTTGTGACCAGTCAAAGAGAATGGTTGGCAAATGAACAAAAGGGATAATGAGGAGCATTCATTTCCACAGTCTCCTGTCCTGCAGGCACCTGCGGAATGCAGAGAATTAATCTAGAGTGTTTGTTAAATTCAAAATGAAGGCCTAGAGAAAGGGTGGTGGCTAGAGAAAAAGAAATGAGCTGTAGGGAAAAGAAAAAACACAACAAAACCAAAAAGCACAGACACTTTGGACTGGAAAAAGAGAGTGATAATGAGAAACACTGAGAGTTCAATATCTAAGAAGAGGCAAAAACTACAACAGTCCTGATATAAAAAAATGACATATAAATACAGTGTAGCTTGAAAGCAAATGACTATCTTTAAAGGAGAAGGAAAACAATTTTCCAGACATTGTTTCCACTGTCAAGGTGCTAAGCACCAGTCCAGCATAGGAAGTACCTCATGGCTTTCAAACAGAGCACATAAACAAAGTTGCTCTAGAGTTAAATTGTGGTGAAGAATACAAACCAAAAAGCATAACCCAGTGATTCCCTATGTACAACTGATGAAATAATAGGAATTTTCAGTCATTCACACAAAAGAAAACTCAAATACACTGGGGGACAAAAAGTCAGCACAGACTTGGGAATTCAGAGTGGATCTGAACTTTTCAAATGTTCCATGCAAAAGGCAAAATGGCACAAAACAAAACCTAGCAAAAAGGCAAATCCCAGAAAAGAAACCAGCAGATCACCAGTTAAGAAACACTCTCCAGTTTGTGGCAGATAATTTTAAATTCCCAGGCTGCAGGTCAGGTCTTGACATGCTGGCAGTCCACACTCCCACCTTTTGGCTATGGGAAATAAGCGCTCTTTCCCTCTTTTCTATGACAATTCCAAACATCATCTTGTCAGATTTTATCCCTTTCAACAAAATATTTGCATTTGACAGCTTTACATCTGTCAAAAACAACACAACTTTAACTAGAGACTTTTTAACAAGCTATTTCTCTTATGATGAAGCAACCACTATGACAAAGATGAGGGAGATGTTAAGAAACTCAGCAAACAGCTAATAGTCCAAATTTAATAACTCTAACTCATTGCACATCTTTCCTTTGAAAATCTCACCTTTGGGGCATGGTGCTTTTACTTTTCTCTTACCTCCTTACTATTTTTCTCACTTGTCTAGACGGTTTTATGTCTCAAATTGTTTTAAATTGCCCTTTTCAACTTTCATTAATATTCTCACTTCTCCTTGCCTTCTTTATTCTTCTCACTGTCCTCGCCAATTTTTATTTGCACATTGCATGCTCTTTTGCTGTTTACTGTATTCTCTTCCTTCCCACAGATCTGCATTTCTCTACTATTTACTTCCCTCACTAATTTCAATTTGGAGTGTTGAGATGGGTCACCTATTCTACATTATCTCTTAAATAGAAAGAGAAGTTTTATTGAGGAATAAGCAGCTTTTTATTTCTTATGCTTTTGAGAAAAAAAGCAGATTTATCAGTAAACAGAAACATAGACAGCATAACATCCAGCTAATGTGCACAGTGAAACTACGTCTTTGATTACAGGGTTAAATATTTGTGTTCTTTCTTGCTTTATGTCTCTCATTAAGTGATTGCCATCTATTTTCTGATTAAAAAACGCTAATTTCAGTTATATTTTTAAGGTCTATTCATAACTAAAAGACCTTAAAGACATTTTGCTTACCTTTTGTGGCAGCTTTTATTCGCCTTTAAATATCAAAGTGGAAAAAAAATTAGGTTATTATAAAATGCAATTCAGAATAATCATGATTTTAAAATTTGGACAGCCAAATCTACACTGAAACACTTGTTGCCTTGTCTGATGTTGTTTTTAGGTCTTACATGTACAGCTAAAATAGAAGCGCCAAGCACAGTGGATCTCAGAGTTGGGTACAGTCAGTATAGGACACATATGCCCCACTGCTGTGGAAATGTGAGCTGCCTGTGCTGACCCTCGATTAGAGAAGCACTGAGGGACACCAGAACACACAAAAAAATCACACACTGATCCTACCAATTCTTTTAGTTTCCCCATAAAATTGAGATTCCTGCACCACCTCTCTGTAGCAAGGCCTCTTCACATTTTTCTCATGTTTGAAAATCTCAGCTTGCCTGTTTCCAGAGGCTTGGGCATGAATTGTGTAGTTTGTTCCAATTTGGTGCCTGACCAAAATGGAATGGGCAACCTTCTGCCCTACACTTGGTTAATGGGTTTCTGGCTGGTACTCACAGTAAGGAACTGTGAGTGGAATTCCACCAGAAGCTGAGGAATATCTGGCCCTCCATAAAGGTTTCTTCAAAAAGCAAAATGAAACATTTCTTATCCTGGAGACTACACAGAAACTAAAATTACAAAATGACAGTGGGAAAAGATCGGCTCAGTTACTACTTGCCATCATATAATGTCTGTCTAAAGGCTGGCACAAGATGCATTAGTTTTCTAAATACTTTATTTTCCACTGCTCTGCCACAAACGAAACTAAGCCCAGCAGATTGCCCTTTTTAATTCTTGGGAGCTCTGCAGTGTCACAAAAATGATGGGCTTTATTATACTACCTATAAATTGCTGCTCTATCCTTGCCCCTTGGTTTTTGCTTTGGTATTGAAAGAGACACTATTTCTTACAGTGGAACAAATGTAAACCCCAGAATAAATGCTGCTAAAACAAATACTAACAAGTTTCTGATTTCTAGCATATAGTATTCACTATTAAACAACTATCACAGATTAAATACAATAAGGAAAAGACTAGTCATCAGCTTTTCTCTGAGAAAGCCTTGAGATATTTTTTCAAGGAGATGATTTGTATTCCTGGCATTACTCGCTGTATAAAGCAGGTCCTTTCTATAAATTTTTGATAGATGCATACCTGCTGCTAATTTCTAGTGTGTAACCCCATTTATTCCTCTTGTATCTTTACTAGCTTACGTATAGAAATTTTCATATTGAAGTTTTCTTTTGTTTTTTCTTCATACTGGGTAGATTTAAGGCAGAAAGTATTTTCGTTGGCTATATGTCAAAAAGCATAATAAATTATTACAAAGCCTGTAACTTATGTAAAGATTATTCTTTCACAGAACAAAAGAAATTTGCAGGATAACATTCTAAACTAGTTTTCAAATGGTGTGTTGCAAAGAATCTTCATCCCAACAAATCACAGACCCCAGCTAGTACCTAGAATATCTTTGGTTCAAATGACAACACCAAGAACAATCATCTTACTCAAACAGACAAAAAGAATTTCCTATATGGTGCAGTCCTGACACTTTAAAACAAGAATATTTCAGAATTCAGACTGCACAATCAACCAGCTTCATTTCTTTCAAGTTTGCTCCGACAGTTTGCTTTGGAATTAATAATTATGCTGCACAATACAGGTTTTCCTTTGGGTTGTTGTTAAGTTACATGATCTTGCTCTGCAGGAGAAACACAGTATCAGCAAAGCTTATCCATCAATTTCTATGATGACAGCCTACTAACAATGATAGATTTTTAATGATGTGCCAGCAAGTGTATGAAACTAAATGGATGTGAGGTAACAAGTGCCAAAAGAAGCTGCTCTGAATGCTCCAAATAGAAAAGATACATGATTGTTTCACTTTTGTCACTAACAGCCAATTCTGACGGTGTACATTTTACATGAGGAAATTCTTCCTTTCCCCGCCTGAGGCCAGATGATAATTCAGAGCACTGTTTTGTTTGTTTTGTATTTGAGTAACATATTTTAAGGAAGCTAGCAGAAACTTTATTTTTCCCCTAAAACTATAGCAATTAACAACAAAAAAAAGTCCAAATTTATAAGGGGTTTTTTTATGGATTATGAAGACAGTAAAACATGGACCACTATAGCAAGGAAAGAGTGGAAATGATTTTTTGTAAACAGATTCACTTGTGTGTTTAATGCACTAAAATGCCAGAAAGATCTTTGTTTATTATAGACAAAATAGTAGAGTGGCTAGAGACACATTGCAGCATCTTTTTATCCTTTAAATTCAAAAAATAATACGACAGATGCAATAAATGCTGGTCAACAATGAAGATTTCCCTCAGCCATGAAAAGCTGCACCAGCTGTCTCTTTTTTCCAATTTTACATGTAGTTTCCACCCTATCTTAGAACTACCAGGCAACAGTCCAACACATGCCACACCAGAATTTATTCACCTATCAGCCTATGTGGTTTATGCTTTTTGCACAGAGGCAACAGACACATTTCTCCTCAATATAGTGAAAAACAGCTCCAAGGGGCACCATTTCCTGAAGAATCAGAAATCACTTTGTCATGCCCTTAAAAGGCTTCCCCGCACACAGAGAAGAGGAGAATGTGGAGGGGTACTGATGTCTGACACTATTCCCACTGCACTCCCTTATCTGCCTCTCCTCACTGTCAGCACACCAGCTCTGTAATGTGGCCACTGCTCTTCAGGCAAAGTAATACTGAGTAAGAGCGTGGAGGTGACTGTCTCTTTTGGATGAGCTCCAGGATTTCTCTATAGCAAGGATGTCAATATAGTGCCAATTAACAGCTAGTTTACAGCCTTGATACAAACATACAGGATTCCTCTAAAGCATCTTCTGTATTAATACAATTTACCTCAGCTTAGAAAAGAGAGAAAGTGTCTCTGGGTGCACTGCAGATGAAAGCCATATTCTCTATTCATGTAAAGGATGTAGGTGGTACCAGGTAGTTTAAATGCAAAATAGGTGGTACCTGGTAGTTTAAATGCAATAACTTCATATATCTAGTATCTAACATGATCTGCCAGTGCATTTTTGAGCAATTTTCCTATGCCTTTCAGGAACTAATCATCATGATACAAGAGCTGATCCACAGCATGTTGTATGTCTGAAGTGATTGTCTTCTTCTCTGAATGTGCCATAGCAAGGACACTGGAACTTGCTCCCATTGTTTGATTATTCCCACAGCAGCACAGAAGATTTAGTCACATTAGAGCTCTTAAAATGAACGTAGCTGAGTGTCTTGTACTGCTACAGAAAGCTATAGCAGAAGCAAATTAGCCCTTGACCTCTTAGGGTGTATGTAATCTTTTCAAAGCTCTGGCCTCCCTCAGGTAGTTCAGCTGTTCTACTGTGAAGGGGCTTGCCTCTCACTACAGCTGCTAAGCTTTGAATTTAAAGAGTAAATACAGTTTTCAGAGGCTTTAATTAAAAAGATTTCAAAAGTGTGAAGATGCAATTGAAACCTAACAAGCAAGATTTTAATCTCCTCACCTACAGTAATCACTTCACAGCACGGGTGCTAATGAAGGCAGCAAGGATGGGATACACACTGATGAACCAATGCAAACCAAGGGAAAAAAAAGTATTTTCTCTTAAATAAGGATTGCTTAACGATGACCATGAGGAAGTAACCAAATATTCCTCTGGTTATTTTTATATGCCCCAAAGATGTTTACAGAGTCAATACGCTACATAATGGCAATCTTGTCAATTTTCCTTGCTGTATTGAATTTGATTTCAGGTTAAGCTGCTACAAAGGGCTTTGCCAAAGAAAAACCCGGAGGCCCCAAACACACCAGTGGATTTGTCTAAGTGCACAAGTCTCATTAGCAAAAGGAATAGCATGTCTCTCAAAGAACTGGATCTTTTCTGTTTAGATTAGCTGGATCCTAATTCAAAATAATCTAAAATGTTGCAACCTCTAGCACATGTCTTATCAGTTCATTCCAAGCCAATACAACAAAACTGTCTTAAAATAAAATATATATCCAGAAGTTTTCAGTTTCATCCTGTTCCAACAGATTTTCTGCAGTGCAACACAGAGAAGAAACTTGTGAGAAAAACAAATGCACACACATACACTAAGTATCTTGGCAGCCTATGGCTGTTTTGGAACTTTCGGATTGAAATTCCTCCTCCATAAATCCACAACCATTGTCATATCTCCTGAAAAAAAAGCAAAAGTTACTATTTTCTAACTGAATGGGACGATGTTTTAGAACATTTCTTCAGATCACCACCTGTACATCTGCGCTGAAAAGGCTGAACAACTCTTGAACCAAAAGATATCCAGCTCAGAATAATCCTGGTGGATAGCACGTGCATATGTGCCTCTTATTCTAGACATATAGCAGTCTTGATCAGCGTCTGCACTATGAAAAGCAGGGACCACCAATTCGTTGTGTTATACTGGAGACCTCAGGAGATGGCACAGAAAGAGAAGCAAAGATACTCAAATACGGCATGGCAAAGCACTTGAAAGCCAAGGTATAACTGCTTTTTAAGGGTCTAGGCAGTGCTATTTAAATATTGGATATATTTTAAAAAATATATGGTATTGTAACAGAATATCTTCTGAGTATCATCTCTTCACTACTTGCACAGTACAAGTACCTGCTGAAATGAAGTACTCACTAACATATCAAAGGTACAGAGAAAATTATTGTTTTGCTTATTATTAGGGAAAATATATGGAGCAAAATAATTCCAAAAAAAAAAAGCACTTCTAGTTTTAACTGTGAGTTCAAATATATCATAGAAACGTAGAATAGTTTGGGTTGGAAGGGACCTTAACATCATCTAGTTACAACTCCCTTGCCATGGTCAGGGACACCTTCTACTAGACCAGGTTGCTCAGAGTCCCATTCAACCTATCCTTGACCACTACCAAGGATGGAACATCCACAGCTTCACTGGACATTAGTTTTAATAGTACGTGTCTCTGGTAAACTCCATGGTAAGCAGAGACAAGAGCAAAACCCAGAATGAGAAATAATAAAATTCCAATCATAAAATCTTCATCACTTTTCCTCTATAAGGGAGGAGCTAGTCCCGTGAATTAACACTTCTGTTTATAGAGAAGACCCTTAGTTATCAAACTACTAAACAAATTGTCTTCAATGGTGGTTATCATTAACACCATTAATTTAGCAAGGAAAAGAGTGCCAACAAAACAGCAAAAAACAAGTAACCAACAAGATCTAATAGTATTTAATTAACTTCCTTGCTGAATATGTTCAGCTCTGAGTTTATTGATTCTTGAATATAACAAGCTAAAGAATAACCATCCATTCCACATATGAAATGTAAAGCTGCCTGCATGTACTAAGAAAAGATCCATACAAAGACAAGTAAAACTTGCAGAACCCTCTCTGAAAGGTCATCCAGAGTGTATAGATGTTTTCTTCTTGTTCTGCTTCATGATGTATTCTTTAGGAGAAAACTTAAAAAATAAATTTAATATTTGTTAGAGACATCTGTTTCTTAATGAAAGTCTTCATCAGTGATGGTAATATTATATGGTTATATATTCATGGTTATATATTAAATACTTAATCATTCTTACATATTAAATATTTAATAAATGGCTGACAGGTCAGTACTATTTCATTAGGTAATAGTTTTCAGTAGCATGTTTTATTGCAAGCAAGTGGGAATTACATTAGTATTTCATTTGAATCTTTTTTCCTTTCCATTTTTAGCTCTGTGAGTCTTTCTACAGCACCAGATGATGCTAGGCAGAGTACTGTAGGCAACCAGCTTGTATCTTTACATCTGTTTTTACTGAGATAAAGTTCTCCTAAAGCCAGCTGCTTTGTGCTTCTTTGGATCTTATTTGCAAAGTACAGCTCAGATTGTAACTGAAAACTCAAGAAGTTTAGTTCACAAAGTTCATTTATCAACATCATTAGCCTGCAATGTAAAGTTAAGCTGATATAGCATTTTTGTTGAAATTGCCAAAATCACTCACTGGAACTAGAAGTTTTCTCAGGAGACCAACCTTTCTCAGAAGAAAATATGTTGTTAGCAGTTTTCAGAGTCTCTCTCCCTTAACCTAGTTTTCATGAAGACATTTAAAAGCTGCAAACTTTATCCTGGGTGGTGAAACAGGAAAAGTGTAATCACAGAGTACTTTGCAGAATCAGAAATCCCTTTCTGCCCAGCTTCTTTGATGTATTTTGAATATAGAAAAGATGAAGATAACCATTATCACACAGATCCATTTTCAACATGAAGGCAGAGTTAAGCAGGAGTGCAGATATACCCCCATTTATTACCTAAATGAGGAGGGCACTACAGAAGCAGATCTCCCAGTCATGACCATCTCCTGAATTTTCTTTTGCGTTGCAAAACCATGTGATGACTTGGATTTCCTTCTGAGAAAATAAGCTGCAAGATATTTTCCAGGAGGACATCCATTATGATCCATCCTCTGCTAGATGTTCAGCCTAAGGACTGAATAAAATGAAAACTACCCAAAATGAAACCATAAAAAATACACATTGTGTAGACATCAACTTGTATCAAGTTAACTACTAACATGCGTATAGACTAGATATAACCTAAATGGTAGGAGTCTTCTCCTGAAAATAGGCTGTAGTAGAAAAACTAGCTACTCTACAAACCCTAAGTTCCTTTAGAAGCATTTCAAACAAGGAATCAACTCTTGGACACTTAATCTAAAGAATGGTGGTAACTGGTATCCAAAGTCAAAAATCCCTATAATGGTTACCTAGCAGCACTAGTAAAATGATAAAATCCTCATGATCTAAGACAGCTTATCTCCTGTTAAATTAGAATTCTGAGACATGATACAGATGCCAAAACCTAGAGAACTACCCCTAAAATTTCTTCTGGGGAACAAACTACCCTCATATATACAGTGCTTTAAGTTGCTTTTCTGCTTTTATTCAATTAAATCATAGCAAACAGAATTAAGCAAGAACTGCTAGTACAGATAATGTGTTTCTTCTCTACTCTTGACATGTTATCCTGATGGAAAAACTCCTACTAGCCTGGGGTGCATCTGTTAATGAAAAACACTGCAGCTGCTCCTTTTTAAAATAGTAGGGTTTTCATATATCTTGTGATTCAACAAATAGTATTCTAATTTTACAATTTATTCTAGTCTTGCAATTTTTCACATCCTATCTCTGTCACATGCACATTTGTATAGTTTTATAAATATATGCATTTACATACATGTTTATTTGAGATAATCTCATATATCAAAGCTAGAAATCGATGATCTTTCAGAACAGCACAACTTGTAATCAAACCAGCAACCCCAGGGACAGAGCTGACCTGCAAGCTTATCACTTCAGAATATAACATTTGGGCATTAATATAGGCAGAGGGTTTCCAGGCTTAGGACAGTCCATTCCTGTGCATATCTGGCCATATTAATAGATTGTAAAGCAACAAAGGGGTTGAAAACAACAAATTTCACCAAAATGTTGCTCTGGGTCCCACAGGCTGTAAGCATACACACAGGAGAATCTCAGTGCACTGAACAGTTAGAATGCAAGATGACATTCACAAAACTACAGAATTTGTGCAATTGCACAAAGATGTATCTTTTTATAATTAGAATAAAGACAAGTTTGAGTTGGAAGGGATCTTTAAAGGTCATCTAGTCCCTACACTGAGCAGGGACACCTTCTCCAGCCTGACCTTGAATGCTTCCAGGGATGGGGCATCTACCATCTCTCTGGGCAATCTGTTTCTGTTATATAACTATATGTAACCAAAGTTATATTAAATAGAGGTGACTAAAATACATTCTGAGATTCACAGCCACATTCAGAAAAAAAAAGTTGTGGTTTTTGGTTTTGTTTTAAAAATCAGATCAGAATTTTAAATAAATCATATACTCTTAGACTAAAGAGTTGGTAACCTGAATCTCCCGCCTACCCACAGAGCGCAAAAAATTAATAATGTACATTTCCCTCATTATTTTGCCAGCATATTTTCTCCTGAGAAACACTTCTCGGAAATTAAAAGATCTTGTGATCTCCAGGCTGTTCACTTGATATTTCAAAAAATAAAAGAAATTAAAAATTATAACCAATCACACACTTTGTTTTCCTTATTTTACCCTCTCAGTTACATTATGCACTAATGCCCAACTGTCTGGGCACCTACTGAATCCCAGAGCCAAGATCAGACAAACCTGACCTCACACAAATTTTAAGGACTATTCCATCTACAGTCCAAGGCATTTGACACCATGTTATGTTGCTGTAAGGACATCTGGATATGTAAGATTTGAGGAACGGCTTGTAAATTCTGTGCTACCTTCTTGGGGAAATTATGTAATAAAATCAGCCTCTAAGCTTCCTTTTGCTTCATCACACACGTTTGGAACTTGGGTGTCTGGAGAGATAAAACCATTTGAGAATGAAGTAACATCCCTGTGGAAAACTCGTTGTGTTCTAGCACTTTTTCTACGTTTTAGCTGGAACACTGTTTTTAAGAATTCTTCAGATCCTTAAAGGAATACCATACTATACATTCTATCAAATAATTTACTGTCAGTGTGATGTCTCTGCAGAAAACACACACCAGGGGTATGGATAAACTAGTCATGTCTTGCCTCCTGCTCTCTAAGATAAAAAAGGACTGTGGGAGGCAGACCTTGGGACTAGGTATTTTGCTCAAAAATTTCTTCACATCACCCACATAAACTCTTAATAATTCTAAAGAAATTTGATTTTTTGGGTTAAGTTTCCAGTATTGGTTAGAAGCAGTTGGAATAAATATGAGACATAGAATTACCATCAGGTGCTGAAGCAATTCAAAGATCCTTTTAAAGGTATACATACTAAAGGTCTGTGCAGATGGAGACATTTTGGCCCAGACATTCCACTCCAAGTGAAGCTGTACTGTTTCGAGAAGCATTGACAGTAATAGCTTCACATCATGAAATTGAGGCAGTGCTGGTACGTTAGCTACCTCATTATTTTTATAAGGTCAAGTAGCTTCACTAAGTAACCATCAAGTTAAGAAGTGTCTTTCATGATGTACAAAATGAGCTGTTAGGGTTTATTCCCTACATTGGGCCATAATTTTCTTCATTTCCAACTGAGAAAGGCATCCAAATTTATTTTAACCTGCCCTTCATCAGCAGCATGACAAAGAATTATTTTTAAAAATAACTTTCATATTTCTGTGAAGAATAAACACTCTTTAAAGGTTAGCATAGGAATAATGGCCATGGTGTTCTGTGCTCAAAGGAAAAGCAATTTTGCTTAATTAGTTTGATGAGTAATGCTTACATAAATTAATGGTGCCATCTAAAGTTCAGCTCACTCAGTCTGTCCCAATTTGTGTGGCAAATACTTGTTCTGTGGACAAATAGCAGCAGGTCTTGACCTTTATAAATTAAGGCAGTGGTACAATGGTTCCCTCGATTATTGCCTACTGAATGATGTCTTGGCACAATACACAGGTGCAGGAAACGAAAATGCTCTTAAATACACACAATATCATCATCACTAAGGAGTAAACAGAAGATGGACCTGACTCACCAATGTCTGGCATCTTGTTGTAATGAGACTAAACAAAGCAGCATTTCAGAAGACCTCTAAGGTGCCTGAAGATCTTGATTGAAATTGGAACCAGGGAAAGTTGGCACTACTGGGAGCGCTTCTGGAACACATCAGGTGCTCTAGATGGGCATCTTCTAGACATAAGCTGTGGTCTCAGAAAGGAAAGTCTCATCTAATGTGATTTTTTATATTACATTACATTAGATTTTTTACCACTTTTAGATTTACTTTTAGAAGTAAACTACTTCCGAGAAAGAAAAGGGAAGTGTTAGTGTCACAAGATTATTTTTATTTAACTTATAAATGGTTCTACTGAACCTCTCTTTTGCTGGGAAAAACAATGTGGTATAAAAGCCATATTCCACAGCAGGCATATATATCCTTCTTCATTCAACATTGGGGTTTTGATAGGTTCATCACTATTGCAGGACATGCCATGGTCTGAAATAGTTGTCAAGTCACCTTTAGAAAATAGATGTTATTTTATCAGTCCCCTTGCAATGTCTAACACTTTTGCTGGGGAGTCTACCTATTAAAACCATCATGACAACTCATAGGCCGGCAGTGGTCTTGTTTGGCAGAACTATGATTGGCAGAATTTTGCTTTCAAAACCAAGAATAGTTGGCAGAACTAAACTGAAAATTTTAGGAAGACAGACATTTTCGGGTAAGCTTGTTCTTTTATTTTCGTGTTCCTGCCAAGGCAGAATACCAAACCTCAGTGGAAAGCCAGCTCCTCAGAGATTTGCAGTTGATTTTCAATACACAACTTTGGTTAGTTCATCTAAGCTGAAGATTAGCAAGCCAAACACTTGGTTGCTTAAGTGAACAATAACATCTGATATATTTTGAGATTCTCTTCAATCTTTTTTCCCTAACGGAAAGCAGAAAAGGATTAAGATATTTAATTTCCTCCAGTCAGTAGACAGGTTTGTGTATGTGTTTGGCTTTCATCCAAATATAACATCCCAAATTACTTCAAAAACAACAATTAATAATTACATGTTTGCTTTGTTTCTACACTGTTTTCATTAAAATTATGAAGTCAAGGGTTAACCAGTGTGCATGGATACCATATTACTGGTGAAACAAATGCAGGGGAAAAAAAATCCAGGCTGCTCTGTGAGTGAACAACAGTGAAACTGGTTGTTTTGAGCAGAAGCTGAGAAACATCCACAGGTTTTTTTCTGTAAAGATATTTTTGAGGCATTAGTGAAAATATATCTACTAGAGTTACGGCTGATTTCTCAAGAAAGACATTGTAACATATGGGAAAATTCACAGAAAAATTAAACAATTCCTTTAATCATTAGATTAAAGAAGTAAAACATCTCCTTTAACATCAATATGATGTCATTTACATGCTCTGAAATATTTGTATTTATATATTTTCTTTCTTGTTGGGTTTCTTGTTTTTTCCACTTAAACAAAGGTTCCTGAACATAGTTTTCAGGATGCAGGCAGTCTCTTTACTTTTCCAGTCATTAAAGGATACAGACTTTATATCACCAATGTGTAATTCAATTAATGATTTAAAAACATCTTATTGTTCTTATTTCTTTCAAAGTTTTTAAGATTACCAAAACCCTTCAGCAAAATTCCAGTTTTGTTATTAACCTCCCTCTCTCTCCTATTTCATTCAGTCACATATTGTAACAAATGCATTCCTATGTGCTTATCTTACATAAGCAGCTACACACGCCACAGGTTTAATAGTCTTTAGATACCACCGAGCAAATGTTGTCTTCATTACAGTGACAAGTCTGGCTGTGGCAACTAGAGAGAGAATTTAATTTACTAGTACCAGCATTACACCACAGAGTTTGCTGTGTACTGCCTGGATTCACAGCCAGAGTCCTGGTGATGCTGTGTGGCATGTACTGATGTTTTTGCTACTGTAAATAAGTCCCTCACATAAAGGAAGCTGAAATGCAGAAATATGGGGTCACACTGTGCAGTAACAATTTAGACTACTGGAAGGTACAGTTCCTCCAGCCTCTTCCCACCTTTCTCTTCTCCACTGCTTACTTTCTCCACTGTTTACTTTCTATCAGCTCATCAGGCAATCTTGGAGAACCAAGTTAAACTCCAGAGAACAAAATCAGAACAAAAAGCAAAACAAACAAACAGATAAAACCCCAAACACCAAGCAACTGGGTATTTTGCTGCTCTTTTGCTGAGTTAAAGCAGATGAAAACAGGATCTGGAAATCTGCAGGGAATCAAACTAGTGGGACCAACAGAGCTGAGAATTAGGGAAAGGAACAGAAGGAGCAACATACAATTTTAAAAAATAAGTTAAAACATCTGAGTAACATATTCTCCAATACAATTTTGTGGTAAAAGTGGAGGTACATGAGTTTTATGGTATTACTTCAAATGATGCATAATTAGGATGAAAGTGTTCATAATGAGTAATAGCATAATAATGGTTTCTTGGAGGTTTCACTACTCTCTTGTAGCTCAGCTAAGCCTTGTTGAAACAACCATTACCTGTGCCTGGACAAAGTTTCACATGAGACTTGTTTACTTACAGTTTGTAAAGGTCATACATATAAAACTTGGTGATTTCTAATATTTTGACCAGGAATCCAGGGTAACTGAAGTATTCAAAACACTTCCAGATTAATTTAATCCGAGTATCATGAAAGGGGACAAGAACACAATTAAAATGTAATTGTATAACTTAGATCCAAATGCAGCATTAGGTCTTTCAGAGGCAACTTCTGGACAATGCTCCCCCAAATATTAGATCGGCTCTTCTACCACACAAGAGAAATCAGACTGTGAAAGACAACATACCCTTTCAAATAACTGAGCTACTCAGCAGCGTCAGCACTGCCTGAAGAACTAAGGTGGAAACAAAATATCATATAGATTTTTAAGTATTTAATTACTTTTTTTAAGGCTCAATTTTCATTTTCTTTTGCTAGACATAGTACTGTCATCTGTGCAACATCCATGGAGGTGTCCCTGAGCACAGGGCTGAAGCATTTACTTGATGACTCAGCTGCAACTCCAGAACGAGATTATTTCTCTTTCTTCTTTTTTTGTCATCTCCTTGCTACAACCTGAAGTGTTGGGGCTGAGAAATGGGCCTTTGACACTAGTAACACTTCTGCTCCCTTCAGAAGTCTTTGGGTTGGATCTTCGTGGAATCCAGGTCTATGAACCAACTTAGATATGAGTAGGACACCAAGAGTTACCAACCCCTTGACAAACGACCCATCTCCCCTGAGTTGTAGCATTTTTAAAAAGAACACTTTGAACTTCACAATTGCTTTACCCCCAGTGGTAAAACAATTTAGTGGATACATGCTATAGACCAAGGTACTGTTAATCTACTCAACTCAGCACACTTAAACCAGTTTGACTGCTGTTCACACAGAAGTGATTTGATCAAGATTATTAATGAAAAATTAAATTCAAGTAGGCAAAAGTAAAGATAAGTAAGAAGTTGAAGAGCAATACTTGCTTGTTCTTCTCCACTGACTCTTACCAAATTCATTATCTTGCAATCTTCAATTATCAACTTCACACCTTGAGAAAAATACATTTCCAAACACAAGTAGTTTTTTGCTTTCTTTTTTTTTTCAGTAGTTTTAATTTTCATGTTTCAGTCACAAATCACAGAGTTGAAAAAGTATAGCAACAAAATTATTTCAGCTAGCCCCATAGAAGTAATTTTTTTTTTGTTAATCTCACAAAAGAAAAACTAAAGGTATTTTTTTCTGAGTGATCTTTTCATTTATAGTTTTCCTGTTACTAGAAATTAACTTTCTCTGAACACAGAAAGACAGAATTATTATTGTTTCAGCTAAAGAAAATAAACAAATTATAACGATATCTGACACAAACAGGTCCAGGACCCTGCATATGAGGAAAGAACATTTAGTCCAATATTTGCTACTGATACAGCCTCTGACTTCCTTATGGGATTAGGTTTGGACCATTTAGTAAAAAGGTACACAGCTATCAAAGGTGATTGCTGATCCCTGTCTCAGGAAATTACCCAAGCTACCCCTTTTATGATCTTAGATACAGCTCCTCTTCCCCTTCTACAGGAGGGACTTTTTCCATGTCATTAAGGCATTTTTTGCAGACACTCAGCTCTTACCTTGAGCATGATTAATGTCTCCAAGATGTATATAATCAGAAGAGCATGACAACCTTTCGGCCCACCTCCTTGATTTTATCTGATATAATCATTTGGTATACTATTGGTGTAATCTGGATGGGAAGATTGAAAAATGAAAGGCAAGGAAGAAAAACCTTTCAATGGACAGAGAACAGTTTGATTTCCCAATATAGTACTCAGAACATCATTGGCACAAATACATTCAAAATTACATTTAAAATGAAACATAATATCCTGCGAGCAGTCTGAATGTGTTCATGTTTAAATGAAAATCAATACATACCTCAAGAATAAAAACTGAAACTAACTGCAAACAAATGTGACTGTCAAATATGGAGACTTTCAACTGCACCTTTTAATTAGGGTGCCAGGTCTTGAAAAGAGATTATGAAAACCTCAGCTTTTGTTTCCAAGAGATACACACTTAATTACTTGACTGCAAAGAAAAGACTAAGGATATGAACTAATAAAGGTTCAGAAAATAGAAAGCATATAAGAACTCTAAAACTGAGAGTAACAACAAAAAAATAAAAATCCAGATACAAGACAGTTTCACCTTTGACCACTATCTCAAGATTTTAGTATCAGTGATAATGAAGACAGCCATATGGCTTTCTTAGCCCCTAAAAAAACTACAAGTAAAGTTATGGTTATGTTTGTATAGAAGTCTACACAAAATACAGAAAGTGTAATAGCACCAAGAGCACACAGAATAACCTGGAGGAAAAATTTCTGAATTCATCGGAAGTGGTTTTAGCTATGTTGCTTATCCTAAAAGCTTGTAACATTACTTTTTAGGAATGATAAAATAATTGAGTACAAAATGCATCGTGAGGAGATAATATGGGGATCAGTGAAAACAAATGGTTCCCGCAGTCTCTACCACTCACTGCAGCATATGACAATGAACTGCATCTGCACAGAGCCCTAGCAAAATCTCAGATATTTACATGGCTCTATCCTAGCTGCAGAAGTATAAACATACACTGAGGAGAAAAAAAAATCCTGCCTAAATCAAGATTAAACTGAAAGAATTTCACACTGAAAGATGGCAGTGGACCACTCTGTGATTTATAATCTTCTGACATGACAGTTTCTGTCATGTTCTGTTGCGTCTTTAGAAACATTTGCATTATCAGAGTTTGCCAATTTTTATCATTTGACATTTAAGATTCAGACAATTGTGCCACTAAAGGATTGCCTGTAATAATGGTCATAATCTATCAATCAGTACAAGCAATGTCACTGACCTGGCCAATAACTCTAAAAGAGTTATTGGTCCTAAATCTTCCAGGAAAATCTAATAAACAGGAGTAATAATCCCTTTGGGATATTTTGTGGCATTATCACTCTATTTATTCTCAACTATTCCCCTTCCAAAGTAGTTACACTTTCTTATTTTTAACATTCATCCCACCTATTGAACCAAATTGTTTAGAATTAGGTAAATTATTCCACATGGGTTATTCAGACAGAATATATTTAATTTCTGCTATGTCCAGACTATATTTCATCTCCTCAACTGGATTTACTTGAGTTTCAACATAGGAAACCTGATTCTTAGTCTCGGTTTCCTGTTGGGGTTACACCCAGGTGAATGTGTAACAACACATAGTTCACTGTGACCAGGTGTCACTACTACCTGCCCCTCTCCCCAAACACATGCAGTCATAGTCAGAACAGACATTCTGGATCACAGGCAAAGAGCAGACTTGTGGGGACTATACACCCCAGCTACTTGTCGGAATGGAACTCATGGTTAGGCCATGTATTAGAGCATTTCTCTTACTGCATATGAACACTCTACCTACAACTCGTAACCACTTGCACTAAGGCCTTAGATTAGAATATTGCTTGAAAACCATAAAGACAGCCTTCAAAACATAGCAGATTACAGTGGTCGCCATAAGATACAGATCACAAGTGATAGCATCCTGCCTTCTACACCCAATATTTGAGTAGACTTGGACACCACAGAGAAAGAGTTCACACAGATTGATTGCAACAGATAAGAAAGCGCTATGAGACTAAGCCGAAGTGCTGAGACTCTGAAAGCATTACACAAAAAGGTTGACCTAGTAAAAACAGGCCTTACTCTCCTCTTACGCAGCTGACTACACTGGAGTTATCCTGATTTACAGAATACTTGCACAAGTCTAGAACTAATGCCAGTTAGATCAGAATCTGGCCAAATGCCTGCAAGTGGAGTAGCTTCAGATGCTGGCTTAAATTGAAATGGCAGATGTACTATCACATGGCAATCAGGAAATTTGTTCTGCTTTCTTTCCCAAATTGCTACTGACCCCAACCATATCCTTATGTCAATAAGGAGGTGTGAAAACAGGAATCTGGGGAAAAAGCAGACTATTAAACAGTTTAGAAATGTCTTTAAAAATTGGGTTTATTCCAGCAAGACTTAAATATCTGGTAGCCTTGTTTCACTACTATTTTTATGTTGCTAAAAGCAATTACCAAAAATCCTGAACTCTTTCCCCTGTCAGGTTCCTCCATCTTTTATTTTAATCATACAATAACTAAATAAAAATCTTTTCAGACACAAAAGCAAGCTGAATGCACTGTAAATAACTGACCCATTTCAGGTTTTCTCTTCCATTGTGCCTAATTCCATCTTCCAGGGTAAATGGAGAAAAGATTAACCAGAGAAGCTTTTAAGTTACAGTGGCCTTTTATGACAGTTATCATGTATTGATGCTTTTGTAGTGGAGGGGGCTTGGGCCAGCACTGAAAATACCTTGCTTCTTTCCCAGATGATCTAACTTATTGACCCTACTGGTTGAAGAACTACAGCAAAGCACAGCACAAACTTTCAAAAAATGGGTCTTTGTGCTAAGAGTAAACATACAAGTTAGTGAAGGGAAGGGCTTAAAATCTTGAGACCAGGACTGTAAAAGAACCACTTTGCCAGTGATTTTGTACAGCTCCAAATATCTCAGAGTGAATGCAGCTAATACCAGAAACCTGCAGCCTGGCTCAAGTTACTCTCTCGTGGTTAATCCTTCCTTTTCAAGGCTTCTTTCATGGACAAGAAACCACATCCACAGCAGTCATTTTGATAAAATTGTCTTAGCTGCCCCAGGTTCTTTCACCTGAAGAAACCATATGAGTTAGCAATTTTGTCATTAAGTATTCCTGACTAATATACCCTTCTCCAGAAATCTTTGTTTTCTATAGCAGACAGCTCTTTAATGGTCCAAGGTCATTACTGGGCTGCAAGTAAACTAGAGAAATTGAAAATTTTAAAGCACCTTGAAGTAGAGGCATGACCAGGTCTCAGCCAAAATACATAAATCAAATAAATGAGGTTAGCTGCACCTTGAATGCTTTGTGAAAACCCATCGCCAGTGGCTCCATGTTGAGCTTCTACTATGGCTTGAAGGGCAGTTACAGATGGCAACAAAGTCAAACTCTTGTGGATAGCGGTAAGCATGATAAAAACATGGACAGGAACCGCAGGCTGAGCACTGAGACACTAGGAAAAGCTTTTAAAACACACACACACAAACCTCATCACCAAAAGAGACTACAATGAAAAAATCTGAGAGAGCCAGGTTACCCAGGGCACTCAGAGAGACTATGAAATCTCCTTCCTTGGCAGTTTTCAAAATTAGAACTATTGGTGGCAATAATCTCTCTTTGAAGGAAAGGCTGGACTTCAAGAGGTCCCTTCTCGCCACCTTTGCAGTGATTTTGGTAAAACAGTGTGCTGGATAGCCTGTTTTAGAGATGGTTAAAGAGTAAACTCCAGGGAGGTACAGTAGGTCAAGAGTGTAATAAGAGAGGGGCAATGAGATCTGAACTAGCGGAGCAAAGTAAAAGACTAATGAAAGGTAGAAAGAGTTAGGTTAGTAAGATGATGAGCATAAGGAATTTTTCAAGGTTCACTTGAAAAACAGACGAAATCCCTGTTACTGAGATGAAACATACTGACCAGTATAAAAACTGCCCTACACAGTGGGTTCCTGAATGGAAGCTTCCTTTTGTACCATCTGAGGAAACTGTTTGCTAGAACAGCTAAATGTGACAACTTGCTTTCCAGAGTTGTGGTTTAAGTAGACAAAAGATTTTTCAAGACAAACAGCCAATAGATCTCTTTGTGGGTTTAATACCCGCACTGTAATAGGTATGAGTCACATTCAGAGACACTTTTTACATTTTTAATATTGAAGGTTATAAGCTAGTTTTATTAAAGGAAAAAAGTAGAATATCCTTTCCTCATTTAAGCTGTTCTTATATAAGACCTGTTTCAGGTAATAAAATTAATGAGACATCTAAAACAGTAATTTTATTTAGATATTTAAGGCTTCTTGGAGTAAGTCCTATCCCTCTCTTGCTGCATATCGTGCAGGTATAATGCTTACCTGACTCTTCAAATAGATATCAATAGCTAATTTCCTTCAGTGTTAAGCCCAGGTCCCCCTCTTCATGTCAATCAATTTACACAATATCACCCAGACTGACTGATCAAACACAAGTATGACAGGACCTTTGAGACTCAGTCTAGCATCAAGTGATCTTTCAGTGAGTGGTCACATCAGTCAGTGTAGCTGTGATTTAGATGACTGAACACTCCATTAGGTTTCTATTTCCCAACCATCTCTTCCAGACACACTGGCAACTAACTGGCCTGCAGTGGATAAGGAGAGAAAAAACACCCTCTGGGACAATTGTGGTGGAAAATATGAGACCTCTCACTCAACTTCAGTGATTGCAAACAAGAGCAAGAGAGACATCACTCCAGTGAAACTGTAGTGCTGTAAGGAGCAGTGGAGCTGGATCCAAGCCAGGGTGCTTTACCAGTTAATAGTACAAGCTATTTTTTTGTCTAACACAACTCTTACTGGCCTGTGACATACTAATTATTATTATTTAATAAAATTAAGAACAATAAGGCAGAGGTCCATCCTAAGAGAGTGGGATGTATTGTGTTAAACTTCCTGTATACAGAGAACGGGAAAGAAGGGGTGGGGGAAAGATAATTTCCAGCTAATTATTTATGTCCTAGTCTTTGGCAGCTATGCCAATAAAAGCACTGAATAATGATCCTAAAAGGACCAAAATAAGAGAAATTACATGTTCAGCAGTTCTTGTTATTTGAAATCCAGTGGTGTGTTTTATTTACTTTTCAGCTTTACTTTGGTGTGGCCTTTCAAAAGGAAATAATACTGTGAACAAAATATCTGGCTGAGAAACAAAAGCACTGCCAAGTCTAATCCACAGGTGATGAGTACTTGGCCAGCAACCAAACTTAGGCTAAATTAAATACAATTAAAACACAAAATTGTCCATCTGCTTGTACAGTTACTGTAGACAGAGTGTAAAAAGGTGCTAATAATGACTAAAGAGAAAACCTCACACTACATACTGAAGACCAAATATCCAGCAAAAACCTCTGCTGTACAAAAAAAGCCAAAGCAAAAAGCCTGTACAAGGGAACTCTAGTAAAACACTAATATGAAGTCCCTAATTTTTTAATGTTTGGTAGCAATAAAAAATAGACAAAATGTTCATTTCCACTGTGAACAGCCGAATTTGATCCTCAAATCTAAAAACTTTTCCATTTTAACTGCAACAGCTAAAGAGATAACTAGGAAACTTAAAAATGTAAATCAACCTGAGACTAACGTGTACTGAAATAATGTGTGTAAACAGTTTCTGAGTCCTATACACTCAGTGTGCATACATTTAAGTCCATAAAAAGAAGTCACATATCAAGAAGAAGGGATATGAATGATAAAACAGCATAACCAGTTAACTTTTATATAAATGAGATTCAATCTCTGTCAAAAACCTAGCACAGCTAAACCAATTTTTTTTTCCCTAACTGTCACCCACATGCATACCAACTCATTCTTCAAATGACCCAGTAGTTATGTAGCTGTGTTCATTAACAGCAAGTGGGACACCCAAACTGAATTCCTTGCTTTGAGTCAAATCCACAGATTTGACTCAAATCCTCTGTGTCTGCATTTTACTCTGCAGCTGAATCTCTCAGAATTTTCCGCTGCCCATAATTAATCCACATGTCCCATGCTGTGTGTTCCTACTCCCTGCTTTCCTGAACACATAACACTCTGGTTCAGGAAATCAAAGCAAAAGACCATTCATTTCCTTGCCAGTGTTATCTGTCTCAGCCGAGTGAGATGCCTGAACAGGTCCACAGCGTTGCCAGTTGAGTGCTAGTGCTGGAATAAGGGAATCAGATGAGCACATGACATACCAGGAATGAGTAGGGAAACAGGATTGCCTCTTTCAGCAGTAGCTTGTGGTTTCCTTAGTGCTACCCTGAAACTGTATCTTCAGTTTCATAACTATTTTGAATGAGAGGGTTGGGGGTTTATGCCAAAAACAGTGGTCCCTGTCATACTCATCCCTTCCCTCCTGCCAGCACTAGCATTCAGGCAGCCATGCAGTGAGCCACATTTGGACACACTCTGGGTTTGATGACAGTTTTCTCCTATTAAAAACATCTTTATAAGGACAGAAAGAATGGGACTACTTTTCAGATACTCAAGAATTTTCACAGTGATGTTACTACTTTGTCTTGCAAAGAAATTATATACATTTTTAGCAAATACTCAGTGCCTCACTGGTGAATATTCATAGCTTAAAGCACATTCTAATCACTTTTAGAAAAGCTATTTTTTATTGCTTAAAACAATGTAATAGCTCCTTCTTTTTCTTTTATCTCTCCATCTGGGAGGTACTAATTTGAGACTAGGCAAACAGCATAGGGTGATAATATACTACCTCCTCGAAGATGACCACTGATAGGAATCAGAGAGTTTATCCTACCAATTATTAAATTACTCCTAATATAAATGAAAGTCCAAAACACCAAATGTTTCATGTGCAAGCAGAGATCCTGCAACCTGAATACAGCTGTAGAAAAAAATATCACAAAAAAACTAGTTACTACTAACACATTCGGTTTTGTCTCATGAAACAGCTAAATGGAGATGAATTAATCTAAGAAAGGACACTTTGGCAGGCGTGTTTAACTTGGTCTCCCATGGTCCCTGAGCAGACTGCATGAGCTCTTCTGATTACTGAACTGAATACTGCTCTGCTCTGGTTTGAATCATGCTCTGTCAGGCAGAAGGAGACAAACTCACTGTAACACTTCCAGACCAGCAGCACCATAGGTTTGGGCAATCCAGGCCTAAACTCCTCAAAACCAACTTTAACCCACAGGTCTTTCAGTTCCTGATCTTTGTCAATTCTTCTTCTAACACTCAAGAAAGAAGTAGGCAGCAGATGGATGGAAAGGGGAAGAACTACACTTGTTCCTGAAGTAACCAGTTAAACATAGGAGAGTTTCATTAGACAAGGACAACATTTTATGCATATTTAGACAATTACCCTGAAACAGAGTAGCAAAGAATACTCCCTGTGAATAGAAATTCATTTGTATTGCACAGATGTCACTCTTTTCGCTAAAGAACAAAGACAATAACTCACATAGTTCTTTCTTTTCTCTGGGTACATCCACAAACTATAGCTGTTCATAAGAGACTAGGCCAGATTGGTTAAAGGAAAGTAGCAGGACAGCACAATGGGGAAAAGAGAATTTTGGGAAGTTGGCGTTTCTGGAAAATCCATCATCCGAGTGTAAAGTTTAAATATGCTTCCTCCCATGCCCAGCCTTACTGAAGACAGATTTATTTCTTGGATCATTTTATGAGATTTGTACTGAATCTCTGGAAAATATTTCTGATTGACCTTTCTACTTTATCAAGTGCTCTCACAAAACGAAAAGCATAACTTGTGACTCCACTAATCAAGAGTATCTGTTTATAATGTACTTTTCCTGAAAAAGGGTTTGGGCCTGAGAACTTCAGTAGTCACGAAGACCAAGCACAGAAAGTAGCAAGTATACGACATTATTTACTTTCTTGAAAACAGACAATTTAGAATATTACCCATCCCTCAGTCTGGCTATTAACCCTCATTTTTGAGAAGAGTAAGGTTCTTGTCTCTGGATATGCTCCAAGGGGGAGGAGGGCATGGTTGATTGCGTTTTTTTCTAAATGTGCCTATCTTCATGAACACAGCTATCTTACCAGAGGGTTTAATGCATTCCCTTAACCTCCAAAGGTTTGGACTTGCACAAAGCTCCTGAACTCTGTCATTCCAACTCAAAGCTGTTTATACCAGTGAAACTGCAGAGCAAACACACCAATCATATCCTTATCAGTCCCAGCCTCTGACAGATAGCTCTGCATCACTCCTTTTTATTGCTGAACAGTTTGGGCTTTTTTTTTCTTCTTTTTAAGCCATGCTAATTAACAAAATCCAATGAAGTATATTGCATGATTTCTCCAGCAGAAACCCAAGGGCTACTATTTCAACTAGAGGGCAAACTTATAAGTAGAGTTATTATTGGTAGAGAGAGATTAGCTTGCTTCCAGCACTACTGGAGTATTGATAGCCAGAGGTACATGTACAGTGAGCACAACAGCATGGTATGACAAACCAGCCAGGACTGCAAATAAGTCTGAGCTGCTAAAGAGGAACTGGAGGAATCGGAGCACGAGGAAGCACCAAATTAAAATGCCTTCCTGTCTCAGCATTGCTCTATTTAACTGCCTCAAAGGGCCATGTACCTTTAAGTACCACTACCAACAGCATTATACTCACTTCAAATCCCACCAAAAGCTTTCTGCCCTCAAACCTCAGTTCACAACCTTTTTTATTTTGCTCAACAGCTAGAAGAGCAGGTGCTTGTTTTGACACAAAAATGCTGTTAAAAAAATGTGTACTCCACTTGCACTATATTCTTGCAGCAAACATAGGCCTAGGTGAGCTATGGACTGATCTTGTTAATTGCTGTCATGAGCTTTCTGACCAGTCCCCCCAGGGCTGAAAATAGTTTTTCCAGGTGAATTTCCAGAGCAAATCCAATCAAAAGTTTTAGTAACACCTCTGCCAATTACATATTTAAGAAAATGGAAGAGAAGGTTTGTTGCACAGAAGAAAATGGAAAAGCCAGAGTAGCAGTCGGCCCTATTGGGCCTCGGCGTGTGCCCCCAACCCTGGCCAAGTCTGGCCCAGGAGAGGGGGGCCAGGCCCCACTTCTCTCCTGTAACAGAGCAGAGAAAAAAAGCTTTAGAGAAGAACCTGGACAAGACGTGCTGCAGGAGGAATTCTAGGTAGACAGAGATAGTGCAGCCTCCAAGGTCAAAGCTGGCAGCTGGAGGAGAGAGAAGAGAAGCTTGAAGGGGAGGTTCCTTCTCCCCCTTCTCTCTCCCTCTCCCTTCAGCAGGGAAAAGACTGAAAACTAAAAAAACCCTGTCACCTGTGGAAGACTGTTGGAAAGTGGAGACCCTCCTCTACAGCTCATGAAGGAGCCCACGCCGAAGCAGAGGAGTGCATGAAGAAGACGTGACTCCATGGGAGGCCTAAGATGAAACAAAGTCCTGCTGGAGACCTGTGGCCCATGGAGAGAGAGAGACCTACGCTGGAGAGAGATGGCTCGGGTAGGGTGTTGTGATCCCAGTGAGGGATCCATGCTGGTGCAGCTGAATTTGTGACCCTGAGGGACAGCAGAGAATGGAAGAACTCTTGCCCAAAGGTAGAATCTCGCTAGAGAGGTCCATCAACGACTGTCTCTCGTGAGGAGGGACCCCACAGGATACAGGGGTGGACTCAAAAGCCATTATCCCTTGTGACCCTGTGGTGAAGACCATAGTAAAACAAGTGTCCCCTTGCAGTCCATGGAGGACCCCACAGGGCCCAGGTAACCCCCCAGCCTCTGGTCTTAGCCCAGGAAGGGGTAAGCCTGGCCCTGATGTCAACACAGAAGAGAGAGAGAGAGAGAAAAAGACGGTTCCAGCTGTGACAAATTGGAGCTGTCGTCCTAAAGGTAATAGAAGAGGAACTTTCAAGTGCTGCAAAATTATTTAGAAGACCTGTAGCTCTGGAAATGGAAAAGAAACTGCTTCTCCTCCTGAATTGATGCAAGGGGGAAAGGAATATTTCTGTAAATACATAACACTTTTACCTACTTAAAATTGTTGTATCTATAGTTCTTTAATTTTTATCTTTCTAGTAATAAATCCTAATATTATTCTCCCCACATCAGATCTCTTT
The DNA here is from genome assembly GCA_036023395.1 of Myiotriccus ornatus. Lineage (NCBI taxonomy): Eukaryota > Metazoa > Chordata > Aves > Passeriformes > Tyrannidae > Myiotriccus > Myiotriccus ornatus. Next base: position 27,146,948 of record JAYRBT010000082.1, on the reverse strand, counting down.
TGTCTGCATAAACTTTCAACTTATAACAATTGTGTGGGGGGTGAGAGAAAATTGGCCCAAAATAAACCCACAACAATTGCTCACAAAATTTAACGCTACATATCAAGACAATAAAAATAATTCAGTGCTGGAATTTACCCAATATTTGAAACTTTCTTACTTTTTCTTCTCTACAGAAAGGCAGATGATTAACTGAAGAAAAAAATACTGACAGTAAAAATCAAATACAACAAACTTCTAATCACACAGGAGCTACGTCTTACATCGTCTCCATCACAGATCTTGCAAGAACACTGCCAGTGAAGGACAAGAAGAATGTGCCAAGAAGAAGAAATAGGTGGTGTTTGCCTGAGAGCTGTCAAGTTTAATACTATTTGACTATATCTCAAGTTATGGTTCATTTTTATTTTGAGTTGAATTTGGGACCCTCAGAGTTATTAAATGCTACTTGAAGCCTACTGTGTTAGGCCTTATCATTAGACAATGATAATTATCAACTGATAATTATAGTAATAACTAGAAAGGAAGAGGAAGATGATGGAGGGTGGACTTGGACATTCTCCAGAGTGTATCACTTGCTGAGGGGAATAGGCAAAACAG
>JAYRBT010000082.1:27101544-27146248 GCA_036023395.1 Myiotriccus ornatus | reverse complement strand
GGAAGAGGAAGATGATGGAGGGTGGACTTGGACATTCTCCAGAGTGTATCACTTGCTGAGGGGAATAGGCAAAACAGGACACATGCATGGATCCCTGCTCGCTACTTGTCATATCACTTCAATGCTGCCTTCTTTGGCAGTCCCCAGCTATCAGCCAGGTGGGGACCAGCAGCACTGCAGAAGCCATGCACACACTTTCTTTCACTCCCTGGTAAAGTCACCTGGGGCAAGGAGTAACATCTTCCACTTCTATAGGTAAACACCCATCAGACCCATACTGAAATAATTGTTCACATTATGAGGCAGTTAATGGAAAGACAGAAACTATTAGAGATTAAGATAGGACTAACCAGCATTTATTACTTCTCTGTAGGCTTCAGGTAAAACCATGCAGATGAAGGAAACTCCCTCCCCACCCTCCACTACTTAGTAAGGTCTTACTTCAAACGTGTAATCTAACAAAGCTCCATGTCAATCTAAATGCTTTCATAGCCCTGATCCGGCCAAAGATTTACCCTGCTTTTATTATTGCAATTGGAACTAGGGAGCTGAAGAGCCTGTGAGTAATTTCAGACAAGCCTTTTCACAGCAAGGGAAGAAAAGATTGTGCCAATTCACTGTGAAGCCCAAGAGACTGCATTCAAACAGTGTAACTTCAAAGCCAAGATAGTTTGTGCAGTTAAGCAAAAAGCAGGCTACCAAATATGCCTGAACAAGGCTTAAATCCAAACTTGTGGAAAGTGCTTTCTGCCCCAAAGTAGAATTCTATGAGCACATTTGGAACTGCTCATATTAATTTGCTATTTACCAAACTAGCCAAATACCATTTGAATACTTAATTTTGAAAAATGTTAATGAGTTGTACAATTATTAGAACTACATCCGGTCAAATACTAGTCCCCAATGGAAATGGGAGACAGTTGATGTAAAAAGTCTTCTAATAATGACAAACATTTCAGCTAATAGATTATCTACTGAATATTCAACATCAATATTATTTTTTATATTAAATACTGAATGACCACAACAGAGAAGCAGTTTATTTCTATTTCCCAATGGAATTGTTTTCAGGACTGTGACTTAAACAATTTTAGTCCAATACCTTGTACACAGAGAGGTTTGTGCAAATACTTGCATGCTGAGGTTGTATTGACCAGAATTTTCACAAACAGTTTTATTGACAAAGCTTTATTAAATAACAAATTCTACTGAGAACTAATCCTATCACTATGATTACTCATAGAACAAATTCAATTTAAATGAAATATATTTGCTAATGCTTTCTGCAGAAACTACCAGACACTATTTATAAAACAGACACTGAATTAAAGGCAGGAAAGAAATTAAACCTGTAAGACAGGAGATAATAGGTGATCCTTCTATGATCCTCATTTTTTTCTGTTTAAAGCTAAAACCAAGCATTACTCAGTCATTTTTGTCCTAGGGCACCATATGGCAATTACACAATACTGAACTGAACAAGTCTAACACCTCAAGGTTGCAGAAAGATGGATGTCCTTCCTCCATATCTCCTTCTACTCCCTTCCAGCTCCGTGTTTCCATGGTCTCCTAAACTGAAACAAACGCATCTAGCCTTGAAACAAACTGTTTCAACTCACTAGTCAAGTCAAAAAAAAAAAAAAAAGAAAAAAATCAAAACCAAATATGCATAATTTTTAATAGCTTTTTGTTGGGGTAGTGAATTTAAACACCAAGCAGTCTGGAGAGTCACAGAGTAAGGGCAAAGCAGAGAAAGAAGACAGATCCTTGAGGCTCAGAGCAGGAGACAAGCAGAAAAAAGAGGAAGAAAGAGGAAGAATTAAGGACAACCTTTTAGTGACAGCCACTGAACTTCCTTAATGCAAATATCATCTTCCCATTCTATTAGAAAGGAGAGCGTTCTTTTTGCTTATGCATACACATGCAATGTGGTCACCCTAGCAAATACTAAATAGATGCTCACTTACAAGTAATTTCCATGAAACACGCTTCTAAAATATTTAGAGACACCCATTGTCACCCAAAAAAAGCATTTTGTATGGTGGCCTGTTTGCGTGACAGGTAGAAAGGTAATTTGCTAGAGTAGAAATTACACTGGAAATAAGGTTACCTCTTTCAGTTAAAATTAGTTCTGCTTCAGTGTTTCTAGTGCCATTTTGATACACAAGTATGTGCAAGATCCATGTATATATCTGCATCTACACTGCAGGCGTTACCCAGACTGACTAAATATTTTTCCCATCTTCCCACTTCCAGAGCCAAGAGAAACATTTGTCAAAGCACCATTGTTTTGCCTGTTTTCAAGCAGAGCAAAACTAGACTCCCTTCTCTCTGAGTGTCACATTTACTTAAAGTCATTTTGTTGCACCTGAAAAGCCTTTTGAAATAAGCATCCTCAAAGCTTGAACTGTCCAGAGGGCACAAAGCTGAGGATCAGACTGAGTGTACCACGGGAGACTAGAAGACACAATAGCAGATGTATTTCTTTTCTTCTTAAATTTGTCTCATGAAGCAGTAAATTGCCTAGAACAAAGGTACCAGCCATCCGTATAAGCCCAGCACACACCATTTCTATAGGAAATAAAGAGCCAAGAGGAATCAAATGAGAGGAGAAGAATCAATGAGTCATAGAATCATAGAATCAACCAGGTTGGAAAAGACTTCATAGATCATCAAGTCCAACCCTTGATCCAACGCCGCTGTGGTTACTAGACCAGGGCACTGAGTGCCACATCCAGTCTCCTCTTAAAAACCTCCAGGGACGGTGAATCCACCACCTCCCTGGGCAGCCCATTCCAAGGTCTGATTACTCTCTCTGTAAAGAATTTTTTCCTAATATCCAATCTAAACCTCCCCTGCCAGAGTTTAAGATCATGGCCTCTTGTCCTACAACTGGTTGCCTGGAAGAAGAGACCAACCCCCACCTGACTACAACCTCCTCTCAGGTAGTTTTAGAGAGTAATGAGGTCTCCCCTGAGCCTCCTCTTCTCCAGGCTAAACAACCCCAGATGAGTTGTTTAGTCAAAACCTCAAGAGTCAAAAGTCTACATAGAACTGCCATTTTTAGCTTTGCCATATGATTTACCTTAGCCAAGATACAAAATTTGCTGACATACAGCAGCAGTTTTACATGTAGCCAGGGTTTGTGACCCAGCTGGAGCATGGAGCTGCCCCTTCTGCTCCTCCCCACCTTCTATCACAGCATGCCCCACCTTAATCCTCTGGCAAAACCATCCATGAGACCATGATATACACCAGGGCATGTTCATATATCCACTACCGATTGCACTGGTGCAGCTGATGTAATCTGATATGTTTTGGGGTTGGGACTGATAGCTGGGATTGGACAGGAACTTGCTTATACTATTTTTGTCCTCGAAACTGTTACATGAAATTAATTACACTGAGGATGTACATTTCTACAGCCACTGCTTAATGACTCAGGCCTCTCCAAAGCTGTTGTAATGTTACTGTTATGACTATATATGGGGTTTGGTGGCAAGATTTTGTCAGCAAGGGGGCTACAGGAGTGGTTTCTGTGAAAAGCTGCTAGAAACTTCTCCCATGTTTGACAGACCAAAGGCCAGTCGGTTCCAAGATGAACTCAATGCTGACCAAGGCCAAACTATTAGCACCAATGGTGCCTCTGGGATAACAGATTTAGGAAAGGGGAAAAGAAACCCTGGCAACAGCAGCTAAAGTGAGGGGTAAGAATATGCAAGAGAAACAACTTTGTAGACACCAAGGACAGCGAAGAACAAAGCAAAGGAGTTGCTTCAGACACTGGAGCTGATTCCCCTGCAGCCCATGGTGCAGATCATGGTGAGGCAGCCATCCTCCTGCAGCCAGTGGAGGTCCATGGTGGAGCAGAGGTCTACCTGCAGCCCACAGAGGACCCCCGTCCTGGAGCGGGTGGATACCCAATGGCAGTTTTCAACCCTGTGGGAAGGCCATGCTGGAGCAGGCACTTGGAAGGACCTGGGGACCCATGGAGAAGGAAGCCCACACTGGAGCAGGTTTGCTGGCAGGGGACCCACACCAAAACAGCCTGTTCCTGAAGGACCACACCCCGTGGAAGGGACCCACACTGGAGCAGAGAAAGAGTATGAAGAATCCTCCCCCTGAGGAGAGGGAGCACAAGACACAATATATCATGAACTGACCACAGCCCTCATTCCTTGTCCCCCTGTGCTGCTGGTGGTGAGGAAGGTGGAGAAAATCAGGAGTGAAGTGAAGCCCATGAAGAAGTGGGGAGTGGGGAGAAGGTGTTTTAAGATTTGGGTTTATTCCTCATTATCCCTTTTGGATTAGTTTGCAATACATTAAGCTAATTTCCCCAAGTCAAGCCTCTTTTGCCCATGACCACAACTGGTGAGAGATCTCTCCCTGCCCTTATCTCCTCCACCCACAAGTCTTTCATCATATTTTTTCTCCCCTGTCTCATCAAGGAGAGGAGTGATAGAGTGGCTTTGGTGGACACCTGGCATCCAGCCAGGGTCAACTCACCACAGACCAACATAAGAATGCTCCTGGTTTGCAAAAAATTTCAGATTTTCTTCTGCTTTCTCCAAAAAGCATTATGCAAAAGCTTTCAGATGATCTCAGAAAATGAAAGTGCTTTGGAGGATCTATTTTTCAGAACAAAACAATCAGATTTCTGTTCAAACCTCTGAGTCATCATTTTTGCACATGTACAACATGAGTAAAATATTTTAGGAACACTTAGACTTTCTTGTTCTTTCTAAAGTAATGTTACTATTATGACAGTGCTTCCCACCAATCTTTCATGCCAACAAAGTGCTGTCCAGGTTTTCTTTCCCACATGGATTCTGATGTTCTGTGAGGCAGGGGGGTTGATGTGGGATGTGGTAAGCTTCAAAATAGTCCCTGGGTATTGCACCACTAGTTTCCTCCCAGTTGCATTAAAATAATTCCAAGCTGTTCCAGCAAAATAGAGCTACAGTTGAAAGTATCACAAACAAGTTCTTTAGAGCCAAGAAGTTGTGGCTGCCTCACAGTGTTCAAGATCAGGTTGGATGGGACTCTGACCCATCTGGTCTAGTGAAAGGTGTCCCTGGCCCATGACAGAGAAGTTGGAACTAGATAATCTTTAAGGTTTCTTCCAACCCAGACCTTTCTATGATTTTATAATCACATCAAGAGAGATCTGTCCTTAAGCACTTCATAATATCTCAGTCTGAAGTACTTTCTTATAACACAATCCTTGGTTCTTCCTCCATGCAAGGAGGAAGACAATTGCATTAATGAAACAAACTGCATTAATGAAATTTTTAAAGACAGAGCTTGTAATTGTTCTACCTTTAGTGGTTGCTAATTGTTTTCTTTAATATCTTTACGGTGTGAGAAGGTGACTAGCACTTGATGACCAGACATCTGACAGAGAGGTGTGAAGCCTGGAAAAAAATCAACCTGTGTTTCCTTAATTAAAGGGATGCTACCCAGCACACAGACTCTTGAAGCTCGGGGGTTAGTATTAGAGGAACTTTACGGTCAACTGTTCAGTCTGTAAGCAGTCATTGCATTTATCTTGCCAACCTCATGGTGGAACTGATTTGACAAACACACTGCCACTACTTATAAGGTTATTCTTGTCACTGATGCGACAAAATAATTCATGAAGGGATTTTAGACTGTATCTGATTTCCCTCCAGCTAGCTGTAGTCTCTAGCAGTCAGAAAATAGCAGTATGGAAGTACTTGAGGCAAAAAAATAAAAAAACAACACCCCTAACTTATCTCAGAGAGCCTTTAAAATTATTTTGTTTGTGAAAGCGCAGCATTTCTAGAGGAAATTTGGAAAATGTACAATTCTACTTATATCAGTCAAGGAAACCAGGAAAACTGGAATTTCACTGGTTTAGTAGGGTGAGGTAAAATATATTAACAGAATAAGAATAAGGATTTAAAAAACAACAGTCTGAATTCCGAAATGAAAAATGTAAGGCTTGCAGCACACCAAATATATATTTGTTTAAATTAAGTTAGATACATAGCTGTCACCTTGGCCTGAACAAATATTGCTAAAAGGCTTTTAGAGTTATCAGGCTAATGACATAAAGAATTTTGGTGGAAATGAAACACATAAAATCTAGACTTGTAAACCAGACCATAACCCAACGCAACCACTGCCTGACCTCACCAGGTGCAGAAACACTCTGAGCTGAGCCACCAAGTACCAGGCTCCCAGCCCAGGTACCCAGGAGTCTACAACTCTGCAAAAACTCCCAAAACACCTGAAGCAGTATGTAAATCCAGAGTGCATTTATTTCTTTTTGAGTGATTCAAGTTTCCCTCAAAAAAACTCCACAAAGTCCACAGGAACAACAGGAGCAGATGAGTCCTGTAAGTTGTCATCAGGCACTCATACAGAAGAAGGAAGGCTCCTTCCCAACATTTCTTTGTTCCTAGAAAAGGATGTGCATCTTTTATGTTTTTCACAGTCATTGGATAAAACAACTAAGCTATTTGTTTCCTAAATTTCAGGTCAAGAACGGGTAGAAATGTATCTCTCTCTTGGCTAGCCAGAAAGGAAAGGGCAAGGAGACTGTAGCCCCCTTAATCTCCTAGGCATTTATTCTCAGAGACGTGACATAGTCATCATCATCCAACTCTTGTATAAGAAAGTTTAATGGAAAGAAGTTAACACTTAAATAACATATCTCTAAGAACCCTCAGACCTGGCAATCAGTCATTCAATGACACTTGCCAGGCTGTTCAGCAATTCTTGATTGCAAATATTTCCAATGGGGCAGAATGAACTTAAAGTTCTTACTCCTACATATGATACTTCTCAGGCACAAAGATAACATTGTAATTGTATTAATAGAATAACTTGAATTATATAAACTCTCTTTTTCTGTTATTTATGGTCAAAAAAAATGCAAAACAGAGATAGTATCTTTTTCCCTCACGTGGTTAATATTTGATGCTAGAAAACTTAAATATTTATGCATGTCGGGAAAAGAAGAAGTTATTTTCTGTCAAAATGGTCTCTCTTCAGAAGAACAGCATCGCCTTTATAATTACTTCTAAACCAAACTAAATTAGATGTTTTCTTTTTACTGCAAAACCTGCTCTTGGACCTTATTTCCACTGGCAGATATAAGACCATGAGGTTAAGAATACAGCCTAAGACCTTCCTCAGACCTTCAATTCAAGGGGATTGCTAAGTATAAAATTTGATTGCTTCTTTCTTTTTTATCATGAAATAAATTTAGTCAGGATTTGATGCAAAATGAAGTACTAATCAAAGGAACTATACTACTAAAACAGAGAGGTACAAAAACACTGTCACTGCTTTTCTTAATCTTGACCACAGAAACTCTTTCATTCCAATGCACACAAACTGAATGCTTTTCTGTTGGTGGTTAGTGTCTCTACACCACATATTTCAGTGCAAAATGTCAACAAATCTTTAAGTACTATGATAATGAGAATACAGAGAAGGATCTAGTTTTTCACCTGTATTTTGCCAGATAGCACCAACCCATGGTGCTCTAGTGCAACTCTAATATTCTAATCATGCTATTCATGAGCAGCGGAGCAGATTACTTTAGTATTCCTCTGAGGCCTTGAAGGAGAATGGCAACTCCAAACTGAAGGACTTTAACAGCATTAAGGTTGTAGGGTACCAGACTCTTACCTTGATACCTCTTACACTGAGTAGACGTGTAGTAGTTTTCTTCTTCCTTAGCATTACACATTGGTGAGTTTTAAGCAGTTCAACACTGGCGACTCTAGACAACTGCCTGCTCTACACACCAGGTATTTTTGGCCTTTTGAGACATCTAGAAGCCACAAACAAACCCTTGCTAAACCTTGCTGTCAAAGATAAATTATTTGCCTCTTGCACAACCTATTTATTCTACATCTCTACTGAAAGGTTACCTTCCAAAAGCAACACTGGTAGAAAGGAATGTGTGCCTGCATCACAGCCACAGTGCAGTATGATCTGACACAGTACAGCTCCAGCTCCTTTTCTTAGGCAGGTATAGCTGGGACAGATAACAGGAATATCTCCCATTGCCCAGTACTTCCTTCTACAATGGCTGTGCCTTCTCATAGAGTAGGCATGGAGGATATGTATCCAACACCTCAGCTGCCACAGTTTGCAAATGTTATCAGTGTAAAGTGGGACAGCTCAGAAGCAACTAAGGTTCCTGGTCAGCTCTCCCTTCCACCCTTTTCGTATGGAGGCAGGGCAGACCCTGTTGAGGAGCAGCAACTAAATCTCCCTACAAACATGAGTCAGAGCCATTATGAGTCTAAGCTGAAATGCCAGGTTATGATCTAAGGGAGTTTTGATGTTGATACATATTGCCTTTGCCAGCTCCAATATGGATGCTAGAAATTCCTAGAAGAGCAGAACAGATAGTTGCAGGTAGTAACTTCTTAAATTGCCACAGCACACTCTTCTAAGTCTTCTGTAGCACCCTTTGTCTCCTATATATAAATCCTAGGCACATGATACATGATGCTCTGGATTGCATTCAAGAGAAGACACATCTAAATCTCAGTTGCTATAGCAGCAGAGAAATGTATTGCTTCTTTTCAAGTCGATTGTAGAAGCAGCACATTCCAGAATTCAGCAACATTAATACTACTCAAGTTGTAATTTTATTCTTGCCATGCTATGACACCCTTAACACTTTAGGTTTGCACACACAAACAGCAAAGTTGTAACTACACCTTGTGTAGGGTTGTCTGAGTCAGCTTGAAACCAGCTCAGGGCACTGTTGTGCTGATGCTTTAAGACTACACTGCTGTGAGGAGTGACAAGCCACCCTCCCTGCTGTCAATCCAAACTTATAACTACCCTTCATCTGTATCAGCAAGCAGATTCAATTCAGCAGGCATCTGTCCTAAATCTACTATTGGCTCAAGGAAAAGGATAGGATTAGCTTCAACTTTTCTTGGTGAGTCAATGGACCTCTGTATTCAGGACTACTGACTTCAGTCGGTGTTAGCCAAGCATGAAATCACACCAACAAGCACCAGCAATGCTTCAACTACATAAGCTTTCATGTGGAAACATAAAAAACTTTCTGGAACTAAAGATGCTTTATGTTGCAACATCTTTGTTTCTTAAGCTAGTTTGGCTACTTCCCGACCAGGTCAGGTGTACCTGAACAAGCAGCATCCATTCTTCTGACTACAGTGTGCCCATCTAGATGGAGTTGAAACACCACAACCCAAGTTGGAGATACTATGTCACCTACAACAGATTTTAAAAGCAAACCAACAGAACAAACCCCAAACCAAAGAAACAAAACCAGAACAAAACCAAAACCAAATCCCTGAAAAACAATCCTTCTTGCAGAGTTCAGGGTCCATGCTGTTCAGAAGTAACTGTCATTTCCAAGAGTTGGGTTTTCTTTTATTTAGACTGTTTCAGCTTCTTCACAAATCTCTTCATTCTATTCTGCCATTTTCATACAAAATGAGATAGACATTGTGTTAGTGTCCTGTTCAATGTCTGCCAAGAATCAGATAAAGAACGGAGATCAGAAATGACACTCTTCAGTGAATCAATTCCACATAACATGATGTTAATTACATTCTAGCCAAATCACATTTTTCATCTTCAGCCACGGATCAATTCTGAAGTATTCTTACCTTCCCAGGTTTGTTTCAGGTTTTTTTTAAACAATCCTAAATACTACGCCTGGCGATGGTAGATAGATTGCAAATGTCATGGCACCTACCTTTTTTATCAGAGAATGCATTAGAAAGGTATGAAGTGCCTGTGAACAGTTTAGTATCTCTTCAGACTAGATATAGAGCTCTAGTCATGTAGATACTGAACTCAACATCAAAATTTTGTACATTCCATCTTGAATATATAAGGTATTTGCATTTGAGGGAGCCAGAGTGTGAAGCACTTGGAAATGAGTCTTTGTGAAGACAAATTTTCTTCCAGTAATTTTTTTATAACAGAAATTCAGTATTCAACCTCCACAAAACAAAAAGAAACAAAACAAACAAACAACAACAAAAGCTACCTTTTTGAATGCTGGAAAAGATTTGCTTTGTCAACTGTATGAGTTAATGTTTGGGTATAGTAAGAGATCTTTCTTTAATTTCAGAATTCTCTCTCTATAAATCTTAATGTTTGTGGGTTTTTTTTAATTTTGCATTAGATGATTTCTAAAGGATGGCTGTGGTAATGAGAAGCACAGGTCCAGATCTGAGCTGAAATTGTAACTGCACAAAACCTGACTTGTATGGAACTGCACAGGAACCTTTCTGAATCAAGTGCTTAATACAAGAAAGGACTTACAAAACATCTATTCCGATAACAGATCTTACCCTTTCAGGCACCACATTTAGGTGAACAAGTGATTCATTGCATTCAGCGATCTATTTTTGAGCCCTGAAATAGCCTTACCTGAAACTTTGGTTTTATACAGACTTTTTCATACAACAGTTCTTGTCAACTGCTTGAAAGTGTGTATCTTTAAAAACTATCCAGACACAGGTAGGTCTAAATCGCCTTAAACAAGTGCACTAGCAGATGAAAAACACGCAGTTTGACATAAGATGCCTGAGAGGTCTTCCGTGTCTTCACCATAAATTGCTGATAAATTCTGGTTTTGGTTACAGGCTTTACCAAGTGAGTAACTTGGCGGATCTGAACACATGGGTCAGAGTACAGAGATTCTTCGTATAAGGAAAAGTGTCTGAGATTTGCAATTCCCACAATGTCTCTTCTAATTGCATTTTTATCCCAACTGATTTGCCTGCAATTAACATTTCTGCCTCCCCTCTCTTTGACACTGACTTAATCCCTCAAGAAGACAGATTGTTGCAAAAACTGCTCTTGGCTGGAAAGATAAAGACCTGAGTGCCCTCAAAAAAGGGCAGGGAGAAGAATTCCTTCCTCTGGCTTTTGAGTAGTGTAATAATGCATTTGTGCTCATATGTTTACTGAAATGAAGGCCAGGGACTTCCCTAGTGGGTAGTAGTTATCAGTCAGATACTATTGTTTTCCCCCAGACTCCTCATCTCAGACCTACATGGGTAACACCCCTTAGCCATTTAGTACAGCCTCATTTACATGGAGCACAAGGAATTACATTGACTCCAAGGTGTCAGCTAGTTAAGAGCAAAACTAGACAAAGTCATGTTCACATAGCATTTGGCTGGCAAGGTTTACTGTAATAAAATAGCTTTAGATATTTCCAATTAAAAAATTTCAGCTTTCTACAACCTTTTACTAAGCCAGGTGAATTAATCCATAACAAAATGGAACAGCTAGCAAAAAAAGGAAATGTAATAGCTGCGTCACAAGTAGCTTCATTCTGCTTACTTCAAACACAATAGAAATCACATCCCAATTTCCATATAGCGAAGACAAGCTAATTTCCTCCCACAGTGTTACTCTGGACAGCAGTGCTGCAATGCATATCATAGCAGAGCAGAAGACAACAACAAAATCTAAATATATCCCTTGTCTAAGTAACTATTAGTTCTCATCATCATTTCTTCTCCCTTACTGCTAGTCAACATGTTTCTATTCAACACAAGAAAAGACAAAAGCAGCACCTCAGAGTGTTTTGCATCTGATAATCATGATAAGATCCATATCATGATCTCAGCTTGAAACCTTAATGGACGAGGTCCTCCAAGTCTCTCCAGCCCAGCTTGAAGTTTACATTTAACCACACTTGCCAAATTCAGCCTTCTATCCCACCTCAAACAACAACCTGTGACTGGGGATTGTTGTTTAGGAAAAGCTCCTGGAGAGCTACAGAAAGCAGAAAATCTTCCCATCTCCAACATTAAAGAAGTCTGGGAGTCTGTAGAAGGTGAGCTAAGAATGGCCTTTTACAGGTCTACAACAGGGCAGTATGAAATTGAAACAGGATCACAGGTGAACAGCAAATTCTCCAGCTGGCAGGAACAGATCACTCAGAATGGGGTGGCATCACCTGTCTCTTTTTCAGCTGTAAGAGCAAAGTCTTTTATGCACAACTCAATTTCATAAATAGTTTCTCTCTCCCCTAAAACTTCATCCTCAATCATTCCCATGCACCTGCAATTGCTTTGCTTGGGACACTGAGTTCTGCATTAAAGAATAATAGTTTTGATAAGTGATCTCCAAGCCTGTGCTATTTTTGTAACAAGCAGGGATCAGGCAGGAAACAAGATTAATAACTAACCAGATCAGACACAGTGGGAGCCAGTTCTCCCTCCTACTCTGTAACAGGCCAATGATTGGAGGTTCTCATTTAATGAGGTTGGCAACAGCTACTACAATAGGATGGAAAAAGTAGAATGTCTGACTGCATGCCAGCTTTAGAAGCACACCCCCAGGGTAAGCATGCAGACAAGGAGCCTCTCTCAGTTTTCATGGCCCCTAATTTTGAGCCCAGGACAGCCTGCTCCTCCTGCCCAGATCTGTTTGCCTGCATGCCACAGCCACCCCCACCTCCTCCCAAACCTTCCAGCTCCACCTGGCTAAAACAACCTCATGTTGCTTAGCGGTGCATTGCTACCCCCATCGTATTGTTATGAAGGGCTCATTATCACAGCACTTAAATGAGAAAAAATTGCCCAAAAAAGGACTAATTATCTTTCCAGGCTCAAGGCACACATGCAGACAACAGGAGAAAGGAAAACCCCTGGCTCGGGCTGAGCTCTCCAGCCTCAGAGAAGTTTCACTGCAATGCCTTTCCCCTCTCACCGTGGGCTGAAAAGCCATCCTACACCCGGTGACAGCCTGGAAGCTCAGGGCCACCACGCCACACAGGGATGCTGCAGGGTGTTCAGGGAAGCAGTCGTCCTTACAGCCGCCCTCATGCTCTCTCATGCCAGATGCAGTGCCAAGTGTTGCCCTGCTACAGCTGGTACAGGTGGGAGTGCAGCAGGGCACCCATCTGACAGCAAAGTCAGTGTTGGAAATAGAAGAAGGGAAACAGAGGCCTGAGCCCACACCAGGAAAAGTGTCAGAGTTGAACTGGTCCAGGAGAAAGCAACAAACTCAGAACTACCCCTAGATACAGCCAGTTCATTAGCCTGAGGTAGAACAACCACTGCCATGTCCAGAGAAACCTTTACTACCAACATTATACAATCCCTGGCAGGCTCAGTATCTGAAGCGATAGACTTTCTCCACCCTTTTCCACAGAGAGGAAAGCGACATTCCATAGCCTGATGTCACTGTTGGTGGTGTTCTTATAAATGAAAGGTTGCCTGTGAACTTACAGTGCTACGTGGTGTATATTTGGAATAAAACAGTCACCCTTTACTAGCACTTTCCTGTCCAATCTGCACAACCCATGCAGGACACATGGCAGGGGGGAAACCCAATATGTCTATATTCACACGTGCACAAGAAACCACTCAGGGATCAGCTCTGCCCACAGACAAATGGGGAAGCAGAGGTGGAAAACCTCCAGAGAAACAGTCCTCAGCTGGAAAGGCTTCCTAGAGAGACAGGGTTTTATGCACCTCCAAGACCCCAGGCTGCCCCTGTATCAGCCCCACTGCACTGGTTTTGGTGGGGTTAGAGTCGGTTTTCTTCGCAAGGGCTAGTATGGGGCTATGTTTTCAATTTGTGCTCAACACAGTGATGATAATATAGAGATGGTTTTGTTATTGATGAGCAGTGATTACGAAGAGCCAAGGCCTTGTCGGCTTTTTGTACTGCCGTGATGGCAAGGGAGTTAGAGGTGTATGGGAAGCTGGGAGGAGACACATCTGGGACAGGTGATCCCAAATGACCAAAAAGATTCCATCCCACATGACATCATGCTCAGTATATAAAGCAGAGGGAAGAGACAGAAAGGGGTGGGACATTTGGAATTATGGCATTCGTCTTCCCAAGTAACCGTTACGTGTGATGGGGCCCTGCTGTCCTGGAGATGGCTGAGCACTCGCCTGCCCATGGGAAGAAGTGAGTTCATCCCTTGTTTTGCTTTGCTTGGGTATACAGCTTTTACTTTCTCTTTTTAACTGTCTTTATCTCAACCCACAAGTTTTCTGGCTTTTACCCTCCAAATGCCCCCCCTCAGTCCTGCTGGTGGGGGAGTGAGCAAGCAGCTGCATGGGCTGACTGGTGCTAAATCATGACACCCAGCCAACAAGCTACAGCAATTTTTGGAGATGCAGTCATGCAGTTGATAGATACCATCTGGTCAAAGCCACCAAGGCTGCCCATGAGCTCAGGGTCATGAAAAACTGAAGCTCTACAAACTCTTCCCATCCCACCCCTGCAGCAAGACAGCGAGAAGAGGCCTGAAGAGTAGAACACTGATATTTTCTCAAATCAAGGATTGTCCCAGAAGTTTCATACACTGAAGTGCCCAGAAAGCAAAGCTCACAGCAAATATCTGCAGTGAAGCTTCTGCAAAGGAGGTAAGCTTAAAAGAACTCCCAAAGGTGACTTTCGCACCTTCTATCCAATAGCATGTTTCACCTCCACATAGTCCTGCTTCTTCCAAGACCAAAATCAGAAATTTCACAGTGCCATCAGCCAACTCTATTATCACTTACAGCACCTTTTTATTTCAACATCCTCCACTGCATCACTTCCTCTGAAAATCTATGCTTCACTGTCTCAAGAGTGTTATATCCAAGTTCAGTTGTAAAAGTACTTAGAATTTGAAAATAAAATCCATACCAGTAAGGATTTAAAATTACACAGCCACCCCAAAGCAGAGATTTATATAACTTTCTTTACATTTTTCTTCACTTTTCTAATGAATATAACAGAGCAGTTCATAACATATTTGGTTGTTGAAAAGGAAAAAAGATTTTATTTTGTTATACTTGTGGTGTTAAAAAAAAATGAAGTTAAAATTAGCTCTGTTTTAACTTGACTCCTTACTCCACAAATGCAGAATTGGTTTCAGGATTTCTCAACTCATTCTAATGAAAATCTTTTGTTAAGACCAGAAGTGGCAATATAAGTGCTTCACAGGGGCTCTTTCAGAAAAGAATATTGAAGTAGCAAATTTCTGGATTTTTGTTTTATTAAGAATCTGGAAACCTAGTCACATGTAATAGCACTACTGAGCCTCTTACAGGGACCAGAAGAAATAGCTCAGGTTAAAAGCCACGAACAAGATTAAGGCCTGCACGAGTACTACAGTTAGTAGTTGACCTGCCCAGGGCAGGCAATCCTTTATAAACTCCATGACCTCTTTGGAGGTTTTAGATGGAGCATTGATCAGTCGCCTAGTATCAATATTAAAACTTTAAAGGGAACAAAGAAAACAATGTAAATTGTCATCATTTTTATATGCAAACTATAGTAAATTGGGAGATAGAAGAAATGTCCCAGACTGAATTGTTTTTCCTCTTGGAATGCTGGCTTCGTTGCCTGCTACTCAGTACACTATGTTCCATCTTCACCTTTTTTTAGAAGGCACATAGTAACTTCAGAAAAACAGCACATGCTCACAGAGAAAAAAAAAATCCTGAAGGACTGGCAGATACTTGTGATTTCTGAGCATCAGCGAGGTTTTCTAACTACAAATTGTTCAGATGTTGTGGGCTTGACAGGATCTATTCCAGGCTTGTTGTTTCCCTGCTCTTTTTCACAGATTTAGAGTCTCTGATGAATGCTATGTGTACCAGCCCAGATGCTCTATTCTAGCTATAAAACAGTTTTAGTCAGCTAACTGGATAAGAGAGCTGAAAATAGTGCAGCTCTTTACTCTTTATCAGCTTAACATTTTCCAGTACACAACACTAGACTCCAAGAAGTACAAAGCAGTCCAGTTATAATTGACATACATATTGTGGGCCATTGTTCGATGTTGCTTTAATATTGAATTTAAAGAAACTAGGATTTAACTCTTTTTATTGTCATTCTAAATAATGCCCAAATATCGCAGCTAACTGAGCACTTAACTATTACAGCAATTACTTGCAAATTAACAGACCTTTGAAAGTATTTGGCCTTTGTTTCAGTTTTAGAAAAGGCTCTTTTAGGGTATTTGTGCCTTGTGTCCTAAATCCAAATTCTATTTTCTAGACTGTCTCTAGACACCGGAAAGCGCCTTATTGTTTGGCCTTTGTCAGTTTGTAGAGGAACAGACTCATGCATTGTTACCCTGCGGTTACCAAGACTATTTATCCAAACCTCTAAGATCAGGAACAGAGATCAAAACCTTCTCCAGTTCTAATCATTGAAGAATCAAGTATCAAATAGCACTTATTTTAAGACCAAAATCATTTTGACACGCTGAATCTCTCAAATTCCTAGTGGCACTATGCCTTTTGGCAAAGCTTGTAACACTAGTCATGCCAATAAAGCAGTTTGAATTGAGCTGCCTTTTTGCCCAATCCTACTAAAACCATAGTCATTGGTTCAGATGCAGAGGCTCAGCTGTCTCAATGAGGGCTAAAGCTACCAGCCAGTCTTGACAATGGCTTTTTTTCAAGCCTGGCAAAAGGAAACGTAATGCAAATGTTCTTGTTCTTGTCACTGGCTTGGGAGGCTTTTATCTTTCTAAGCTGTCTGATTTTCCATGTGCGTTCACATCCCAGGACATGTTGATCACTTTCAATCAAATGTTCCAGAAGGCCAAGGTTCCACCTAGTTGAGGGAACAGAAATGAAAACCTTATTGCAATCCAGAAATCCTTATGGGAAGAAGACAAACACCTCAAAAACAGAAAAATGTTCCCTCAAACCACTTTAAACATCAGAAAATCCATCAAGAGATACAAACCTTAAGAAGCTATTGTATAAAAGCCAGACCCTTTTTCTCACAGAACTACTTGTCTTAACAATAGCTGAGGGGGTTTTCTTCCTTATTGAAAAGATTTTCCAGCCCTAGGAGGGACTGGATCCTGGTGTGCTGCTCAGCTTATTGTAAAAGTAGAAACACCATACACATTCACCTTAGGCATTCAGGAAACACTCCCTGTGAGAAGTGTTATATCAGACCCTGCCATTTTGTGACTCACTCAACACATCTGTCTAGATATGGCTGTCATTTTTATCAAAACCAAATATTAACACAACAATAATTGATCCCTATACCAGTTTCAAGTGCTGTGTAAAAATGTGACACCTTCTTCAGATTTTTCATTATTCTGCATTGTCACACCACCAGCTGTATCAACACCAGGTACATGAACCTGAAACACCATGGACAAAACCCGGTAGTCTTTTAATATTAAAACAGTGACATTGCTTTGGCTGCCATGTGTGATCCCTGTGAGAGATGCAAATGCAATTTATTTTCAACAGTCCTTCCCAGTGGCAGTTTGATGTTTCAAGGAAATAATGAAATAAGTTTTATTCTACATATTCAAGAAGAATATGAAGACTAGCCAAGAAGATGAGTAGGGGAGTATGCCAAAGTGTGGGGGTTTTGTCCAGCCAGTTCAGAATTGCTTTTTTATCAATCTTGTTTATAAACAAGATTGGGTATATCCCTATCTGTCAGTTCTCCCCTCCCTACCCCCTATTCCTCTAGTAGGACTCCTCTAATCCACTTGGGAGCAGCAATAATACAGAAAACTGATAAAGTTTTCCTTACCATCATTCTTTTTCCTCTTGCTGACCCAGCATCTTGTACATTCTCAAAGTCTTTCGCCTGCAATGTAAATGAGCAATTAATTCAATCTAATATTGTAGCATCCTGATGAAATATCTTTGTCCCTTGCTGAATTCTTATTTTATGGGACTTATTCTCCAGTTCTGCAGTAATGCCTTCCAGGATAGACAATCCACATTTAGAAGGGACATTAAAAAGGAATAAACCACGTAAAAACAAATTAATCACTCAGTTTATGTTACATACTAGAAAGAAACAAGAGAGTTGTGAGTTCATAAGAAGTATGAAATATTTTCTTCCCTTTTTCGGTCTACTTTGACTCTATTCTAAACAAAGGAAACAAGGTTCTTCCAGTTCCCCCTTATTGAGAGCTGCTCTGTAATTTATTTCTTACAGAAACTTCTGAAGGGTTGCAGACTTCAGGAATTCTGCAGGTGTGAACTGCAGTGCTGCACACTTCTAACCTTCAGAAGTACATTCAGTTATGCTACAAAAAGTTTTCTCTGTGTCTGCATCAATAAGGTTCAAAAAAGTTTTAGTTATTAAAGGGTTTCTAATGTAGCTCTGATCTCTTAAAAGTGTCAGACATACGGACTTCCCCTGGCAAAACTCCTAATGACGTACTAGTCTTACCGTAACCAGATAGGAAGGCATTATAATTTCCCTGATGTAGACAGTAATGTGCAGTACATACTAACACCTGGGTTCTGCTTTTATTTACATCTCACTTATTCACTGACTGTGGTAAGCCTGCTATTACTAGGATAATGCATGTCTGAAGGTCCCTCAAATTACAAAAAAGTAAAATTCTGAATGGAAAGAAAGGACGATTCACTATTAAGGATTATATATCTCATTTTATATAAATATGGAAACAGTAAGTAGTTGTGATCTATTCACGAATACTTATATTCCAGTCGCATACACAGTATTCCTGACAGTAGAATTAGTCTGAAAGCTGACTATTATCAGAGTCTGATGCAGTCATAAACACTGCT
This sequence comes from Myiotriccus ornatus, assembly GCA_036023395.1. Taxonomy (NCBI): domain Eukaryota; kingdom Metazoa; phylum Chordata; class Aves; order Passeriformes; family Tyrannidae; genus Myiotriccus; species Myiotriccus ornatus. The sequence continues at coordinate 27,127,715 of JAYRBT010000082.1, read as the reverse complement.
ATCACACTCCAGTAGCTTCTTGGTTTCTAGCATACATCCTAAGTAGCTGACCTGAACAAAACAAGAAAACCAAACTAAAACAACAACAAAAGAAAAAAAAAAAAGGCACCAACAAAATATACAGCCCGAACAATTTATTTCAGAATAACAACTCTGACAAAGTTTGTGTAACCTCTCTGAAAGCCGTTAACAGATGTTCCTGAGTTACTGCTTATGTAAAGAGCACTCTCTGGAAAGGGTTCCTGCACTACCAGGGTTCAGAGAGGTTGTGCATAGAGCAGTGAGTCTTTTTGTGATTTTAAGCATTTTTCCTCAGATTTGTCAAAAAAACATGCAGTTACACATGGCTTCACACTTCCCATTTTACAGAATCTTGTTCTTTTAGGCACGGCTCCTTCTGCTTGGAGAAAACAGGGGGGGATAGGAAGATAGAAAAGCCCTTTATTGAAAGGGCATTTCTTGTGAAATACTTACCCTGTAGCAAGTACCTTAGAAGAACATCGAATAGTCTGTAACAGAGAGGAGAAACCTGCTGGAAATCATCATCTCAACACTTGTGGGATCAGCAAGTAAAAATCAAAATCACTAGTCCTAGAAAATCTCGATGTAACCATTGTTCTGCACCATTACCAGACTTAAAAGCAGGAGCATGACTCTATCCCATTCAAGCTTATAGTTTAGTCATTGGGACACTGTGTTTCAAGAAATGAACGTGAGCTTTAGCTCAGCGCTCAGAATCTCAGCTTCTCCTTCCCATGTGAAAGTTGGACGCATTCTTTTCTCTTAGGCACTTATGTTAATAAATAAATAAATAAACAGGAAGTCAGGCTACAGATACCCACTTGGCAGAAACTGCAAGGGCCAAAAGAAGTAGCCTTCTGTGAAGAACAGTCTTAGATTCATTGCAGGGGTTTTTTGCCTTCTCCATACCATCAACACAATACGCTTGGATGCCAAAGAGCAAGGTAGTCTGAGATTTATTGCAACTGGGGGATATAAGGCATAGAATTAGAGATGAGCCTTGGCTGTCCTCCATCATCTGATTAAGAAAAATAAGACCAGAAGAAGAGGACAAGTTCAGAACTTCAAAGTTATACCTGAAGGCCAGAGTACAATGAGCACTGGGAAGGTAGAAGAGACGTTTGCTTCTTCCTGCAAGAGTTTTATCACCTGTTCTAGAAGCAGCTGGGACTTGCCAGCACCACACTTCCAGTTAGAAGGGCACTAGAGATGACCAGTGCCTGAGATGCAGTACAGAAGCAGCTGCAATGTCTGTTTGCATGTGTTAGGAAAAAGTTGAAAGTCAAATCTGCAAAGGAAGCCTGAATTAGTTCAAAAAATGATGTTATGGCAGGATATGCAGAGCACAGATTAAGAAAGAGGATTTATTCTCCTCAGTGTGTTCTTTCTCCATTGCAGCCTCATTCCTGTTTGTGACAGATGGCACCTCAAGCGTGTGATGGGTGATCTTTCCTAACATTTAACATTTTGGAAAGTGTTTTCCTTTAACCTAGCTGTTCAGGGAGGTACATGAAACAGTTGTAGTGAGTAAAAGTGAGTAAAAGCTGCAGGCCTGCATTTCCGGGCTGCTCATAGCTTATAAAGAGAACTCTCTTCCAGGGAGGAAGGCTTAGGAGGGAATCGAGAACAAGGGAAGCAACAAGTGGAAGTTAATGCAAGTAGTTGTCCCAAAAACTTCAGAGAGGAAAACTCCACCACCACCACAGCCATGAATAAAAGCAGAATAATTCATTGGAAAATCTGTTAAGGAGACAAGCCTACAGGAGCTTATAGGCTGTAAAAACCCTATATAGAGAAGCTTTTACAGTGTGGCTAAAGCCTTTGGTTAGAACAAAAGGAGGCTCTCCATACTTCCATGGAGTTACATAAATGTGGTAAAAAAACCAAAACCAAAACCAAACATAAAAAAAACCCCAACAACAACAACAACAAAAAACTGCATGGAAAGTACTTCTTGATAGAAATATGTTACTGTTTTCCTATAAGAACTAGAGATCCTAGAGAGGTCCTTAGAAAGCAGGGATATGGGTCTAAGGCAAGAAAAATATCAACAGATACTTACTTTTTCTGTCCATGCTTGTCTTGGAAGACAGTGACCCTTCCTGAGCTGTCTACAGTCTTAAACAGACAAAGTGAAGCAGGGGAGCAGACCAGAGGGAACCCAGTAACACATAAATTGAAACTGAGCACGGGGAGCACCTGAGATTAAGATATTATAAAGTTGGACTGGATTAGATCAGCTAATATGAACCTGCTTCTTACTGCGTACTAAAATAAGAGTGAAAGCCTTTGATGCTGTGCATCAGAAACAGGCTTCAATTTTACAACTTCATTAGCCAAACATCTCTAATTCAAATATTTTTTTTTTTTTAAATTTATGCATCTTTTATTTAAATGTACGGTATAAAAGACAAAAGGTCTTGCATTAAATCACAGTTTATTCATTTCAGTGAAGATACTGCATTATGTAAATAGTACCTTTTGAAGCTGGAACAGAAGATTTCACAAGGCCCTTCTGGGATCCAATCTGATTTCCCAGGTATTTGTTCTATTTCTATATGTAACTGATGGAATTGCACAGAAATAAGGGTTTCTTTGTTGCTATTAATGCAAAAGGAGAAAAATAGCAAATAGCAAACAAGCAATGCAACAAAAGCCTCTAAATCAGGTACTTCAAAGAGTATGGGCTGGATTCAGATGAGTTACTTCAGCAGTGCAAAGGTACGCAGACCAAAAGGGTGAGTCAAAAAACTTAAGCTAAAAATTTATGTTTCCCCTACAGTCAGTAGAAAGAAATTGGTACCTTTAAAGTATAATTCTAACCATATAACGGAGGCAGTTCTAGCTGCGAACACTGATGAAATTCAACTCAGCCCTTTCACAGGGAATTGACAGAATAGCCTATAAAGTACATATAGTAATCAGAACACAGGCATACATCAAAATCTCGTGCACAGGCACAGAGCACCACCTGTATTCTCCAGTGGATATCCCAAAGACAAAGCTCACACACTTATAAGGAAAGGTGCTACATCATTCTTTTGGCTTGGTGTCATCACCACAAGAAACAGCTGACACAGCTGGAGGCTCAGGACTTGTCTACACTGCAGAACTGAATACCTGTAAAGGTGCCACAGAATCAGACCCAAGGGTATTCCTTACAGATCTGTAGCATTGAAGGGCAGGTATTATCACACTCCCACAGCCCTAAGCCTGGAAAAGTACATAACCCAAGACCATGTATGGCATCCCAGCATCTCCCAGATGCGATTTGAAAGGATGACTCCAAATCAGAGCTTGGAAATTAATGTGACAGATTGAAGTAAGCACATGCCAAAGCTGTGAAAGTGCTTTCCCAATGACAATAACACAAGCTACAAGAGGCGCATCTATCACTGAGAGTTTCCCTGCTCCCACTAGGACTGGCTGGCTGAACAGCAATAGCTGCTCTGCTGGGGGTGCTGACCCTTGACACAATTCAAAAAAACAGCTCAGTCTTGCAGCATCAACAAGACTGATCTGTTGTTATGGACTTCCCGGAGCCCTCTGACCTTCCAATGAGAAAACAAATGTGACACAGTTCCAGAAAACCCCATTTGAACACTCTCCGGGGGCTGTTGTTTCGATTTGTACAACTGCTTGAGTACAAGAGGCATGATGAGACCTTTGTCTTCAGAAGCAAATTAAGGAGTCTTTTGCCCCACCATTTCCTTTCCATCCTCTCAGGAACAAGCATGGGACTGACATGGACGATGAAACGCAAGTGGCCATGCCAGGGACAGAACAAGGGACTGTGAAATCCTCATTCAAATACAGCTATTTTCCACTGATTACGTGACAAACACAAAAGAGAATCGCAGCACCACTCACAATAAACCTAAGAGAGTTGGCAGGTTTCTCTGGCATATCTGGGAAGCAGCCTGCTGCCATAGTGATTCTACGCTTCCCTCAAACTGACTGCTTGGAAGGAATTAAAATTTGGAAATATAAAGAAAGATCAGGGACCATTTGCAAGGGGATTTAACAAAAATCTTCTCTTTAGGCAGAACAAACGTAATTGTTTTCAGTGGGGGGAAAAAAAAATCAAAGTCCAGCAAAAACTTACTAGTTTGGTTTAAAACAGCACAGGAATACTAAATGTAGAATTGCTCTGTATTTGCTTCTGAAGGTCTATTTATAAGGGTGATTGGGGTGTGACCAGCAATTTTTCTTTTCCTGAAACAATACTCACTACTGCTACCTCAGGAACAGCTCTGAGGGAAAGAAGTTGGAGAATTTCAGGTGCCTACTGGACTTTGATCCCAAACCTCATGTAAACCTTTTTGGCTCATCTCCACTGGGGTGACAGTAAAGTGTCTCAGAGTGGATTGTGCTAGCACTAGTGGAGATGCATCAGTGCTGACAGTGAAGAAAAAAGAATGTCTTGAAACATGAATGCAAGGCAACCGTCTTTTAGATACCCCTTTTGGTGTAAATCAAAGGGTGATAGGTAAGATAGGGAAATCAGAAGAGCACTGAGAGTAGTCAGATCCAGAAATCTGTTCATTTTTGCTTTCATTATATTCTTTTTTTATTAATAATCTTTCAGTGAAGCTAAAGTTATTCTTTGGATCAAAATACAGTTCAGCAGGTGTGAAAAGCACTATTTTTATGTCACCATCATGAAGTATCACCACCAATAAGGATTTCTACCTATGTCATATTTCATTTCCACGTTGAAAAACAGTCTTAACTGCAGGGAACAATTTAAACCTTGATTTTCTATAGAGCCTTGTGATAATTATCCTGACACCAACACTTTAAAGGGGAAGGTCAAAAGTCAGAAGGCAGTCACATGTTATCAAGAATGTCCTCTAGAGACTTAGTTTGCTAAGAGTCTTATCCTAATCCTTTCCAAGGTATTCCTTAATGCTAACAAATCTGCAGTGAACCCTCTGTAGGAAACTCCTGTGCAGAACTTAATGCCTTCTCAAGTAGTTATTTATTGCAGAAAAGGCAGAATTTAAAAAAAACCACTAAAATTCTTCTTTCATACACTGAGATTTTAGCAGTCTCAGTGAGTATCATTCAACATTGGATTCAGATTTTTCTTTTAGGCATCTTCCAAATTGTACTTTCCCAATACAGCACAAAATAACTTTTAGCCTGTGACCTTCAGCCACAGAGACTCCTGGAACAGATAGCCTGATATCAGTGGTGCACTGCAAGACTGAAGGACACAAGCTACATCACGTGTGCGGCTCCCACACCCAGAATGAACAAGGAATGAATCCTTCTCTGTGTCCCCTCATGCACCATTTCCATCCCCCACCATTTTATTCTGGAATGCTAAATTTTGAATATATCTTTAGGGGGGAAAACCCACCAAACAGAAAGGATCATCTAATATTTTAACTTGTTCTCAGTTCTGAGAGAGCAATGCAAAAAAAAATAGAAATGTCTATAGGTCATCAAGAATTGGTCAAATGTAGCTGTGCTTATTCATTCTAACAAATCAAGTCTGTAGGATTATTAAGAGAAGAACAAAATTATGCACTAGAATAGAAAAGAAGAGAGAGAGGATTTCATTGTGGATTATCATGATAGGAGAATATTTCAATTTAAAGGCAATCATAAAGAAAATATAGAAGTCGGATCAAAAAACCCTCTGCTTTTAGTCTAACTAAAGCAAGCCTCAAACCTGTGCTGTAACTAAATTTCTTCTCTTACTACCCTTGCAAACGAATAGCCTATTGTTCAGATTAATGGACAGGAAAGTCAACCTAGTCCATCAGTCACCACTGTAGCTAGATAACTGTCCCAAGTCATGCAGAATTACAAAAGGATGGGCTGTTTTCTTCCTGCTTTTATTGCAATGGTGAAACATCACAAAGAGTCCCAGATATTGAGGATTTTAACTGTTCTTTTCTCCATGTCTTCTGCTTTTTTGTATACATTTTTAATTAGGCAAAGAGGGCTAATGCAAATCAAATTAAATTATGACTATTAAACTGTGTCTCCTGGGGAAGATTTTCAGCATGGTTAGCAGGGAATTAGGCAAACTCCTCCTTTAGTATTAATGAGAGTTTGGCTCCCAGTTCCTCTGGAGTACAGTTCGGACAGCCCCTGCACCAACCAAACCCTCCAACTTGCAGTACATTTGTGTGAGCTTAGATTGGGCTTGTTAAGAACTGTGAAATGTGCATATTGCTCACTTGAAACTACAGACACAGGTAGAGGCCCAGGGAGATTCCAGAAAGCTGATTTATTGTTAAAACAAGGAAACAGGTGTACAAGAGCTGTTATTGAAGATAATCTCGTAAAGCACAGATATGCAAATAGCAGAGGTCCTCTATCCAAGAGGCTCCTGACCACATCCTGACTCTAGCAGCCCAGACATCCCCATGCTGCTACTCAGTGCACTCCCCTCCCTCCATAGCTTTTCCAGGCTAAAGGAGAGTAAAGCAAAAAATTACCCCCAAGCAATGCTGGTGGTGGTAGTGATCAGCTCAGGGACACTGAAGCCTCCTAGACAGTACCAAGGGCTCACCATGTGTCTGCATCACACTCATGTTACATCGAAGGAGGTTACTACAGGACAACATTTTTCGTTGTGCAGGAGTTTTCTCCTATAGGAAGCCTATGAGTCATTGAGTTGGGTTTTTTTGTTGTTGTGGGGGTTTTTTTGTACTACACATAATTCATTACAGAAGAAAAGCAATTGCCAGTTTATCCTGGCTCTGTAAATGGCAAGATTGTCAGTGAACAGTTTTGCTGGATGTTGGTTTTGCCCTTTTGACTCATTTTTCTGTCTTTGATTTTGAGAGAAGTAGAAAATAGGGAAATGAGAAATTGGCATATGTTCCTCTTTCTTTCTTCTTTCTTGAGCTCAGAAAAGACTTGAAAAAGGCCTTCAACTTTTTAGATATCATGATCAAGCAAAAGCATTTATGAAAACAAGCATGGTGTCAAACCCTAAATGGAATTCATTTGCAGTTCTAACATTTTTTTTTTACTAGGTGCTATCTAAATGTAGTTTAACTTTTAGTATTTAATAAGAGTAATATCAGAAGTATTTCAGAAAAAATATTTTTTCAAATTAATTGAAAATTATAGAAAGGACATTTTCTATTGTTATAGAATTTCCTAGTTAGATTATATTTTCTGGGTTTTTTGCATCTATTAAAAAGGGTATTCAAAATAATCTTTTTCACATCTTTAACATTTACCTGCAAGAAAATAGACTTCCTTTTTCTTTTTTTAGTTTTAAGTTTGTATATTGCACAAACAAATAACAGTTCAAAACCACATCCCTACAAGCAGGCAAGAACTGAAATGATAGAGTGGTATAACTTAACTTCCCATGCAATGCAGAAATAATTTATGTGAGTAAAGAGAACTGAACCTCAGAAGGAATTAAAAAAAAAATAATAATTGTAAAACTTGGAACCTGAACACACAACCTGAGGCATTCATCTGTCTGCTTTGCTGGAAACTGGGAGTAAACAAATGAACCCAAAACACAGGGGTTTTATACTGCTACGTCTCCGTAAAGAATACATTCCTTCCAAAACCAGCAAGAAACAGAAACGAGCTGGCAAAAAGATGAAATCCCTTTACACACAATGTTTACGCTGAAATCACAGGCAATAAAGAGAGTGTCAACTGCAGCAGCTCCAACCTTGTTTGTCACTAGATTAACTAGAGAGCCAACAAGGACAATGACTCAACCTTTCATGCCTATTAGACTCACTGTGAAAGGCTCCATTCACTCACCAGCTGGCATGGTGGAAAGCTATCTAAAGATGCGAACAAGCGCAAGGGGCAGAGGCAGCCCGGCCCCGCTGCAATCTAAAACCAAAGCCGCAATTAATTATATATGGAACACGGCCAGGCCTCACCAGCATTGTAACCAAATGGGACCACACAGAGAAAAGAAAGTCCTTTTTCGCATCACGTGCACTGCAGACAGACAGAGCTCTTACAATAGAAGAGATATTTATGTTTTTTAAATTCTTCATACTACTATTCGCATTGACAGCTTATGATGTGTTTATATCTTCAACCTTCAAGTTTGTTGCTTCTGTTTTATTTCCAAAAATAGTCTTCTCCGCCTAACTTTTAATCTATTCTTTTATCACCAAAATTGGCCACTTAAATGAGGTTTTTTATATGTGCTTTTTGTCCTCACATTCATAGCAATAATTTTACACTATTCCAGTGCCTGTACCCTAGAGATATTAAAATCTTCAGGATCATCACTCAAACTGCTTGCAAATCACAAGTCTAACCTGGGAAATTCCTGGTAGTCTCAACCACACACTGGCACAGTCTACAGAATTCAGGATGCTGTAGGCATGTTTCAGATGAGACCAGCTTCAGATAACTTCCCCTTAAGGTAATTGTCCAAGACTGTACAACCATTTTTTCTTTGGGGAAAACTGAATGCAAAAAGCATGCCTCAAAACAAAATGAGGACAAAAGTGGCTGTGAACAGCCAGAACGATAGAATCCCATCAACATCATCCACATCACGAAAGCAGCAGCATTCCCAAAATTAGCTTATATGCACTGCTAAACTTATATCTTCCCATCATGACGATCATTAAACACTATTACAGCACTATTTTGAGTCTGTAACCAAATTAAGACCCCAGGGTGTACTACCTGGCATACATATCAACAGTAAGATAAAAACACGACAAAACAAAAAAAAACAGTCAGATAAAAACACGACAAAACAAAAAACCCTCCCCCAAAATCGGGGGGAAAAAAAAAAGTCCTACATTGCCCATTTCTTTTGCTTGGGCACAGGCAATTCATGGTAGGGACAAGAAGCAAAGAAAGCTGGTCCAAGTCAGGGATTTAACCCCATATGAATCCTTCTCTATCTTCATCCCTCTTTGCTCATTATTTCTGTCATTTGCTTATATTCTTGATAATTATCATTCCAATATATTTATTTAACCATCTAATTGCTATTCAGACTGCAATACTAAAATCAGTGGGAAACATCACTTAAATAGAATTAAAAATGGACTATAATCTTTGCAGAATAAGGTACAAGTTATCTGAGGATGGGATATTTCTTCAAGCTTATTTTTTACAGTGCCAACATGTCTTGGATTTTGAGGCACAAAAATATTGAGCAATAATTAAACTGTTGTTAAGATGAATAAAAAATCACAAAGGCAAAGTGAAATGTGTTAACAGCATAGGTAGTGAAGGTATGAACCTGGCTTTGTTACAAATTACACACAACAAACCTTAAAAACTTTTAAAAAAAAAGATAACACTGCAACTGCCATTACTTATTCTGAAGATATCCGTTCAGTGTGCAAAAAACCCACGCCATACTGGAAAGCACCAAAAAGACGAACCAGACCTAGTTCAGTGCCTGCAGTCTAGCTCTTGTTTAACTGCCTAGCGTACTTCTTGTTGGCAGATGTTATTTTCACGAACTGTCACCATGTATTTTGACACAGAGGAGAAAGGGGCTGATTCAGTGTGCATTCATGGACACAGACACTGCTAAAATATGCAGAGATCCAAATCCCCACATAATACAGCACATAATAGAGCACCAGTTAGCATCTCTCAGGAACACTGGGCTTTTTAGGAGGAAAATGCATTATCTCTAAGGATGTTGTCTGGGGGGCTGAGTAGGTCTTCTATTTATTTATTATTTTTGCTTTATTTATCACTGATCATTTGGGGTCCTCATAAAGGCCACAACATGTCAAAAAATCAACTTGAAAAAGAAAAGGGAAGTTTAAACGACCAGGTCTGGTCACACCAGCACCTATCTAAATGGAAGAGGAGCCTGGCCAGTGAGGTATTGCAAAAAAATGTGCCCAAATTCGTTTTTTCTGTGGATAGCCTCTATGCAGGTAGGTGTAAATATTATAAGCAACAATGAGCACAGAGATAGGCAGAAAAAAAGGTACCTTTAGGGAGCCTAAAGCCCTGAGCCACAGTCGGAGCACAACTGGCTCAGTACTCAAAACATATTCATGAAAAGCAGAAAGGAGACACACAAAAGGAGCATTTTGGCAGCAGCCTGAAATTGCATCATCTCTAGTGTACTGTAAAATTTGAACTTCTCAGACTCAGAGAAATATAAACACCTCCACAGCACGACTGGGCAGCAAGTGCAGGTTCCTCCCATCACATGGGGAAAGAGACTCACCCCAAGCACAGCTGAGTGGACTAAAAGGAGCCCCAGTAAATAGATCTTTGGTTGGTTTTTAACCTCATGCTGGGTATTACTGGAGCAGACCAGGTCCCCTAGCTGTGCAAAATTCCTTCATTAAAGAAAGTATCATCACTCTTCATAGATGCAAAATGGCTAAGGGCTATATTTTTAACATGATTTCAAAAGGGTAAATAAGTACCAAGTGGGATTTTAAAGTGCCCATAGGTACTTTAGACTACAGATGATTACACAGAAAGGGGAGGTACTGTAAATCCTGGATAACTAATAATTTGAATCTGTTGTGGTGGATTTGAAGTATGTGAAAGAACTGGATCTATCAGCTGACCACTGTAATCCTCTCCTCAATGGAACAAAAGCAACATTTTGACCTGTAAATATCTATCTATATGTATGAACACACACACACATCTTTCAGTCCTATTAAATTGGACAACCTACAATATAACTTAAAAAAAACACTTTGAGGGGATAGAGGAGGAACAAAAGAACCAAAGAAACCAAAGCCCCATGTACAACACAAATATTTCATTTGTAAAGATTGAAACACTGTCACATTTAGCAGACTGACCGCTTGAGTTTAGAAAGCAGAAACACACGTGTCCTACTTTAGGATTTAAATTCTCAATGAAGTCAAACATCAGGTATGGATATCATGGGTATCACGGGCAAGTGTAGCCCAATCCAACGTCTTGCTTTAAATAAAGTAGGAAACCCACAAGCAGCTCAACAAAATGTCAGTGTGGGACTTGTCTGCTTTGTACCTCCTGAATTTATATCAAGGACCAAACTATAAAAGGAAGCATGACTGTGCAAGGTGAGTCTGATAGAGATGAGGGATCATGGGGAGGAAGGGAGGTGAAATGCCGGAACCAAACACCAAGTCTAAGAGTTTTAGGCATTTGAAGACATCATAGTTTGGCTGCAAAAGTCTTATTTATATTGGATTCCAGTTTCTAGAATGTAAAATTAACCATTGTGCCCAATAGTCCTGTTTGTCTCACTGAATGCGAAGGTAAATCTGAAGCACTGCAGTCTAAAGCCATTTATACTGCTAGTATGCAGCAGAATGCCTCTCCAGGCAATTCTGCAACATTTTTAATTGCTTTTAATTCACAGTTATTTAATAGTTTCCATTATTCTAATAAAAAGAACATGCAAAATCTGTGAAGACTGAAGAAAAAAAAAATAATAGGCTGTTCAACTTTGATAATACACTGTAAGGTATTCTGCTAGCTCCACTGGTGTCAGTAATCCTTTCTCTAGTTTTCCTTAAAACGGTGCTTTTTTTTTTTAATCAGAGCAAGAAAAGTCTGTTAGGGCTTCACAGCAACCCTGTTCACACAGAATTTGCCTTTCTTGTGTCCACAGAAGTTACTTTGGGAGCATAGAGTTGTGAATACCTCAAGATGCAAAGCGCCCAGCTCCAGCGCAGGGGGATTGTCCTCCCACCCGGCAGCAGCTTCCCATCTGCACTCTGCTTCAGCGCTGACTTACTGGCATTTAGGAGGCCAGTACAACCAACCCTGAATAATGTGTTTATAATATCTAAAGAAGAAGAAAAGAAGTGTTAATGAGAAATCAGCTCATTGTCATCTCATTTTTTCCGCATATTCAGTTATTTGTCATCTGCTTGTGTCTTTTGACTGACAACATTCATGCCAGCTGCTCGCTGAATGGGAGCTTTCCAGCACGCCTAAATAGACTGTTTGTCTTCATTAGTGCTTTGTGCAAATTCATTCAGCAAGGACTTGCAGACTGTCATTAGGCAGGTCCAGTCTTTCAAGTTCTGCTGCCACAATCCAAGATATTTGTTTTAGCAGACTTTCCCCTGCTTTTGTTTCTTTGACACAGGAGAACCAATCTGGGGTTTTTGCCGTCGTTGCTGTGTCCCATCACTGCAGTTTCCAAGCATATTTCCACACTCCACTACAAGGGGAGAGGGGAAATGCACACACACTACATCTCTAGGATAACAGATTTCACTGTGTTGCACTTATTTGCTTTCCACTTTTCTTTCATAACACAATTTGATAACGAGTCCATATCAACTAGATGATTGAACACCAAGGAAAAGAGACCTAGCCTGACCTTTGATTTCTATGCATCAGGAGACTGATGAGATGACATTATAGTAAGTGGATAAAAATGGCATATAACCTCAGTAGTTCAAGTTGAATGAAAATTATTTTTAAAGTCAGGGCAAGATTATTATTGTATTTCAAATCAAATATCCTTGTCTTTCAAGCATGCTTGGGAAAGGACATCCAGAGCTCGAGTCAGGCTTTAGATGTCAGAGGATATTCAAGAAAAGCAGCAGCTGTTTCTTCTTTGCATTACTAGAACCATAGAGAAGCCTTTTGATCAACAGCAATAACCTATCCTTATTTTACTTATTCTCCTTTTAAGGGTTGGATCACTTACTCCTATCTATAAGCATGCTCCTCTGACATCAAGCTTTTGACTACAATTTACCACCTTCTTAGACCATTCATCATAGGAAATATATGCTAACCATAGGATATATATTATGCATTTTCCTTTCAGGTGTTGCTCTTCAAGAAAGCCTGACTTTATCCCAGTTCAAAAGCTTTACCAAGAGAAAACAATCCTTCAGGATAGCGCCAGTCTGCTATTGTGCTATATACCTTCATGAGGCACTGGAAATTGTTGGGGACTTATTTTAAGGATATCTGCAAAAACATTTCAGCTTTCATTTAGCTTTGATTTTAAAAAAAAAAATAGTTCTAGTTTTATGACTTTATGATTGTGAAGAGAAGTTTGAAAATATCAAAGTGTGTTTAAAGTCATAGGTAAAGAGAAAAAAAATACATATTTTGTGACATATTTTCAAGGAGGATCTGCATAAATGACATTCCATTGAGAGAGAGGGTAATGGTTTAAATATTTCTGTAACTTACTGTCAGGCAGTATATTCAGTAGAAATAAAAGACAACTTAAGAGGCTCTTCTAGGAGATGACAAACACAAACTAGTTCTCAGAGAAAACTGGAAATAGTCAGATCATTCTTAATAAATGAAAACATTTACTACCAAAGGTAGATTTTCCAGAAGAACAAAAGTGTTCCAAGAGTTCTCACACACAGCCTGTAATTTTTTTTTTCTTTGTATGCTGGTTTTAAAGGCTTAGAAGTTTTTTTACTGGACTTTCAGAAACCTCAGCCTGGTTGTTAACAATAGTCTCTCTCTTTAGTCTAGTTTAAAGTTCACAAATTAATGCATTTATCAACAATAAAGCCTTCTGCAAGTAAAAGACTGAAAATGGATTTCAACAGGAATGTGTACATGAGTAAGTCTCCATATACATTAACATCAGCTCTGCATCCAAAAGCTCTGGATAGATGTTTTCAATGCTAGGTATAATGCCTCATTAACATTGCCTTTCAAATCACTTAGCCTAATTTAATACTTTTTCTTCATTTGATTTACTGCATGTTATACATAACCAGGCTTCTGAAAGGCAAAAAAAGTAACACCGTGTCAATTAAGGAGATGAGGTACATAAACCCTGAATGAACTAAAGTTCTTCAGGAAAACAACAATAGCAACAGATCATATCTTTGTGAAAATTAAAGCTACATTGGTATTTTTATTTGTGCAATTCATTCAGTTTTTGTTCTGGCAAAGGGCTTTGAGTTAAAAGCTGAGCATTATTTAACTGCAGGATCATTTGAATATTGATGGCAGAAATGCAAGCTTCTATGCAATTTCCTAAGCTGCTGTCTACTCTGTTTTGAAGAGGCTGTCTTGGAAATCAGTTTTTCGTATTTCTAATTTGCTCCATGAGTTCATTTTAGAAATATTGTTACATTTTTTAATTCATATCACAGTTTCAAATTCCTTTATTTAATCATCAAGAGGTATGACCAGTGAAAGCATGAGATTCCCGTTGCTAGTCAGCAGTATCAGACCAGCCCTGTCAGCCCCACACTGTTTTAGTCCCATCCTAGATGAAGTTGGCACATGCCAGTTTCTCTGAAGATCACCACTCCTTCTTAACTAGGGAGAAATTGCACCCACAGAACTCAAGCTTTCACTGAGTCACCAAAACCCAAGAAACCTTAACATTATCATCTCCTATGATTATTAACCTCTGCAATCTTGTCACAGCGTGTAAAATACTGAAAGAAACAGGAACCACTTCCTCCAATCACAAAGGAAGGCTGTGCTTTCTCCCAGAAGAAATCCTGTGTCCTGCATGTCTCTCAACAGTCAGAACCCATCTCTTCTGGAAGAAACCACAGAGTCCTAGGAAGATCCTTGCACACATCAGGTCTTTCCAATGAAAGAAAAAAATGGTTATTCACCAGAGAAATACAAAGCCTGAAATGTTCTGATTAGAATTAACTTTATCCAGTAGTTTGGGTAGCTTTTGATAACTTAGGTAACAAAAAGGACCTGCATACTTTCCAAAACATAGATCTTGTCTTGGACTATAAAATGGATGCACCACTTTTACCATAAATCTGAGGAATAAAAACCTCTAAAAAAGATTTCAGGTACTACCTACAGAGAAAAATCACAACCCACAAAATACCCACCACTCAATTTAGTTCCTTTGAGCTGTACAATTGAACCAGTAGATTTTTTTTTTTCTTGTAGTCTTTGATGATAGAAACATTTTTTTCCACTAGGAAATAAATTAAATAATAATAATAATAATCCATTAAGTTTTACCTTGTTTTGTTGAAGTTCGGAAAAAAAAATTCTCATTTCAAAAGCAGAAAATCAAAAAGGTCCTTCATACTTTCCTATTGTCTTTTCATATCATCTAGGCATTATCTTCTAGACTGATATTAGACAACAAGAAGTAGAATATACATGAAACAGAAAAATTCTTCTTTTATTCATTCTTTTTAAATATCCCCATTTAACAAGACAAACTGTAGCAGGGTACATTTTCAGCATTTTAGAACAATATTGTCTTCTTTGAAGATGACCTGAAGGAAATGACTTATTGGCTGTTAAAGAATACAAAGTTTTTACCATTCATTGTTTACTCTTTCTTTCTTGGACTGGTGTTTTGTTTGTCTTTTTTTTCCTTTTTAGCACAAAATTTACAGTATAAGAACTATTTGATTGTTTACAAAATTATAAAGAATACATCTACTCTCCCATTTTTTTTCTCCATAAGTATAAGTCCTCAGAAGAATTTCAATAAGGATATTCCAAGGACTGAGTCCTGGTTGTTGGAATACATTGCAAATTAATTCTAATTTTTATCAGCTACTTCTAGAATTGATAATTCTACACTTTGCTGTTCCCTATTGGCTAAAAAAAAATCTTCTAAAAATACAAACAAAACACACACCTGAATTTGAGACACGAAGTGTACTGTTCTGAACATAGGGAAAGGGATGCTAATAGACAGAAGCTAACACCAGTACGTCTTCCTGTGCTCAGTAGGATAGAGCACATGTGGCCTAACCAGCACCCAATTCTTTAATTTTCAAAAAGACTGTGGGGTTGAGCAGCAGGAAACATGGAAGAGGATGGTGAACTTGAAAATTTGTAGCATTCTTGAAATACATCGATTAGTGAAATCTGTTTGTTATTTCTGATGTGAATAGCAAGAGGGACTAATATCACTACAAACAACTTAAGCTTTGACATTTACCTGCAGGTATAGAACAGTTCTAGTGTAGTTCACTCAAGAAAGATGTGGAACTTTTATCTTCCAAGAATTCAAAGAATAGCAACAATAACTATGCTTCTGCAAGGACTTAAAGAGACTGAAAGACTTAAAGATAGTAACTTCCACAGGTTGTTACTACCTTTGAAGTAAATGAGAATGTTTGCAGGTGAAAGTTTTAAGGATCCATAAGTCAATAGTTTCTATTCTCCCAAGCCATGCCCAGAGCAAGAAAAACAGAAAATCAGCGTACAAATAATGTATTTAAACCATAGAAAAAACTCCTAAACTGTTACCAATTACTTACATGTGTGTGTTGTTATTTATTTTAGAAAAAAAAAAAGGAGAGGTTAAAGAATCAGCAACTTTATTACTAATTCAATATCTTCCAATTACTTTACTTTTCAGAAGTCCTACTTTTAGAAGAGATCAACAGTTAGACTCACATCCCAGTGACAATGGCAAAAAACAAACAAACAAAAAACAACACACTGGAAAAGAATATTCTTTTACAAGAAAATTTACAAGTTTTTTTGTGTTGAAACCGAAGGCATCAGTTAAACTTTTAAAAGAACACTTACAGAGCCCAAGGTGACACGATTAAATTACCAAACATCTCTCAAGTCACAGAAGCAAAATGTCTCTCTACAGGTAGGATAAGAACTCTAGAAAAGTCCATTTTGTTCCTAATAAGGTTAAAATTCTCTAAAAATTCTTTACAGCAGATAGGTGAGCTAGGAGAAAAGAAAAAAAGAAGAACAAAAGAAAAAAACCCCACCAATTATACCAGTAGATAGATCTGACCAAAATTGTGTCATGAAAAAAAAATCTCAGGAAAAATGAGCAGAAAAGAAGGCATCAGAAAAAAGGGGTCAACATCCAGAACAACTTTGTATCAGAAACTGTAGTGAGTGAGAGCAGGCTTCACAACCTCAAAGTTCAGAAGTCTGCCTTTCCCCCCCGCCCCCCAGTTCTGTAACAGTAAAGGCTCCTCCATGATGAGATCAGGAGTACATATTTGTAGAAAAAGTAAAATTGATCATTCAATCCCTTCTCTTTATCTATGCGTTGCATTATCGTTACACACAGACAGCAGTGCTCTGGAACATCTTCTCACGATATTTCAAACAACACCAAGGATATACTCATGTGAACACTTTGAAAAATAATCTTTGTTGACTTTCACTGTGCATCTGGAAAATTACCAGGAGAACCTTACACTGACTAAAACTTCAAAGAACTCATGAACCCTATAATTATAATTGAAAAAAATACAATTGTACAATTGCTACTGCTCCTAACTTATTATGCTATGTACTGGGTTGCATCGTACAATGTCTAGAAAGTTTGATTAGGGCAGTATATAAAACTACCAGGTCATACGTAGCTTTTTTGCTCCATGGGATGAAGTTGTCCTGCTGAGATAACATTACCCAATAAGCTTATATTTATGATATAACCACACGTAAATGCTTCACCACAAAGAGAATATTAATTATTATTGCACGTTAATGAATCTGGAAACGCTTTTCCAAACAGTATTTCCTACAGCTGCTTTTCACGTTTCCCCACTCCTTATGCGAATGCCATTTTGCCTAACACAGTGCCAAGCCATTCTAGTTGCCAGCAATAGCTGCACTCACAGCACCATCCTCAAAGCAAAAACAGCTTTACAAATGCCACGGTTCTGCTTTCCCATTACTATCTGTGATGAAATGGTTACAACAGACTGTGAAAGAAACTTCTGCAGAAATAAGAGCTCCAAATCCTTGACAGCGTTTAGGATGACACCATCTGATGCCACCCTTTAGAAACCAGCACCTTCCACACTACAATACACTGTGCTTCTGACCTTCACAATAGATTTCTGTAGACAAACATTAGCTTAGCACTCAGGTGCTGTTATCCAATGTCCCAGACCTAATAACACATCTAACTTAGTGGGAAGAGTGGACTCCATTAACCCATTGTGAATGCCAGCAGAGATACATGTTTGAAAGCAGGGTAATGCAGAGGAGTCTCCAGGGGAATAAACACTATGAACCCTTTCCTAACACAGTGAATCCAGTCAATACCTTGAGTGCTTTAGTGGGTGGCATCTGCATGCCAGGAAGCTGGGAGCAGTTTCATAGTTTTGTGTGATCTGTTGCTCTGCACCAGAGTGCTTATCTGAGCAGTTAACCCGGAGTATGAAGGCTCATCTGCCCTTTCCTTCAGCGTGCAGGTCATTTTCTTGCAGGCAGGCAAGATTATTTAGCTATTATGTGTGGCAAGATGATTGAAAGCCTAGGAGACCTACTTTTGGCAGGGCAGCCCCAGTGTCGCAAGAGGTGCCCATAGGAATTCACATGCAAATAGCTTTAGAAATAACTGATGGGGATGAAGGGGGGAAGGGTGGAATTGCTGTTGACACGGCAAAGTCCCACATATCCATGAGAATAAAGACAGCATAAGAATTACACACATTTAGACCTTAGCATTATTCATACCCATCACCTCTCACTATTGTAGGAAAGCAAACCACAATCAGTGATTCAGCAGCACTGGCCCTCCACGAACAGGCACTCCTGCTGAATGCAAATGCAACAAACAATGAGTAATTTCAGTTCAGCTTTGTGCTTATTCTCCTTGGGAGAGAAACTGGCTGTTCCACTCGCACAGCATAAGTGAAATATTTTCTTCAGCTCAACACTTAGTAGTGCAACCAAAATTCTTAAATGAGTTTGCTCTTGCTACGGCCATTGTTCACAGCTACAGGGACACACGAGTGAACTAGCAAGGGATGCTGTTTTGAAGAGACAGACACTTAAGGAGCATTATTTCAGTTAATATCCTCTCCTTACAACAGACACCCCTTGGAATGTGTTGTGGTGTATTGTTCATTAACAAATGTTAAGACACTGATATGGTAGGGGATTTCCTGACCTTTGGGCTGATTTAAAAAATATCTGGGGTGGGAAAAAACTACGTTTGCTGCTGGATGTTCATAAAGAGCACAGTACGTTGAATTGAAAGAAGGTGCAAAGTAGCTGAACAAAAGGCAAGGATTGACGGATAATTCATAATTTACACTTTTTTTCCACAGTAATATTGATCAAATAATCTACACAGATTACATGATATTATCAATCATTTGAAGTCTTCAGAAAGACATCTGGCATTAAGTAAAATATTCCTGCCCTATCTCAGCCATGAGAACCAAGATGTCTGTAGAAAATCCAAAGTGAAATGTTATAGACAATCATAATGGTCTGACTGGTGCTCACACTTCTGACCCCGTCCTGCATCCCACCCAGAAATTCAGTGTACTTTTGTTAGTTTACCTTCATGCTAGAGTCAAAAAGCTGCTAAGGAATTTAGTTTCCCTTTAGCATTTAACAGACTCTCCCTCTACCTTCTTTATTGAGCAGCTGTTCGTGTTAAACCAGAGGCATACTAAAGTAAAATTCACCCTTGAGAGGCATACAGGAAAACCAAGTGAGAAGTGTGCAAGAGGGCTCTGGAAAGGAAGGAGTCTAATGAAACAGCACTTGGAAATCCAAAATGGAAGGTGTAATTATACTATTATTATAAATGTGTATGTCCAGTTTACAGGTCTAGTAAAACCTCAGCAAAGTCGACTTGATCTGTTAGACCATACTTCTACTACAACAAAATTTCAGGTAGGAAATCCAGAAGCCAATGACAGAAATAGTAGAAAAACCAAACAACTACCATATTTGATTAGGAAAAAAAGGCATGCCAGAGGCAAATATAATATCAGTTGTCAAATTAAAATAAGGCAGCAAGCTATTGTTTTTCATGGCCACTAGGAACAGGGAAACAAGAACTTTAGCTTAATTTGTGATAACTAACACTCCATTTAAATACTAGAGTGAAGTCTGAAGGCACTGAGAAAGTGACGAAACACTAAGTTAAGACTATTTAGGGAGACCAGAAAATCATCCCTGAAGGTTTTCAAGAGCAGACACTAGTAGAACATGTATTAGGGAGGGTTGGGTCCACCCGACCTCACACCAGCACAGAGGCACAGATTAATCGGTCCCTGGCATTCTCCCCAGCACACAGCTCTCCAGACTTTGTAGAAAGGACAGAGAACAGAAACCGTCTTATCTAAAGAACAAAGCAAGTTTCTGTTCTTCCTTTTTCTTCAAGGGAACACAATATGCCTGTCTCTGCTATCAAGATATCTTTTAAAGCAGTCAGCAAACTCTGACTACTTTCAACATTGTTGCTGAAGAAGCGAACGGAAACTTCTGCTATGATTTCAAGTCATTTTCTACCACACACTCCTCCTCATTAATCAAGAATGAGCTTCAGTGCACACTTACACCATAGATTTCAACTCTTTTTTGCAAACGTTGCAGGGAAATATTGTGAAGCCATCAAGGAGTTTGTCTTAAATAAGGTCTGTCTCATTTACAAGTTCTGGGAAAAAAAAAAAAAAAAAAAAGAATCAGTAAATTTGAGTCTTGCTCCATTGTATACTGGCATCGGCACAAAAGAAACTGCAGCTGCCCCAGGACTGGAGCTTTTTCTGTGAGAATATATATATAGAAACTAAACTGAGGGGAACCACACACACAAAAATTAGGTCATTTTATTTTTTTTTCATGAAGTTAATCACAAACCTACAGTTTAGAAAAAGAAAAATAAAAAACCCAACAAGAATGTTTGTCTTGCCAACAGCAAGGAAGGAGAAACAGAAATAGTTTATACTATCTTGACTAACTGTAATTGGGAGGGAAGTGTTCAGGCCCACAGTGAAGATAAACAACTCTATTCTGAGCTCATTATTTGTAATCAGAAGAAGGTATTTAAGTCAGTCCCTTTCTATCTCTTTTGCACGCTTCACTTTGAAGTTACATACACCCTTTGGCCTATGTAGAGGTATCCTGTGGACCTCTTAGTACTTGCATAGCATTCCAAATCACTACTCCATTACAAAATTCATTTTCTATCTCATCCAAACCAGACCTTTCAAGTTATCCTTCCAACAGGACTTGAGATCAAACATGCCTAAAGTAATTCAGCAGAACTTGCACATTCCTTGCCACTTATATCAGGATCACCAAGAACATTTGCTTTCCCTTTTTTCACTGTTGCTTCAAGCAGAGTTCCCAGCACTTCTGTGTTACCTGATGGTTTCATGCCTTTTCCTGCGGTTTTCCCTTTGTCCTGACCTCCTGCCCTGTCACCCACAACTAGCATGCATTTCTTTTCGAGTTTCATCTCTGAGCCACCTCTTTTGCCCATGTCAGGAGCCAGCCTTTCCAAAAAGCTCTCCTGCCTTGCAGCTTCAGTTCAACCCCACGCCTTTCCCACCACTGGCACAGAGCATACGAAACATGTGCAAGTACAGAAATCACAGCAAACCTCTTGCGCCTACACCTCTATAATAAATATGTGCTTTACATATATTGCATAGGCAAATGTTTATAATTTAACTTGTTTTCCTTGGTTTCTAATAATTTTAAAAGTCCTGGAGTAACAGTTTTGTAGGATCTTCTCTGCTATGAGAAAGAAAACCATGCACACGAAAAAACCCACCTAACTCCAAGATTCCTAAATTCCAGTTTGTGTGTTTTAAGAAATTTATTAACACTGGAGATTTTTCATAGTTGAGTTAAATCACCTAAGCTTACTATAATACTAAAACATTTGGGGTTTAGGCTTATATGGTAAAAAACCTTCAAACTAGGCTTCTACACTGATGTAAACACGGCCCTGCTAGGCAGAAGATCCACTCTGTGTTTTGTTTTCAGTTCAGTAAGCATCACAGGAACAGCTCTATTCTGATCCAAATGGCATCCATCTGTTCTAGCCTTAAAAAGCAGAGAGGTCAGTGAACTGGTAGAAAGAGTGCTAAAACAAATGTCATAAATAATTAACTGATCAAGAAATTTACAGCAAGGGAATAAAGAATGTTGACTATACACTCAAATTATCCAATTTCCATGTGAAGGAGGACATGCAATATCTTAATTGCAACCCCCCTTTTATAAAGGCAAGTTTTAGCATGAAGCATTCATATTTCTCACAAGTATCCTCAAACATTTGGTAGCCCAGTAAAATACAGAGGGATGGGCATTAAAATTATCCACTAGAAATAGAGAAAGAGTTCCTTTATTTCTGCACACCTGTCTCTAGCCCATCTCTGTTTTCAACACACAGGATGTATAAGGTTTATATTTTTAACCATAAGCCTCAGGTGGCAAGTGATGGCTTTCGGAGTGATGGGCAAACAGCATTCCATTCCTAGGGGAGCGGCCACCTCTCCTAACAGGGTTATGGATAATTCAGTACCTGGCCCTGTAATTAATGGGGGAAAGAGGTGAAAGACTATCCCTTCCATCTGAGCCAGTCTAGGAACTGGTAACTCATGATGCCTGCACTGAGCGAGGGTTTCTGTTGACGGATATTAGCCAAGAACTCCTTGGCATGCAGGCATGACTGCCAGGAGCATGCCTGAACTTGAACAGAGGGTTGCCAACAGTAATTCAGGACTAATTTGTTTACATCTACACCTCTCTGGAAACAAATAAAAGATTATCACTTCAGTGAACATTGCTTCACTTGAAATCAGTAGACCCTGTTTGTGCAAGGAGGCTTGCAAGGCCACACAGCAAAAATAAGAAAAAGAACGCACATTCCTTTACTGTGCCAGCAATGATTACAAATAAAGGCAAAAAACCACCCCAAAACAGAGTAACAGTTGGATGGCCTTCTGAGTTTGAACTGCCGCCAGTTACTACATCTTGAATTAAATTGGCGGAGTTTCACCTACGAAGAGTTTCGCTATGCAAACTACACACAATTTCACACACAGGTCTTATGGGAGTCCTCAGCTCCCTTCATGCTTGACACTTCTAGCAGTGATCCAGATGCCTGAACCACCTAGTATGGCCACAGTATTGCTCCTGATCACTTAAAAAGAAGTGCCTTTTTATGGAGCTGCCACCAAGAGCAAGGCTCGAACCTTGTTTCTGAAACGAAGCTCTCTTGCCTTTCCAGCATGGGGTACGGCAAGAGGCTGTGGGCTTCTACTTTGGTCCCAGCTGGGCGTTGCCGTGAGGCCGAGTGTGTGAGGCCATCGGCCCCCAGCACAACCTGCTGCACTTCGTGCAGGGCGTTTACACCCAGCACGCCAGCTCTGATAACTTTTCAGCAAGCTGAGGAACACACAGTATTTTCCTTTAAGCCCCAGCTACTACATGTGGACGGAGAAAAAAAACCTACCAACCCTCTGACACTGTATTTCAGGTTTACTGCATCTTTCAAGTTAGGGAGGTGCACTGAAACAATGCAAAGCTCCCGGGTTTCCAACAGTACAATTACAAGACAAAAGCCAAGCCTTGTGCTAATTACATGTTCACCTGACTCGGGAAGTCAGAGCTCTAAGGACAAAACCCTAGCAGCCAGTGACTCAGCAGGACAAGCATTTGCCTCCTGCCCAGTGCTTCACTGCCCAGACCACGAGAGCAGGTCTTCCTTAGCACCCTGTGCTTTAGTTGGTCCTGTCCCTTCAGATTAAACACTGAAATGTTCTGCTCATGAACCATCAGGGGAAAGCTTAACCTAAGCCAATGACTTAGAAATGAAAAGGCATATATGTTTGCCAGGTAAATGGTGTTTGTCCACTGCTAGCCTGTTTGTTCATGGGCTTTACAGTATCTCATTCTTCACCTTGAAAAACATTATTCCTGTTAGCAGAGAACAGCACCTAGCCAGAATGATAACACTTCATGCAGAAGATAAGAAGATCTTCTGACAGGCCAACTAACATGAAAACAAGTAATAAATTAGCTGCAAAATGAAGTCCCTCTGGATGCAGTGCCTGAGCACATTTGCTTTGTAATTTATTCTGCTAATACATGCAGAATTATTCAACCTTCGAGACTCAGAAGTGAAGCTATTTGTTTGCAACTCTCTTTTCATTACACCTGTCTTGACTTTCTTTTCATGAAACAAAGTTCCTGAGGTCTTAATTCATTAATTCTTGTTCAAGTATCTCATGGTAGCAATGTGGAAAGCATGGTCAAGTACAGAATCCGTGTATCCCATATCAGTGCTTGGGGAGAAAGCATAGGGCAGCTCAGACTTCACCTTTTCATGAAATCCATAACTCAGTTTCTTTGGACACAAGGCAAAGGGAATTTATTTCTTTGGCCATAGTTCCTATATATTCTCCCCTGTGTTCCTGAGCTGCAGAGAAGAAAGAAGGGGAATAAAATAAAATAAAAATGCTCCAAGCTACCACTCCAGCACCTTAATAAAATGGAATAAACCAATATAAGGCAAATAGAAAGTAAACACAATTCAATGAAGTCTGCAAAAACTTTTCAGTTTGAACCTTGGGGGTTTGTTTGTTTGCATTAATATTTTATAAATAGTTGGCAGAGTAAGTTTACCAAGGTGGACATTCAGAGTAAATTAAAAGTAAACATTGAAGATCAGTTATAAGAATCAAATTTTGACCTGGTAAACCCAATATGTATAGGATTTCTCATAGTTACCTAATCCAAAACTGAAGTCACAGACTACGTGAACAGCCCTGCTGAAAAGAACAATGAAAGCGGTTTTGAGCAGTTTTATCTGTCTATACTGAACACTTTTGCCCAGCTACCCATGTGATTTATGTATCTGTTCATAACATCTCAGCTTTCAAAAATTAAAGGTTTTCAGCTCAGTCCAAGTGAAGCAGCAGCAGCAGACCAAGGCCTCTTCTGTAAAGTCAGAGAAAAGACCTTTGGGAATAAATAATGTTCCTCTGGAAAGCTGCTGAGGGAGCCATCCCAAACGAGGAGCCCCATACTCAGGCTTGCAGCCCAGGCTCTATGCAGCCAGAAGCAGATCAAAACCAGTAACATCAAAAGGACTCTCACAGCAATGACTACTGTTGTTATCTGGGATCATACAACCCAACCCGAAGGAGCATTTTTAAGGACCAGGTGGGAAACATGAGGGACAGAAGTGGAAACACAGTGCTGCAGCACAGCCCTGCCCACGTGCCCCTGCCAGGATTTTCGTCTGTGTATCCCTTCCCACACCCCTCTTCTCTTTCCCTCGGAAAGAAAGGGACAGGAGGATTAGGCAAGCAAGCTCTCTCCTCACTGCAGGGATGGCTACAAGAAGTAGCATGCCATCAGACAGCTCCAGCACAGGGCAGAAAGAGGATGAGACACTGGGGCCCCATCAGGAAGCTCACACAACTGCCTCGTCCAAAAGTGTCATACATAAAGCCCTTCAGTCATACCAGCCCTTCTGACCACCACCAATTCACCATTAGAATATTTGCCCAAAATACAGGGAAAGACTTCCAGGAAAACCCTGCTAGAGTGGCACTATCAGCAGTGGCCTCATAAAGGGAGCATGTTGACCTCCAAACTTGAAGTACTGTCACCCTGACCCTAAGGTTCTATTTGAGCAAGTTATCAAACCACCGTCTTGACATGGCTATGAAAAAAAAAAAGTATTACTTGTGTGTGACCTTTTTAAAAATAAACAGCTTCCTATCAGTATTAAATTGAAAACAAGTTTCTATGGCAAGGGCTGCTCTGGGAAAAAAAAAAAAAAAAAAAACACGAATTCTTTATCAAAAGAAAACATTTTTCAGGCACACCCGAAGACACTGCAGAAACAACCCTACTCACCTCCACAAATATAGCTGGAGACCAGGCTCAGAAATAGGAAATGTAGCTCTGTGAAGAGAAAACTGTGGACTAGAGATACTCATAGCCCTTATAAATTGCAAGTAGGTAAGAATATTATTCAGCCTCTTGAGGTTTCCAGGTAGCAGAAAACTACTGAAGCTATGCAAATCATTTTGGTATAAATTTATCCTCATTGCAGCACTGCTATGTTTCTGCTTCTAATTCCATTCAGTTTTAATAATAAATTCTCTTCAGAGACCTTGACTTTCGATAGAAAATTAACCAAAAGGTACCATATATTCAGATGCTTGGTAGCATGTATTTATAGTTGAAATAATGCAAAAAAATGAGAAGCAGTTTGGAAATAGATAGGAGGATCTCTCTGGGTCTGTGCTACAGTCAGTTTGAGACAGACTTAGAAGAAGGATAAAGAATTTGCTACAATATAATTTCATATACCCACTGAATTTGTGTGTTTGTTCATTTTACTCATAGAAATATCCCCTAAATTTGATCTTTCAAAGGCTGCAAGCACTGCCATTGACATTTATGGGGGAAAAAAAAAAAAAGGAGGAACAGCTCCCCCTCAAAAAAATAAAAAGCCAGACTCCTCCTCTACACCCCTGAATCAGGCATGGTTTAACCACAGCTGG
>JAYRBT010000082.1:27077983-27101444 GCA_036023395.1 Myiotriccus ornatus | reverse complement strand
CAGCTCCCCCTCAAAAAAATAAAAAGCCAGACTCCTCCTCTACACCCCTGAATCAGGCATGGTTTAACCACAGCTGGCAACTAAACACCACACAGTTGTTCACTCACTCAACATCCCCAGTGGAATGGAGGGAAGAGAACTGGAAGGGTCAAAGTGAGAAAGTTCTCACTTTTAAGAACAGATTAATAACTGAAATAATAAAAACAAATTATTATAAATGGAAAATAACAAAAAGAGATAAATAAAGCCCAAAAAAAGAAAAGTGATGCAAATGAAAACAAGTGTTCACTACCAACCCACCGATGCCTAGCCGGTGGGTTGGTAGTGATCTAGTGCCTAGATTCAGCTTCACAGCGAATCTTTCCCCTAGTTTTATTGCCAAGCATGATGCCATATGGTGTGGGATATCCCTGTGGTCTGTTGGGGTCAGCCACCTTGGCTGTTCCCCCTCCCAACTTCTTGTGCACCCCCAGCCTGTTCACTGTTGGGATGGGAATCAGAAGGAGCCTTGACTCAGTGTAAGTACTGCATACCAGTAACTAAAAGATCCCTGAATTATCAACATTGTTTCCAGCACAAACAGCTCCATACCAACCACCCCAGCCAAAGCCAGAACCAGCTATCCAGTATTAACAACTGAGTCTCAAGGACAGTCTCTACACATCTCACCTCATAGACTCATTTTGGCATTTTTTTCATGAAACTGCCTTCCTGTACACACATATAAAGCTACAGAAAGGTACTCAACATTCAAATTATATCAAATGACAAGAATTCAGCTATCTGTACTTCCCTCAATTTTACTTTTCTAGTTATTATACCAAGGATGCAGACAGAACCAAAACCAATCACAAAATCCCCTTTGACCTTCAAGCCATCCTTTGAACTTGACATTAAAGAACACACTCTAAAAGCAGGTGGGGAGTTTGGTTGACTCATGCTTACCCCAAATAGACCATCTTCAGTCATAAGGAACACCTGCCTCACACCTGCATTAAAGTGGGAGGCAGTGCCCTTAGCAAATTGGACAACAGGGAAAGCAGAGGAAAGTGAAAAATGAACGCATGAGCAGACGTTTATACTAAAACAATGATTTTTTTTTTTTTCCTCCAGAGCTACAAGAAGTATTAGCATAGTTTTTGTATTTTTCATGTGGTATCTGCCATTGGCTAATGTCTATCTGGAAAATACATAGGAGAAAAGCAAGCAGATATAACCTAATAATAAGTCCTCACCAAAAACATAGAGTCAGCTCGGGAGCAGGGGTCAAACAGAGAACAACAGATGGTGAGTGGGATGGAAAGGCTGCGAGTCACAGCTTCCAGAGGAGATAACTTGAAAGAAAGAAAGAAAATTGGAAGAAAGAAGAAAGAAGAAACTACCTGATGTTATTCAGCAGCACTAACATCAGCCAACAGCTTGTGAAGGCATCCAAGTGATCACGAGCTCTTCCCAAGGGAGAAGTACTGCCCCAAAGCAGTAGACATGAAAGCAGATCAGGTACTTGCTGCACTGATGGGGAAGCCTGGAGCCTCCTCCCTGCTTTCAAGCAATTAACAAAACAAAAAGTCTCAATGGCAACAGTCTGAATCTGGAATGCTTTGCCTGATCACCACCCTCAGCCTGTGGCACTGGGCCATACGGTACAGTCTGGGAGGCAAGCAGGGATCACTCTATAAACACTCAATCTGCTTCATGGAGGTCGACCACCATTTCCTTGGGTTCTATCCTTGCCTCTACTCTTCACTCCAGTGAAACTGATACAACTTTTTTTATACCCATAACTCTATAGATATCTTCTTTTGCAATACTCTAGCCTCCCTTTTAGGCAGATTTCCCATCACTGGACACCTATTACCCATTGCTATTGAGGAGTACATTGTCACAATTGACAGATACTAAGTTTGACCCACCCTTCTTACTTCATTACTTCCACTTATTACTTCATTCTTTGGAATTAATCTCTTTTTTAAAAAAGGTGGACACCACACCCCAGTTGTTGCTTAATGCACTGTAAGTATAGTATAGTATGGTAGGTACTAGTACAGTATACAAGAAGTTCATGTTGAATTAATGACAGTATAATAAGCTGAAGCTACAATTTTGTGAGGATAAGTAACATAGCTATAACATCATAACAGCTGCAGGAGAGCAGGGTTACAATGACTTGGAACCATTCTTCTCAAATGAAATCCTGCTCATAGACAACTGACTGCAAGTAACTGTCTCTTGATACTGCTTTTAATGAAAAAATGAAAGCTGTTAATACATAGAGTAAATCTCCACAATTTCATCTTTCAAAGACCTAAAATTTTGCCAAGAGTGAACCTCACAGTCCTTTCTCCCCACCTTCATTCTCCACATCTCCTCCTGGTAGGAACGGGTTTGAGTATTCATCTGCACAACTTCCCTGCATAATAGCTGGCAGGGCTGGGTCCAAGACAGAGGATATGTGTGACCAAAGAGCCAAAACAGGGGGATATACTTCATTTTCTACGCCTGCACCTCCCACAGACGCATTTTGCTATCATTGCAAGTTGGATGTATTCTTATTTTATTCAACATTAAGAGATAACAGAAAGATCCTTTGTTGGTCATAAGCGATGCAGTTCTAAAGATAATCTTGAGTGCACTAACTCTGTCAGGCTAAGGCTGCTAAAAAAAAATAATCGTAAAATAAGAGTAGATGCCTGGTCCAACCCCTCTTAAAGTTAGAGAACGTCCCTTGCTCATATCAGCAATTTTAGAAATAGCTTCTGCTGTGAAGACAGTGAGGAGACTAACCAGAGTATAGTGAGGGTTCAGTTTTAGGATCTAAATTCAACTGATTTTGAACACAAGTTTAAATGAGTTTTCTTGTCATAAACACCAAACATCAAAACAGTTGTTAAAGAACATCTGCCTAGATTTGCAGTTCCATGATGCTGGGTCCCTGCTATGATCTGTGCAGCACTGCAAGGCAGAAAAAAGCACGGCCCTGTGCTTTCAGCTACGTGCTCTCAGACAGGCTTTCCCGAGCACAGCTTACTGCTGCTGTCTTGCATAATATACTCCTGGAAGAGAACCCATGCTGCAACTTGATGTTGATTTTTATTAACATGCAGATCTCAACTGAGAATTGAGTGACACAGAACTAACTGGTTTTGTTACTGATTAGAATTCAGGAAACAAATTATGAGATCAAAGTGAAGTATTAAAGAATGAAACCCCATAAAACCTGATATCACATCCTAGACAGAAACTTATGACCGGAGATGTTGAAAAGTATCTGACAGCGAACAAAAAAAAAACCCAAACCCCAACAAACAAACAAACAAAACCCCAAACACACACAAACAAAAAACAGATAAATCATTTCCCAACTTTGGAGTCATTATATCATTAGTGACGAGAATTTTTAGCTGCTTAAGCAGATAAGATGTTGGAGAAACTTGTATATTAGGAAACTGAAAAGTTTTCATTCTACAATTTTTCCACAGTACTGTATTAAGGGAAGAAATAAGTTCCTGGATGCTTTATATATTTATTTGTGTATCCAAGGCCTAAGGTTGCATATGTAATCAGTCACTGTGGGACTTGTACCCTGCTGAAATTTCAGCTAGACACAAAGCAGGACTCACTGAAGTACCTTATGCTCTTTGAATTGTCCTATGTTATTAGAAAAATGAACTGAGGACTTTCTGTTAAGTTTATCTGAAGAGGAAAAAAAAAATGCATAAGAAGCAGAGTCTAGCAATTTCTTTCTGTAGGAGTTCCACAGCTGTCTGAAGTATATTCTGACAAAATAGACTGTTTCTTTTTATATAGACTTTATTCTTACACAGCTGTTTCAAAGGATGTAGGCAGGATTTCTAGGTTTATAGAGTCATTGCTCAAAAAAATGATGTGTACCAGAAGCAGAGGATGCAGTATACCTACATACAGACCCCTCATGGTGAATTATTGGTACCTAAAGACTTTACCTCTCTGATTTTCATAGCCTTAGCTGTTTTTCCTATGGTGTTAGACCTAGCCTTCAGTTCAGCATTGGTGAGAAAACAATACACACCCTACGACAAACGTAATAAATTAGTTAATATGATGACCATCTATACAAGACCTTGTCTGTGCCAGTATAAGTGCTAGCATTCAGACTACAAATATGGTAATCTGCTTCAAATTAAATTACTTAGCAACTTTGCAAATTGCTGCTTATCAGGCACTAATACTTCCCTATTCTTGCTTTAACATTTGCATCACAGCTTAGAAAAGAGCCAGCTGAGCCAGTGAAAGTGAGAGTCACGTAGAGTTGCAAAAGTCCCCCGGGAC
This sequence comes from Myiotriccus ornatus, assembly GCA_036023395.1. NCBI lineage: Eukaryota > Metazoa > Chordata > Aves > Passeriformes > Tyrannidae > Myiotriccus > Myiotriccus ornatus. The sequence continues at coordinate 27,097,136 of JAYRBT010000082.1, read as the reverse complement.
TACCTCTTAAGACTTCAGCCTCCATCCCATTGCTCAGCTTCAAGAGATCCCTCAAACATTCGAAATACCACGGGGGTTTTCCTAATTAACCCTTGGTTATATTATTATACATAATAAGCACCTAAAGGCTGCATTTCTCTTAATTCAGACACCTTCAAGGAGACCCAAATTCTTTCTTTCTTCCCGGAGCTGCTGGCAGATACTAGATAATAACTCCTCTCTCTCATCACGCTCTTGTAGGACATGCCAAGAGCAAACTGCTACTTTGCAATCCAAACAGGTCTCTCACAACAGCACAATGCAGCCACAGGGCCAGGGGAGAAAAGAAAAAAGAGCTAGAAGGGAACCAGATATGAAGTTTTTTGTCTGGGTTTTTTGTTTCTTTGTTTAGGGGATTTTGTTTGGTTTTTTTTCAAAAGAAGGTAACATCCCTCACTCCTTACTGCTCCCAAGACCTCTGACTTTACCATTCATGCCTTTAGGAGAAACCTCTAGGTTTATTTCCTATGTATTCCTATGTATTTATTTCCTATGTATTCCTATCTGTGCCACAGACTAAAACCAGATAATTAAACCTGACAGACCTGTTTAGAGTCAATGAACAGAAGCAAAAGTTACTTTTCTTGTCAGGAAAAGCATTAGTACAATCAAGGTCAGTCACTAGGGTGGTAAAACAGCAGCAATACCATGAACTTGAGGGCATCACTGCATGAAGAGCAGTTAAAAGTAGTTCTGTCTCACTGGAATAATGCCTGGGAGGAAGAGAATTGGGTTGTATGTTAGCAACATAAGCAGCTAGAAACGATGAGATACATTCCTAGCAGTAACACTTTACATTAATTAAACACCTTTCATCCAAAGAATCTTACAAAAAGATGAAAGAATTACCATCATTTTACAAAGAAGAACTGTGGAATGCAGACTTGGTATATAACTGACTTGGATGTCAGGCAGGGATCTGTTTGCACTGCATACTATAGGCTTTTGCCAAGCAGATGAAAGCTTTTGCAGTTCATGTGCCATGATGGAAAAGAAGTGTCTGCATGAACATGTTAGGACAGCACCAAGCCCAACCTATCAGACAAAGCATTTCACCATGACTTTGTAGCCTCAGGCACAGCACTACCTCAGCTAACATGGTCACCTGGCTTTAAAACAAAATGTATAGGTGGGTATGTGCTCATATCTGCCTCTGTGCCAGATGCTGGGGGAAAAAAAAAAAAAAAAGGATATTTACAAGCCTGACTCTGTAGAAATAAATGAGAGCTTGGCTACTAACTCAGCAAAAGCCAGATGTTTACCACACAGCTCTGACTCACATTAGCACTACCCAAAGTCAGTTTGTGCTGGAACATGCAATGGGCAGAGACAAATTTCCCAGTGCACAGCCTCAACCACACCAGAGCCCAAGAATGACTTAGGTGTCAGTCCTCTAAGCATAAAAAATTGGAAGCCGCAAAGGTCTGTATCAGTTTTGTTCTGGACTCAACTAATATGCAGCTGCACTGTTATACCAGCAAGGCTATTTTCATTTAGAAAGTCAACTGGTGCTAAAATGAAATTACCTACTTAGCATGCCAAGCGCAGATCAAGTTTATTGATAACATACTCTAAGAGTAGAGCTTTCTGAGAGAAACTCCTGGGTAATTATCAAGGGAGATAGATGTTCTGCTGCTCAGGAAGCCCAGCCCATTATAAAGAAAAAAAAAAAAAAAGAGTCCATTAAACATAATAAAAGGCTATTGTTAGAAAGCTCTGCACAAAACTAAAATGAAAACATCAGGTCATGGGTTGGGAGGAGTGGCTCAACCACCTGGTCTCTACTAGGAATTCTATTTCCTAAGAATTTGCAACTACCTACTTTAATTGAAGAAGACATTAAGACATTCTGATGAATTGCCCTTTATTTGATGACGTTCTGCTACAGACTGAATAATTCCGATTACTTTCTTCCTACAACTCCCTTCACATCATCAGCATGCTTTTTTTTTTTTTTTTGTTATATTGAACTGTGTCACCAAAATATCCAATTAAAAAAAAAAAAGAAACACCAACAAAGAGTAGATGTGGGATTTTGGCATCAGTGCTCAACTTTGATTTGCACTAACCCCTGGAAAGAGCTCAAAGCTTCTCTAATACAAACAAGAACACAGTGCTGGTTAACCCATTGTGTGAACAGAGGCTGCTGTCATAAAAAGAATAATGTTATCCGAGAGAGAAGTATAGTGACACATCTCAAAACTAACACACCCAGACAGACACTGTTAATTTTAAGAACTTTCAGCTAAACTGCAACATTGTGATAAATATGTCCCTATTGGCCCCACAATATTTTTGAGCCATACTTAGCTTCCCCCACTACGGACATGAGCAAAAAGTATTTCTATCCCAATAAAGGGGGAAATTAGATTATTATTTACCCACTGAATTTTTCAAATCCCCAAATTAGCTACAGACCATAAAAGCGAGCCCACATTTTCATGGGGGAAAAGACAATACACACTATTGCTGCTATGTATCCTTGCCAAGGAGAAGAGTGTTTATGATTCAGAGGGCAACTAAGCCTTTGTGTCTGCTTGCTGTGTGCATTTCACCATGTGTGCTATTTGGAACGACATGTTTCAGAGCAGTTCAGAGATGCCATGGTCCATCATGTCACTCTGATTCACCTTGACATTTCTGAGATTAGGCATCATTGAGATGATAGCCTTAGGGCTATAAACCTTCCTTTTAATACATTATTAACGATAATGGCTGTTGCAGACTGCATAGTCCCAACACCTTGTTTTGCTCTCAGAAATCTCACTAAGACTATTGTGCAAACATAACACAGTAATATTCTGCAGGTCTAGGTTAGGTTTTTCAGGATCAGAGAAGACTTGTGAGAGACTCAAGTGCCTCAGCAGTAGCTCCTGTCTGCACAGGAAAGTGCACTTAACGTTCCCAGTTCACTCCCTTGCTCTATGAACCAAAGGACAAGGGAGCTACAAAGGCACCAGTAGTCTAAAATATCATCTAATACAGATCTTGGATATAAGTTTGTTGCTTCAGTTAGCCCTGCAGTTAACCTAAGGCACCTCTGACACATGCAGCAAAAAAATCTAGACAACACATCTATTCAACATCTAGAACATTTGTCTAACTCTCAAATTGGACACAGAACTGAAAAGTAACTTTAACAGAGTCTAAGGGAGACTACTGAAATCACCTTAGCTAGGTAAAAACAAACAAACAAAAAACTAAATCAAAGCAATCCTGTCCGAAAATTCACACCAGAATCATGGATGGTTTCCAGGAGCAGAGACAGCAGACAGCATTAGAGCTTCATGTTCTTTGCACTAACAGCTCTGAACATGTCCTCTGATTTTTATATAGACATCCCATTAGCTTAAAATATGTTCTTTTCAAGGGCCATATCCACCCAAAGAGCACAAGGTTGTATAGTTCATCCTAAAAATTTAAAATACTGGTCCTACTCCGACCTGGCATTGTGCCCACCCACTGTATTGATGAAAAAAGCTTACAAGTAACCTCTTCCTTGTAAGAAAATCAATAGTATTACTGTTAACTTTTCCAAGGCTTTTTTAGCCCAAACCAGTTCCTTCAGTTTCCCTGTTCATGAGAAAGAGCACTAGCTCTAGTCCTGGTCCTTGCATGTGCTTTGCTTAGCTGTGGGGAGTGATACACATCTGCTTGATGTGGAACCTCCTCTTATTACCTGTCTAATTACACACAGAAGTACAGCTGGGTTTGAGTCTTCTGTTGTTAACAGCTACACTAAATCAAGGTCAGAAACTTCATACACATTCCTTTTTCTCAGTGGGTTAGCCCAGCCTACATGTTACAAGCAGAAGAGCCTGGCTGAAAGTCTTCCATTATCTCTTGAAAGTCAGTGCTATCTGAATATTAACACAATTACGTGGATATTCATCTCATGCTCCGATAACATTATCTCCCGAGCTCTTGGCTGCAGAAACAGGCGACTCACTCTCCTGCTCAGCTTTGCACATCAAAAGAAAAGCGACAATAGCACAGCTTTGAAAAAACGCCACGAACTGGCCAAAGTACAGAACTCGTAAGCAGACAGAGTGTTCTGTTTATCTGGCAGCGGGTGCGGCTGTAAGGGCCCCGGCCATGAGGCAGCTGCCAGGAACACCCCTCCACCGCTCTGACTCAGCGTAACGCAGTGGGAAAGGAAACGTACTCTTCGATTTCAAAACCCCACCAAAGCCACACTTGCCCTGTTTCATGCTGTCATAGCAGAAGAGGAAAGGGGTGCTGCCAGGATGAAAAAAAAAAAAAAAAAAAAAATGTAGACAAGATCAGGAAGGAGGAAGGAAAAAAAAAAAATCCACTTGGAAAAAAAACACTATATGGCATCAGTGCGCTTGACTGTTTCTTTGACCTCATGCTGACGCTCATCTTGCACAATTCAGGAGGAGTGAGTGGAGGCACGCACCCTCCTTCCCCCATCAGGGACCTCAGCAGTGCCACAGAAACCCAGCGCCGGCATCGGGAATTGCCCTGACTCGGTGCTCAGCAGCTGTAGGATGCAGGGTTCAAGGAGAGGGGAGGAGAGAGGCAACCACCTAACACACACAAATCCCCAAATACACGTGTGCGTATTTGCACGTGTATGTGTACACACCATCATTTGAAAATTGCTTTTGAAGAGCTCTGGGCCACTAGCACCATGGGCTCATTCCCGCAGTATGCTTCAAACAGGTGGCAGAGGTCAGGAATATGAAGTTGAAACACTTCCATCTTCTCTTATGTTATTTCAGAAAGTCTCAACTCACTCTTGGATAGATTTTCAGATATTCAACTATGTTTTCCTTACAGTATAGTATTTTTATATGCGTTATGCAAGCAGACACAGGCATGACTTTGCAGGGAGTAGAAAAAAACAATGGAAACATGTAAAGAGACTAACTTAACCACACATTTCCTTCTATCTGCATTTGTTTTGGTCAGAACACCCCTTCTCAGGTCCAGCTAACCAGTATTCCTCAGTAAAACAAGATATCATGGAGCAGTGAGAGCCGTGGAGGAGGTTATCTTCCTCTTCTCTGAATCATGAAGCTTTTCATGGGGTATTTTCAAAAGACAAGTGAATTGTTCATGAGTATCTTGTAGATCAGCAGTTTGACTTGGAAGCAACTGCTGAAAAGCAAAAAGGACAACAGAAATGCTGTCTCTCTCAGGAGTCTCTATCCTTTCCCTGTCTAATTCTAGATATTTGAGATATTTTTATTTTGTCCTTTGTCAAAAAGAACGGCCTGTTAATAGATAACAAGAGAATCTGGAAAGATTTTTGTGATGCTATAAATAACCAGAGCACAGTTCTCTAGCCAGCAAAAGCAGTCCTGTGTTTATACCCAGAGAACATAGACAGAGGAAGATAATGGTTTGTTTTGTTTAAGGTGGAATGACTTTGGCATAGAACAGTTGCATTGTTACTAATTTTATACAGTCAAATACAACAATAATATCTTAAGTGTACTTTTTGAGACAGTTACAACACAGGACTAATGTCATCTGAAATACACTTGTATATGCAATCATCAGCATGCATATGTAGATAGAGTCACAGTGACTAACGCTGAAAGGGTGCTTATTTTATTTGCTTGGTTTTGCTGGGTCACACCACTGTAAGAGAATGCTCTGAACCTTGTGCTCGTGAAAGAATCTTGCAGAGCCAGGCTGGAGAAGCATGTTTCACATATTTACACTGGAGTAACGTTACCTACTTTGTAGGTCTGCTCCTGCACAATGCCCAGCTTCCTCTCCTCTAAACCTCTCTTGTTTTAATCCATTCACCCATCCATAACTGTTTGGCACAGTTTCAGTTCTCCTCGCCAATTTTTTTTAATAGGCTTTGTCAAGTCTACTCCTAAATCTTCCTGTTCATTTTGTTTCAGGGTCAAATTTGAAGTGGTTTAAATTAAACAAAAGAAAACCCAGAAGTTACAGGTCAGTTGCTTTAGGTAAGACTTACTCATGAACTCAGAACAAGGAGTTACAGCTCCGCTAACAGCACACCACCACGTAAACTACACTGTCTTCCTGAAAGGAAGGGGACACACAGTACTCTCACTGCAGCTCCAGCACTTCCTGCCATAGTCTCAGCTTTGAGATTCAACCTGTCCAGCTCTGCACCGTGCAGCATGCTTAAGGCTTAAGAATGTTTATCATTACTGCAGTACAATACTCTAAAGAAAGCACGGAAAACACTACAAGGCCCATCCCCACCAAAAACCACAGAATTCTGTGGCCAGAAACAGCCCATAATGAAATACAGTTTTCTTGCTGAACTGCTGGTGTTGTGAGACAGCATCTGCCCTCTGGTTCAGGGCCTTACCTGTCCCCCAGGGCATTAGGTATATCCATGGGGCTGTGCAAGCCTCCTACTTCCCAGCCCAATCTCAGGCACATACTATGGATCCAGTCTTGGAGATCAGGTGCCCTCTATCCCCTCCTCACTTCCACCCACTAAGCCACACATCTTAATTTCCTATACAAGCAGAGTAAAGTGGTGTCTGACTAATATATTTTGGGGGCTAATCTAAAGCATTGTTATAAATTATAACTTTGCAGGAAGACAAGGCACATTAGTTGAGGGATATCATCAGGCTAATAAAGTTGTGCTGTTTCGCCTTGAAGCTAACGTAACTTTCGTTGTGCAATGTGGACGTATCAGCCACCACAAAGCCAAATAAGAACTCTGAGCTTCACTTCGAAGAGTGGATACACCCACGTGTTGGCAGATTGATGAGGGCAAAGTACACACAGGTAAGTTCTCCACAGAAAGGCTGTGGAGAAGGGCTGTAGACGGTACTTTACAAAATAAGTAATATAAAATCACACCATGAAAAAATCTTTTACTTCATATGGATTAGTGTGCATTAAATCTTAATCTGCAACAGTTTCAGGCGTTCATTATTTGTACGTACACAACTATTTATTCAAATGCATTTCCCACTACTCAGAAGTACAGTGGTCAGAAGTGCAATGATAGTCAAAACCGTGTTTTACTTTTGTTAAATTAGCTTAGATGCCATTATGAAAATAAAAAGGTAGAAAATTTGATTTATAGGTTTGCCAGTCTAAGGTGAGAATGTGACCTAGGGTTGAGGAAAAAACAAACAAAAAACAAAAAAACAAGACAAAACCAAACAAACAAAAAGCCAAAAACAAACAAACAAAACCAAACCAAAACAAACCACAACAAGCTTCTGGAAAATGAATTTTCTGTTTAAGGTATCTTTAATTAAGCATTTTTCTTTGGTTTTGACAGGTGACATGATTGAGTCTTGAATTACTGCTTCCTTAAGTGTTACATCAACAGCAATTTGTACTCTTACTCTAAAGTTTCCAGTTTGTCATCCCTGCCAGGGATGATAAACCAGGTCACCACCCATGACTAAGAGCAGCAGAGAGCATGGTAGGCATAAGACGCTCGTGGCTAGAACCTGCCATAAATTTAAGTAACAGGCAAATACAGATGGGCACACACCGATGTTTAATAGAAGTGTTGCTTCAGCACTGGAAAGTACAAAGCTAAACAAACACGAGTTCCAAAACAACTAGCAAAGCTGTGCACCACAGACACTACCACTGTAGCTCATATGACATGGGTAAAGTTCACATGGAAGTTTGCAGTGATTTCATACAATTCATATTGAACTAATATCTCTTTGAATGCAGGTTAATTATAGCAGGATTTGACAAGATAAAAAAAGGACAGAAGACAACAGTGTGAGCATAAAGCAATTTAAGCCAAACATCGCCCACCTACACACTGCAGAGAGACCAGCGTAGACAAGAACTAGTGGAGCCAGACCTCAGATGGAAGTCCCGGAAAATATGCCAGTTTAGAACAAATCTGACTCCATCCATTTACTTTAGATCCAAACTAACAGGGTCACTACATTGTGGGTGACCAATTCATTACTGCATGCTGTTCATAGTTCACTGTTCTTCAGAATTAATGTGAAATAGAAAGATTCTCCCACAGGCCCAGTAGCCATCTGGTGCTATTGCTCTACTTCATGAAAAATTCATTGCCATTTTATCATAGTCAGCTATTTCAGAGATTGTAGTGATTTATGTTTTTAAGCAGAATATTTTATTCACTATTGATGTTTGCAAATCTGCTTCAGCATCACAGTTCAACAGATTATGTTCTTTCTGGCTTCATCCTGGGGATTTCTTGCAGCCTTAAAAGCAGCAGAAGCTGGAAAAAAAAATCAGTTTTAGCAATAGATTTATAAAATGGACGTTGTAGTGTAGTCTGTTTTCCCAAGCTAAATAAAGCAAAACTCAGTGCCAGTGAAATATGTTGAGGCATTAAGAGCCACATTACAGCTCCAAGCTCTCATTCAGCCATTCATCTCCAGCAGAGCTATCTGTCAAGTAACACACAACTTAGTTTGATATTCATTCTAGCTCAGAGAAATTTTATGTTATTCCTTCATGCTCCACTCGCAGGAGATTCTGCCCCCAGAAGTGTTTCAGCAGGCTGTACAGAGACCAAAATGAAGTTAGTGGGTTAAGGAATGCACAAGCTAAACCCCTCCTCATGAGTGCTGAAAGAAGCACCAGCAGTGTCGTAACAGCTCACTGGACTTGTAGCCAGTCATCAGGATGCTGGCTGTAACACCTAACTTGATGCTGCCCTGTACCACACCAGTATGAGCTGCCTCTGATGTGGCTTTTTACTGAAAGCCTTTAAAGTTTGTGCTTTTTCTTCCCTCCTCCTTCAGGCTAATATGAATAAGGCCAAAAGAATTCAGCCAGTATAACCTGGCAATTCCTTCAATCAGAACAAGAGTGCTGGTGAGAGTTGGCAACACCTGAAGAGTGGGTGTAGAATACATCCCCAACAATTCAATACATAACAGGCTGCAATAGGAAGTGACTACTGAAATTGAGAAGGAAGTGAATGAATATTCATAAGTTCTCATCAAAAATAAGATCATCTTTAGCAGTCTCTTTATACCTGCAAGTCCTTTATCAGCCCACACACCACTTCTGTCTCAAGCACTGCAAGTTACCTCAGCCATGGGTATTCATATATGCTAGTAGGGTACTATTTTGGGGGTTTTAATCTTAACAATAATGCCTTTACCCAAGCAAAATCCCAAGGCAGGTATTTTACATTGTCAGTTTACATCCCTGAATGAGTTGATAAGATGTCACAAAAGCTTTTAGCAAGTAGAAGGTTGAAGGAAACAGGAACAATGCCTGAGTGTACAGGGAGTGTCCTAGGGAGGCTGAAGCTCCCTTGGAGCCAAAATTAGTGAAAAAGTGCAAGAGGAAACAATAAGATCTTCTCCTGATAAAGAGACAGAGGCAGCAATTTTAAGAAAACATGGTTCTATTGCTGAAGGGGCTGAAGGACTTGGTGATAACAGAAGAAGAAAAGGCCTTTACTGGTGAGGTGCGCTCTCAGGCCTTTTTGGTTCATCTGCCTAATGAAAGCATCTGGAGGAGCAAATATCTGAATATCTGTCTGGTCCTATAGGCTCATGTGACAAATGGGGCCAGTGAGACTGGTGGCTGGTACCACTGGGACGCCACTCTCCACTGCCTTTAAGAGGTCATGGCAGTTTCAGGAGGGCCCCGATTACTGTGGGAAGGTAAAAAGGTCAGATTCCTCTTCAAGAAGGATGATCTTGGGAAACCACAGACTTAATCACAGTCCCTGGAAAGACTGTGGAGCAAGTCTTCAAAGCCATTCATAGGCACAGAAACATGAGAAGGTCATGGGGAACTGGCAACAGGGAGTTACCAAAAGGAAACAGTGCTCAACTAACACGATCTCCTTTTATGAAGAAAAAGGTGACTTTGAACAAAGAGCAGTGGATATCCTTTGCCTTGGCTATACCAAAGCTTTTAACAGTGTCCCTCAGTATAAAGACCATATCCAGTCATAGAGGTATGGAATAGATTGTTGGCATATATGGGAATTAGAGAACTGTAGGACCATTAATTAGGCTGAAAGGGTCAGTCATCAGAAGCTCTTGGCTTCCTCAGAGAATGCAGGTCAAAATAAGGACAACCAAATACTAGCCCAGGCTGCCCATTGTATTATCTCAAGGCTTTGAGATCACAGAGTAATTAGGGTTGGAAGGAACATCTGGAGATCATCTAGTCCAACCCCCCTGCCAAGGCAGGGTCACCTAGAGTAGGTTACACAGGAATATGTCCAAGTGGGTTTTGAATGTCTCTTGACAGAGAGACCGAGCGACCCCCCTGAGCAGCCTGTTCCAGTGCTCTACCACTCTCAACGTAAAGTAGTTCTTCCTCACCTTGAGGTAGAACTTTTTGTGTTTTAGAGATATTCACAACCTGGCTGGGCAAGGGTCTAATCAGATGTACCCAACTTCAGAGCTGTCTGTGCTTTGAGTGGGGAGCTGGACCAGGCATCCTGCAAGAGTTTGATTCAATGATCATGAATGCCAAGATCCATGCTCTTCTTGTCCAAAGATTAAAGAGACACTCAAACACAACCTCACATGAAGTTTATTTCACCTAAAAAAGGGAAGCAATAACTTGAAGTAAGATTTTCAGAGGCACTCTGTTCTCCCTATTTTCCAGTTATTTTTCAACATGAAAAAACTCCAATGTCTTGGAGATTCTAAGCAAAATCCACAAACATGCAGAAGAAACTATAAACTGCCAAGTTCAAAAAGAGTAAACTATGCAAACTGCAGAACAGCTTGAATTTATAGCTTTCCTGTATTACAGATGACTGCTTGGCCAGGCTCTAGTTGCTCTGTTGAGCTGGATTTGCAGGAAATACCTGCACACCTAAACAAACAATAATAGCAGGAGAGGTAAGAGTTCTCCTGTGTTATCATTTCAGTAAGATCACCTGAAGATGGTCTCAGAACCACATGCAATCCAGTCAGCCAAATAAATCATTAACTTAAGTTTCAAGGAGCATGGAAGTGACTTTCTGCTTTCAGCACAGTTCTTTCCTGATTAGGACAGGGAGACACCATGGCCTCTCTACACCTGTGGTATTTTTCACACAACAACATTACTGCCAAATGCAGTGGCACAAGGCAGGTGGCTGTTTCAGCCATTGCTTTAAGCTGCTGATAAATCATTTCCCAGGGGAAGAATTGGAGCCACTACACCTGCATGAATTCTCACAGACTACTAACACCTCTTCCCAAAGTCAGCAGCATTAGCCTTCAGCTCACAGAAATTAATAAAATCCCCAGCTTCCTTCCTGTACATGCTCTGGAACTGTCTTACCCACTCTAGTCTCCAAGGGACAAAACCTATGAATGGAGAGGCCTCAGCAAAGTTTTCTAAGGCGTTTTAAGTTCATGGTTCAAAAAAAAAAATTGTTATAATATTCAAAACACAGTATTCCTATTGGAATGTGTCTAACTTAGATGACAGCACTAGGAAACCTCAGAAGGCAGAGTTGCCTCCACGTTCTGTTTCATTATCAGTATGCTACAGTTCTATTCCAGTTCTGAAAGACTGTTGTCTTACGCGAGGCCACATTGCACACCAGCATCTGCTCACTGCTCTCTTCTGTTCTTCCCACTTTCCGTCATCCTGTATTCCTCTAATTCCTAGACATCTAATTTAAATTACAAGGCTGAGTACCAACATTTTGGTCTGTGTTTGCATAGCCCTTTGCACAATGGTGTCCAGGTCCATAGTAGGTCTTAAGTACAATGTTCATACCAAGTAGAACACTCAGTCTACTAACCGGGAGAGCACTGGTCCTGTTACAAGTTCTAACATACTTTCTTCAGTGCTTCAGTCACTCTAATGTATTGTATAGCAAGGGTAATACAATTGTTGTCCCAATCCTAAGAACAAGTCACCAGTGACACATGAATTTGTAATAAAATCATATTCCCAAACTCTGCAACTGAACTTCTCTAAAGAAGGTAAACAATCTGGCTTGGAAAAAGTAAATTACAGTCAGTGGCCAACCAAGGACAAGAGACTTCATAGTGAATAATCCCTTCCAAGGAAAGCTAATCCTAGCCTTCACTAGCTTGAGAGTTCTTCTGTTTAACTGTCTCCATCAGTGTCAAGTGTGGTTGCTCATTAGTATTCCCAGTGCTCAACAAATTTAGTTAATAGCCTAAAGCTCCATCTGTGATACACAGCATTAACTTAGCAAGGAGATAGCCCAAAGGCTTCAGGAGGATTGCTTATTTCTTCTCATGCTTTAGCAGGACCCACAGACTTTGCGGAAGGGAAGGAGGTAGGACCTGGTCCTCCCTAGCTGAGAGGAGAGAGTCCTTCTGCTAAGAGGGAACAGAATAAGAATCTGAGTCAATACCTGCTGAAATAGGTGGAAAGTCTCCCCTCCTTTTCTGCCCACTATTTCCCCTTCATCCCCATTTCAAAATCAAGGCTTGATCCAAGCATATGTAAGTAAGTAAAATACATATTTTATTTTTGGCTCCATACATTAAATCAGATGCAGAACTTCAGTTTTGGCTTCTTCAGTTTAGTTCCTTCTTTTTTCACACTGCTCTGGTTGGGAAAATCAGTTTAATAGCTTTTATAGCTTGCTGTATTTAGATGTTTCAGGCATCTAGCTCATTTTCTAAAAAAAAACCCATTCTTCAAACAACACCCCCTCTACATACACACACAATTCTTTCGTAATATATTTCCAAGTTTGTTGCAAGAAAGCATCTTCCAGTGGAATAAATTTAAACTTTCACTTTGAAAGGATCTTAGCTAAACTGAGAGTGTTCACAAAAAGATAAATATAGTTCTTAAGATAAACACATTCCTACTAGAATATTCAATTACAGCGTTACTGTAGTAACAGTCATACATACTTGTACCTCATCACAGCTAAGGAAAAATAAGAGATGGCTGACTGTCAGGCAAGTACTGAAGCAAAGATCTCTGATCACATTGAAAAAGTGGTCACATCAGCTGAGGTGTCATCAGGCAGTGTGACTGATACTCCAATAACTCACTTTGATTTTCATTAAACCAGGAATGCTGATTCACTTAATTCAGCTGCCAGGTTTAGCCAGCTAAGCTGCTTCAGAATCATTTCCTCAGTGTAGAACTGCCTATGCACACAGTGCTGGACACCATTAGTAGTCTTTTGCATGAGACAGAGCAAGTAGGAGCTCAAGGCTCCTGCTACAAGGAGTCCAGAGCCTACTACACTTCGAGATGTGCTGAAAAGACAGATTACCTTAGGAGTCAATTTAAGTTCAGGAACAAAGACCATATACCTGTCTATTGAAGGAGACTAACCAAAATTAACTATTTTAAGCGCACTAACCAAGGGAGAGTGAAAAGCCCACAGTTTTCCTAAAAATCCAGCTTCATTACTTAGTTTTGTTCAGGCTCCTTACAGGCCCCCTTGCCTCTGAAACATGCAGTGCTTGGCCTATGCAGAGAAGACATGGGCTATTATAGCTACTTGAGCCAGTCCTGTGATACTGCTGAAAGGACTTTGCCTCTGCTGTACCCTGGCAAGTCCCATAAAGTATATGGTATGGGGGGGGAAAATAGCCCATCCTTTCCTCCCGGGTGTGCCAGAGCTACCCCAAGCACATTCCAGAGGGTGATAACAGACTTGGTCAACAAATGAGGGTTGGAGATAAGCCCCCTGTCCACTGTACGCAGCCAGGAAGGCACATAGTCACAGTGGAGCAGTAACATAAAGACAGCAACAGCTCAAGGGAGCAAGTCTGTAGTCACTATGGCAGATGACAGCTTAAGGATGTTAGAAAGAGGTAACTCCTTGGGCAGTGACAAAGACTTCTCCATACATGTGGTCATACCAGTGCTAACAACTTGCATTGGTCCCATATGCCTTCACAAACCATAGAAGTAAAGAGACTTCCAGATAAGCATTTTTGTTTCAAGCAAAAGCGACAATCTTCCCTTTGAAACTAATCTTTTCTAATTGTTTATCTCCTTTAGTTTATACAATCAGATTCAGATTAGGTAGGATGAGAAAGACCCACTAAGACCACAGACATACCCAAGACAGACTAGTAAAACTGGAAGTTCCTTCCTTATCTGCAACTTCACGTCATGAGTAAAGGTTTTTTATTGTGGTATGATGTTTTAACTTCACTCACCTCCCCAGCAAAGTTATATCAGCACATGCATTTTTTTTATGTTGCAATCACACCTACAACACCAGTACACGTAACAATATTGCCAGGGTGTCATTCTGCATCAATGCTTTGCCAGGTAAAGTTTCAAAGACAAAGTCCAGCACATAAGAGATACAAGCACATCTTTGTAGGATATGCCTTTTTAATACCCCCTACCAGAGAATTATTGCAGCAGAAAAGATTACAAAGAGAACAGGTGTATGAAATACTAACAGTGCAAAGATAAGACTAACAGCTGGGGACAGCAAGCAGGCAAGTCTCCCACGAGAAGGAGTGGGGGAAATATTCCCAAAGGCGCTACTGATCCCTTATGCTTGATCTTATCCCCCACATCACAATCTACACAGTGCTTTTTGGCAAGATGACAGGTAGATGGAGAACAAGTTAACTTCTCTGTCAGTGGGATGGTTTGGCATGGTACAAGAGGCAAGTATCCTTACAACTACATTTAGAAGGGTTAGCAGAACCACCCTGTTTACTTAACAAAGTGACATAAGCCATACAACCACGCAAGCATAGCCTTTGTTCTTTCCTCCAGCTATCTCTGTTTTTCCTCAATGCCCTCCCACTAATTTCAAGTCTAGCAAAGTAGTCTGTAAACGCTAAAGCAGGTACTGCATCTTTTTGGTGTCCAAGTATAGTCTGAGCAGGCACCGAGGGTACCTAGTCATGATAAACCTGAATTCAATTGTTGGCAATTATATCTATATCTATATGTTTTAACAGTAATAAATTCTGCTTTAGGAAGCTGAGTGTATTAAAGAAATGATCATGCTTCACAAAGTGTATGTGAATATCTGCTTATACTAAGGAGTTACCAAACAATTAACAGATGGTGTTATACTATCATAAGTTCAATTCTTTATGAAGATGGCTGATACACCAAAATGGTGAAGCTTCCTACTGATGTGCTTAAGACATGCTACTCACACTTGTAACAAGATTACGGCACCTATTAATCAAGAAAAAACAATTACCTAATACAATAGTGGACTAAGCAGAACATAACAGATATTTGGCTGTACATCACAAGACAGACAATTAGGATGAAGAGAATCATACTAGTTCTTTTAATTATTATTACATTTTATATCTCAGTAGGCTTGTTTTCAGTAATTTCAAGGTCTTTTATCATTCCACCACCCAAAAAGACACAGAAATCACAATGAAGTTGTCACATCCCTTAGCAAAGACTGTTTTCACTTTACATAATGCAGCAGAATATCACTATATCTATTTTTGTCTAAATAAATATAGAAAAAGCAAGACTGAGCAAAAGGCTATGAGGGACCAAATATGAGTTGTGATTGTTTGTATTTATAAAGCAATTAATACATTACTAGTATTTTCTACATATAAGCTCAGGTATACAGACAGATACAGGCAGCACCACAGAAGGCAAGGGGTGAGCCCCAGGCTGAGGCCTGGCTGGGTAGGGGGAACAGGGATGCTGTGTGTGGCAGGAAATTCCCCTGGCAGCACTGCCAGGGAAGTCAAGGAACATGCATCATCCAACAGCGACAGCCCAAGCTCCTAGCGGTGTCTCAACCAGATGTTAATTTAGAAGGGAGCAAAGAGGCTGAATCCTCCTTAAGTACACACCCACACATCTTTAAACCCTAATAAATCCACACACAGGAAGCTAGAGGATAGTTTACCATGAAAGAGGGAGCTTGTATACGTAAGTTCCAGTTTACATAGTCACCAGAGATAGAGAAGCCTCAACGGTGAGTCATCGGTTCCCATGGGTCAGACGTGACCAGAAGATAGACAGCTGCTCTCTGCCAGAGCACCTCCTCATGCTGTAGTGAGGGCACCCAAACTGCTCAAGACACCTGGCAGTGGCACCTCACAGGCAGCTATTTGACCTGTCCAGGAGCCCAGATGCAGTAACCCTCTGGGTACACAGGTATTTTCCAGCCCTGGGAGCAGCCACTGCTCCCTGCCAGCAATGAAAGAGAAAGAACTGAGAGGCTCTTGTGCCAGGGGAGATCAATTGCATCCTCTTCCCCTGGATTAATAAGTAATCTAATTACTAATCAAAAAAATGGATGGACTGACAATAGCCAAACACTGTCATTACTGTGTCTTTATAGATTTACATCCATCTCAAAAGAAGCTACAGCTCACCTCCTTCTGAGAGCAAAATAAATGCCACCTGAGCCAACCAAATAATGTCTTACTTAAAATATTCAATTCAAAAACTTAACTAGACAGTGAAATTAAAAATGACATTTTGATTTGTTATCACCATAAGCTCTCATACATGTTTAAAATTTCCTAGCCCAGAACCGAGTTGACCAAGATGATTTGAGAAGCTGTCAGTAGACAATATCCCTTCAGAATCAGGATATGAAATTTGAAGAAAAGGAATTTCACATCAGAATTTAAGTTGCAATATTGCTTAATACTGAAGTCAGGTATTCTGCATGTTGATCAACCCCACACTAACTGAAGACACAAAGCTTTAAGAGAAGGTATCTAGAAATGATTTAAGCAAGCATGACATTTCTAAGGTATCATATTTTTTTTCTACAGAATTGGTGGGGGAACAAGAAGAGGAAAAGGAAGAAGCATAGGTACAATTAAGATCAAGATCTACCTTCCTTATGCACATTGAGAAATAGTCAAGCAGGCTGATTAATGAATCAGAGACCAAATCACCATAAGTACAGCAACTGCATACTTGCAGTTTTCAGAAACTTAGAATCATTGCTCTGAGACTGAAAAAAATGCTGTTAGAACACCTTACAAAGATATAACAGAAGAAAATATCAAAACAGCAACCACATGAAACCTCTGTAGATTAAGGCATACACAGTTAAGAACCAATGTTCGCCTCTAACTTCTGCTTAAAATAATTCCAGCTCTTTATCATGCTGATGGCAGCTAGTGTAACCAATGATACTGTCGAGGAATGCTTTCAAGTCTGTAACTTTTTTCAGCTTTTTCAAACAAAAAAAAAAATCGTTTTATCCAATTATATTTTGTGCATGTTGTTATTACTCAGCAAACATCAAGATCCTGATCTCACAATCCAGAATTCTTCAGCAGCAAGAGCACTAGTTTAAGATACTCCCACCATTCAGCCCTATCTTTTGAATCTCTGCATGGCCTCCTCCAGTTGTGCTGGCATAGAGTCCAGCCAGCTGCAGTCTGAACTGATAATCTGGAAGACAACCCAGAAATTCTACCTGAAGCCAGATCAGCTCACTGTGACTGCCATAATACAGCTGCACAGGCAGCTGTGCCAGTACAGCTACAGGATGCAAAGCAACATTTTTACCAAATACTTCATACAATAAAGATACAGCCAAAGAATGTAGCTGTTTACAGATTTTTTTTAAAAAATTAAACTCTTCTGCCTCATCCTAAGCATATACAGAAGTCAGAGATTCTATTTGAAAAATAAAATAAAATTTGGCCTTAATAGAGCTTGATAAATGGATACACTATAATCCAAAGATTGAATAAACACCCCCAAGTTACTTTTAAAGATTAAAAAGCTGATAAGGAAATGCTAATACTGGAAATAACATTCTTAAAAGATTTCAAACTTTGGTTACATGAAAGCCCTTATTCATACAATATTCCCCTGGGAGAAGTAGCACTCGAACGGATTATATCCCTTTCACTTTATCACAGTGAAGAAATTTAGAAGTTGTTAATACTTGGAAGCCACAGAAATGTTTCTAAGAGGAAAACGCCAGGCACACATGACAAACCACAAAAATGGCACTGTGTTTTTTTGAAGCACTAGGAAAAAGGGTCAAGTACATACTGCCCAGACCAGACCTCTCCACGTGGCTTGGACAAGCAGTGAGAAAGAACAGATCCATCTCCCCTTCTCTTACAGAGAGTCCTGAGGCAACATCTGCAAACATCACCCATAAAACAAAGTAAGATCGGCAGGGACCTGTTCTCCAGCACTACCTACTGGGGGTGGGCAGAAGCATCACACCAGCCACCCACCTCATCCCCAGCTTGTTGCAGCCCCTCACACTCCTCAGATCACACTGCTGAGGAATGAGTGCTCAGGCTGGGCTCTACATCCCCTCCTGAGTTATGACTGTTCTATGGGAGCAGAGGACTTTGGACTGCAGGGCCACTTCCACAAGCTGCAGCTGCACGTGGCTGCACACCAAGGCTACATTCCAGGTATGTTGGAACAGGGACATTGGCATGGGACAGCCAGGAGACCTGAGGCGGTGCTAAGGAAAGGCAGGACAATGGGGTGATGCTGGTGTTACTGGCATATACCCTGGAACAGGGCAGCACCCCCATCTCAGTCACTCAGATACAGGGACTTCCTGAGGGTCCCTACTCCCCTCATTTTGTTCCCCTTTTCCCTGGAGGAAAGTATACATCCATCTGTAACCAAAGCCTCTCCAAACACTTATCAGCCCAAGAGTCACCAGTGAAAGTATCCAAGTGGGAATCATAAGAAATATTCACTGCTTTTTTTTTCCATGTCGGCTTCAGCAAAAAATAGACCATTTCACCAAACCAGCACAAACTGAAACAGAACACCATGGTGCACAGAACAGTAACAACAGGCCCTGACCACCAGCCGTGGTAGCTACCCCACTACCAGTCATTCAGAGGGACAGAAACATTACCCAGCTCAACTCCTATGATTATGCAATAGCTTATATCAGAGCAGCCTTAATTGCTTTCCCCAGGAGAGACTGTGAACAGCATGCCACATTTTGGAGCCCACAGAGGTCAGATGAAGCTTATGGCTGTCAGGCAACGGAGAGCAGCGTGGGTGGCACTGCTCTACAGGTCAGAGACACCAACGCTGGCAGCCTCTAGTCCTAGATATCACTGACAGCTTACCAAAGAAATGCATCAAAAGGGTTCCTCAAAGAGAATAACAACAAATTGTTGTCCAGAGAGAAGCAACCAGGCTGGTGAAGGGACTTGAACACAAGCCCTATGAGGAGAGGCTGAGGGAGCTGGGGTTGTTTAGCCTGGAGAAGAGAAGGCTCAGGGGAGACCTCATCACTCTC
>JAYRBT010000082.1:27050173-27063699 GCA_036023395.1 Myiotriccus ornatus | reverse complement strand
CCTCCGCGCCGGGAGGCGCGCGCTGCCCGCGCCCCCAGGCCCGCGCGCCGCTCCGCCGCGCGCGCCGCCGCCTGTGCCGCCGCCCGCGCGACTCTCGCCCGCATCTGGCGGCGCGGGCGCCTCCCAGCGCGCGGCTAGCCCCGCGCGCCCCGCCCCGCCGGCTCCCATTGGTCTCGCCGCGCTCAGGGGCGGGGTGGAAGGCGCGCTCCGCCTCGCCCATTGGCTGGCGGCGCCGGCCACTCACCGGACAGCCCGGGCCGTACCGCCCGCAGCGCGACGACCCGAGGCTGAGCGCGCCCGGGGGAGGGGACCGGTCCCCGCCCACGCCCTGCTTCGAACGGCCCCGCTTCACTCCCTCTGCCCCCCCCCCGCAGGGCGGAGCCGCTGCCTCACACGGGTCCCTCGGCGAATGCTGCGGCGGCCGCGCCCTCCGCCCACGGCAGCCCCTCACCCCCCGCGGCGGGCGGTGGCGCCCCTCCGCCGGCCTTAGCGCCCCGCCCCTCCGCCGGAAGCGCGCGCGCTCATTGGCTGTGGGTGCTGTCACTCCGGCTCCCTCCCCCCGCCCAGGAGGCGGCCCGGCGGCGCTCCGCCTCCCCGCCCGCAGCGCGAGTGTTCATTGGCCGTTGGAGCTGTCACTCCGCCCCGCCCCGCCAGCCCCGGGCGGCTCGGCGGCGCCGCCGCGCGCACCTGCGGCACGGCCGCGCCCTGCGCCGCTGAGGGAGCCTGCGGAGCGCGGTGGGCGCGGTGCTCTGCAGCGTTTGCATGAATACAGGTGCCCCAGGGGCCCAAGTCCGGCTCTGGCCGCTCATTGCTCGTACTGTGCCTGCCTTTCGCCTGTCCCCGCGAAACGGGAGACACGGGAGGAGCCGGGAATAACGGAGTGGATCAGGTGGTCCTGGTGGACTCCTGGCACGCAGAGATGGCAGCAGTGCCCGGGTCAGAGTGATCACTCAGCGGCACCTAGCTTAGTTACAAAGAAGGTTTCCCACAGCACAGGGATATGTTAAGTAATTCTTCATTTTAATATCGCAGCCTGATTTAAACCGTGAAATGTTTCCCAGAACTAATTACTAATGTCTAATAACACATTTACTGTTCTCAGGGCATACAGGTTTTAGAGGAGGCCTGGGGAGTACTGCGTCTCGGATACCTTTGCTATCTTGCCATCGTTCTGTTCCTTCCCACAGCTTTTTTCCCTTACTGCCTTTGCCACTGAAGTTTTTATACAGCTGGGGCAATGTAGATGGTTACTCCTGATTGCCTTGAATGTACAGCAGCTCAGTGTAAAATAGCACCAAAAAGGATCAGACACACTAGCTTCAGAGCAGAGCATACTACAGAAGTCTTCATCTTTAGATAAAAATTTAATCAATCTTTTTGATAAAAGCATATGTTTAACTGCTAACTAAAACTACTGTGCTACTCTACCAGTCCTAGTTTCTCTACTTTGTACTGCAGTCATAGAATAGTTTGGGTTGGAAGGGGCCTTCAAGATCATCTAGTTCAACCCTCCCTGCTGTGGGCAGGGACATCTTCCACTAGACCAGGTGGCTCAGAGCACTATCCAACCTGGCCTTGAACACTTCCAGGGATGGGACACCCACAGCTTCTCTGGGCAACCATCCAAATCTGACCAGCTGGGCTCCAGTAAAAAAAAGAAGTGGCATTTTCAATAGTAGTCTTGGTTTTTTTCTAGAAGAATTTAAGATGTCTTGATGTGGCTGCTGAAAAGGGATGAAATTATAAGCATATTCAGGCAATCATATTTCTTGTTTTCCCCTTTGAAAGTGTTGTAGTCTGTATTTTAACTATCAGAGAATTTTATATAAAAGAGAAGTAACTTAATAGTAAAGGGACATATAAACAAAAATTGTACTGTAGGCAAGGTCTCATGCTATTGAAATTTTAAGATACTCATTCTAGACCTACTAAAAATAACAAAATTCTAATTTGCTTACATCTGAGATTAATGTTTCACTGCTTTTAACTTTGTTAGTTATTTACATCCTGATCTTGCAGATGATTCTCTTTGGAGGAAGTAGTCTATTTGTATAGGAAGGTGATTTTACTTCTATGGAAAGGAGGGGCAAGTTACTACCCCTGAGGGCAACTGGTAAGGTTTCTGATTTGGCAGTATTTTACACTACTTTTGCATAACATAAAGAAATGCACAGAATACAATGTAATAGAAAAACATTTATCATAATGGTAAAAGTTGGCCTTTATTTCATGGATGGTTTTTCAGTAATTTAAAATTGGAGGAAACCAGCTAGAAATACCTTCTTAAGGAATATTACTGTAGATAATAGATTTATTCATAAATCTTGACAAGCTGAAATAAATCAAATTGACCTTTATCTCCACCTACAAAATTAAGTATCCCCTATTTTTAATGGAAAAAAAAGCCTAATAGATATTACACTTTTCTAAATCATAATGTCTGATTGTTACCAAGATCCGTTCAAACTTTACATGGCTTTATCATAACACATTTTACAATTAATTCCACAAGAAGGGATACTGGCCAGCTCCTACTCTTACTGGAGGTATTTTAATTTTAAACTTAAAATGCATAAAGCTTGACTTTATCTCTTGTTCTGCTGTACAGCAGTCAGTTCATAATATTTCAGTGCCCTTGAAAAGGGAGTGATACAGAACTGATGTTTTTCTAAGGTATAGCATATCCAGCACACCAGGTGTTAGAATCTGATAGGTTATGCGGCTTTTTGGAAGAAGAGTTTTATGACATCGGGAAGGTCATTTTAAGAATAAGGAGAAATCAACATCTTCAGGAACATGAGCATTTGTATATATTGTAAATATATACATGAAAACAATCCATGCTCTCCAGAAAATGCTTGGACACTCCCTACAGTTAATTTATCGCATCTACCTGTTGTAACTTGCTATGAACTCTCCAGAACTGGGACTATTTTTCACTGTGAGTCTTCCTAGTGTTTTGCGCCTTGATCTTAATTAATGCCTGTAGCCATTTCTGCAAAACAACTATTAAATAACAACCCGAGTTGATCAACTCCTCCCATACACTTCTTGCTGCTTTAGAAGTCAAACATACAGACTGGACAGGTGTTCCAGGTGTTATGGAGTAATGGTATCTAAATTAGTGGGAGTGTAGGAGAGCTGACACATTCAACCTTTGATAATTGAAGGTAAGGGTGAAGCAAGGCTTTGATTATCCTGTAGAAGTCTTGAATGAAGGAGGTGTACAGAAAGAAGTGTACTTACTTTCTTTTCAAGTGTGTAGCTAAATGGGGGGAGCAGACTGATCTTAGATGACAGCTGAAAATAAGTGCAAGATGCACGTAAGAGGAAACAATGAAAAAAGGCTTGAGCCACGTGCAGACTTTTTAATGCAAAATAAGGAGGTACCTAATTTCTATGTTGGGGTCATTCCATGTATTTATACTTTTCTCATTTCCTATCAAATGGCTACGTATCTAAGTTCTTTCTGGCTCAGCATTCCTCAGCTTATGAAAACAACTGCAACTTCAGCTTCTCTGGGCTAAAGACCTTCTCCCCTTTCCTGGATACCAGTGTACCAGGGTAAATAGTAATATATTGTTTTCTATATATGTTTCATACATATAGTCTGTAAATATTTTCCACACAGAAGAGAACCTGGGACAAACCTTTGTGTTTCAAGAAAAAGAAGCAGTACTTGCTTAACGTGCAGCTTTCTCACTATGGTAAAGTAGATTTTTGGGGTTTTGGGTTTTTTAAATTCCATTATGATCCAGGAATAATTTTGGTTCAGGGCAGGTTTGGAAGGACCAGGCTTCCAATGCTGCAGTAGTTAACTGACTCTGTGAAACTTAGATAGTCCTTATTACGGATGCGGACCATGAAATTGGTTGAAATGTTGCTAAGAAGGAATATGCATACAGTGGAAAGATAAGATTCTTGGAAATTTAAATATTATTACCTGGCAGAGACTTAGGTTACCTTTTAATACACATCACCTCATGCACTGCAGGAGCTATCTCGCAGTGCCTGGATAACAACAAAAATGCAAAGGATCATCAAACATCTACTTACAAGTTTTCACATACTCTTCAGGAGAAACCATCTTTCATATGGAATTAGCAATTCATGGGAATTAAAAGCTAGCAGTTCACGAGAGGTTCACTGTAGCAGGACATTAAATCAGAGCTTTCATTAGTGCTGGTCATTTTAAAGGTAAATTCAACTCAAGTAGATATGACTGTTTTATACGGCCACATCTAGTGACACAGCAGATGAGAAATTCCTTCCAAAGCAAAGTCAGTGGGGTTGAAATTCCCTGTCCAGATAAGCACATTATTCCTTTCGGTTTTATTAAATACCATAATTCTGTAGAATATGCTAATGACATTCCTTATCCAGTTCAATAGCTAATCACCTTGGAGTTATTTTTTAATAGCACCATGTCTTCTGTGTAACAAATTTGATGCAAATCAAATGAAAAATTAAACATTGGGCAAAGGACTCAGAGCCCGAACACTGCAGATGCAGGGGGATATGGCCAGAAGTACAGAAAAGGGCAGAAGCACACAGGAGCAAATGCTGAAGGAGGGAGAGGAAGGAGCCAGCTGCATCATGGGGCTGAATTAGTTGTAACACACAAAGGGATGAAGCCATAAGGAGGATGAAATTCTTGCAAGGAAAATGCCCTGCCAGCTACAGAAACTGGCGTATAGCAACGGGATCCCAACCCCCCGTCTTCATGAAAGAGACAGGACTAGCAGCCTCACACCACCAGTTCTTGCTGTTCCATGTGGAAACAGAGCAGATTTCTCAATGTGTATGAAACAGAAAAATCAACTGCATTTCAGTACAGTGACATGGCAGACCTAGGCTAATGTAATATGTATTAATGAATGTGTAATAGTGAATGTGTAATGATAATTATTACAGTAACCAATGGTAGCTTCATTGTACGTTCAAAAAGTGAAGTTGCTTCTCTTCAACTATACCCTAGATCTAAGATTAGAACCAAAAAAATATTGAGTTGTCATTATATGGTTCTAAAAGAATATCAAGTTCCTACATAAAATACTACAGCAGTGTAATCACATACTTTGAGAACCTCCTTGAAAATGAGCAGTAAGAATGAAATAGCTGACAAATTGCAACACATGAAGTTTTGCTCTTAAGACCATCTCTTAAATTGACATACAAAATGTTTTGCACAAAGAAGCCTTTTATCATCTTTGCTACGTCTGCTGAATTCTTTTATGATAACTTACATGCTGCGTGAATTATTTTGCTTTGATTATTAAAAAGGAGTTGGTGGTAGAAAATCTGATTTATTTCCTCATAATAAATAACAAGGCTTAGAGCACTAGGAGATGGAGTCACTGTGTGTTACAATTTAAGTTACCACTCTGATTAGACCAGTTAATTAAACTTATTCTCGTTTCATACCTACTTTCACATGAAGTCTAACATTTACATTTTGCTGCTTTCATTTTCATAAATATACATAATGCCACATAGCAGGCTAACAAACAAAAAGCCTCTTTCTTTGATACTGACAGTCACACTTTGTTGCATCTTCAGTGCTGCTTAGGTGTGCTAGTGAATGAAAGTGGTATTAGCTCATAAATGTTCTTAGTCACACTGAGCAAGTGTTGGCTCAGAGTGACTGAAATTGTAATCTCCACCTTCCATACTCAGAAATTTAGTTGCTTCATCCTCTAAAGGGATGGCTGTAATGGCAATGACTCTATGTTTGCAGAGAACAGTCTGACCACTTTGTGTACATGTGTTTGTGTGAGTAGAGCACCTTCTCCTTCCTGTGGCCAAGTGGGACAGCAAAAGGGCTGTCCCCAGCAACATCTTTGTGTTAAGGACTAGTATAGCAAAACTCTCTGATTGTTCAAACTCTCTGATTGTTCATTTAATAGGAGAGTGTAATTAATAAATGTTAAGCATAGATCCCATCTTCATATAATACAAAGTTAGTAGTCACAAAATCCAAACCCAGACATACGATAGTTATGGGGCAGTTTTAATAAGTAGAAAAAAAGCATTATTGTTGCAGGTACCCCTGTTTTCCAGTCTCCTTAACCCCACCAAGTAGCTGACACTAAAAAAACCTCAGCAAATATGTTTCTTTAATAAGTGGACAAAATACCTCCTACCTTAATCCTTCAGTATACGAGAGAAGACTTCTGCATCATGAGTAATTCCAAAGTGTCCAATGTGTGATACTACATAAGAGCAAGCCTTGGCTTGCATATTTTCTTCAATGGTTTTACACTGATCAAAGACTTATATTCACCTCAGCAACAGGTTCCCCACCTCCTGCCCTGAGTTTGTGGCTGTTTTTGTTCTGTTTTGTTTTTTTTTTCCTCTGGAACTACTGACTTGAGTCAGTCACACTCTTTTGCTGAAAATGCTGGGCTGCTCGATGCTACTGTTTGAAAATCTTGCCAGTTACAGAACTGGTTCCAAGATCTTTGTTTTTCCCCAGTATTTTTTTTTTTCCTCCAGAAAAGCCATGGACACTTTAGAGCTTTTCTTCTCATATGCCAGAGTAATTCTAAATAGTTTAAAATTCTATCAAGCTGAGATTTCAGTATCAGCTGCCATCTCCTCACAGTGCTTCCTTTGAAAAGGGTTGCACAGTTTTTAAATATAGCACTTTTCTTCAGTACAATGGGAGGAGTTTGTAAGCAGATTAAAAGTACTACAATTTCAAATACAAATACAAGAGCAGCATCTGTTTTATTTTGCTTCTGCATAGCTAGATTTAATATATGAGGGTATATTCCCAGCTCCTGAATAATAATGGAAATATTAGTAATATGACAGATACTGCTGTTTCGTTTGTGATATAGCTAGCACAGAGTAACAAGGAAGGAAAGAAAAAAACTGCAATTAATTTTTTTCTTTTCGAAAGAACTTTATAAATATTTTATAACTATTTAACATGCATAAGGGTTCTGAGATTTGCTGGTATTGTAAAAGAGAGGAAAAACAAACAGACCTTGAACATCAGAACTAAGAGGGCTTTTCTTTGGTTAACTTGTATCTCAGTTAATTTACTGTTATGGAAAAAAAAAAAAGATACAAGTTCTGACTGAGGCTTATTGCTAAGTGTGTAAGGGATGAAACATTTATTTAAGCCAGTTATTTTGTAACAATCCATCTGCTTGCAACAATTACTTAATTAAAAGCTATGCTTTGTTCTTCAGGTACTGTACATATCCAAAAGGAAGTGCCAGGACAGGAAGAAGCATACAGCACTCCATTCACAGAGTAGGACTTGCCATACAGTTAATGAAATGCCTAAATGACAAATGCAGTGCACTGAAACCTGTCATGAGAGACTTCCAAAGACAGTCACAAAAGACAAAGCACTGAAGCTCCACTAATTTGCAGGGACTGGCCTGTCCCTGCCGCTGGCTAGAGCAGGGAGCCTGTGCCTATGAGGTGTGAGCACAGCTGGCTCTTGGATGTGTTCCAATCCTTTTGGCAACAGCTGAGAGGCGATGCCCATCCAATAAATGGGGTCCACTCTAACAACAAGCAGGCTGTTGATCTGTAATAACTTTCTGTAAATCAAGTTAAGTGCACACCTTGAAGATGAAATTCAGTTGCTCACCTCTGCTAAAAAAGGCATAGCAGCAATAGAAACAGATTTCACAGAGATTGCAGTGTATGAAAATAAAATTTTATGGGAGATATGCCTAAGCTCCCAGGAGGGCTGTGGAAAATCTAAAGTCTCTGCTTCAGTATATAATAATGTTGATAGTACAGTGATAATATCACAGCTCCTTAAGCTTGGTGCTTAGAGGTAACAGCTGATAGAAGTCCCCACTGAGACAATGAAATAGAGCACAAACAATTTGTTTGATGTTCTCCAACCACTGCTGGGTGATTTATCAGTGCTTCTAATAATGGGAGCTTGCAAGTGCTCCTTATAACTTCTGGTCACATACAGAACAAACATGTATGGAATTTAGCTACTCTCTGGCATCTCCTTAGATGAGTAAAAAGAAAGACCTAGCTGTATCTGGCTCCCTAGATACAAGGGAAGCATTTATTTTTTTAAAGAAAGAAATAACTTATTATTAATTTAATCAGATAACTGAGCTCAAGTGTAGTCATAATTTCTTTATTGAGGTAATAATAGATTAATAATGTTCCTGAAGAAAAACAAATATATGCTTTAACAGATAAATGAACTTGGTGTTTTTTAACCACAGAAGACTGGTAAAGCCCACTGAGCATACATGCAGTCCACTGGTCTCAGCCTCTGTATTGCTTGCTTCACTTCCTACCAGAAGTCTTTCCCAGGCACTTCATTTTAGCTCTATAGTTGTGAGGCATTTGTGAGGAGTTTTCAAAAACTGCATCACTGGACGAATCTTTTAATCTGTCTTTAGTCAAGCGCTCAGGGGAAAGTACTTAATCTAGCCCAGAAAAATAAAACATAAATTTGCACTCAGAATTATATATGACCCAATTCTTAGCTTGCAAAGAAGGTCAATCTTCTGACTGGCTTTTCATTTGGAGATTTACTGGGTAGTAGGAGTTTTGAGCTAAGGCCTACCTGCGTTTACCCCTCATCCAACCCAACAGCACTCCAAGGTGTAGCACATGCAAACCATGATATAGCAGGTCTACAGCTTTTCCAGGTGTGTGGCAGCTACATCCAGCCCCTGAACATGTTTGGATGTTGACCAATACATTAAATTCTGTTTTGAAGCAGGAGGGTGTTAAAAATCAGCTTTACAGGAGGGAACGGAAAGAGCAAATACTCCTTTGCTTTGATTTCTGGTATGAAAAGTAGACTTCAGTCTGCAGAACATGAGTGAGAGCTAAGCATTTTAGATGGATTTTTCTCAAACCCAAACAGAGTTGTTTGGCTGCAGGTGATAAGAACTTCAGAGTTTCAATGCCTCCAAAGGAGTTCTTTCCCCCAGGGCCATGGGAAGTTTCACCAGCTAGCCTAAACTGCTGCATGAAGGTTTCAGTTCTGCCGTTGAGAAACGATGGCAGAACTTAAGTACTGGAGATTTGTTGCAGTTTCTAAAACATAAGAAAATAAAAAAAGGTAATTATTCTTCTCAATTCTCAACACTTGAGAGTTTCAGTGTGAAATCTGAGCCTATTACAGTGCATTATAGCAAAAGGAAACCCAACCCTTATCCTAGGGGGCTCCCAAGCTTGTATTTATGATTAGATGAAAAAGGGAAGAAGAAAAAAACAAAGAGAGGAGGATGAAAGAACAAGGTTTCAGGGAAGACAAACATTATGTGGGTGGGGACCAGTAATTTCAGCTCCTTCCTCAGCTGTAGTCTAGAATTTTTAAATCTTATCAGCTCACCATGTCTTCTTTTTAAGCTAACAGTAAATCTCAAAACTATCTCAGTGAATGCAAGATTAAGCTCACTTTTTGCTAAATTTTAGAAGCTAAGTCACTTGAAAATTGATTTCAAGCTAATCATGGGGATGCTAGGCAGAAAGCTTTCTTTCACGCTCTGAAGTTTCAATTCTTGGGTGGAAACAACAGTAAACTCACTTTGAAGACCTTATAAAATCTGTCCCTGCAAAATCACTTTTGCTTTCCTCTCACAGGGAATACGATTCAAACAAACTACATCATACATTCCAGTTTCATAATACTGAACAAGAGAAGAAGTCTTTCAGAGAATCTGGCACCAAACAGCTGCTGCCAGTAGAATTGTAAACTCACATAAAACCTTGCCAAAATACTAATTTTAAAACACATACATTTTGAAGCCTTTTGATGAAATCACAGCATTTTATCAGAATATAGGTTTCCCTTTTTCTGGATCTGTGGCCACACCACACTACTTAGCAGGCTTTAAACAAAGTAAGGAAGGCAGATAAACAAACCTGGGGAGGAACAGATTGTTTTAGCTGAGATTTTAATCGCGTTACCTAACTCCACTGAATAGAGACAATACTGCAAGAGCCAGTAATTCATACTGCTGCAAGGGTAAAAAACTCTGCAGTTTTCATCTCCTCTTTGAAGGTCTTCCTCTTCACCTCTAGCAGAACTTATCAGAGAAGATTAAGGAAGAGTCCAGGCGGGACTCTAGGAAGCAGAAGCAGCAGTAAGATACTATAAACATAATCAATTTTTTTCCTAATTGAATTATTCCATTCAAGGCCTCTCTACCACTAGGAAAGAAAAACAAAACAAATAATACCTCTTCATGTAAGGAAAAAAGTAAGCACGGACACACTGTTAACAGAAAGGATCTATTTAAGGAATTCTTCATGCTTTGAAGACTTTGTATGTCAGATGGCAAGTGATATGATAAATATATGATGCATAGAGCTCACGAGTAGATGCAGCTGCAAACTGAATCTTCAAAGGAAGACTCAGAAAGCTTTAAAGAGGACAAATGATTGCATCTCTTCCTCATAGTTTAAGGATGGAAGGCCTCTGAAGCTATAGGTCATTCTGTGAAAGCCTCTTACTAAGTCTTAAGAGATCCTGCCCGCTGAGTTTCACCTTAAGAGCCCAGCCCTTTTGTTTAGGGACACTGACATCTGCACGGTCTTTCATCTCAGCACAGTTGCAGATAGAGGGATTTTTAAGTTAGCACCACTGCACTCCCTGCAAATCACTCATCTTTGAGACCTTGCAGAGGACTGATTGAAGGCACAGTCGTGTGGCACATAAAGCATGTATGTCTTTCTGTGTTTTTCAGACCTGTGATAATTCAGAGATAAAACAATAGTCATTAGCGGTCACCACAGAGGCCCTAACTCCAAGCTTTCACTATGAGAGAACAGTGAAATTCTGTTAAACAATAGCAGCAACAGCCAGAAGACATTTGTTCGAGTGGAGATAACATTTAAATGCAAAATCAAAGCCTCAAAATGAACAAGATACTTGATAATCTTTAACCCTCCATTTGTAGTCAGTGAACACTTTCTGGTCCTCTCAGTTCATATTCTTGATGGTGGACAGGACCCCGTGTCAGTGGATGTCTGTTACCCAGTATAACTCAGTAATAAAAGAAGAAAGATCTGATAAATTACCAACAGCCACAGTCCTTGAGTCACTCAGAAAACACCACTTGCCAGAAACAAAATGAGCTGTACTGCAGAGAGGCCTCATGTCTTTAACAACAGCAGCAGAAAATTTCAGGACATGGGAGATCAGAGAAGATGCCATACCTTTCAAAAGCAAATATTCTCACTTTCCTGGTCAAAGTAAAGAGGTACCTGAGGATTTTGCTATTCTTTTGT
Organism: Myiotriccus ornatus; assembly: GCA_036023395.1. NCBI lineage: Eukaryota > Metazoa > Chordata > Aves > Passeriformes > Tyrannidae > Myiotriccus > Myiotriccus ornatus. The sequence continues at coordinate 27,052,461 of JAYRBT010000082.1, read as the reverse complement.
AAATACAGCAGAGCTTTATATTCCCTTCACCTTTATAATCCCCAGAGCAGCTTCTCCCAATCTGGAAAGGACCTGATGCAGAGGCACCCATGGTTACAGCTTTAAAGGAGTGCCCTGACAAAGCAACCCCTGCACAGTACTGCTGCAGGGGTGACGTATCTATTTTTGCTTATATCATGTTATTACATATAAGCTTTATTTCTCAGCTGAGCTGGCCCCTGCCCTTTCTCTACTGCCCCAATGTCACCTGTGCTTCAGCAGGTCTCCAAGGCATCACACTCATCTCATCTAATCTTGCTCTGAGCAAGTCTGTGCAGCTTGGCACCAATAACCTGGGCAGCTGTCTGGATTATGAACAGTATCTACAAGATGAGTGTTGAGAAGTGACTTCACTAGGTCAAGCATTGTACAAACATACAGTAAGAGACAGAGCAGCTTAAATAAACAGGGAAAGGATCAAAGAAATTCCCATTTAATAGGTAGAGAATAGAAGCACTGAAATTTGGTGATTTACTTCTCACAGATCACAGGAAATACAGGTAACAGAATTCTTGTTTGCTGCTTTAAATAGCAGACGAATTTCCATCACCTTTCTGCACACAATCTTAAAAAATCACTTTGAGCTTTGGGAATTCACATGTGGGATTATTTGCATGCTGGAGCACATCTGCAAATGCCGGGATGGGACAGAGTCTGGCAGCAGAAGGCACATGAGATAGCTAATGTTGACTGGGCCTATCTAGCAAGAGAGTAGAGGATTGTTAGAGTGGGTTTCTTGCCTGTTGTCTTTTGTTGAGACATTGACTGCCACTCCTGTCCACTCCTGCTGCTGCTACAACTAACTTCTCACTCAAATCCAGTAGGAGAGCAGCTGGTTAGTGTTGGGAAGGACAGCAATCTTTGCCACCATCTAGAGAGATCTACAGCCCCACTCAGCTGGTTAAATGCGGACTCTGCTGTGCTGCCATGCCTGTTACAGGAAGCCTGTGACCTTTCAGAGCCACCTCTGTAAAGATCTAAGCCCAGAGGGAAATTTATCTTTCTTTCCTCCTACCAGTGATGTATTTTAATCAGGATTGTTTCTGTAGCTGCTTCTTCTGTAGGAAGGGCATCAGACAACAAAAAACACAGTGAACTGTTGGGTAAGTGATGGTAAAATCACCTGATTGCATCCAGCCTTGGTGTTAATATTGCCAACTGCTGTGAAATCATCCTGAGTCACCTCTTTGATATCTGTTAAAGAGCAGCAGAACAAACTGTGCTCTTTTAGCACTAGTCAAGAGGCTTTGTTAGTATAATCAAAGCACTGTTGCTGCTAAAGCAAACGTGCCTATCTCTGGGCCTTTTGGTGGGATATCATTCAGATTGTCCCAACCTCACTGCTTGGATTCCTGAAACATACCCAAAGAAGTACTGCACATACCTTCACTGTCCCTGCTTGCCCCCGTCCAGGTGATTTTCTGAGGAAATGATCTGCAGTCTAACAAACAATGAAAATCAATGCTTTCACTTAATGCTTTCATTTCATGTGCATGGAGGCCCACATTTCACTGCTGACTGATTAAATGTGGTGGTAAAATGTCCAATCATGTGGTTCTCAGTATACTCATATCATCTCTTTGAGGAGAGAGCACTCACAAGGTGTAAGTGTAGGTGGAAGTGTTTAGGAAGAAGCTTGATATAGACTGTTTCCCCTTCTGCCTGTTCCCCTGGAATAACTCCGCTTGCTATTATTTGAAAGAAAAATATAAAAATCTGCTTATGTGTTCTGTTCTGTAGAGAATACTTTTTTTCCCTACAATTCAAATATGCTTTAATGTCAAGAGGAAAATGACATGCAGGGGAAGAAGGGCCAGAACAATCATCCACTAATTTTCAAAGTTCCCCATTGGTCTGCCCTTCTCCCTCTTGCACTTTGGAAGCTTTATTTGAAGTCAGTGTAGTATATTGATTTTTAGCATAAGGTAATGTGCTAATAGGCAGAGGAGGTCAAAGTAAATTTAGGTCAGTCAAGAGAGGATGTAATTAGACATTAAGGACATATAGTAGATTAAAGATCTGATTGTGTTTTCATAGAATCATAGAATCAACTGGGTTGGAAAAGACCTCGTAGATCATCAAGTCCAACCCTCGATCCAACACCGCTGTGGTTACTAGACCATGGCACTGAGTGCCACATCCAGTCTCCTCTTAAAAACCTCAAGGGACGGTGAATCCACCACCTCCCTGGGCAGCCCATTCCAATGTCTGATTACTCTCTCTGTAAAAAATTTCTTCCTAATATCCAA
>JAYRBT010000082.1:27031873-27050073 GCA_036023395.1 Myiotriccus ornatus | reverse complement strand
CCCCCCAGGTCCAACAAAGAACGGAGGATTTCCTTGCCTCTCCTTTTGCTGTTGATGTATTTGTAGAAGCACTTCTTGTTATCCCTAACAGAAGTGGCTAGATTGAGTTCAAATTGTGCCTTTGTCTAATTTTCTTTCTACATGACCTAACTATATTCCTAAACTCTTCATGAGTAGCCAGCCCTTTTTTCCACAGTCATTAAGCCCCCTTTTTTTCCCTAATTTCCCTCAAAATCTCCCAGTTCAGTGAGGCTGGCTGTCTTCCCTCTGGCTCCCCTTTTGGCACACTGGGACAGCCTGCTCCTGTGTGTTCAAGACTTCCTTCTTGAAGCATGTCCATCCCTCCTGGACCCCTGTGTTTTCAAGGGCTGTTTCCCAAAGTACCCTCTGAACCAATCTTCTGAATGGGCCAAAATCTGCCCTCCGGAAGTCCAGGGTAGAAGTTTTATTGATTTTATGGCATCCCTGAACATTGAAAACTCTCTTATTTCATGGTCACTGTGCCCCAAACACTCTCCGACCACCACATCTCCCACCAGCCCCTCTCTGTTTGTGAACAGCAGGTCTAAAGGGGCCCCAACCCTGGTAAACTCATTTACCAGCTGAAGCGGGAAATTATCCTCTATACACTCTAGGAATCTCTTAGACTGCTTCTTCTCTGCTGTGTTGAGTTTCCAGCAGACATCTGGCAGGTTAAAGTCTCCCCCAAGAACAACAGCTGGTGATTTTGAGACATCTGCCTGCTTCTTGTAGAATAATTCATCCCCTTCATCATCCTGGTTGGGTGGTCTATAACAGACTCCTGACAGGATGTCAGCCTTGTTGGCCTTCCACAGGGACTCAACCTTCTTGACTGCCCTCTGCCTGACTTTCTGGGTCCAGGGACTCATACCTGTTCTTTAAGGGCACCGTGGGAGGTGATGGGGGTCAGGAGGGGATTCTTTTACTCTTTGATCGGGGACCTGTTTCCATTCCTCCCCATCTACTTGGATGGCTCCATCTGCTTGATGACAGGAAGGGCAGGACTTCACCGTCTCCTGCTGGACTTCTTTTGGGATCAAAAGGGTATGACTCCCCCAGTCTATTTCCCTTTCACTCTCCCTAATACTTCTTAGCCTCTCCACTTCTTCCTTGAGCTCTGCCACTAAGCACAGCAAATCATTCACCTGCTTGAATCATATGCAGGCGTCTCTCACACTGTCCTCTGGTACTGACACCAGGCTCAGACACTCTGTGCAGCCAGACCTGAAAAGCCGGGTCCTTCCCAGGGGGTTCTGCCTGGGTTAGCAGGCTCCCCCTGAGAGCAGCAGCAACAGCTTTCGCTCGTTTGGAAACCATTGCTGGGTCGAGTTGAGTTGCTGAGAAAAAAAAAAAAAAAATACCCCCAGTCACACACCAACCTCATGACCCAGCAGAGAGAGCTGGCAGGGTGGCTGTGCCCTTCCTGCTCGCCCTGCCTGCACGAACTGCCACTCAAACTGCTGTGCCATGTCCTCACTGCTGTGCCACGCCCTCACTGCCATGCCACATCCTCACTGCCATGCCATTCAATTAAATCAGAAGTTTCTTTGATTTTTAGCAGCAGAAGTCCTAGCCATAAGCAGGGAAAAGTATATTACTTCTTTATCTAAAACCAAAATTATTGTCTTTAAAAAAAGAAAAAGCAGGTATTTGTAAAGTCAGCACATCAAAATATTATCTAGCTCTGGTTTTATTAGATAATATTTTTTTTTTATCTTATATACTTAAATTTGGCTCAGTTAAGCCATAAAGACAGAACTTAGGTGGGATGCTGAGGAAGCAGTTGTATCCTAAAGCAAATTTTGAAGGCTTTTTCCCAAGCTTTCCTGTAAAGAACTGGACTCTGAAGAGCAATTTCAGTCCATGGAAAAGAATAGACTTGCTTGGCTGTTTTTGTTTTCTTTATTAGCACTTTTAGATCCAGTAAAAATGAAGACTACAAGAAGATGAGAAAGTTCATAACAAGAATTGCTCAGGTAGCCTATACAGATGTCTGAGAGCATCTCCTGCTACAGTCCAGTGAGCAAAGTATTTTCTGCATAATTCTTTAATTCTCCTGTGAGGGATAATACTGCAACCCCACTGTCTACCATCTCCCATCTCCATTATTTTCTTGTTGGTGCAGGTAAAGCCTGTGTGAATCTGCACTGGCAAGAAATCAAACTGTTCAATTGAGTTTAGCTATATTTAACATAATCATTTACAGCAGATCTGGTGCTATATAGCACTATGTGCTATGGTCAAAATGGGTATTTAGAGCAGTGATTCCATAAATTGGTTCCTCTCCTGTGCACAATCTGTAGTTATATTCTAAGATTATAGTATTTTATGTAATATAAATACTATATAGTACTATGATGTTCTGTTGGTTCTAAGGATTCCTAACATCTTTCTGTTGCACTGAAATAAGGATGAAAAATGGTGTATTTGCAACCAATAGAACATGAAAACTTTCTGTTTAGTAGCATAATGAAACTGCTAAATCAGGGTCTTTAACACTTCCAAGCACTCCTAGTTCATCTTGTCTATCCTCCTCCCTCCCTCAAGAATGTGTACTGCACATATATGTATGAAAATAAACTTCCCCACTGGCAAGTAAACCCAAGAACAATGTTGCTAGCAGCTGTTGTGCTTAAAGCCCAGTTGAGAACACTGTTCCCTTATGAGCTCTCAATGCTCTTCTCAACATCAGTAATCAACATGCCAGGACAATGTATTACAAACTCAAACGCCCAGGCCAGGAGACCACAAAAGCTCCTCTGTCTTGTGTGGGGGAACTGAAAAGAGGCTTTCACAGTGCTAGAGAATATGTTGGCAGACTGTGCCAGTTCAGAGCCCTCAGTGTTCCGGAAGATATTTATGTACAAGAAGGGCAAATCTTGTCTAATCCTTGGTTCAGAAGCTACTATAACTGTTATTTTTTAAAAATGAGAAGAATCATATGTATGTGTTGAAGCCGACAATCAGATAATTACAGGCTGTTCAGTGACTGAGGAACTGAATAGGTCTTTGTGCTGCTTCCAGCAGGAGAAGGACATCTTATCTACTCTTACAAGTAAAAAGCAAGATCTATCCTTTAAAAACAAACATAAACCTGCTTCCTCCTATTTTAAAAAATAGCTATTTCTGTAGTCATTTTTTGCAAATAAAAAGTTATAAACCCAAAGAGTTTGATAACAATGGTAGTTTTTCTCAAAGATGAAAATAACAAGCTAATAAGCACCCAGTTCTTTAATTTTCACTTAGGTTTGTAACTTTCAAGTTGTTGGGAAGAATTAAGCCTCCATTGGTAAAATGACACCAAAGTAAAAACAAATTTTCATTGCATTTTCCATCTAAAAAAGAAGGTTTCTACTCGTTTTTTTAGGAAATTTTGTTAGATAGCAGTGGAAGCACTGACCAACAATATGTCAGAGAGAGGAAGATCAGCTTGACATATAGAATACTGTTTTTTGTAATTTTATTTTAAATGAAATTACATTCATTACAGCCCAGTTATATTAGCAGAGATTTAAAGAAATGTTTAAAGCTAACAAACTTGTATAATTAATCTCTTAGCTTTGCAATTCTTTTATCACTGATATTATCAGCTCAGACTAAACTTGTTCTTTTGCATTACCCAGATTCAAAATCAGTCATTTTAAAAAAACTAAAAAATGTCTAAAATTTCACTTTCCAACCTCTTATAAGAATAATAAAACAGCTGAAATGCTGTCATTAAAAAGCCACGTTGACATGATTTACAGCTGTACAAATTGTTGTTTAAAACAAGCATTACAGAATAAGTGATCAAAGCCATGCTCAAGATTTTAAGTAGTTTGCCCACTGCCCATAAGTATACTTTTCTGGCTAAGTTACAAATAAAAGCCAATTTGAAAATGTACTCTTAAATTCATCAGAATAAAAAAAAAAAGCTCAAGTTACTGTGCCCAAGAGAAAAGAGAAGGCCATATTCTATGGTGCATACTCATCCAGATTCCCAGAAATGCTACAGGTTTCCTTGTTTCTGATGTGCTTGATATTTGTCTAAGACCTGCACAGAAAATTAGAAAGATATCCTGCACTGACGAGGTGAACAATCTGCACGCTCAAAAAGCACTGAGTACTTCTGAGTAAGGCAACTGAGGCAAAGTATGGCTTAAGTGCAGTCTGGTTAAGGCAGACTATGTTTTTGAAGCTGTTTCTTCTTCTGCTTCCACTTCAAAGCACTAGTGCACTACAACATGTTTAAGAACTTTGGTTAAAGAGACGTGGTGGAGCTGGTTAACAGAGACAAATCTAATGGAATTCCTAACAATAAGCTAGACAGCCCCTCAAAAAAACCTTTGTCGACTTAATTTTCTAACAGCATGCATTCCAAAGCTCCACATGTATGTATGTGGAGCAAGCAAACATGTTAAGCACAGCTTTCTCAAAATACCCATCCCTTATTTGTCCCCTGCAAGCCACAGCTCACAGATGTGGATCAGTCATCATCTGAAATTTTGAGTATAGCAATATACTGGCCTAGTAAATCAGGTCCAGTCCTACCCTTGCAACAGATAAAGAATTATTCCTTTATCAGGCCAAATTCTGCACAATATTATGCTTACCTTAATCTAAAGGAATTTCTGTGGCATTAGTTCGGCTTATTAAGTAAAGGCAGAATTTGGCCCATTTTAGTACATTAAAATAAACTGATCCACAGCTTGTTTGAATAATCAATTGATTAAAGAAAGTAGATTTCTTTCTTTAAATATTAAAGATTGGTAGCACTTTCTGTATTTACTACCAGAAAAGCCCCACTCATCCCATTTGGTCAGTTTACAATTATCATTTATCCTTTCCAGTGCTAAGAATTTCTAGGTTATTCACAGAAATATATCAAAGTTTAAGAAAGTGTAATAACAGATGCATCATATTGTTTCATAAGCTTATGCTTAAAAATACTAGAAAGTAGCTGAGCTCTGATCATTCTTTGGCTTGAAGCTGGAGTCTCGTTGGAGAGATCAGTTCTTCCATTTGTTGGAGTCCCAAGCCAGGAACCAGCCTGTGAATGTTGGGGGTTCATGCCCCTGCTTCACTATTACGATGGGGGTCCCCTTATCTCTGCCAGAAGGATCTGTTTCAATATAGCGTTTGGCTGAATGCAGAGAGGAAATAAAACATGTAATATATTAGTTCATTCCTTTGGTATGAAAAATACATTAAAAGTCATAGTGAAAAAGCCCAGGGCTACTATAATACAATGTTCAATTAATTATTTCAAAGGCAACGAAATGATCAGGTAATTGCTGATTCTCCCAGCTGGCAGTGAAGGAATTTTCCATGAAGTTAAAACAGAAGGATTGCTATTCTGATCAGTTCATTGCCATACAGCTAGGTTTTGGCTCTTGAACAGGAGAAAGAATTTGCTGGTGCTGTGAGGATATGCAAGCTTCTCATTTCTCTCGTGTGAAAGCCAGTGTAGTTTCTCTTGACATCACAACATGACAGTAGCACATATCGGAAACACAGCCGGGAAACCCCAGCTGCTCCAGGCAAACAGATGCAAGCATTTTCAGCACAAACTATATCAGAACGACTCAGCTATGTGAAGTCACACCGGAGGTGACACACAATTTTTCAATCTCTTGATTACTTACAAACTTACTCCATGTAAGTTGTCTTGATTTGTTCTGCAACTGGAATTTCCTCTTGCAAATTTAGTTTAGTGGAGGGTGGCAGTGTAAGGACTTGCTGGCATTCCTTTCTCTATACAACATTAGTGAGGGTGCAGCTCAGTTAGGACCTCCTTTTAAATTCTTTCTCTTTTCAGTTCAGTTTCTTTTCATGGAGCTCTACTATATGTTTTTTAAAAAGCTCTGCAGCCTAGTAATGCTATATTGATTAATTTTATCCTTCATAAACTTACAGAGTTGTAAAGCACATTTAAAGGCAAAAATAATCATTTTTTGTATTAAATTCTAATAAGCTCAATAACACTTTTAAACACTGTAAATGTAACTAGATTTCTTCTACCTCACAATTTTGCCAAATTGATTTGATTTACCGGATTTAACAGATTCCTGTCGCTCAGTTTCATTAGCATCCTTCCCAATCCAGACAAAAACCTGCAAACAGAGGAAAGATATAGACCCCATGTTATTATAAGGAAGTTGTGTACAGCTGGTAAAGTACAAAATAGTTGCTTCCACTAGGAGAAAGAGTATACACTATGAAAAGACTGCAGAGATACATAGTTCTCACAAACCCCAACTGATGTTTTTTTCTCCATTTGAAAGACCGTACTCATGTCCTCTGAAATCTCACTGTTCTCTATGACACTGGAAGGCTGGACCTTTATGCATTCTGATGAAAGGAAATCTAATTACCTTTTCCATGGATGTCTTTTACAATTTGCCCAGGAAATTGCCCTTTGGTTGCAGGTAGAAATACTGTCTCTGGTTTGAGCTCTGTGTGCGCACCGACATTTGTGCCCTGTGATCAGTGCTTCCCCAGGCAACTGCTAGATAATGCACTGAAAAACCCAACAACCATAGCCTTGATCTGCAATCGCCCACACACACCCTTTTCTTTTTTTTTTTTCCTTTTTCTGCCCAGGATCCTTTTGGAAACCTGTTACGTGTCCCAGACTTCTATTCTTTTTACTTGAGTCAGTATGTCCCAGCTACTTTCCAACCAGGTGTTCTCCCACCTTACCCATCACTCCTTCCCACATGGGCCTTGAACATTCCTTCTCATTTCCAAAAACCTCAGCCTTTTGTTCCTTAAAGGTTAGGCTGAGGAAGACAAATAAAGCATGGGATCTGTGGCCTCCTCCCCTTTCCCTCCAAGAGGAGAGGAAGGGTAGAGAGAACACCCTGTGAGAAACAGATGTGCTCTCTGCATCCACAGAGAGTTTGTCTGTCATTCAAAAAGCTCTTCACATTTTCAGTTTTCAGTGAACCAGGGAAAGGATGGAGATTGTTTCTGTCATCCTCCACCCAGTTTCTAGCATGAAGAAATTCGTGTAAGGGTCTAGTGTTTGTCCTTTTCTCTTCTAGGACTTTTTGTAGGTGCTTCTGCAACATATATTTTGTGGCTTCTAAATACCTTTAATGCGATAACATTTTTTTAAAAAATTAATAAATTTTAGTGATGCACTATTGAGAACCCTTCCAGAACACTGATGGGACTTATACTTTTGCACGCTCTATTGGTTTAAATAGGAACTACCTAACATTATGCTTGGAAATTCAATCATGCATGTTCACACTAGCATGTCATATAGCTCAAAAAATATAGTATATGGTATAAATCAAAGAAAACAAAACTGCTTTCATTCTCACAATATGGTTTTTCCTCCCGTCTCATGATCTAAGTGGTTAAGAATAAATTATTCTTGTTCTCACAAAAAGCAGTGGTCAAGTACACAGCTCACCTGCTCCCAAACATCCAGCAACATGACATCATCTTCAGCCAAATCGTCCTGAGTGAATTCTCCAGGGACCTCCTCAATCTAAAAAGGATATTATGTTTTGAGGGTTTTTTTTTTGTTTTTAATGATTTATCAAGGTATACAATTTCGCACAGACCAAAGGTATTTGTAAAAGGATAAGTGCAAAGGCTAGTAAGCTTTTGGGGGATATTTCCATAGAGCATCTTGAACCAACCAACCAAGTGGACATCAGCCGATATATTCATGCATCTTACATTCATTAATAAGAAAAAGAAACTGCTTTGGTTTGCAGTGGGTGAGCTCAGTGATGAAATACACACACAACCAAGCTTCCTGATCACTAGACAATGGGACATCACAGCTGACTAAGCCATTGAGGATTAGCGCCCAAAGGCAAGGCAGACTGTTTGCTTCCTCCAAGAATGAAGAGGATAGGAGGGCAGTTCAATATTATTCTGTATGAGAAGGGGAGATAATAATGTAGCTAGTGTTTCCCACTTTTAAAGTATTGCCAAGGCTTTGGCTATGCATGGTTGTGTAGAAGTGCTAAAGGAATGATAAGCAGATGGTGCAAAAGACCTTCTTTTTCCCCACCCTGTGTTACAGCGGCCAGAAGGTCAGAATGGTCTGACCTGCCTCTTCTGGGACCTCTAATGGTGGTGACTCAGTTACTAGCGAAATGCTACAGGAAAGAGGGGATTTCTCAGAATTTGGAGGAAATTTAAAATAAAAAGCAAGTCCATAGCTCCCAGCAGACTATTAAAGGGAGGTTGGTTCCTATTACTGTATTTCACAGGGGTATTTTAGAATCTTGTTAGAAGAATACACTTTACTACTCTCATAAGATTTTAAAGTCCTTATTAAAGGATCCTGTTTGTTTTATCCCTTTCCAAATGACTGGGCCCTGCTTTAAGGAGACTGCAGATGATAGGCAACTATGTCCCCTGCCTAAAAATGAGTGCATCCTTGCCAAACAGTGACACAGTGTTGCCCTCCCAAAATACGGTAAGTAATTCAGCCTGAATCACAGACTTAATACCCACTGAATAGCTAGCTCTGGGTATTTCTGCCAAGGAAATAGGTCTTCCTACCTCCTTGAGCACAGGCCAACACCTTAAAGGCATAATTATACATCTTAAATCTCTGTGGAAAATTTCAGACTGCTAGGGATTTTTGGCAAGCAACATTTCTTTTCTTCACCACCGCTACCAAACATGTAAGAGGCAAGGCACTGGCCTGCACTTTCTCAGCAAATTGATAGCAATCTGGCAATGCTCTGCAAGAATTAAATTGCTCTTGACTGGGCAAGCACCTCATATTTTTGCATCTGCAAGCCTATAGTTCCAGGCCAGAGCAGGCTCTGCATGCAAACTTCTGCAGTATTAATTATTCTGCTCATCCATTGCATTTGAATTGTTTAAAGCATGAAATGTCAACTTTCTAGCTCTTGCCAAGCACAGCTAACTAAGCTAGATCCCCAAATTAATTTAATGTCCACTGAGGCAAAATATATCAGAAACTACAAAACATTGAGGAAAGTATCCTTCAGATACTTACAATAAATCTACCTGTCTTATTAGAACAACCATACAAGCGAGGGGGATGATCTTCAGCCTTTGTCAAGAGTTGGGATGAAGTCTGGTATTTTTTTTTACCTCCAAGTACTTTCCAGAATTCCTCTGAAATACACAATATATAATTTATTCACCACTGGATTCAACATTTTTTGGTTTACCTTGTTAGATATTGTTTCAGGAATCCTCAAACAATCTATTTGCTTTCTCAAAGATGAAAGCATTTTCTTACAGTGTTTCCTGCAGTTTTTCAAAATAACAATATAACTTGCAAATCTAGCAAGAATCATAGAAACATAAAATATTCTGGGTTGTAAGTTCCAGCATCCCTGGGCAAGGACACCTTCCACTAGACCAGGTTGCTCAGAGCTCCATCCAGCCTGGCCCCTTCCAGGGATGGGAATCCACTAATTCTTTGGGCAACCTGTTCCAATGCTTCACCACCCTCACAGTAAAGAATTTTTTCCTAATATCTAATCTAAACCTACTGTCTTTCAGTTTGAAGCCATTTCCCCTTCTCCTGTCCCTTCATGCTCTTGTAAATAGTCTCTCTTCATCTTTCTTGTAGGCTCCCTTCAGGTACTGAAAGGCTGCAATTAGGTCACCCCAAAGCCTCCTCTTTTCCACGTTGAACAATCCCAATTCTCTTAGTCTTAGCAATGTGCTATCTTTCTCCCCTCTTAGACACTCAGGGTAAAGAAAGGATCCCATTCCTCTGCAGCTCCAGCCACTGTCCTACAGACTTCCAAGGCATTGCATTGCTTGTGCATCAGCCAGTTCTGAACGGATCTCCACGGTAAAAGTCAGGTTGGATTTTCAAAGGCAAAGTGTGACCATATGCTTCTGCCCACAAAATACAGGACTGCAAAAACCATTGAGGCTGTATCACCACGCATGCTGTGTATTCTCAGCTGTCTATTAGCAGCCACGTGGCCTTATACTAACCTGGTTCCTGGCCTTCATTAATCTTAGCAGTTTGGCATTTAAGAATGCTGGCAATGTATTGAGCTCCTTGTTCCTCTTCTGTGTTTGCTCCTTTTCCTATCCAGGTGTAGCCAGAGTTGTTTGGCAGTTTGAGAACAAAGACATCATTGGAGTTTAGTGATGTTGCGTCAACGTCAACCTAGATCAAAAAAGAAATTCTTTTATTCTTCAAATTTTCAAATAATATAATCACTATTTTGAATGTTTACATAAAATGTTTAGAAGTGTTATTCAGCTATGCTTTTGGTCTTCATTTTTTCCCTAGTTTTATACTGATAAAAATTAGAGAAGAACTAAAGGTAACTGCCTGGCAGGGAAAACTTAGGACTGTTTGCAGTAGGAAAGACTATCTCATAAAATAGGACAAAGACTGTCTCCTAGGGGCTGCTGACTTCTTGTCTATTCCTTGTCAACTGACTGTCAACTGTGTGTATTCTTACAGTTTCCTCTGAACGATGTAGCTTGGTTGCAGCCGGTTACAGCATATTCTCTTTCGTTTATTAGATGAGTTGGTCACATAGAGCAGTGGATTGGATTTGGAGCTCTGTATTCTTACCAGTTGTAACTACCCAAAAAGATTAGTCAGAAAGGCTCGTGGGGAATAGTTGGTTTAATTAGCAGGTGACCTTACCTCCGCAATCCTAGTAATGGCTGCCAGGTTCCTGCGGATTTGGAAGAGTCGTGTGGGTGGAGCAGGTTTCTGACCTTCCTTCTTGGATGTCCCATCCTTGTAGACAATAAGTGGTTTGTTTTTGAACAAGCTCAGTAGATGTGGAGGCTCTTTGCCTTGACTGACTCGGATCTGTACACATGTAAAGAAACGCAATAAAAGAAACAAAAGGACACAGGTAGTTATTTTTGGTCTTTGTTGAATAGCATAGGGGATGTCAGCCAATAATGCTATGCCTGTCAGCCCAAATGAGAAGCGGTAAGCTGAGTTCTAAAAATATAGTTCCAGACATATAGAGTTAGAGCATTTGTGAGATTTTTTTGTCAATCATGCTGACACAAAGACAAGATTCAAACTTCTAACATAACGTTTAGCTAATTAAAATGGCTGCTAAGAAGAAAATTACTCTTTTTCAGAAGAACTGTAATTTCATAGTGTTCTATACAGCGACTTAATTCCCTGGAAATACTGTCTTGGAAGCTTAGGTACCCTGTATTTAAGCAGAAGAGAATGGTTATTCAACTTATTCATTATTTTTACAGGTATTTTATCTGCAAGAGAATGAAAAAGATGATCATAAATCTATCTTCCAGAGGATAAGACGGATGACAAAAACAGACTTCTATTACAGATGCACAAGATGCTAATGCCATGTAAAAAACCACACTGCACTATGAAGAACAACTGGTTTTAGGTCAGTGTATGATAAAAGTTATGTGAACACAACCATTAATTCTTCCTTTAACAGTACCACCCGCCAAGGTGGCAGGCTGCAACTCCCTGTCTTTAACTCCCAGGAAGAAAGGAAAAAAAAGAGAATGAGACATGCTGTGTAGCCAGCAGAGTAGGAGAAGTGGAGACCCTCTGTTGAGATCTGGGGTATCTGGGAGCCGGGGTGCCCAGAGGAGCAGCTGCAGCTGGGCAGGAGCAGGTGCTTTTACTTATTTCCCAGGTGGATAGATGGTCTGATAAGGATAACAGAGGATACATACACTCGTAGGTGACAAAGTGCAGCAGGATTTTACAAACAGGAAAAAAAAACCCAAACCACAAAAAAAACCCAACAACCCAAAAAAACCCGAAAGAAATCCCAAATTCCAAACACTGCTGGGTGAAACATATTCCTGCAAGCCTGACTTTTTAATAGTCATTTGTACTGTCGTGCCATCTAGTGACCATACAAAATAGCACACCTAAACCTTTCAAATAATGCTGATACAGACGTTAAGCACAGGTAACATATTCTATTTATTTGCATAGCAATGCACAAATACATAAATACATATGTGTGCATATATGCACTTACGTATACGTACACATGTACATATATATATATATTCCTAAGAACATTGCAGGCTTTAAGTGCTTTTATGTATCAAGTCTATTGCAGCTTTAATAAAGACTTTTTAGGCACCTTACTATTGCAGCTGTTAGTAGTAATATTGTTACTACTTTAGTATTAATATTAGCCATAGGTATGAGACAGAACCATATTGTGCTGGACTCTGTCCAAATATAGAACACATGGTAGGACTATTTCAAGCAGTAATTACCTAGAAGTGTTCTAATCCTTCCTTAATATAATTTCATTCATAAATCATAACTGATTAATGGCCAAAAGTATGGTCTGCCATCTGAATTAAGTGTACCTGGGTGGGTAGGGGAAGCCTTTTATTTTTGTATTTGAGAAATGGAAATCACAGATTTATCTCCTACTACCTATAAAGTCTCTGCTTTTCCCTTGCCATCTTACAGCTCTGTGAAAAGAGGAGACCTCGCATGTCTTCACCTACCCACCACTTTTCACAAGTGATGTTAAGGAGAGCACACGCTAGTCAAGCTAGGGACTAGCTTATCTCCTCATGCCTTTTAGTTGTCGATGTCCTGTGCTTTGCCTTGCACACCCCATTTCTGCACATAAGGAAGTGTATTTCATGGAGCTGCAAGCACTATGGGATGGGAAAACCCAAGTTATGTTCCTCACTGAGGCAAGGAGAAGTCAGACCCTGTTGCACAATTCCAGCAGGCTTTCCTGTTCTGGCAGTCATGTAGCTTTTATACCTCCTAGTTTTGGCCCTCTAAAAGTCAGGTGTCTTGTCTGTGCTAAATATCACAACTTCCACCATAATCAAAAGGAGACAGGGGAGCTCTCATAAGGCTATTGATTTGTCAGACAACTGCTTCGGAGCAAGTTGCCCAGGAGGATCTTATCATTCAGTCTTCATCAGCCATGCACAGAGTCTGTAAATCCAGGCAGGATTGAAACCTAATTTTTAAACAGTGAAAGTTAAAGGAAGGAAAAGGCAGTTTTAGGTTTCAGTATATCTGTGTTCTTTTGGACACCTGCATACAGAAAGGATGATTTAAATGGGAAAACTTAATTGACGTTAAAAGGAGCCAGTGGTGCTGGTCTTCATATAGACCATAAGCAATTGACACTTAAATTTAAGTCTTTAAATGCAACCTCTTCCTTTCAATTCTCATTGAAATTTGCATATATCACATGCTTTGTTGATGTTGAATTTTATCCAAAAGACACTAACCTGCACGGCCTGATCATTCAATAACCGATCCAGCTGAACAGTCAGAAATGCAGATGCAGTCAGTTCATCTTTTGTAGCATGTGCTCCTTGCCTGAGGAAGACAAGGAGAAAGGCAATGGTTAAGTTCAGTTTCAACATCACCCAGAGCTTATTCTGCATGACCAAGCACAGTGAACAATCTTGCACAAGGCTCTACTCAAAAGTACAAAAAGTGTATAAAATAATATCCATGTGCTGGAAGTCTGTGCAAAGGCAACCAAACATACCATGTGTAGATGATCTGCCCTCTGGGGTAAGTGTAGAGGATAATGTAACAGTCGCCCCCATAGAACTGTCCATATGTCTCAGGTCCCACAGGAACTCTGCCACTGCTTTCCACACGCCAGATCTGAGGAAACAGGGAAGTCACTGGAGAATGCTAAACTTCATCCTGAAACTCTTCATGAAGCAATTTACCATCTCATCCCTTGAGTGACCTTTGTTTACATTCCCAAGTGTTATAGAATAAAACCAGGAAGGATGCTTCATGAAGTAGATAGATACACCCTGTGCCCACCGAATGAATGAATGAATAATGACCATCAGCAGTGGATTGCAATATACTTTCCTTTGTCATGATGCTTTAGTGGCACACAATCACCTCATAATGCTATGCTGAACCTACTTCCTTAACACCTTAAGGTGGCAATATGACACGAACGGCTCAACATTATTATTCATCATAAAATTATCATATCATTTTGAAGAGGCATGCTACAGTCAAATAACAGGCAGATTTCTACAGCCCAGTTCAGTTGACAACCGCTCTCCAAAAACATACTGCTAAAATTGTACAGAAAAAAAATGCTTCAGATCTAAGTTGTTTTGGCTCAAACCTACGAACCAACACAAGTGTGAGGTCAGAAACCCAGAAAATGGACCAATGAGTAAGTATTCATCCCTTCTTTTTCTTCCAAAAACCCAACATGCAATCTGCATTCAAAAGGCCATGCTGATACAATGCCATGCCAGCCCTGTGTAGTCCAAAGAGTGTCCTGAAGTGGGATATGGACAGATCTAGAAAGGCTGTACAGTCACCTTTTTTTCTCCAAATCCAGGTTACCAGAGAGACACAGTAGGGACAAAGAAGGTTCCTCTAGAAACCAGATTGGATACATACATAAAGACATGTGAATTTCTGACTCCAAGGGCTAGTCTTCCCACTCCAGATTTCAAGCTGATATGAGCTAGAAGTTCTTCTCTAGGCTAAGGATCATGTTTAAAGTACATATTTATAAGGTATTGTGTAGAAGGGAGAATATATCTGCTGTTTGATTTCTATTGATGACTGGTACGTCCTTCATAAGTACAAGAACATAATCCAGCATACAGCTGAAAGAGATTCACTTTCTACTTCAAAGCACCTTTTCTGATGGTAGAAGTAACAATGCCACTAATGTAGTGCTACTCTAAACAACAGTATAAAAATTAAAACACAGAGTAGCAGCTTATCCCTGTAGTAGTAGCAGAACACATTAAGTAGATAGGATACAATTTAATACAACATAAAAATTACCTCTACTTTTCCTGAACCATCATCTACCATGTTATGCTGGGCGGCCATCTGTGGAGACTCATGTAACTTGGTAGCATCAAATTCAATCTGCTCAATTTTAGCCACTCTCTCTGTGACATACACGTTGCCAAAACCATCACTTTGATCTTTATCCTTCCAGTCTTTGAAAAATTGTTTGAAAATTGGCGTTTCACCTCCTTCAGGAAGGACTTGAATCTGAAATGAAGGAAGACACATGAAATGGAAGGAAAGTTACTCAAGCAGAAACTTTTCTGAATTATATGTTAGTGAAATATTGCTCTTATGTCTTTTATTCCCATAATTTTTATTTTTTTTCTGACTTAAAAACAAAGTCTTTAACAGAGCTCATGCTGCCCTGGTATCACCTCATAAACAGATCACACCTGTGTGTTGGCAGGATAATTCATCTGCTGTATGAATTGTTCAGCATTCTTCATGGCAGCTTTTCTCTCTTGAGGGTTAGCATCTTTGCCTGATTAAAACAGAAGGATAACAACACATGGGAAGGGGTAATGAGCTCACAAAACCTGCAAAAACAAGATGTCCTTGAGCCAGGTTCTCTTTGACATTGCTCTTTCCTCTTGAACAAACACAAGTGCTGAACACTGCATGAGCAAGAAGATTCATACGAAGAATATGGTAAATAAAGCTGCCATCCAGCACTGCTTTCACTTCCCTAGGCAGTGCCACAGTCCGAGTACTAGAAAATTTCATTTTGTCTGGATGGGCTGAGCAATTTACCACCACCCTTCCCTATCCATTGCTCCTTGCTCAGCCTTACTCAGTGTTAGCCATCTCTGAAAGTCCCTGTGGGATTACACTGTGTATCGGGGTCTGCATCCTAGCTGGCTGTCAGTGACTATATTCAAAAAAACTCTTAATCTGATCAGATGCTCCGATAAACTATACATTATATCCCATACTGAATGAGACTGTTACTGAAATAATTCACACTTCTCAGCGTAGTGGTCTGAAGATGCCCAGCAGAGATGATAACTGCAGTCTCCCGTGCAAGGGTGAGATCACCATCTAATCAGAGTTTATCACACATTATTGTTACTGGCAATAGCAAAGTGAGGATACACACAGGAACACAAAGGGCCACAGTCAAAGAGCCTAAATTATATTTTATTTATTTTATGCCTGATCCTGTTGGCTTGGTTCTCCTAGGAGCTGTAACATGGAGCAAAAATCAGGAATCAGGGATTCAGACAGACCTTAGGCCATCTGAGCATAACACTCCCAAAATACTTTCTTTTTAAGGATGTTTCCCTAACTACAAATGAAGTTTTCAAGCAAAATGCTTACAATGCTTCCTGGACTGACTCAAGAGCCTTGACAAGGGCATCAATAAATTATATGCTATTGCACGTGGTAAAACAAAATGCAAATGCCAAAGAATAATTAATACACTACCTCAGACTAAAAAAATAAAAGGAAGATATTCAGCACTGGATTTAATGGCAGCACCACAACAGACCTAATTCCCCAGTAATAGTATTCTTCTCTGGGAAAACATTCAGACAAAATCATTGTAGACACTACTACACACACTGATGATACCTCAGACAAATATTTACCAAAAAGAAAGAAGCATCAAAGTCTTGGAAAGCTCTTACCTTTCCACACAAAGATCTTCCTGGCAGCACCATTGTCCAAAATGAAGCACTCCTCAGACAAAAGCATAGCCATAGAGAAGGGGTTTTCCTCTGCTATCACAGAAACCTTCATGGATCCACTTGCATCTGACACCTAAGAAAGCAATAATTTCAAATTTAGATCAACCCTGGCTTTTATAACCAAATTAATTTCTGCTCCAAAAGTTACCATCAAAATCAGTTGCCAATCCTATATATATGGCTATATGAAATCTGTGTACTACTGGAAAGTAAAGGAGGCTAATGATTATTATTTTTTGTTTAATTTCATTTTACATCCAACAGAGGGAGATGTAGTGTTAATTTTAGGGAGTTTGCTGAGTCCCTGTCACATAACTTCTTTAAATTCATTTCTCTTCCACTTTAATTCAACTTCTCAGAGCTAAAAAATCTGTTTTCTTCAGTCCCTTCTATGTGCTTGGCTGAACTGGTGGATTTCCTGTTACCAAACCACACACACTGAAGCCAAAGAGACACGTACATGTTGAGAAACAGCACTTGATATAATAATAAACAGTCCTACACTGACACTAACAAGTGAAATACCTACATTTGTAACCTACTGTTCTTTAATTGAAAACTGTAATATAAAACCTGTTGCAGAATCTGCTTTATAATCTCTTCCACCACTTTAAGTTCATGTAGACCTTTAAAACCTTTTAAAATTCCCTCTTGTATAGCTGAAAAGACCAGTTATTGCTAGTGAAAATAAATGATTACTATTGTAATAACTTTTCTAGCAGTCTTTATTTCCTTTTGTAATTAAATATTAATTTTAAATACACCATTATATCTTACATTACAATGTAAGATACATACTATGATAAGATATATATAAGATACATATTACAGAAGCACAAGAAGGAAAGTAACACTGCACATAACAAATAAAAATCAACTATTATACCTACTCTGAGGGCTCACCATAGACCTGTCTCCTGCCTTTGGCACTCACTGTTATATTGCAGCACATTTAAATGTAGCTAATAGACCTCTGTTAGCAGGACTGTGTACTTAGATTAATTTATTACACAGCCACAAAAATTCCAGAGAGTTCTTAGGATTCTAAAGTTCATTCAAGCCCTTTTTTTTATCCATTTACATCTTACTACAATGGTCCTGATCATACACGCAGGCCTGCTTTTTCATTCCATTTTTTTCGCCTAAAACCCTGCTATAAAGATGTGCCAGATTTTTTGGGCATGAAAGCAATGATTAATGTGAACTAAACAAAACACATAGACAACTGGGACTAAAAATGGCCTTGTAACATTGATCACCTCACACAGGCTTCTTGTAAACTCCAGCCACAATTATGGGTAGTGGAAAAATCAGGTAAGAGGCAGGGACAGAGGTGGCTCCATCCTGCTGTGGTCTGTGGGATGCGGGAACCGCGGAGGGAGTGACTCATCCTCTCTCACACTTCACAGCAGCTTTGAGGCTACTGTAGCTGGCACCTAAAAGGTCACACACATGGGCATCCAGTAGTACTATGTGCTTTCAGTGTTGCCACTTTTTGGGCAAATCCTCCTTGCTGAGTGATAATGGGAAAGAGAACAAAGCACATTTTATACCAGTGAGATTCTTTGCTGTCACACTGGGCAATCTCATTTCATGAGCCAGAGAACAAAGCACTGAAGATAAAGGTCCAGATCTCAGTGCTAGTGAGAGCTGCTTGTAAAAAACGTTTTCTTGCAGTGTTCCAGAGAAAATATTTTTTTTTTTTTTTTGGGGGGGGGCGGGGGGGGGGGGGG
>JAYRBT010000082.1:27007431-27031845 GCA_036023395.1 Myiotriccus ornatus | reverse complement strand
CAGGGGGCGGGGGGGGGAGGAGGAGAGAGAGGAGGATAAAGTATTTTCAAGATTTCATTAGAAACATCCCCCTTTTCCAAATATTTTCTCATATGGGAGAATATGAATGAAAGGGGAGCTTTGGCAAAAATATAAAAGATGGAAAATAGAGGCCTGGAGATTGTTTGTTTTTCAGAAATAGTTCCATGGTGTTATATGTAGATCAGATACTGTTTTGATAGGTCCAAGAATAAATTTCATGTCTCTTCTGGGAAACAGCAGTATGCCTATCATAACTTTACTGAATATAACAAAAAAACTCCCACTGATTTAAATGAAGCATATATTTATCCATTTTGTTTGTAAGTAATTTTTCTGGCAGGAGCACTGTTCCAGTCGGTCTTAAACCATTGCAGGTGAGAAAGGAGAAATAGGGTATTGCAAAAAAAAGAATTTGGCATGCAAATCCCTTTGATTTTATACATATAAAATACAACATAAATGTCTATCTATCAAACTCTGCTAAGACTAACTAAATCATACATGACTACTAAAACTCTGACTATTTAAATTAAGAAGACAGGATGATTTAAGACCAGTTAATTCTTCTTTGACCTGCACTGAGTGGTTTATAGGCTCTGTTCCTGAGTAAACAGAAATGTAATTCATTTTTTTCCCTCATATTACCTGGGCTGTCTTGATTGACATGCTTTGAGAAACTTGTCCATTGGCTGCCAATCAACTAAAACAACAGCAGTTCTGTAAATGAAGCTCAAACTCCACATAGGAGGAATGAATGAATGCATGGTGTTGAGAGTACCTAACTATAAACAAACAAACAGCTTACCATATATAGTTTAGCGCTTCTCCTGTTTGTAATATCAGCCAGCTCATCATCGTCATCCCCGCACTCAGGAAGCTGTGGCTTGCTCCCTAAGACCTGTACAGAAGAATAACAAATTCAGTGCAGAGAGAGTAGGTGCTGTAGCATAAATACATAAATACTAATGTGTTGTCCCAGTAATCCAATCATTGGGATCATCTTTAATGTAATCCAATCTATAACCAAACTCACGGGTGACTTGTTCGCAAGCATATGGGTAATTTTTAAAAACTGAGTCAGATCTCCAGCAGCTTTATATTTGCATGATGTCTTTCCCACAGGCCATCTATACTGGGATAGGAAGTGATATATGGAGAAAAGCTTCAGAGGATACACACACACACACACACAAAGAAAGGTTTATGGGATCCTATTCTATGTGTGTGTTCATGTGTCTGTCTTCCCTTTTTCTTAACAGTAACTCCTAAACTGTCAGAAAACACATCTTACAATGTTTGGTACAATATTACTCTTAAAATGTTCAACAATACTAAAATTAAAGCCAACTGAGCAAAATATATTAGCTAAAATTATAAATTATTTCAATTAACAATATAAAATATCAGATTATGAGTTCAATAATCTTAAAAAATTCCAGATTCTTAATCTCATTTTAATGGGGAAAATTTATCTAGGGTCTAACTTATGGTCTGAGAAATACATTTTCATGCTCTACCACTAGAATATCGATTTTAATACTATGGCTGTTTTTCATCATGGTAGTTTTACACTATGGGCAATGTTATAACAACTATCACTACAAGAAATTTACAGAGGTTAGGTCAGTAGTCAGGATTAGATCCTAGTTACACTTTGTTAATGATCTTTCTTTAATGATTCATATATGACCAAATCCAAACGTTACATACAGAATATTATGGATTGCTATGCAATTATGTCCCAGAGTGAAGGTAGTAATTGATATGTCTGAGTGACTAAATATTAACATCAAGTACAAGGGCAGTGCCAGCCTTCCTATTAACTGGAGCATTTTATGTTTAATATGCTGTGCATTTGCATATAACATGGAGTCACATGCAAAAACACTGTAAATATTTGATAACAGGAAAGCCTGACAAAGCATACAGCTGCAAAGAATTTGGAAAGAAAAACAACACAGAATAAATATTTAATAGAAATCATCCATCTGTGGAGTTTTCTGACCTGCTAAAGTCAGTAAAACAGTAAAAAAAACCCTAAATTGAAATAGTCTTACCAAGTGTGATTGCTGCAGTTTAAGCTAAAATACTTTGGCTGTGACTCATTTAAGACAAGAGGGTAAAAGAGTCCTTTTAATAAAACTCCCAGAAGTCCATACTCACTAGTTCTCTGCTTAATTAGGTGCTTACAGTAAAAAACCCAAACAAACAAAAAACCAAACACTTTGACTCCTGATGCAGTTAAAGTCAGTGTTTTCCCTTGCTGTGCACATAGAATACCTGTGGCACCAAGAAACCTCTCTATTCACAGCACAGTCTAGGTGCTCCACTGTGGTGGCAATTAAACCAAGCAGACTCCATACTTTAAAAATTGGGCTTTAAAATTGGGCCCTGCACAGTTTAGATCACTGGCCTGACTTGTTTATGTCTTAAAATTGCATGTAGAAATGTTTTTCTGAGCTAGGTAGAGAATTATTGTCAGACTCAAGAAGTCTAATCTTAGGAAATCTGAATTCATCGGCACAGAGAGGGGTCAGAACCCGTTTTGTGCAGGTGCAGTTACAGGTATGAGATGAAGTGCCCTGAAAAGGGTAGAAACATTGTGGTTCCAGGGAAATCCATTCACAATACGCTAAACAGCACAGTAGCTTCTCTGGCCAAAGGTATCCCTATGCTTCAGCAGGGGGCAGAAAAGATAAGATTACTCATTTTTGTAATTCTTTTGCAGCTTCTCAAAGGAGCCCAAAAATAAATGGAGAAGGGCCTTGAGCATGCCCCCTTCTACTTCATTTGAAGTCTCAGTTGCTTGTAGATGCTGACATTCTGGTGAACCTTGTTAAGAAGGAATATGATGTGCTGCTCCTCCCACCAGGTGAGAAAATCCAGGACCTGGGAGGAGAGCTGTGCAGCCTACATGGCCATCAGAAAAAAGCCTTGAGCTGAATCGCTAGTGGGTACACTCACGTGTTGGTATCAAAACCCAACATGCTACAAGATAAATGACCTAAGGCCTGTGAAGACACCAATCTGTGAAGATATGCAGCATGCACTATATATACTCAATATATGAAGTGATGTGGTATGAAATACAGTCAGTAAACATCTGTATTGCCAGGAACAACTTCGGTGATTTCCAACATGCATTTGTTGCCAGTTTATCTTATAGACTGGAAGATAAGAGAGATCATGGAAGGAAAAATTCTGTGCTTAAACAGAAAAAAGTTTATGCTGAAAAAAAATTTAAGTTCTTTCCCAAAGAAATGCCTTCCAGAGAAGTGATCGTTTTTCCTTCTAAGCCAGGCTCCCGTGCTATGGCTGAGTCCACAGGCATTATGACAACTGATAATTTTATCAAGAAGATTGCAACACTATTTAAACAACACCTACCTAGTGTATTGGAATTGGGTTGTATCATTATGCAAGCATACAGCTGGCTGAGCTGCAGCTCTCCAGGGCACCTCCCTTTGTATAGATAATTCTCATGTGATGGATCAAAAAGAAAACAAATTATGCCAGCTGAGACTGCAGTGAAAGGTTCCAAAGGCTTTTCAGCAAGGTACCCCAATACAATGACTTGTATCAACAGATCATTTAAAGGACATTTGGTCTTCTGATCCCTATCTACATACACTCCTAGTTTCACACAAATCCTGTGGTAGCTTATCTACACAGGACTTTGCCCATATAATTCTGTACAGTCAGGCTGCTCCACTGGGTCTTGACACCTTATGACCCAGTGTACCGACAGCCCTAGGCTGACTCTCCTGGGTGCTCTGAGGTTTGAGACCCAAATTTACAAATATGCCAAGAATTCAGACCCACAAATCCCACCTACACACCTGAAAATAGCCATGCTCTTTTTGGTAAGCAAGACAGACTAGCCACACTCTTCCCCAGGTGTCCAACCATATCGGCAAACTTCAAACCTTACCTCTCATAAATACACAGGTGCACTCACAGGTCTTGAAATGTCTTTTAATAAGAACATCATTATATTATTATTACTTTTTTTTTTTAATTATTCACTACTACAGTAAAAATAACCTAAAGAGTAACCAGAGGTCCTGAAAGCATATCCATGATGCCCCAGATTCTTCATTCTTTGGGCTTAGCATTCTTCCTTGCAGCTTATTTCCAAACCACAGAGACTCTTCATATCACTTCATCTTATCTGTCCTTGACAGTTTAAAATGTCAAACCACTCCTCGCTCTCTGTTTATCCACCACAGAGTATCTATCCTCTCCCCACCACTGCTTCCTGCATGCAGTTTACCAAGAGAAAAGCATGAGCAACACTGGTCTCAGCAAAGGTGCCCACAGGCATAGTGCCTCTATTCTGCAGTGACTGCCACTGTTTACACTCTAACCTCACGGTATATCTGAGGGGTTTTGACCACTCAAAGCTTCATCTGCTTCACAGCTGTTTCAGAGTAAGACATGCCCACAGCTGGCTACAGCAGAGCCTACCTTGCTTTACACAGCTACAGCCTAATGCCAGCTGACCCCTCAGTGAGAGCATCAGACTGCCGAGGTAGTGATGTTTTGGCAAAAGTATTCATTAACTCCACACCTTTAGATCTTTAGATCTTGTTTGGGGGGGATATAAAAGGAAGTCAACCTGCATTAATTTTAAAATTTTTGGCTAAGTTTTGTTACACCTTTGCGTTGGAACTCTTAGGTTAGCACAAAAATATTGTAATGCAAACCAGTGGATCGACTACAACAACTGCTCAAGTTCACTCTTGTGGTAAGTGCAATGTAGCTTAACCTGCCTGCAAAACCTGTTTCATAATTGCATGTGCACGAGCTCTTCTCTGTCAATATCTGCACCCCCTCAGAGAAATGCAAAACACAGAATCACTGTTTTTACTCACAAGTGAAATTTCACCCTTAAAAAAGAATAGAAGAAATCATAGACAAAAGGTTTCTAATGTGAAGGAATGTGACAAGGTAAATAGCAAATATTGTCTTCATAACTGGGGAAGCCAGCTCTGCATTTTAAAATAGTTGATATTGATTTAATGGGAGCAAAACGTTTAAGGAGTTCAGTGAGGCTGAAAATCCAAGCAGGAAAACAATACTTGAAGAACACGTCAGGTGAAGGTTAATTAAGAGAGAAAACCAGTTTTATACAGTTTAACTTGTGTACACTAGCACTGTATTTGAGTTTCTTCTTAATATAAACAGTTTGGATTAGGTTTCTGGGTCTGAAAGTGAACTATTTGTTGTGGCTGTGATTCCAAGTGTCAGATCACAAAACCACTCAAACTGTCCTCTTTATATTCTAAGAGCAATAAAAAGAAAAGCAAGAAATTTAACGAGCTTAAAGCTGTCTAGATGGCCTGACATTTTATTACTTAAAACTTCTGGAAAACAATCAGGGTTAGTAGCTCATCATTTACTTTCTTGCATGCTCTGACATAAGCAAGTATATCCGGCTCCACAAATTCAAGGTATACATGTGGGCTGTGGCAGAATAAATCCTCCATGCAGGACAACACATCTGAATGAAAGGCACAGTTTGAACTCATTGGCAGATAAAAGCTTAGATTTTTATTAACCTTCAAAGCAGAGAGAAGTATTACAAGGAATGTTTCTCTGAAGTAAATATTGTTTCAAGTATCTACTGCAGCAGCCAGTAAAAGGAAAAAAAATCCATCACAGAGAGGAAGGGATGAACACAATGCAGGCTAGTAACTCCCTGGCTGACCCTGGGTACCTATGTAGAAGATCATCAGGCAAAGGTGGCTTTAGGGCTTCATTGCTAAACTGGCAAAAGTTTAATTTCTAATTACTTTAGCTTACTGGTTCCTCTGCCAGAGCACAACCACTGGTGAGGATATTCTGGGCAAGCCAAAAATTACTTTTGACATTGGTCAGAATAGCCAAATATGCATATTTTATTGGTTATTGTAACCTGGAACTCAATCTGAGCAAACATTCATAGCCTTACAAAAATTTACACTCCCAACAGGAAAAACAATTTATCCTTTCACTGAACTCCCAGGGTTTCTGCCTGAAATTGCCTCTCTCTGGCTATTCCAGCAACAAAAGATGTCATTACATGCTCACCTTCAGCAAATGACCTCCCAGCCGTCTGAACACAGATTGAAAATAAGAAGGAAACAGCCATAATGCACAGAGAAGTCAACAAAAGGATGGTTTATATTAACAAATAGTTCTGGCATGCTGTTGATTTCTAGGGGTTTACCACCTAATTGTCCATAGGACTTTCTAACATTAAGGTCCAAACCTGATCTGTATGAATTCAGATTGCTACAAAACAGCAAAACACATCAGTTACTCGTGGCACTTTTGATGCATAAATTGTGGTCTACATTTTTAGCCAGTTTCTGTTGTCTCAGGAATTTCAAATGCAAATCATAATTTTATTCAAAGCTCTATGCTTAGCTTCCTAAAAATAGGGCATTAGGCTTTGGCAGCTTTTCATACAATATTTGCAACTTTGCATGTCTGTCTGGGATAATTTGAATACAAAACTCATATGTTTACTCACATGATAACAATATTCTGAAATTAATTTTCTGCTCAGTGAAACTGGCCACATATAACACGTTCACAAAAGAAGTATCTAGATCAGTCATGAGAGTACAAATTCGATTTTTTCAATAATTCGTCTCTGAAGTAAAACAAGCTGCCTTCTGTCCTGCTGGGACTGCACAGCCGGCAGTATCTATTTACTCTGAGACTCGGTGTGCATGAAATGAGCTGAGCCTACATTATCGTCAAATATCCGGTTTTTAGGATGCCTCCAAGATGAACAGTGATCCCACACTAAAGAAACCAGGAGGATGAATGGCAATGACTATGCAAACACAGCAGCCTTTTTGTAGCCATTACTGCTGTTGAATGAACATGGAAAATTGAGCTGCTCAGTGACCTGCCTACCTACAGCAGAATTAAAAATGCACTAAGCAATTTTTTGCATTTATACTAATGCTTTCTACCTAAAGTTTTAATCTTACTCCTTTGTTAAATCCTTCTCTGATACCAACAGTAGTATTAAATATGGGAACCAAATCCTGCAGAGACTTGTACATGTGCTTGAGAGGCCCATTTTTTCTGCTTTATTGGGACATAAATTTAGGCACACACAGAAGTCTTTGCAGCTTTGCAGATCTCTGTCTGAAAGCCTTGTAGACAAAATATGTGCTGCATGACAGTGCGTGCTTATGCACTGGATAATAATGAAATAAATAAATAACTAATGCCAACAGGGAACCTCAGACACAAAGAACATTTATCTGATAAAATCCACAAAACTCTCAGCTTTTCACTCCTTAAGTGCCTCCTGCTGGGTATTTGCAGAGCCACCAGACAGACTGGTCCCAAGGCTGTGGCAGGCTGGACCACAGCAATACTGGAGTAAAAAGAGGAGTATGACAAACACTCCATGGAGCCTGAGCTGAAGGCAGCAGCCACAGACCCCGCTAGAAAATCAGTGCTCCCAGGGGATGCACAGCAGCTGGAAAAGCAGCAGGCAGCTGTAACACACAGCAGCAGCAGGGTGAACAGAAGGAGCTGCAGCAAGGTTTTTCAGCACTCGGTCAATGAGATAGAAAGGTGAAAAAAAATCTACCCGAGGCAGTGGAAAAGTTTTCCCAGTGCACCACTGGCTGTTTCTACAAGCTCAGCATTTCTAGTCCCATACAGCAAATAGACCAGGTATGACAGAGGATCTTCTCTGGTATGACACCCAAACTCTTGCATCCAAGACAGAGCACAGATTTGGACCTTAATGTTTAAAAAAGCAAATCAGGGAATACTTCGACAGATTTTCTCTAATGTCTCCTGCAGATGCTTGAAATAAATGAAATATTTATTAGTACATAAAAAAAAGAGAGCGCTTAGCTTTTCTAGGAGATACATCCTGCTTGGCTCTCTGAAAATAATTCCTTCCTGCTAGTTTAGGTGCCTTCCGCTAACTGATTTCTGTCTATAAGACCCTACACCTCCTCAAATTTTGTTTAAAGGAGCCAAAATGTTCAACAAAGTGGCTATGATTTACAGGTCTCAAGAGTTAGAATTTGCAGCACTGATTACTGCAGTATTTTAATCCATCTTAATTTACCTACCTCTTAGTTTTTACAGGTAAAACCAGATAGTACCACAGGTATAGGGAGTTATGTAAGCAGAAGACCTGGCCCTAACAACTTGCTTTGCAGTAAAAAAATAATTATATTTACAGATTCCTTCAGCGTTACACACTCAGTGTTGGTGAAAATATTGAACTGATCCTACAACACATGGAAAGCTTTCTTCTATACAGCTGTTCTTCACTCTTGACCAGATGTGAGAGGACTTTTACTCCAGTCTTATATGGACTGGACAGAACAACAGTCTGTGCATATGCAGACTCCTCTGGAAAAAAACCCCAAACTACAAAATTTTCCTCCCTGAGCCCTTCCTTGCACTACAGAACTTTCACTTAAGAAACTTGAAAGGCAACCTTGTGCACAGATCCCCGTTGCTCTTCACAGGGGCTGGGATGAGAGAGACCTGCAGGAAAAGAGGGAAAAAAACCCATATTCCTTCAAGGTGCATTTGTCTCAGGGAGATGCAGGATTCCAGGAGGATCACAGCTCTGAGATTTTTATACAGCAAGGAAAATCTATCCTTTCAGATCTTCTCCATGAAATTCCCCTATTGCAAGGAAGGACGTTTAAATAAGTTCAAACAGCTCCACGTGGAGATAACTGCTAACAACTCTTGTCTTTTTCCTGGTCTTCTTAATTATGCTCATTTAATAACTGAAAATTGTAGTACTTTTTCATCAATAGATTTCTTGATAGTCTAGCACAGAAAGGAAAAAAGACATTACAAACTCCATTAATATTCAAACATGTAATTAGAGGATTATAATCGACTAACGTGGTAACCTTGCAAGTGCTACAGCTGCTGAAGAAGGAAACATAATAAAGATAAGTGGTTTTCTAACTCACAAGAATGCAAATGACATGTTATAATTTGACCACAAGCACCTCCAGAAAATCATTAGGATCTTAGAAATTCACTAAAATGCGTAGTATAGAAGCAACTTTCCTAACATAAGAAAGGAATTTTCAGGATTTTCAGCCATAGTAGAGCTGTTCATAAAAGATTTTGCTTGTGCCATGCAGTATGATACACCTGAACATTTTATTTTCTGAAGTTAAATTTGTAATGCAGGCATTGAAATTTGTATTTAAAGACTTTAATAGAAGCCTGGCTTTCAGATGTATTTGCCACCTGCAGCTTCTGTTCAGTTCTGTGTCATTTAAGTACCTGTCTTTAAGTCCTCCTTACCAGCCTCTGCCACTCTCGGGCAAAACTCCTGATTTTCTACCTGGGTGTAGGGAAAACACTGGGTCAAATGCTCAGCTGGGGTAAGGCAGCAAAGCTGTACCAAAATCCAGGCTACAAATGTTTTGTCCAAGTACAGGCTGTGTAACTGATTCCTTTAAATGCAAGTTACCATCAAGAAAAAGGACTGTCCTTAACGAAGGAGATATGCTCAGTAAATAGAAAGATTGCCTGGTTTTGACAGCTTGAAACTGGTATTCTGAAGGACGGTTTGTACTTAGTATGCACATTCATAGCCCATCATAAATTTTAATCAAACAGTGTAATGATTAATAAACTGCCACTCCACAGACTGGACAGGTGTTGCTGTGAAAGGCGCACAAGCACGTGTAGGATTTTTCCCCGCTGGACTACTCTTGAGTTTGTATCCTACAAACTCTTACTGCTCAAAATGACCCAAATTCTTGCTGGCACCTGCATATATCCAAAACCATTCCAGTGAAGAAGCATATTAGTCTTCCTGAGGAGTAAATCTGATCCACAGTTTCAAAGCAGTCTGCAAAAGCTATTCATTTGAGCAGTCAATGCAACTATTGATAGAAACCACAGCTAGCAGTTCTGCTATTTTCTGTGTATTAGCTTGCTAAAGTCTTTGCATTCTCATGAAAATGTAGTTAACTTCTCTGAGTGCCTGCATTACTGAGTCTTTGCACTGGCAACAAGTACAAATTCCATTGTCCTCACCCGTCTCTCAATGCATTCATTTTCTTTTTTTACATACTGTTCAGAACTGCTTCTGCCCTGGGACTGAAATCCATTTCTACTATTCATTTCACAAAATTCCCTGAAATCATGTCCATTCTTTTCCAGATGTCTTAGACAATAAAATACTTTGGTTTACTTACTTCCAAAGCCATATTTAGGACTTCATTAATGTATTTTTCATATTAAGTATATTCTCGGCTGTGAACAGGTCAGGCTGGACCCTAATAGTTACATGCAATTCAAAGCTTATGAACATGTCGCATTTGAGTAAAACTGTGTACAAGCTACATGACTAAGCAATTGTTTAACCCCTAACAAACACCTGGAGTTTGTATCCCACAAAAGATTAGAATAGACTATTATTCTAAGAAGTTACCCCTCCTCCTCCTGCATCACCCTCACTCCCACTGTTCTACTCCTCTGTATATAAACCAAACAAACCTTAGCATGATGAGCTCATAATACAACCAAAAGTAAGGGAACAAGAAGAAGTGCAAATGTTATGAGAGCAGCAAGAGCAGTTTTTGCTTTTGCAGAGTTGTGATGACAGATCCTGCTCTTGCAGGCTCTGGGAAAGTAGCAGGTACCAAACCGATACCTCCACCGGTGGGGCACACGCTGCTCATTGAGCCTTATGTAATGATCCATGTGACCAGAGACTGCAGGAACCTGCTCAGCTCCTCCAGAGAAGCATGCCCTTGCACTCTCACGCCCACCTATGCTAGCTGCAAGTCAAAGCAAGACTTACTTTTTCCAAGCTACCTCACTGTGCTCCACGCTGCCCTTGGAAATTATCTTTGGTTTGTAACAAATGATTTTTAAGGGCTTGAATTTAGTAAGAAAGGAAGAAGTGATCTTGCTCTTCTGTCCTTATGGGCAGACATCTATCAAGGTAACTGAAGGTTTACTGGAGCTTGACATTTTCAACGTTCGCATTATTGGGGTGTCTAGAGAAACAGCCTCTGTAACTTGCATTTGCAATGGGATCTCTGTATTGCCTGTGCTCTTGGGATTTTATCCTCAGAACTGGACTGGCACTGTCTGGTTCTACCAGTCCCTTTTCAGTGACGAAAGTAGAAAGGTGTGACTGGCTGTAATATGATCAAACCATTCACGCATGGTATTTATTCACACCATAGGCAAAAACATTCATCACTGAACACAATGGCAATGAAGAATTCTCATGATTAAGCATTGCTTAGGGGCTTTAAAGGAAAAGGAGGGAGGAGAAAGGCTGTGTTATCAGAAAGGAGGAAGAGGTTCCCCCTGTTGCTCAATATTTACAATAACTGAATATTTACACAAGTATTTTATGAGAGGTCACGACCCACCTGTTTTAAGGCCACTAGAAAGCTAACAAAACCAGGCACACGACAACTGCAATTGCTGAGTAAACTGAAGTCGTGGCACTTTCTGTTTAAAGGCAGAGAAGTAATTTCAAAGATGAGTACTGACATGATGCTTCATTTTCTTGTGGTTTTACACCTCAGCCATCACATTTCTCAGGTTTCATTGTTTCAAACATGTACATCAAGAATTACAAAAATAAAACAAAAGCCAAAACCCTCAGCAATAAAACCTGCAGCAATCACATGGTATAAAGAGCTGCAGTTTTAAGGGAATAATTCGCAGGGCAATGATAAAGCAGTTCTACGAATCAGACTGATTTGACTGCAGAGAGAACAGAACTATCTTGAAAAGTGTTAGCTTGAACCTGTCATAACTAGAAGGCACAAATGCAGGCTCAACAATTAGTTTAGGTAAAACTCAGTCTATCCTACTTTTTCATTGGCTTTTATACCATACAGATTGTCACAGCTGCCTGAGATACATAAAATGTATGGCAAAGAGATGAGTCTACGTAGACAGAACAGTATTATCAATCTAAAAATCTTTTAGGGTATCTAATATTTCAAATTGCACAAATATAGGAAAAC
The DNA here is from genome assembly GCA_036023395.1 of Myiotriccus ornatus. Classification (NCBI taxonomy): domain Eukaryota; kingdom Metazoa; phylum Chordata; class Aves; order Passeriformes; family Tyrannidae; genus Myiotriccus; species Myiotriccus ornatus. Next base: position 27,019,819 of record JAYRBT010000082.1, on the reverse strand, counting down.
AAATATACTAAGACTTTCTCTTCTGCTCTACTTCATCACGATACCAGATCAAGGGGTTGTCTGAGTATGCATGGAGGACTGGATGTTTTGTATCTTTCCCTTGGGTGACTCAGAACTGAATTTCTGCAAGCACCTTCCGCTTGCTGTCCAACTACAAAACTTCACAGATAAAAGACACTTCTGATTCCTTGTTTCTCCATCAGAGTGATAACAGAAGCACAGGTCACACATTCATTGGTCAAACAGTAGGTAATAACTCCACTGAAGAAAGGAAGCAGAGTGTAATGAGTCATTGACTCACTCCGCTTACCACTTCCCACAATGCTAAATAACAAGATCATGGGAAACTATTTTTAGCTTCTCCAGTTTTGTCCTCTCTTCAGAATTACAGCAGAGATTCCAACTACAGTTAGAAAGTTGTCTGTCCTAAGCCTGGGTACCTGCTACTTTGGCTGCTCTCTGAGGTCTCAGTGATCTCAGGCATCTCTTGGGTGTCCAAAAACAGTGCTGTGAGAGCTCTGCTTACCACTGCAAGCAGTCAGATGGATAAGCATCAGTGTCAGCACAGTGGGCCCAAGGGGGTCAGACAGGGCTAGCAACTGACCGTAGAGGGTTTTGGTCACAGGCTATCCTTGAAACCACTTATTTAGTTTTCCTTTAGTTTAAAAGAAAAAAAAAAAAAGAAAAAATGAAGTGTAGCTAGCTCTAACCCTAACATAGTCAATTGTGAGCTCCCAAACTGACTCAAGCATTGCTAGACCAGTTTTTGGATTGGTCCCATGCAGGTGAAAAATTTCCTGTAACACAATTAGAACATTCAGGCCTAAGATTCGGCAGAATGGGGAACTATTCAGCTGTTTACATGTGAAAATCGGAGCTGAGTTGACGTCTGGTGAATTTTATTATGGTTTGCAGTGACTGTGGAGACCAGTTAGAGCAACAGCAGCAATTTGTCCCAGGCGGTCTGCTTAGTTTTTTAACTTCCAGGGCAGCAACCCTATACAACACTGCTTATTTAAACCTGTAAGTCAGTACCTCACCTAAACTGCAAACGCAGAGGTGAAAGTAGGTAGATTTAAATACCTTCAGTGTGCTTGCACAGAAAGCCTTTGCCTCATCTTCACAGTCAGACTTCTAGTGATTCCTGAAGCATCTTATGAGAACTTCTGTGTACCCATTGCAGGTCTAAGCTTTCCAGACACGCTGTGCTTCCTGAGGGTAAGCACAGGATGGTTGCTGTGCGTTCCCAAGTAGCCCCTGGTCACTACAGCAGATGAAAAAAGCTCTTGCTGCTGTCAAGACTACTTATGTACCCAGCTTCCAGTCACTCTCCCTTCCCATGGCAAGTGAGCTGCATCTTGTTGACCTGCCACAGCAATACACACAGTCCTACAGCATGTTCCAGACAGTTCTCTCCTGTGGGCAAATTGTTCAAGCAGTGCCAGCCTGTTCCCAGTTCTTGCTAAAAGTGGTTGTTGGGAGCAGGTAACTTGTCAGACTGGTTTACCTCCCGTGCAGTGCCACAGCTCCCAACAGGAAAGGAGACTGGCCAGGAAACACCACCTCATCCCAGCCATGGCTGCCTCTGCTAATCCTCTAGCAAGACAGATGTGTGGCAGGGTTAGTTCAATCTGCCTCTGTGGTGGGGTGCAGGCACAGAAGTCTTGCTTGTCTGGCTGGGAATCACAACTCTGTGCTTATGGAGTAGGAGTAAGACCACTATCAGCTCTTTACGTTGGTACTCACAGTGGGTATGTCAGCCCCTGCCTGAGCACATTAACACACTTCTACTCGTGCTGCATGACCAAGTTCAGCCACTGATGTGGAAGCAGTGTTCTAGCTAACAGGAAGGGGAACAATTCCTGACCTTTTTCAGAGGAGATAATTTTACGAAATCTCACTCTGATTTCAGTGGCATACTGGATGACAAAATGAATATTTAAAGTACATAATTATTTTCCCTAGAAAATAAATCAACCTTTTTCAGGAAAGATGGAGATGCCAAAAATTGATCCTTCCTGACGTGGAGGGAAGAAACAAACCCAATGTTAACTTCAGAGCAGTTAGCCCGGCAATGTGTTGCAGCAGTTAAGAGACAATTTTGTGGGAGCAAGGAGAAATCCAAACAAAGAGCACCAGGAACTGGACAGAATTTGAGCAGGAATAGTGATTAATAGGTTTTATATGTTTGTGAGGTTAACTACCCTTGTGGCTTATTAGCAGCACATTTCAGAGCTTGTACTGGGACAGCCACAGCTGAGCTGCAGACCTCGCTATGCAAGCAGCACTTAAAAATTAAGGCTGCCAAGCATGACGCAGACTAGAAGGTAAACCTTTACTGCAGCCATACTCAGTCAAATTGGGCTCATTACAATGGTGGCAATAAAAGCAATGGACTACCCATTTTTGTTCCCTCTATATTCACAATCCAAAAGGAAAAGCAGAAACTTCTTCATATACTGCTGTTCAAGTGAAGAGAAGATTTACTCCCTGATACAATAACAATGTAGGATCAAACAAACAGGATCAAAACGCAACCTTGGTGTTTTTCCTGCTCTTAATCATGTTTCAAGGTTGCTACAAAACAACAGTTGCACACAGATGAAAGTCTGGCAAACAGATGCAGGAGCGAGGCCAGCACATCCCTGCTGCTCAGAGCCTGTGAGGGGGCAGGCAGTTGGGCTCCCAATGGCCATCCCTGCAGCTGGGCTGTGTCCTTGATGTGGTGGCATAGAAGTCTGACTTATCCGCATTGCACCTTAGCCAGACTAGAGGTGCAAAGTGTAGCTGCTCTGATCGATGCTCCCACCTCACACATTAGCTTATCAGAAGCCTGGTGCAGAGCCTCCAGCAGTAACCCCAGGATGGGCTTGGCAGTAGGAGCTGGTGCCAAGGGACCATGCCAGCAGGGTCCCACAGTGCCACCCTGGCACAGCTGCAGCAGGCTGCAACCCAACACCATGATTCCAATCAGGAGCAGAAGGTTGGGCTCTAATTGTCAACCTGTGCTCTTTTCATAAAAGTTAGAGGTGTAAAACGTGCCACATCAGAGCCAATGTGAAAAGTCTGTATAAGGAAGTAAAAAGCCAGATGGAAGATTGTTTATTTGGGGTTTTTCACCCCTTCAAAAATCCCCAGTGCACTGGTGCCACCTCCCCTCCTGAGCACAGCCACATCTGTACTCACACCCACAGGGGAAAAAAGTCTTTGCAAGCACATGGACAGAGCATTCAAAGGGGTCACCACAGCCAGCATGGCCACAGGCTGGTGGCTCAGCACCTGGACTGTTTTGCTGCCCAGGCAATAACTAGTTATACTGCATGTGACAATACTGAATATAAGCACCACCAAAAGTAATACACCTGCATGCACCACTAGCATTACTTCTTGAAGTTAATCTGAAGTACAAGACTACATTCTAACTGTACATACTCCATTTTACTGAAGGACTCCTTTATGATTCTGCTTCCCTCTTCTTTCTTTTTAGAGAACAAATGGCAAAAGCTTAATTTAGGGCACAAACGATAAGTGACAATGCTTTTATTACTATGTGGTTTGCAAAAACTCAGTGTTTGTTAATTTTTCAAGATTTGAAAAATCTTGAAATCTTTCACTCTACTTTGATCAGCTCAGTTACAAAATCTAAGATCTATTTTTAAAGTAAATGGTTAGACTTTCTAAACATACGAGGAAGGGGCTTACTAGGGTTTTAGAGGCTAGGTGCATACAATATTGGAATACAAGTGGGTATGCAAAGCAGTGTGCTTGGCCCCCTGCACCAGCATGCAGTTTGCTACCTTTTTTTTTTTTTAAACTTTCTAGACACGGTAATTCTGTCTTTCCTTATTTGGTACCATCCCAGCTCAAAGTTCATTCCTCACAGAGTAGACAGTGTCAGTCACCCTACAGCTAATTCAAAAAAACAAACATTAAGTTATTGAAAAAGTACTCTCAGATGATTAACTATCTCAGACTGAAACATCCAATTAACACTGCTTGGATAAGGAAGGAAAAGGTATAAACTGGCCTACTACAGCCTACGTCTGTCTTCCTGTAGTCAACCCAAACCAATTTAGCTCCTGAGGTATAAAAACTTTTTTATTCATAGCTATGTCAGCAACTGGTTTGCACATTACAGTACCTCTATGAGTCGGTCTGGTTCACTCCCTTCTTCCACAGTAATTAATTTAGACCTTCCATTTCGTTCATTGTCCCGAATGCCAACAGCAACCTGAGTAGCCTTCAGCCGCTCGTATTTATTGCATGATGAGCCACACCACTGATAGATTTCCTAAAATAATGACATGAAGACACACATTAGCAATAGGATTCAACACAGCAAAATTATGAAACTTATTTAATTAATAATTATCTTATTGGATCTAAAGCACCAGAACATCAGTGAAGCTACGTCTTTCAGAAATACTTTCTAGAAGAAACTTGCATTAAGTCACATAAATACTTGTCGAATCTATGACATAGTCTCAAACTGCACCAGGGGAGATTTAGGCTGGACATTAGGAGAAACTTCTTCACAGAGAAGGTGATTTAATATTGTAATGGGCTGCCCAGGGAGATGGAGTCATCACCGTTCCTGGAGGTGTTTAAGGAAAGACTGGACATGGCACTTTGTGCTGTGGTCTAGCTAATGTGGTGGTGTTTGGTCAAAGGCTGGACTTGATGATCTCAGAGGTCATTTCAAACCTAATTGATTCTGTGATTCCATAATATGCGAGTAAGCTGCTGACTCAGGGACCGTCCACCCCAGCATCTTTGCCATCTTTACAAGGAGCATCTCAGACACTGCAGTAGCAGCTCTTCATGCTCCGGTGGCAGTAGCCCCACCAGATATCATTCTGTGGGCCTTTGAGGCCTTCCTCTCATCTGACTGAACAGGTAAGACTTGCACATGACAAGGGAAGTGCAATTCAGCCAAAATGGAGCATAATCCCAAGGCACCTCTCAGGAAGGAGAGCTACTAGAATCAGCCTAAAACAAGTCACCTAATTCAGTCACACCAGTGACATCAGTTCCCTTCCCTTCAGACCAAGGACCTCCAGTTTTGGCAATTCCCATGACTCATCATGAACTCAAAATCATTTCAGAATAAAGAATTCAGACTTCAGTCTTGATGAAAATTATTACCAAGAGGCAGAACATAAGCTGCAGAGCCACTGAAGGCTGAGCTGCAAGGAGCTACTCAAATGAAATTACTAATCTTGGCTGGTTGCTTCTCCTGGAGGAAAGCGATTTGATTCTTCACATGACTCCTATCAAATAGCCCCATTAGTAGAAATTTCACAGTAATTTTTAACTTTAAAAAAGTTGAACTGGTTTGTGAAATTCAAATAAGGATTTAATCAGAGCCCTCACTAAGTTACTGGAGGTTAGTTTTACAATGCATATACAACTGTATAAAACTTAGATTTGAGATGAAAACGTGTTTCATTCAAAAAAAGCTTTTTAAACTATTTCTGCTGACCACTATTGTTCTTTAATACTATTTGAAATAGTGGTTTGAGACAAGCAAGAGATGAAGTACAGCTTCCCAATACTAGCAGATGCAAATTTTTAGGAGACAGCTCACATTGATGCAATTTGCAAGCAAAAACAATGCTAGTTACTTCCGTTATTTATTCTTGATAAGATTGGACACACAAAAAATCCCCACAAGCTGAGTGATATCACTGTTCCCTGCCAAGTTCCTTTCCCTTCAGAAGCATCTTCAAAGATGAAGTTTTAAGCTTCATCAGAATTACACCACCAGATTCCCAGAACTGTATCCCTTTCAAGTAGTTTCATTCTCATCCTGGCCTACCTCTTACTAATTGAGCTTATTTGCAATTACATGAGAAAACCGGAGTCACTAGAGATAGTGCAGCAATAAACAGGAATTCTTTATTTCCCACAATCTATAGAAGCAATAAGGAAGAAAAAGAAGTCATAATAGAGAACTAGCTGAAGAGGTCAGGCAGCTATTGCCTTATCTCACTGTGGATGCTGCAATTCACGGAGATTACTCATTCAGCAAGGTTAAAAGTTCAACTTCAGCTGTGCCCATCAGCTTTCTGTAGGTCTTTTGGCAAACGGCCATGCAACCTCAAACAAGCAGTCATATCTACAAAAATGAATAGTGATTGATGTACTGACAAAACAGGATATCATGAAATTACAAAGACCTTTACTTCTTGGACAATAAATTCGCATTTTCTTTTCTTAGCATCTACACGGTGCACTGCACCCAAGCTACCCAACAATCACAGTTTATTCGCCCAGTTTGCCTTCAGTCATCACGTGACTAAACTGAGCTCTCCTACAGTCCACTGGCTCTAGGCTTCAAATCAGCCTGAGGAAGGGGAAAAAAGAAAAATCTATACTAATGGACTTCAAATTTTCAGATTTGCACATTTCATTATTTTCCTTATGGAGTCCACATTCCCACAAAATAAAGTAGCCTGAATAATTTTGTCAAAAACTAAAATAAATATGATTTTTTTTATTAGCTGTAACTTTGAGAAATCTTATGTTGTAAGACTTTCTTCTGCTCTACATAACCCCCTCAAAACAGCTTGGATCAACAAGTAGTGTCTGGAAACATCCTTGATCTGGATTTCACAAGCTCCATCTTTCCTCATTATTTAAAAAAAATACTGATTTTAAAAGCTAGAGAAAAAATAATCTGATTCTCTTCAGCACTAGAGAATAAAGACAGTATTCTTTATTAAAAGCCTGAAAGCTAAACTTCATGTACTGCGTGATCTAATAAAAGGAAATGAGCAGCCACAAGTCATGAAAGTGTCCAAAATTACATAATAGTTTACTGTATTTTCAATGAACACTAAACAAATCTCTTAAGCATTCAGTACTACAAGCTTTCATGAGCTTAGATTTCATTAATTTTGTCTTCTGAAGTAAAATCGTCTCATTTTGTAATGTATCTAATTTTGAGGCCTCATGGTAGAGAAGCTCTGCTGCATATTTACAAGTTTGTCTTCCTGATGTAACTTATCCATTTCAACTTCTAGACCGATTGGGTTTTTCAACAATTTCAAGCCAGAAAAAGATTTTTAGGAGTTACAGTCACTTCTTGACAAGGTTAATATTTAGATCTGTATTTACCCGAAATACAGTCAGCTAGTTATCTAACCATGTCCAACAGACTACTGTGCTTTTGGGTTGTATTTTATTATTCCTGTATTTATTTTTAGACATATAAAGGGTTCAACTACAGCCAAAATATTAGCTTTAGCTCACTCAGTGCTTCCACAGTTTCTTAGCTGTACAACACCTTCACTATTTTTAGGCTTGTTTTGCTAACTTTATTTTGAATGGGTGGGCTGCCAAAAAATGTTTCCATTAAAATGAAAACAGACTTCAAGTGTTCACTCACCTCAGAATAAAAGGAGCTTCATTCATGAGTAATTCCTGTGCCAATCCCAGCTTATTTTCAGAAGTTTGTATTTGCAGTATTTCTTTTTTTAAAATCTCTTTAACAGAGTTTGAGAGAGTTGCTATGGAAGGAAACTATTCTGCCACCTTTTATTAACAGTTATGGATATAATTATGCTTGTCAGATTGCAATGGGACAATTAACGCTGAGGGTGAGAAAATGTTATAGTGAGTAATCACAATGACCACCCTAGAGCTCCCTGAGGGAGGTTGGGAAGCTCTGTACCATGACCACTGTGGTCATAGCAAGGTCTCTCCTCATCTGCGCATTTTGGGGACACAGTTTGGTCTTCTAGTCAGAGTATCAGAATTCACTGCTCCTACTCACAGAGCGACAGAATATGCAGAGTTGGAAGGGACCCTCAAGAATCATCGAGTCCAACTCTTAGCTAGCCCTGCACAGGACCATCCCCAAGAGTCACACCATGTAGCTTCTGGCCCACAAAGTGACCTTAAGGAAGTCACATGATATTTCTACAGCTCATTAAAAATGACCCAACATTTAGCTTCTATACAGAAGTGTGCAGCAGGATGATTATGCATGGCTCATGTAACTCTGAGCAAGAGCACCTTGGCACTTTTCCCTGTATGGAGGGGACTGTGAAAGTACACCTTCTGCTTCCTGGTCCAGCCCCAAATGGCATGTAGAGCAAGAGAGGGAAAAACAAACAAAAAAGCACTCATTTCAAAAGTGACATAAAAACCAATTTTCCCCTTCTAAACACATAGTCACCTCAGTATTCAACTGGCAGTCTGCTTAGTTTGGAGGCAAATGAAAATAAATTCTGCATCCTGATGTCTTTTCTGTGGACATTAGCCAGGACAATGACAACAAAACCCAAGAAGTTGAAATCCATGAAGAACTCATTTTTGCTCTAGTTAAACATGTCTTAGACATGCAAGTGGTTTAGATTTATATCTTTTTTTAAATACCTGCTAATTTCGAGACTCCTACTGTAATTGCTGATTTGCATTCTCTTAAATTAAGAGACATTACAGACATTATAAAGCTAAACGAACAGATTTCAAAACTCTAACTTGAAGCAAGATTGTGGTGAAACTTCAAATTTCATAGAAAACAATTAAATGTTTAAGAGATTTGGTTGCATTAATCTTAAAATATTTAAACAAAAATTCAATCTTTCATTAAGGAAAGCACATAAACTGGTGTGCCTCCATTCACTGCAGGCCCTGATACACCCTAACCTGTCCACCTTTGACTGCATCTACACCAGAATGTGCTCCCAGAATGTAACTGCACCTCAAATGAAAAAAAAAGAATAAAAATTACCACTCTTAGTTGAGAGACAGCTAAATCTATAGTGTGGATCCTGTCACATCAACATAACATAATGTATGCTGACAATGTATGTCAGTCAGGACGCTGTATTCTGTTCCTCTGAACAACAGCATTAGGAGCATGAGAGGCTCAGTTACAAAGCAGAAGGACTTGGCACAAAAGAAAGGCCTTCAGCTAAAACTGCTCACTCCTGTGAAACACCTTACTACACTAGCTTTACTCATAACAAAAGAGCTAAAAGCAAGAAAAGAAGGTTTGTAACGTTATAACTGCCTTAGTTCATCTCTTTGGCTCAGCTGCTTGTGTTCAGAAGCAGATCAGAGTCCAGACAAATAACCACATAATACAGAAAGCCACTGTAGTGGTTTCGCAGCAGGTAGAAGAAAGGCCAATGAGGTTTGTAAAGAAAGGTGGGTCAGAGAGAAGTTGTGATGTTGGAGTGCCCGAAGGACCCAGCACTCCTAATGCTCACCTCCTGAGGGAACCACAAAAAAAACCAAAACAGCAAAGCTAGAGTCAGATGGAACATGCATAATACTGGCAAAGCTTTTATACATATGATTCTACTATCAAAATAATTGGGATGCACTCAACTGAGACTCCATTCTGTTCAGTCATTGATGAACAGCTGTTCAGATAAGGCATGAGTTAATTTTAGCTGAATTTTAGTTCTTCGTTTAAGTCTAGTCCCTTAATTAAAGTCAACAGGTTTAAAGGAATAAAAGGCCAATACAAAACACAAATAAACTTGAAAAAAAGTTTACAAATAAACTGCAAGCAAGAGAAATGTTTCCAATGTCCTCAATTCCAGGTATTTGTAAAACAACTGCATATTACCTTGGTGTTCATATTTCAAACGCTAAAGTTTTGGAAATAAAACAGAGCCCTAAAGCAAGAATGTGGAGTTTTAAAGTACAAAAAAGTAAATCAAGGAAACAGCCCACACAGTGGGGAAAATAACTAAACTGTAAAACTGAATAAAAATTACTAGGATACAGCACTTTTTGTCAGTTCATTGACATTCAGGTTTTTTCTAGGAACTGATGATACATATTAAGAAGAATATTTGAATTCAACCGAGTTAACATAGCCTTCTGAAAGCATTAGTCTTCTTAAATTATTCAGTTTTTTTCATGTCTTGATTGTTGAATTGTTGATACAGGCAGGGAGAAGAAAAAACCTCATTTCACATATCCATCAAATCTGCCTTTGATATGTGTTGAAACTGTAATACAGTGAACCATTGAAAGTTGTGGAGTTTTGATAATCCAAAACAAACTCTGAATTCATTCAGCCAGAATGCTGGTGAAGCCACTGTGAGCTGGTCCTAGTATAATTACAATAGTGACTTTGTAACGAGTCCTGGAGTTTCCCATTTGACTCAAATGGAACAAATTTTCAGACTAAAAATAAGTCAGATATAGCAGAGTGATGCAGTTAGTACATTCATTTTTCCTCTCACAACTCTTGCTAGTATGTACTAAGAATACCACAGTGCATTAAAGGGTGAATGCCAGAAGGGTATTAATGCTAGGTAACAGCAGCTCAATCAGCAAAATATCTGGATTTCCTACAACATCAGGAAGTAAACCAGCTGAACCAAACCCCTGTGCAAGAATGTTATGTCCTGTCCACCTGAAGCTTAAGGGATGGTCTCGGTCCAACCATTTTTTTGTGTACAAGTGGGGGTGAGGGGAACCTTTCCAGTCCATAGAGTATGAAGGAAAAATCCATACTCTGAATACTCTAACTGAAGCGTGAGGGTGGAAGAGGGCTTAATTTTTTTTTTTTTCCTCCATCTTATGGCTTTGAGACTACGGCAATTTCCAGAATGCTGGGGTTAACACTACTAGAGTTGTAAAAGTAATTGGTTCACAGAATTACAGAAAAATTAGGTGTTTGCTTACGAAGATACACATTGTATAGATATGACCACAGTTTAATGCTGTTAATAAGTCTATAAGGTTAATAAAGAATGAAATCAGTTTAGTTCTTCAAGCTCTGCTACTTGTTTGGCAGCTCCCTGCTACAGTATGAGCAATAGTTTAACTCTCAGCTGGGGGAAACTGGGGAAGAGGTTAGTTGTAGGAGAAATATGTGAATGGAAAAACATGGAAAAATTACCTGAGTCAGTTGTTAGTGCTGGAGAAAACAACTAGAAACCTGAAGTGATGAACTGCAAAATGCAAGAATCTACTCTTCCAGTCCTCTTTACACCTAAAGTGACTTTACTAAATGAGTTAATACACTGATTGCGAATTGTTTTCTCTAATGGAAGAGAAGCAAAGTCACCTCAAACAGATAATGCAGGGAAGAAGGCAAGGAGATCAGAGGCAAGCAAAACAACTGTGCTTAAGGTTGACATGTGATGCTGAATCACACCCCACAGTCCTAATCATGAAGCAAGTATCTGTTCTTTTAGTCCTTTACTGTTAAAAAGGAGAAGTTACTTTTTTTTCCTCTAAACATAATTTAAACTACACAAAGTTAACAGCTTTCATGAAAAGCAGCTGTCATAAAAAGCCAGCCTGCTTGCTTAATATATTTTTTCTAGTATTTGTGCAAGGCAGAAATTTTGTCTTCTTTCGACATACCTATTATGTCAATAATAGTTCAAATAAGAAGATACTGACAGATACATGATCACAACAGCTCTATTCAGTTTCATACTTTTGAGTTCTAACATCATAATTTTAACCTGGATTCATGGAGGCCTTAAAAAGTACATGCACTGATTGCTAGATAGCACAAATTGTTTATAAGAACACTGCAGGCTCTTAAATTTCAAACCAGCAACCTCTTGGGTGTTTATAGATCAGTTTATAAGCACTACTATAGGAATGGGAAGAATGGACAACTGAGTACAGTTTACCTTCAGTCTTCACTTAGTTTGAGCTAAAGTTATCACCTCATCATCTGCATTCTTCCTTGGCAGAAGGGTAATGTCTCATCCACAGAACTTTTATTGCACTGACAAAATTTTCAATTGCAATCAGGCCCAAGCTCAAAACTGACTGGTAGTTATCACACATCCCTCCTCACACCCTTATTTTAGCAACTGTCTCTTAATTTCTTCGAGGAGGCTGAGTGGTGCACAGCCCCCTCCCTGCCCTCTGCAGCCACTTAGCTCATGGCACTGCTGCTGCCTCCCATCAAGAAGTCAGCCAGACAGAGAGAATCAAGTCTCACATTTTACAAAGCTCTATCCAAACAAATGCACAGAGGATATTTTTGCTGGTCATTAAGGATACAACTTTAGACAGCCTTCATACAGCAGAGCTTCCCAAACTGAGTTGGGGAGCTTTCAATAAAATCAGCTGATTGCTTCATGTTGTTTTATTGTATTGTTACTCCCATTACTTCTGGTCCATGTTTTCATAACTACACAAATTATCATTCCAATCTCGGCATTCCAATTTTGTAAGTCACCAGCATACACCAATGTACATAGAGTGAACTTCACAATACCGACAACTTTTCTTCCCACTTTAAACTAAGAAAATTTACAAAAGATGAAAATCTTTAGCACATCTTATCAGAAATATAAATACATAGAGTATATTTACATATGCATCTGGATAAATACTAAAATAGCCTGTGAAATTGTGTGTATGTTATTCACTAAATGTCACAATGATT
>JAYRBT010000082.1:26970676-27007142 GCA_036023395.1 Myiotriccus ornatus | reverse complement strand
TTACATATGCATCTGGATAAATACTAAAATAGCCTGTGAAATTGTGTGTATGTTATTCACTAAATGTCACAATGATTCAGCTTTTTCCTCACCTTCTGTGGTCACATTCCATGCATCTGGAGGTAAAGGGGAAGTACAGAGCAAGGCCAGACAGTTTATTGCGGCCAACAACTGTCAGACCCATCCTGGTGCCTCAGATATCAGGAATAGTTCAGAACAGGATGGGAAGTGTGGCAGAAGATAACAGCTTCTGGGAGGACTTGAGCAGATCTCTGCCAGGACAGGACACATTAACGAGCACCTGACAAAGTAAGGTGTGCTCTACTCCAGGCCTTCTCAGCAACTGCCCTGCACTTGTCTTTCCTGCCCTGTCCCAAAGGCTCCGTCTGGGGAATCCCTGGGTTCATTAAAGAGGTGTCATGGAAAACCCTTGTAGAAAAAAAAGTAAATCTTAAATCAGGGTCTGGCACTCCAGGCACTCTCCTGGATCATGCACTGTACAGGAATATCACTGTATTGGCCAATACTCTCAGTTCATGATGTTACAGAAGACTGCTTAAATAAAAGGCTTCACACATTACCCACAGCTAATGACTCCCCTCGTATCACAGACAGACTTTTCTCTGCCTTCTGCAGATGTTTTCTGTTCCAGGCAAGAGAGTTCAAAAGAGGCAAGATTAGACCTGGGCAGGGTATTTGAAGATCTGTAAATGTGGTTTGGTAACAGATCAACCAAGGGTGCTGTGTGGGTTGTGCACATGCAAGACACGCCCATGGGATCCCAACCACATTTAAGAGCAGGGTCAGACTCAAAAAAGAGATTTCTCAGGTCTGTTGAAGGGCTGCAGCTTTTTGATTTCCCAGTGGATGGGAAGTCTGCATTGCAGTCAAATGAATGGCACTAAATATGGCAAGATCAATTCTTGTTCAAGAAAAAAAACACAAAACCAAACGAAAGACAGTTACAACACTATTTTTTAATCTTATTTCCAGCCAAGGTTTGACTCTGATATCAAACTCTGGATCAAGGCAAAGTAACTTGCACAGCAGTATTTGAGGTCAGGCTGAACAGGGCTCTGAGCAACCTGATCTAGTTAAAGATGTCCCTACTCATTACAGGGAGAATTCGACTAGATGACCTTTAAAGGTCCCCTCCAACCCAAAGTATTCTATGATCTAGGTATGAGGTAACCATCAGAACATGAACTGTAAATATGCAAACGTAGCTAGAAATGCACACAAATACTTTTTACTTAAAGCATTGTCCCATGAGGGAAACCTTAGTGACCAGTAATGATTTTATTCCTGATCATTATTACCTCTTGTAATTTTCCCTCATCTGTTCAAAACCATGGGTTTAAAATACTGCAGTAATTGAGCTCAATGGGAAAACTGAAATGATTTTTCCTTATATTAGATAAGTGGCTTGATAAAATCTAACAGGAAATGGACTGCACAAGCAATTTTGCAGTGCCATGGAGGCCATCATTCTGGTCAGTTAAGAGACTGGATAAAGTAAATCTTGGAACTTCATCTTATTTGACATACAATAATTTGATATTAAAAGCACTGATCATAAGCTCATTATTTTATGCAATTACTACCCACTATTCTCAGATAATGAGTCAGTAGTGCCCTGCAATAAATCCCAAGACTCAAGAGCAATCCTATTTAAGATTACTTATTTCAATTATTAAGTAAAGGAATCTACTTGAGCCAAAATCCTTTTCTTTTTTAAATGACCCTTAAATTCAATTAAGAGGTTCTGTAAAAAGACACCTATTTACAATGGACCCATCGTCATGGAAAATTTCAATCTGAAATAGTTATTTCGGCTTGAAATATAGTTCATATAAAACTTGCTCAATATTTCCCCTGTGACAATGTATTTTCTACCACACACATTTATCTACAGGCATTTTGTCTTCAACTATGTCACACGTTGCCTTTTCATCTCCCACATGCATAGTCTGGTTTATATAATAACCTATGATGAAGTAACTACAAATGTCTGGATGCTGAAACACTGTTTACCTTAACTTGTTAATACATCAAAGAAAAACCATCCCTCTTACACAACTGACACAACAAGACCAAGAACTGTTATTAGTCATATGATTTGACTGACATTTCCCATAGAGTAGATTAAAAAAAAGGATTCACATCTAATCTTTCTTCCTATGAAGGCACAGAGTTGCATTGCTGCTTGACCTCTGTCTTGTCAAACAGGAAGTTAGAAACCAGAGTGATGTTATACTAAAAAAAAGAAAAAAGCTTCCAATGTACAATCAGCATTAGATAAAGACTCTAAAGCCATATTACATTTAAATTGTTTAGTCACAGCACTCTCAAATCTCACCAAAACTGACGAACCCCCAGCTATACAGGTAACACTGCAATACACTCACAGGGCACTTCATCAGTATCATTGCCATGTCTCCAGTGTGACCTGAGTAGCTGTTCTAGGTGAACTAAATAACTGTGGCACAAGAAGGGCCAGGACAAGTTGAATTCATGAAGTATACCCAGTTTCACAGGGTGTCCATGGGAGGTTAACTCCAGAAAACTCATACAGCCTGAATGCAAAAGCAGCATTTTCTAGCAACATTTAGTTCCAACTCTGCCATCTCCCATGTGTTAACTCTGAAAGGGAATAATGACTTGAGCCTTTTTTGCAAAGTGACATAGAGAAATAACTCTGGATACTGTCCACCTTGCTGTTTCAGATTATTAGACCACACTGATAATGGAGGAACAGAATAACATTCAAAAAACACTGGCTGATGTTTCAACTGAAAGCTGTGAATCATAATAAAAATCAAAGTCATATTGGTATCAAGTAACTGTATTGATTATCTTCAACTGTCACACCAGGGGATGTTTTTCAGAGGAAAAAGCCAAGTGTGCAACATGAGTTCAGAGGAACTCATCTCATTTTTCAAAAGGTCAGGGGAACTCTGAAATCTAGAAGCAGCTCACCATTTCCTTGACAAAAACTACAATTAAAAACAACTGCAGATACTATTTTCTTTCACATGCTTTCCATTTTATACACATGACATATCAGGTGTGGGAATAATTTCAAATTGGTAACTAGCATCTAGTGTGGACTACATCCCAGATGCTACTTTTAGTATCAAAAAGTCTTAACATGTATTCTGTGGTGACAGTACTACAGTTCAAGGCATCTAAAGCAAGCAAAACTATCTTCTCATCTCTGTCCATATTCTTCTGTGCTGTCTCTACTTGCTTGCAGGAGAAAGTCTTGAAGCAAATGATTGCTCCTCAAGTGAACTCTTGAAATATTCAAGTAGTTTCATAACCACTTTTGCAGCTATTTCTTTAGGGTGAATTGTCATGATCAAAGTTTTATACCTGTGAAGAAATGCTCTTAAGTGAAGGTTGAATTTGTGTTTTGCTCTGAACACTGGCACTGATCCCACTGACTCAGTAGATAATGCCAAAGTCAGAGTGGACTTACTGTGAACAGCTTAAGCTATTCAAACACCAGTAATGAAAAATCCCAATTCCTTGAATGGCAGAGACCTATTTCTTGAAGGATAATCTGTGCATACTTCAGGAAGCATTTAGGGCAGTTTCAAACCTTTTAAGTTGTGTGACAAACTGATTTTGTAAAGCATATTCTTTCTGTCAGTTCACATGAGTGACTAAAATGCACAACTGATTTTTGGGGATAATTCACACCTTATCAGGGATGCTGCATCTCTTCAGTGTGTTTTGCTCTAGGAAACACTTACAGTTCCAAGGTCAATAATGAAACAATCTCCTTTGTTGAAGCTGGTCCAAGCCAGGGGGACTTCTGAGGCTCTTACAACTCTCCGGCCCTTGATGTGGAGCAGCCTCTGGGCACTCAGATCATTAGTAACAACATGATTAAATCCAGAGGCAACACCACCTGCCTGAATAAAAACAAAACAAAGCAGACAGCTTTATTTCAGTTTGATATCTGCAAACTTACCTTTTTTTTTTTTGCTACAGATGAGGAGCTAGCAGAGGAAAAAAGTTTATGCAGCAAGAAGGAAGCCCAAAATAATCTACTGTTGATAATAATCTAGTATTGACCACAGACACGACCAAAATTGCTGCTGATGCTGAACTCTCAGGTGAGAACTTTTAGCCAAGGGAGCAGATGTCACCCTGCTTCAAAGGGTTTTCAGATAAACAGGGAAAGGGAAAACACAGAATTTACAGCAGTCTCTTGCATCCTGCAGAGGATGAGGTAACACTGAACTGCACTGTTAGGACAAAAGTCAGTAGGTTATTGAATAAGGACTGAGGAAAAGCAGAGAAATATGCAGCTCCTTTTTAAGTTTTCCAAACTTGAATCTCAGAGGTCCAGGTGGTTTTAGTCCCTGGTTATGTGTAGAGGGATGGGTAATTGCACAGCGGCTCTGTAATTCTACGAAAGGAATATTTGCAACTTAGGAGTCAACCTAGCAAGGAGTACCAAACTGGGAAACCAAGGAGACCAAATTGGTGATTTATAATCTATTAAGCATAAACATAATCCTGTAAACTAGCTTGGCCATCTGCCTCTGTGAGGCAGTATTCTCCACTCCTCCAGGAGACCCAGACCTTGGCCTGGAACAGAAACTGTTTCTTGAAATTACAAATAAAAATAAAGTGTTAAGAGACTGGGCAACTCACTCTTTTATGCAAGCAGAGTTAAAAGCTTCAAATTGGTTGTGTAGACTGTGAGAAGTTACAGACCTCCACAATGGGGAAAAAAAGGCTGACTGAGCCACATTTCCTGGAGCTCCTACTATGGGGAAATTCTCAGGAGACACATTAATTTATTCTTAAAGAAAACCACAGATGCTGCAAAAAAATTCCTTTCAAATATTCAGCTTCTGGAAGTGACACAAGAACGGTGACACTACCTTTTCAAAATATAACATTTTTGGGAGTTTTTTTAATCTACCTTAAAAGAAACAACAAACTGCAGCAGGACTGCAAAAGCACCATTTTTAGACTCGAGTGAGGTTTTGGGTTTTTTACACTCTATTCATGTTTCTAACCACTTGAGCACACTGAGTTCTGCATTTGAACAAAATGGTTCAGTCTACAACACAGAAGTGGTTTCCCCAAGATTTAATACCTCCCAGACACAAAGAGTCCCTACTCTGAGCTCCCTTAGACACACTACCATGAAATCTCAGGACAGTTTTATTTTGGAGAAAAAAATAATTGGGAAAGGTTTTCACATATCATAAGAGGCACTGGCAAACTAGCTGCTTCTTTCTGTACAAGCACTGGGACTCCCATAGTTTAAGATGGGTAGTTCAAATCTAAGCCCATTAAACATTAACTAACAATTTTTATACTCTCCATTTACAGTGAAAAAAATTTTATTTTTATGTGGGGGACAATTTTACATACAATTTTAGAATACATTTTGGCAGGAGTCTTTACCTTGTATTTAATTCCTCCTTTGAAGTAACCCACAAACTCAGTAGATTCATATCCTTGAATTTCTCTACTCTGCACAGGCTTTCCTCCTAAATGGTCATCCATTTGAACAGCAAAGATAGCTGCAGCTGTGCTTTCATCCTGGGTGCATTCTTTCCCTGAAATAAGAGGAAATATTATGTCTATAAAGCATTAATATAACTTGGAATTCTGCTGGATAAATTGTTTCCGTGACAATCAGGCACTGCCTTCAGCAGGTTGTACAGCCAATGTTTATGTGGTAACAAAGCACTGCATCATAACCTTGTTCACCACCAAACACATCTTCCAGACCATTTCTTGACTACTTGTAGAACTGCATTTATATTGGGGGGGTCTGGGGGGAAGTGAAAAATAGCCAAGTTTGTCTTCTCTGAGCCTCATTAAACAAAAGAATATTTCAGTTGAGTTTAGCATGGCAACTGTCAGCCATAATGATTTGGCGACTTTGAGTTGAAGTGCAAAGACAAACGAAGGTCATGTCAAAGGACTGTCTGGTTGGCAAACTGGATATTTATGCTAAGAGCAACTCACTAAGCTATAAAGCCAAAATAACTCAAAAGCAGTCCTCTTCATACAATAATACAAGCAAGATAGTTTGCCTGGTACAGCTGGGAGAAAGAAAAGCATCTGTGGGGCTCAGATATTTGCTTCATGAGGTCACACTTTGTTTTGTACCTTTCAGAGATTAGCCTCCTCTCCGGACTGTGGCAAAATGGACTCTACCTAATGTGCTGATGGCTTAATCATGCTGCAAACCAGGCTGTATATTAAACCAAAGCTTTTAACATGTGCTTATACATTTTCGATTAACATTTTCAGCAGTTTCGATTGTGTCAAGGAAAATACAAATAGGTTCAACTCTAAAAAAAACAGGCTTCTCAAAAACTTCAGAAAAATAAGGAAGAGTGAGGTCTTCCATTTAGATTTATTTTTCTTTCTAAATAAGAGGGAAAAGCTGGTATACAAGCAGCAGTTCTCAAGAACAGCTTTTCATTTACATTGACCATTTCTCTGCTTCTAGGTGACTAAATGGAAAACCAGCATAGAGCACAGACAGCCTGGACAGACATACCTCTCACAGGCTGCAGAAGAATGGGAAGTGTGTAGTGAGGTGTTGGTGTCACAGGAGATTTGTCAGTAAGGTACTGGGAACGAATAAAGCATGAGAGAGAAGAGACACGAATGCCTAAGAGCACGACCCTCTACTGGGGAGAATGATTGCCCTATTCATGGTCCAGCAGTGCAAATGCCACAAGACAAGCCCCCCACCAACAGCCATGCTTCTCCCAGGAGCAATGCCACAACCACTATCACCACAGCTTCTGTGGAGACACAGGTGATATGGAAGCCTCTAGAAAGCACCAAAGATGAAACAGGGAAGGGGTTCAAAGAATAGGGAAGCAAAGACCATTAGGCCGATCCAAAAAAATAAATTACTGAAAGCAGGATGTAAGACAAACTCTGGAAAAAAATGTCCATCACTCAATGTTAGCAAAACTTGCTATTTGGCAATATGCTTTCTCAGACCTGGGTACCACCTTAAAGCTGGTGGCAAAATTTGGGGGTTTCGGGGATGTTTTGTTTGTTTGTTTTTAATAGGGTTATTAATATCCATTAGGACTAGATCCTTCTGATTTATTGCTTGCAAACACACAACAGGGTTCAGGGTTGATGAAAAAACATTTTTGAACAATTTTAGAGATAAGAATTGCTATCAGGTTTGGTCTCACTGCTGCTGTGCAATAAAATACTCAGAGAAACTCCATTAAAAAAAAAAAATTAAGTGGGCATCAGTAGAAGCATGGGTTATTCAAGTTTGTATGAAAAACAGATTTACCTTACAGTCTGCCTTATTTATGGCTGTTTGTGCATCAGACTATATAGGAAAAAGAACACTTTTTACCAGATTAAACCTCAGGTCACATGGACAGATCTTATAACTTCATCTCTGGGGACAAGGGTTAAAAAAATCGTTAAAAAACACTATGCATGATTTTATTAAAGATACTAAGTGGGGTATAGCCAGTCTCACTCCCACAAGTAGCCTCATACCGGCACAGTACATGCTGCTTCCACTAGTGATAGTTTCAAGTCCAGACAGCTCCCTTAGATTTAGTAGTTTAGCTACTAAGGCATCTCTCAAGTGCCAGTACAGACAACTGAGCCAGGATGTCTGAGCCAAGTTAAAAATGGATACAGCTACCATGACAGATCTGCCTTGATTGCTCAGCCATGCCAACACTGCTGCAGCACCAGAGTTAGCTTGTTCAGAAATGATCCAACCTCAACAGCATTTCACTGTATGTGAGATAATTGGTAAAACAGTGGCTTTCCCATAGGAAGCTTCAGGATGACAGAACAGCTGTTGGGTCACTTTAACCCCAGGGTGCCAACCACAGCTCAAGACAGTCAGCACATCAAGGTCACAGACCATCCTCCCATGGTCTAGACCTCTTTCTAACCCCTTAGCAAGGTATTAGGAGGGTATCTGTCACTATATTATAGGAAAATTGGATGGTCTGCTTTTATTCTGAATTTGGGTGTGGTTTTTTTGCTGAAATCAGAATCCATTCAGAGTCAAAGCCACCATATGTGGCCCCCATAATAAGACACACCACAGATAACAGGCAGGAGTAGGACTGGGTCACCAAATGGAAGAGTCCTTCTAACTATCTAAGCCCAAAGTCTGCAGGGTTTCCACCTATCTGATTTCACAAGACTTCACCTTATCACTCTCTACAACTACCTGAAAGGAGGCTGTAACCAGGTGAGGCTCAGTCTCTTCTCCCAGGCAACCAGCAGTATGACAAGAGGACACAGTGTTAAGCTACACCAGGGGAGGTTTAGGTTGGACACTAGGCAGAAGTTCTTTACAGAGTGTTATTGGGCATTGGAATGGGCTCCCCAGGGAAGTGGCAGAGTCACCATCCCTGGAGGTGTTTAAGGAAAGACTGGATGTGGCACTTAGCTGACATGGTGGTGTTCGGCCATAGGTTGGATTCAATCTCAGAGGTCTTTTCCAACCTAGTTGATTCTGTGATTCTTTCTTTACATCCCAAGATCTGATAGTGACTGCTGTAGCTGTCCAGAGACAGCTTATGGGAAGTCTTTATAAAAACCCTACTGCAGTCTTCGTGCCCACAGGTTATGCAGTCTTTGCTCATGAGGGAAAAGTGGTGTACATACCAGCAGTGCAAGTCAGTTAAAAATACCAGAATGATTCTGTGGTTGTTGCCCTGCGTGTGACTGGCTCGCCCCATACATCTTGTCTGAAATTCTGATCTCCTGTTACTATTATGAGTGACGCAGTGTTTGAGATTCTCCACCCTGCTACTGAAGTATCTTGCAAAAAGGAAGGGATTTCCCAGCATTGAGCCACCCTATTGCCACCCTGCCAGCTGCACAACAACAATGGGTACCCCATCACCTGATACCATTTATAGTATCTGGATATCACAACATCAGCATGAAATGTGCACCAGCATGTACAACCAAAGCTCTTTAGCCAACAGCAAAGAGGTTTTAATTCCTGTGAACGTCAGTCACTGTTTTTCTTCACTTCCAAAGAATTGCAAAGAGTCCTTACATCATTCCCTGGGAAATGTCTACTAGACCTTAACTACAACATAAGCAGTTCTAGACTCATTAATGAAGGTCTGAACAGCCAAACTCTGCTATTAACTAGCAGCACCTCTGACAGAAGAACTGCCAGAAATTCATTTACATTGCCATCTATGATTATACTCTCAGAGACAGACACAATCCTGCTTGTCATCTGAAAAACTCTTAACACATGCAAAACTAAACACACTTCAAGCATTTATACAGAAGCAAACCCAGCTCTATATGCTATTCTTTTTTCAATGCATGCAAAAGCACAATGAGATTCACTGCAATTCAAACACATTAATGTTAATACACATTAACCTTTTTTTATGTGCAGTCACTGAGATGATTGCCTACAAACACAAACTTGATGGTGAAACAAGAACTAAGTAATTGGTTTCAGGCAGCTACACAGCAACCACTGTGACTGGATGACTCCGTGGCCAGACAGAGAAGTCATAAGATACCTCCAGGAAATGAGGAAATCACAGAAAATGCATCCTTATGTCAGATTTCTATTTTGATGTAAAGTGTGCTAATCAAGGTGGAAAGCAAAAGACAGACATCAGCCCAGTTCCGAGTTCCCAGTATGCTGGCAGACTGATACTAAAGAGGTTTTACAAAAAACCTGGTGACTTTGCATCTGATCTCTGTATCTACAGAAAGAAGAATTAGTCTAGCTGAAAAAGGCAACACCCAGACACAAACCAGGGCAACAACACCACAGGGAGACCGCCAAGAGAGAATTTTCATCCAAGTGGAAACAAAGGCAAGAAAACTCTTAACATGAGTGAAAGCAGGATTTCACTAGTAAATCTCTGTTGGGTGCACCCAAGACTCGACTTTAACCCTTCAGCACTTCCAAACCAACATCACAGAGCAAGCAAGTGTTCACTTTTCTGCCGTACCCCACTGTCCCACCACACAGACCATCAGAAGGGGTGAGACTTGGCATCACCCCGATCCTTGGTTGCAGCCCCACTACTCCTGCCTTCATCCAGAGGCTTCGCATCCGCTGCCCTTCTCAGAAGGGCAGGGAAAATCCAGCTCCCAATCCCCCTGAACCCAGCAACAACCTACGGTGGCAGGAGTGGGCACAACGAGCCTCACCCACAGCCCCGACCCCGGCCGCCCCTACCGAGCCAGTAGTGCAGGCGGTAGGCGACGCTGGACCCGCGGCGCTCGGTGTGCAGCACCAGGTACGCGTCGCCCACGAAGAAGTCGCCGTGGAGCCCGGGGGGCACCGCCACCAGGTCCAGCTTCTCGACGCGCCACACCTGCAGCCCGCTCTGGCGCCCGGCCTCGGCGAAGACCTGCGGGGGCCGCTCGGGAGCCATGGCGGGGCACGGAGAAGCAGCGCAGCAGGACAGCCCGCAGTGCCCTTACGGTGTGGGGTGCGGCCACTTGTATAGTGCCCAGCCGGGGCGGGGCCGGCCCCGGGACGGGCGCGGAGCGGGGGGTGGGTGGTGGGATGCGTCTGTCCCACCCCTTTCCATCCGCTCCCGGGGCCGGCGGAGTTTTGTTTAATTATTAATTTTTTACACGCCTGCAAAACTCATCCGCCGTCCTTTTTTTCCTTCAGTGCCCGATGCCGTAGAACGGGTGTTATAAAAGGAAAAAAAAAAAAAAAAAGAAAAAGAGATCAGACTCCCTCACTGCAAGCAGAGAATATTTCTCTATTCTAAAGTAATAGGAGAAAAACCCATAAAAGTCAAGAAGGCAAAGTACAAGCGGGCTAACCCAGCACCTACGGTTATAGTGCTGCGCGGTGTGTTTCTATAATTATCACATCTGCCTTGTTTCTGTAAGCTGCTCATACCGGAATACAAAGAGTTTCAGTAGCTTGCACTTGCGGCTGGGCTCTTTTTCACCCCGTGCTGGAACGGCAGAGCACAGCTCTCATTTACCCAGTAATCCCATTTCATTTGTCCAGTATTGCTAGCAATCTTTTTCTAGGGGGAAAAATATTTTTGAAGATTTTAGATGAAGCCCAAAATTTATATAAATTTCCTTTTTCTTTCCTTTTTTCCAACACTGTGCAACAACCCAAAAGCTTTAAACCCACTTCCTACTTGTCCTTCTCCTTTATAAATGGTTGGTATATCAACATGGCAATTGCAGGTTTTTTTGCAACAGCTCTTCATCTGATACTGATAGGAGGTAGATCAGTCTGGGTATGATACAGGTAGATGCAGCTCAAGCTGTCAATATATCAAAAGATATGTTTAAGAAAGAGTTTTGTTTAGTTTCATCATCTTATCCACCTGGATGAGTGTTGAAGCTCATGATTTCCCCACTGGGTTGTTTTATCAAGTTAATACCAGAAGAATGCAGAACTGGGCTGCCCCAGTAACAGGGAGAGGCAATGCTAAATGCAGCAAATGAGCTGGAGAGCATTTTCTCGGAGGGGGAGGGGGGGAAGAGAAAAAAAAAGAAAAAAAAGAAGAAGAAGAAAAAAAGACGTTAAGAAAAGCACACCACAACTAAGAAATTTGCTTAACTATCGTCCCTCCTTCTCTTTATACTGTCTTGAGGAGAAAGATGCTGCTACATAATGTGTACCTTACTCTTGTCTCCCATTTTTGTGAGCACCCTCTCATCAGTTTCCAGACAGGCACCTTAAGTTTTATCCTCACTGTTTAAAAAAGGAAATTGTGAGTGTTCTATTTTGTCTAAGGTTCAGCTGAACATGTTACAGCCCACCTTCACAACTTCACAGCCAAGGATTTTATCCCTCATTCTGCCAGGGCTGCAGTAAGCCTGCTTGATAAAGCACGATGCTTTCCAAATGAAATACCTTTCTCTAGGTGTTCACCATGTGAAGAAGAAAAAAACTCAAGGAAGAGTAGCAAAAAAAATTCCAGCAGTTCCAGTTTCAATATTGTATTCTGTTCACTTTTACTCACTTAATTACACAACCGGGTTTTTGGGGGTTTTTTGTTTGTTTGTTTGGTTGGTTTTTTTTCTAATTGCATGCCTTTTTGCCTTTTTGTGCATTAGTTTGCTTTAGTCAATGAGGACAGAACTTCCCACATACTCTATAATTGTTTGGATTTACTATTTCTTCTGAAGTTGGCAAGATGCACTCACTTTGGAATTGCGCGGAGTTTTACCCATACAGGAGCTCAAACCAGCTCAGTGTTATGCAGCCTCATTTCTCCTGCCTGTTCTGCCTGTCTTGCCAAGTTAAAATTGTTTGGGCTCAGATTGCACAGGATAGGTCTGTTAAATTTGTATCTCCTTATTCTAGGTTTAAATTTTCAGTCTACAGACTAAATACTACTGTAAGCGGAATCCCCATTGCTGGGATGAGACTCATGCTAAAGCTGTTTGTTTAGCATTGACCATTCCCAGTAGCACACACCAATGGACAGAGGTTAAAGACACAAGAACAGTTTAACTGTTTTGTCTCAGTGTCTGTGGCACCACTCAGACACAAAGGATGTTAGTACTGACAGCAGAGTTTTCTCATGCCTGAGTTTGTCTTACTAGGATTATGTAATCATTTGGTTCCTGGCAAAGAAAACCTTGGATTGAAGTTTGTGTCCTGAGTGCCAGGATACTTGTTTGTACTCTTCAACATTAATTTTTGACTGTTTGCAAATCTTGCTTTTGCAATCTCGCTCCTAATGAAAATTGTGCTGTCTTCTTCCATTTCCATCTATTTTTTTGGGTAGCAAAATTAAGGTAGCATTGTTAACATTACACAAATTTTTATAACTTTTTTAATAAACAAAATCTTTCTAACATGGTTATTCAAAAGTTAAATTTTGAAGAAAAAAATGAGAAGTATATTAAGGATTTGCACCTTCCAAAACAATATTTAAAATTACTTTTTGTGTGCTTTTGCATGTCTTTTGATGTAGTAATTGCAGTGGAAAGGTCTGAAAATAGCATTGTTTTCATGACTCAGAAGTCTGGGGTCAAATAGTAATTGCTATGCTCATTAGAAACTGCTCTGTAATGGAATTTCAGACTTCTTTCAGACTACTTTACTTAATTTAGTGAAGATTATATCTTACTGATAAACTATGGCTTTCTCAGAGGGATGGTAAACGTCTAGCACTGTTTTAGCTGTTCAGTAACAAGGGGAAATAATTTTGCATCACACCCTTTCCGTAAGGGGAGGCTGGATATATCAATTGGCTCCTGTCATAGCCCAGAAACAGCCATGGAGTAAAGGTGTAGATTTCTGCCTGCTTCACTGCACTGTGGGAAGTATGGCCATCTTTAAATGCCCTGCCTTTTTCCCAAGTCATGATAGATCACCCAGGACTGCCAGAAGGTGTTCCTGCTCCTCATCTAATCCTTAAAACAGCAGATTCAAATGTATTGAGTTCAAAGCTTTGGCATGACTCAGGGAATTCAAGGATTTATGAAAAACTTTACCATTTAATTTTGCTCGTTTATTTCCAAAGTATTTTGTTGAATTGAGTAAGGGATCTTTTTTTCTCAAAGTACTGTCATCATATACTCTATATATGCAGGGAGTGTGTCTACAGACATTAAAAGAAATAGAATGCAATGTCCTGAGTCCTGATTTTTGTCCCAGTCAAAAATAAGCTTTGCAAAAACACATGGTGATTGTTTCCAGGTGATATATACAAGGAACCCAAAAGGGCTCCCAGAAGTTAAGCCTCAGAATCTTTCCCAGTAGGAATAACTTTCAGCATAGATTGTTTAAGTCTAAGGTTTAAGTTCTCCTACAAGGCTTGAATTGCAGTACCAGGAACTAACAATGAAAAGAATGAAAAGGAATGTAAGGAGAGCACAAGTGTCACAAATGTTTCCCTCTACGAAGCTTATTTCTTCTTCACCACACATGCCAAATATCCTCCTGAGCTCTATGACCCTACCTCAACAATGGGATTACAGATGTTTAGTTTTGCCTCCAGTTTCACATGACAAAGTTTGCTGTATGCAGAGTATGTGTGTCAAAAGCACACTCTTGTCCAAACAGTCACAGAAGTCAACCCGTGTTCTCATCTGTTCTGTTGCTGAATTAAAAATCAATGATTACTTCAGATTTAAGTCAGTTCAGAGATCTGAGCTAAATTCTCATTTACAATATACATCCGAAAAAAAAAAAAAATCACTGAGAGTGTGTGAGCTGAAGAAGAATTAGACCATACAGCTCTGAAAGCCAAGTTATCAAAACCAAGCTATAGAATTATGCTACCACTTGCTAATTCTCTCCATTCTGTCATCATGACCCTGAGATAAGCTCAGTTGGTTAGAGCATGAGGCTCAGGTTGTGGGGTAGTTCCCTGTATAGGCCATTTACCTAAGAGTTGGACTTGATGATCCTTGTGGTTCCCTTCCAAGTCAGAATATTCTGTGATAATCGTACTTCAAATCATCCTGCTTAGCAGCCTAGCTTCAACTGGAGAGGTTTTAGCAAAGTCAGAACATGCTGAAGAAAGACTGAAACCTAGATTTCCTCCTTATCGCCGAAGTTTCAGTCACAAGGCTAATGGATGAGACGTATGCAGAACCTGACATAAAAATATGAAGTCCTCCTTTACCTTCAAGAGAGGAGTCTGGTTTTAATTCCTCAAGTCCAGAGTAAATAAAGGGCCTTAGCATGTAGCTTTGAGGAAGGTGTCTAAGGCATAGAGAGGTCAGGATCACAGCTACACTGTGAGCTCCTCTTGTCAATTGGCTGGCTCCTACTTACATCCTGCTCTGCTTGCATGAGCATTCTCACTCCCTATTGCCATCTCCATGCTTCCTGTACAGGCAGTGAAGGATTCTTTGGTGGCACCCACCACTCTCATCTGTGCAGGTAAGGACAGCACACACCCAGCAGATGAGAAGCTCTCACTCTTCAAATTCATTCTTCAGCAATGGGGCTAAGTAGGGTATGCAGAAAAAATGATCTGAATGTTTGCTTCAGTGAAAGAATCTAGGCAAATATTTTTGATACTGGGATAGTAAGAAGTGAAGTGTTAATTATTAACTATGTTATAGCTCCCTGCATTTTTCTTATGTTCTTCCCCTGAAACATTCACTTAGCAGCATAAATGTTTAATCAAGAAATTTTTATTATTTATGTTCATCTCAAGCCATAGTATATTATATCTCAAGGAGTCATAGAAAATTGAAGCTCTCCTTCAACCATCTCCTGTCTTCCAAAAGAGAGAAGGTCTCCTCTATGTTCATATGACGTGACATTTCATTTCATTTTGTGGTCGTGGGAGTAGACGAGATTTACAGAAATACGTTCTCAGACCCATCACTTTACCCACCTTGTCTACCTAGATAGAAAAATGTTGCCATTATTCTCATCAACGATCATTCAGCCTGTCCACATTTCCTGCTCCGGAAAAGCAAGGAATAAATACCAAAGGAATAAATCATGCTGTTCTCTACGTGGATAACACTGATCCTTACATTTGCTTTCTTATATTTAGATCCAGTGGTCTCAAGGGAAAATCTCCAGCTCTTTTCAAAGAGTTAAAGTTTTGAATGAATCAGTTCATGTTCACTGAAACTAGAAAAATTGAAACCATTCTTTGTTAAGAAAGATTCAGAGGTGATGGCCAAAAATTGTTACTCAGAAAGTTTAATTAAATCAAGACTATTTTGTATCAGGTGATAACTTTGATTATTGCTACAAACCTTCTTTCACTCGCTTTTATCAATTTCCACAGTATTACTGGGATTCAGTAATCTGAACTACTTTGTGAAAGAAACATTACAAAGGATGGAAGGGAATTAAACCCTGATTTATATACATATTTATTTATTTATTTATTGAGTAAAGTTCAAATACATACCCTAAAAAGGCTACTATAAAGCAGTTACAGAATGTGTCTGCATGGACTGATGTTCCGTAAGTGTCAGAGTGATGTTTATCCATTCCGCATTTGAAAATGCTCCAAGTTTGGTCTGAATCTAATTTCAGGATGATCTTTTGATTGCTAAGAAGTGATAATTGAAGGGGTTTTTTTTGTATGTTGCAGCTAAAGGTTTTGATGATGTTTTAAGTTATTTTTGAATACTTGGTAATAAGGGACACTTGCTACGCTCCCATTTACCATCAGTGCAGTAATTAAAGTTAAAAGCATCTAAGGAAAATCGAGGAAGAGAGTGTTACCCAGAAGCAAGAAATCAAGAACAATCTGAAGAAAGCACAATCATCTTCTGGACCCATTAATTAAATATGCAACATCCATTAAGATCATAGATCAACTCTCCAACAAGAGATCCTAAAATATTGGGTATGGCAATATGGGGAGTGCAGAGTATCCAGGGAAAACAGCCTTCTCCATCTGCATAAGCCAGTGGTTCTTCAGACATCTCACGAAGAGAGAAGAGGGAAAAATCAAATCTCTAGAAAAGTGGTAATAAGAAAAACTGCTAGTAGTTATTTAAACTGAGGTAGGATTTCGATTTAATTTATTCCATTGCGTTATTAAATAGTAAATATTTACTTCATTATTTCCTTGATACTAACCTGCCTGAGAAGGTTACTGAATTTAATATAAAAAGAACGTCTATGTGTGACACTAAACTAAGATCCTAAGGAAAGCATATTTTTCATAAGATTCTAATTGTAGGTGAAATAAAGTTATTCTGAGATAGTTTTTTTCTCTTGAATGAAGATATCGTTATGTATTTAAAGGCTCTGTGTGTGAAAAGCAGAGTACTCAAAGCATGTGCATCTTTACCCTCATTTATCAAGTAGTGCCTCTGAATTGTCTGAAAAGGAATAAACTCATTCATTGTATCTGATTTCAGTGGTAGATATGCATGGAATAGGCCAGACTCTCTATTCCAGTCAAAACAGTTGTAAGATTAATTTAGCTATGAATAAAAATAGGATTTCAGCTTCTTTAGATTTTCAAAATAACACAGTTCACTGCAGTAGTATGGCTGTTTTTCAAATACAGAGTAGCTCCTCATAAATAGATATCTGCAAGTACTAAGCTGAACACTAAAAGTTATATTTTTCATCAAATTTCACATTTGAATTATGTATTGAAAATAATTATTAAAAAACTTTCATTGACCTTCAGACAAAATTTCTATCAGTTTTTAGTTCACTGGCCATGAGTGCTTACCTAAGTCACTCAAGAATTTGAAACAGAAAATAAGGGAAGGGAAAGAAGAAGAAGATCTCCTGTTTTCTGACTTTCTGAAAAAAGTCTGCTTGAAGGTTTCTGGAATTTGGTACACTAGCTTGGGAAAAATAAGTATTTTCTAGATTGTTCAAAACATCCAGTTGCTACCAAGATCATATAGGAAAGTGTTTATGCTTCACACTGGTTTTCTTACAGTACAAAGTGTATTGTTATACTTTCACTAATGAAATGTGGTTTTAAACTCTCCAAGAATAACACATTTGAGAATCATGACCTTTGTTACTGTGTGTCAGCCTGAATGTATTAGCCAAGTTGCCAGCACTA
Organism: Myiotriccus ornatus; assembly: GCA_036023395.1. Classification (NCBI taxonomy): domain Eukaryota; kingdom Metazoa; phylum Chordata; class Aves; order Passeriformes; family Tyrannidae; genus Myiotriccus; species Myiotriccus ornatus. The sequence goes on along the minus strand of JAYRBT010000082.1, from coordinate 26,989,653 downwards.
AACACTAAGGTCACTAACAAAGATCCCATCACAGCATTTTGAAGTTAATAGTCTCAGCATTGCTTGTTTTAAGAGGGCAGGAACCCTTTCTTTCATCAACCTTGCCCAATTAAGTGAGTAGTTTCTAAGATCACTGATGGTTATTGGGAATCAGCTACTGAATTTAGGAGATCTAAATGCAAAGCTGTCTAAACAAAAGCATTCATACATTTGCTTCTACATAAAGATCACTAGATTTATAAAATTAACTTCTTCCTTTTATCTGAATTGTTGAAAGAATACTAATTTGCTAAAAAGTTGCTGACATCTGCAAACCTGCTGGAGGCAGCTTCGAAAACAGTCATCTTTTGGTAGCACATGTTCAAGATGAGATCCTGATATTGCTCAAGAGATCTACAGAAAAATCTATTTTAAATCAAAGCTTGGGTTTGATTCCTGTTTCAAGATTATGAGACACAGTTACTGGAAAAGGACCCAGCTCCTGGTTTCTGATTACCACTATACCAGGAAAGCATGGAAGTGCCTTGACATTAAATGTTGTACTGTTAACATTTATTTCAAAGTTGATTTCGTAAGTGTAAGTGACAAGGAAAGATAAGCAGTAATATATTGTTAGGCTTTCTTGCCAGTCATTAGGAACAAGATTTTTTCAGGAGAAAGTTTGAAGAACACACATTTCATATCAACTGAAGTCTGATCAGTAAATCATAACTCCCCCAGTCCCTCAGTTCACTTTCTCAGTATCTTGTTTTAAGGACCATGTTATTCTAGAGAAGGCATGTCCTCAGGTACACAGTGCATTATCTTTGAAAACCCTGTTCTCCTGATTCCTCTTCCTATTTGATTGTCCACTGACAAAGGCTAGATACCAGATAAAATAAAGTGTGAGATAAAATGCATAACTGATGTAAGACAGTGAAATGGGCAGTTTGTTAACACACCCTCAATCCTAACTAGCATTAGGCATAGTTCCCAGAATGAATAAATGCTCTAACTAAAATTTAAAAAGAGCTAATGTCTCCAATATTTATCATCCCCTTATTTCCTTCATGTGAATAATACTGTATATACTTATTCTCCCAAATAGAATTACAGTGTTCACTCCTTACAGAATAAAACTTTAACAAATGCAAAACAACCTTCAGCGTCTCTCTCAGATCAGTAGTTTAGGTGTCTCTTTTCCCTCGGTCTTCAGTTTATCCTGCTAACTTAAATCCCATCCCCTCATCTTCACGCAGTACTCTGGGGTCTCTGGCATTCTCCTGTCCCATGTTTCCAAGTTCAGCTCCAAGCCTTCATGACTAGATCTGCTAGAAGCCAAACATAAATGTTATCTCTATCCTAACCATTCCCACTTCCTATATGACTTCTGAGAGTATATTTATTAAATTTCTATTTCTAAAAATAAAATCCTGAACAGTACCACAAAAGAATGGGTGGTGCCCAGTCTTATAGGACCTATAATGTTGTGAAACTGTGATATACTGTGCGGTACTGGGAAAAAAACAAGCTAAAACAAATCACACCAAAACAAACAATAAAAACCCCCACATCCTAGCACAATAAAATCAACAAATAGATTTAAAATTTTGTGCTTTTTTCTTCAATGACACAGGATTATGGGCATGGACTGTGTGCTTGAAAATGCAGATCTGGAAGCCACTTAAGACTTTGTCCTTCTTAAATTCAAGAGAAGTATTTCCCTTGTTCAGTCCAAGGTAGCCAGCATTAGATTACACAGCCCCTTTGTGCTAAGGCTCATGTTTTGCACTGGGCATGCCAGCCAGCTTTTAAAGATGTGATCAGAGGGAAGGGTGCATTGAAGTATTCGTTTAAAATACACCAGGCCATTATATTCCCTTTCCTTCCTTGTCTTGTCCACAAGGTCAGAAAATTTCCTCTGTTGGGAACAGAAAAATCCCTTTTCTATCCTCTGACTTTCTCTGTTTCTAGTTATTTTCACTAGTAACACTGTTTGTTGTTTACTTTCAAAGGTACATGACCATCAACAAGAACAATTATCCTCGCAGGAAAACACGTACGGGAACACAGCTGTTTATGGCTCCATGTTTTGAAGTTTCACTGGCTGCCAGGCAATTGCTGTTTTCCCATCCATCTCTTGAGACGAACATAGAAAGAATACCATCACTGCTTGGCTACTGTCTTCTTCAAATATGGAGGAAGTGAGTGAAAATAAACTGTTTCCCTTTACAAAGTAAAAGGTGATAGGTAAAGAGTCAGTTGAAGAACACATTATTACAGATGAGATTATTGTGTGAAGCACAATTTTAGTACAACCTGCATGACAGGCACTTTCTGTTTTTTTTTTTTCCAACTGAGAAAAGGCCTCTGTGGAGAAAAAGCAGCACTTCAGTGTTATAAAGCACACTGTAGTGTTTTAAACAATTACAGAATAGAGTTACTGTGTTTCATGTGCTGCCTGTTGGTTTGTGACGTGAGGAAAACACGTGGTAGTAAAACTTAATTGGCTCTTTATGGAAAGAACCATATACAGGCATCCTGCAGCCACAGATGCTGTACACAACCCACTGCCCCCTCCAAAGCCCTCTCCCCACGACTCCACCACTCCCCCTTCTCCCCAGTCTTATCCCTGCTTGTTGTCCTTCACAACCATGTGCACAAAATTCGGCCGGAACAGTCCCAGCACTTACTGAGCTGTTCCAGTGGTTGGTGTTGAAGGAAAAGAAGGTATTACTTTTAGCTAAATGAAAAGAGGCATCCCAAAACATTTTTTATTTTGCTTCACTCCTTTATTTAGCATTGCACAGGTCTCTTATGTGTCCTTTTGGATACAGTTAGTGGCTTTTTAAAAGCAGTCCCTTACTTAAAACAAATTAATATTTTTCTTCCTTATATGAACTAAATTGTGCAGTGTTAGCTAACTGCAGTTGTGTTATTAAGGTAATAAAATTACCCTGCTGCTATCAGTGCAGTGAGATAAGGTACAATTCAATGCTCAAAGCAATGTTCAATAGAGCAAGGAAGTATTTAGCAGAAAATTATTCTTTAAATTTTTTCCAGTATATTAAATTTGATTGTGGCCAATAGCAGGTTTTTTTTATTGCAAACCAATCTGCTGTCTTTACCAGCTTTTATAAATCAAGTCTCAAAAAGATCTTAATAAATGAATAATAACTCTTAAGACATTAGACTGTTAGTCTGTTGTTAGGTTGACTGTTTTATGTCTTTTTATGATTTTGTTCCGCAGGAAAGGTATAAAATTTGGTATTTCAAAGGCTTAGTGTGACAAGAATATTAGCACTTTCAGCATGACCAGTATGATCCTAGAACCATTTAAAGTACTAGAAGTATGCTGACCACCTGAATACTCCATGTGTGTGCTTAATTTTTGTGATGGAGGAAGGATATAGAAAAGTGTCTTTTTTTGAACTTGGGCATAAATTCATGGAAAAAAATATAAACAAAGTTACAGAACTATTGACAGATCTTAGATTAGAACTAGGAGTCTTGTGTATAATTCAAATACTGAATCTGCATGGTAATTATTCATAAGTAGGCTCTCAGTTCCAAAACTCACAGGGGACATGGTTAGATCTAGCCCAAAGTGCAAAAGTTTTAGAGATAACATTGAATTTGAAGTATACGGAGGAGTGGGAGGACAGAGGATATCCTGAGCAGAGACCTTGAAATCTTTCTATCTGTTTTATAATAAATATATGTAGGATAAGTTATATACGTATGGAAAATACTAATATTAGTAATGTACAGAGTCTATTTATTTGTCTTTATAGAGTCAGTATATGTGGGTGACAGATCTGAACATATTTTTCTGTAACACTTGTTTCTTCTGGTCATTTATGAGATCATGGTATTTACAGTTAACCTGTAAACCTGCTTCTTCCTTTTAGGATTTCAGAAAGTATCCACGTTCACTGTCTGCATCTATATAAGCTGTAGAGGTTTTCGTAAAACAATTATAAAGGAAAAATTCAATAGTGCTGCTTAAAACAAAAGAATTCACCTCCATTAAGCCTGTTTCAAAGTACACTGAAGTCAATGGAAAAATACCAACTGACAGGAACAGATCTGAGGTCAGTGAAATTTTTGGTAATGGACACTGTTCGTTCCTTGTAAGCTGGGCTAAGAGGTGTCCACACTGCAGTTGAGTGTGTCTACAAATGCTGGCATAGTTGTCAGCAAGATTTATGGTGCATTTTCACCTCCACAATGAGAAAGCAAAAGTAAGAAGGACGAAGAGCTTTTACATACATCTCCAACTGCTGAGGCATGAGAACATCACTTTAGCCAGCCCTTGATAAAAAAACCACACTCTGCTTCCTTTGAAGAGCTTTGTGAAAGGTGTCAGAGGAGATGGAGATCAGCCTGAATGGCAAATATCTCTGCAGAGCAGTCACAGGCTCCTTTGGGCTCTGGAACAACTTGAGTGTGCAGCAGAGGGACAAGGAGATGCTAATGTGGGGCTTACATGAAGAGTTGTCACAGCACTCTGCTTGGAAGCTGAGCTTATTCATGTGCACCTGTAAACCAGTGTCGTGGGCAATGGTACAGAGACACAGCAAAAGGTCAGTGACACTGCACTCCTGCTGGGCTCTGCTGGATGCTGGCATACACCAAGCCAACACTGCAGTGGAAATAGAACTGCTCTCTGGAGAGCATCTAAATCTCCATGTTGTATAGCAGCATCACCAGCATCTTAAGATCAAGCCACTGTACTGGTAAGCCTGGGAGGGTAATGGGGGCTTCTAGCTGCACAGCTGGATGGCTGCTTGAAGTGGCTTTCTGTGGCTGGGTTTTGGTAGCAGGGGGAGTCTACAGGAGTGGCTTCTGTTAGAAGCTGCTAGAAGCTTCCCCTGTCCCATGGAGCCAATGCCAGCCAGCTCCAGGATGGACTTCCTGCCACTGGCCAAGGCCAAGGCAATCAGGAGTGATAGTAACACCTCTGTGATAACATGCTTAAGAATAGAAAGTTGTTGTGCAGAAAGAATTCCAGCCAGGGAAGAGCAGAGTGAGAACATGGGAACAACAATGCAGACACCAAGGTCAGTGCAGAAGGAGGGGCAGGAGGTGCTCCGGGCACCGGAGCTGAGGCCCTGCAGCCCGTGGTGCAGACCATGGTGGGGCAGCTGTGCCCCTGCAGCCCACAGAGGACCATCGGGGTTCAGAGACCCCCCTGTAGCCCATGGAGGAGCCCATGCTGGAGCAGGTGGATGAATGAAGGAGGCTGTGACCCCATGGGAGACCAAAGATGGAGCAGAGTCCTGTCAGAGAGTCCTGCAGTCTGTGGAGAGGGAAGCCCACGCTGGAGCAGGTTTTTCCTGGGTAGGACTTGTGGCCCCTGTGGGGGCCCCACGGTGGAGCAGCTCATTGGAGAAGAGCTGCACCCCACGGAGAAGTGACCCACGGGACAGTAGTTTGGGAAGAACTGCTGCCCAAGGGATGGACTCACATTGGAGAGGTCCATCAAGGACTGTCTCCCATGGGAGGGACCCCACAGGAGCAGGGGAAGGACTCCTCTCTGAGCAGTGGCGGAAACAAAAATCTGACCATAACACCCATTCCCAGTCCCCCTGCACCACTGGGTGGGTAGGAGGGAGAACATGGAAGGAAGGAGGGCTGGGGGGGAAGTGTTTTTAAGATTGTTTTATTTCTCACTCTTTGGTTCTTATCCTGTTAGTAATAAATTTAATTCATATCCCCACTTTGAGTCTGTTTTGTCTGTGAAGGTAATGAGTAACTGACCTCTCCCAGTTGTTGTCTCAACTCATGAATCCTTAGCTGTTTTTTCTCTCTCCTCTGTTCAGTTGCAGAGGGAGAGTGAGAGTGGCTTTAGCGGGTACCTGGCATCCGGCCTGGGTCAAACCACTACGCAGTTCTAGAGCTGCCTTTCACAACAGCTACAGCTGGATGTCATACCCCTGTAGGAATTTGGAAGCAATATATTTGTCCTGTCAGTAGCAGCAATGCTCTTTAAGCTGCTTCATTGCAAGGATATGCTGTTCAAAGAAAAAAAACCTTTGTACTTCTTCATAGTGTTCTTAACAGTAACAGCTGTACTTTCTTATATATGTCACGTATGGTAAAGGTATATAATATATAATAATCACTCAAAGCAGGTGAACAAATTGAGCCAAGATTTTCAAGAAACTCTTAGGTTCACACCTCTCAGTTTAGATTCCTAGAATATCTCTATTATATATAGAATATCTCTATTATATATAGAATATCTCTATATTTGCCAGTAAAGAGGATTTTCCATACACAGATTTACTGCAAGTACCTTTGTTTCCTTAATAGCCTTTTTACCTAGAGGCTCTAGCAACTTGCACTCTCCTCACTGCAGAGTAGCCCTGTGGTTTTTTCCTGACTCTTTAATGAAAGAGTCATTATCCATGATTAGTATGGATACAACGCTATTATATTATGATTATGTCTACCAACAAGAGCTCCAGATCTAACAACCTCTGAAATTTTTTTTGGGCCAAATCTTTCATTTTCCATGCAAAGAGAAAGCCCCTTTCACTTGGCTGGGTTTGTCTGGCATTAAGAAAATGGGTAATTTACAGGAAGACAGGGGACTTCATTCTTTCCAACCCAAATTTGGGGAACTGCAAACTTCAAATGATGCCTGTAGATACAATGCAATTGGCAGGAAGTTCTCTTTAAAAAAAACATGTTGTTTTCGTTCTCAACATCTCACACATTTTTCTTTCCACAAAGCGTTGCATCTGAGAAATCCTGGAGAAACACTGAACTCCACAACAGTGCAGACAGAGCTAAAAGATCATTGCTTAAGGGTTTCTTACTAGTGTCCCAAGCTTCCAACGTGGTATGTAACTCACAGTTTGGAATGGACACAATGATACAATATGCAATTTTTTTATGCTAAATCACTATCTGGGTGTGCATTTACCATGCAGCTTACTTACAGTTTCAGTCTAGAGATTTGAGTCCAAATCCAGCTCTGGGCATACCTCCACAACCCTCCACAATGCAGACTATTACAAAAAATGCTTCCCCCTGTGTACACTCAACACCCACACACTCTCAGTTCCTAGTAGTTAGAGTCAAGAGCAAAGCAGCTGTTTCTGTTGAAGGAAGAGGGAGTATGTGAGGGTTTATTTTGGCACAGTCTGCTGATCACCAGCTCTTGGGTGCAAAGGACAGGGAGTGTCCAAAGTAAGCTCATGATGGCATTCAGCACCTCTAGTTACTGGGTGTGATGGGCTGTGCCATTTCTTTTACTTCCAGATGACTGAGGGACTGGTTAGAGAAAAAATATTAATTAGTTGGAAGCATTGGTAAGTAATTTTTAGCAATACAGAGAAATCTATATAGAGAGGAATTTATTAAGTAGAAAGAGATAATAATGTTAATTTCCATGTTATTTCAAAAATCAAGACCTAAGGAAAAGAGTTCAAATACTAATAAACCAGACAAAGTGCATTTAGTATGTTTCTATACTATGCTGGTATTTACAGTAAGAAACAGATATTTGCTAAAACATTTGAACATCACTGATAAAGGCTGTTACCCTCTATGCCAGGTTTTGTACTGTTTGAAGGACCTAGGCCTCCTTTGTTACAAGTGTGTCAGGTCTCTCAGAGAGCTCATTTCTGTCCTCACAGAATAGACACAAGACTGCTCAGCACCACTAGTGTCTCCCGTAGCATGTTTAGATTTCTTGGGACTACAGCATGAACGCATTTCTTGGGACCAAAAAATTGGTAGGTTAGTGTGGATAATGGTGTGGAGTCCGTATCACATTGCTTTATTCTTAGCACCATGCTGCTCAGGTTGGAGTTCCTGTGAAAGGAAAGACGTTGGCATTTAAATACAGTCATCATCCTCTGTCACATCAGGCTAATATCCAACATGATGGGAGAAAATGCAGTTTTACAGAAAACTGGTTTCATCAGTGAAAAGATCAAGACTCCCTCATGAAAAGTTTGTTTTAGACAAGATGGAAGCACAAAATTCTGTTTTTCATGGAAATTTTTCCCTTTCGCCCTGGACTTTGGCTGCCAGTCATGGAGACCGTGTTAGGGGGCATTGTTAAGTGTCAGCAGCTCAGGAATGCTGAAGGAGAGGTGTGTTGGAAGGTAAAAGAGTGTCTCCTAACACATTAAAAAGCAGTCTTACTTTCTACCTGCCTTAGAAAGCCACCCACCATGACCCTGCTTTGAGTGGCAGTTACTCCCCAAGGTGATCTCTGCCAAGAGATTTGACAATCAGCAATATAGATCCTGGATATAGCAGAAGAGGACTGATCAGACAAGAGTATTTTTCCAAGAAGGACAAGCTACTCCAGCTAAGGTCAGTGTTGTGACCAGCACATTTTCATTTCTTCATCTTGCACAGATTACCAGCACTGCAACTCAGATTCTGAGACAATGCTGCATTGTCTGCATGGATACACTGAGCCCATGTAAGCCAGGGTCACCCTGGATGCTGCAAGGATCTCACTTGATAGTAACCTTTCAGCTGTGCAAGCCAGCCCAGCTACCTCCATTTTTTGCTTTCAAATGAAGACTTGGGTCTATTCAGTTTAATTGGGCATCAGTGTCCTCCTAACCCTCCTGAACAATGGAGTTTTGGATTCTGCCAGCACCCATCAATCAATTCTAAGTTTGCCTTCTGGATGAGGCTAGATCCAGTGTCCCTAACATAGCAGAATGAACACTTGCATCTCTGCCTGCCTCTCCCTTATGCAGCTGGCAAAGCTTTTCCTCTACATGATCCAGGAACACAGTGTGAGCACAACACTGCCGTCTGTGCCGCTGGGGGCAAAGTGCAGATACATCAGACCTACAAAATGAAACAGGAGTGGTTGTCATAAGGATGATCTTCAACAAGTTCATCAAATAATTCATTCTCAGACATGTTTCAGTCTTGACTCAGAGCACAATATGTCGAAATGCCTAGAGACATTTGTGTTCAGCCAATTCATGTGTTTTACAAGTGTGCCTATTGACTTGCTGCTATTTGGTAGAGTTACATTCACAACTCAGAATCTATCACTATCTACACTGTTTCCCCAAACATTTTAATTTTTCATGCAAATGGGAGCTGTTTTATAATGAAAATAGAGGTATTCTGCTTTTGGAGATGTCTACATTTAAGTGTTTGGTATACATGTATAAACCATTAAATCACACACTGAGTACCTGAATGTTCTGAAACATGATCCAAAATGTTAGGAAAGAAATATAATTAAGAATTACTATTATTATTATTTCAAAATAATTTTACACAGAGAAAAGCTAGAAGTTGTCTCTTAATGTCACTAACCATAAATGAAGCAGATTCGGGTGGCCAGGGACTCTTTAGTAGTAGTAGCTGTGGATCCCGTCTGCTTTCACAAGGCTTGTATGTAAGAACTCTCCTATCTCCAGAGTGCTTTTGCTTTCCTTTCAGTGAATCAAGTCCAGGATCTGAAAATATTAAGCAAATAGTATTTATAAGCTATAGAAAAAACTGTCTGCACTCTAGAATTTGAAAAGCTATGCTTGTTGTTAATCAGATAGGATCTAGAAAAAGGAACACCAAGACATATACAGTAAATATCATAAACAAAAAGATATTCTGTGGCCTTTGCTGTGAATGTGCAAAGAAAATAGTGTTTTATGCTACGTGGTATGTATGTGTGTGTATTGTAAGTAGTGTGTAGTTAATAATTTTATAAAAAGCTATCCTTACAAGAGGTGGGGCTATAGAAACTACGCTGAAGGGCAGGCATCCCACTGGGAACTATCCAGCACAGTAGGAATGCAGATATGGACTGTTGCATCTACCATGACAGCAGCAGACATTGGACTTGAATCAGTTGCCTGGGAATAAACCTCCATTAAAAGATTGAAATTGAAGTCTTATCAGAAAAATTGACATTCACAAGCAGTTTTCAGCTAGTAATCCTTCTTGTATCAGATATCCTTAAATATAAGTGTCTTTGCATTAGTAAACTAGTGTATTTTTTGTGATCCATTATTTAAAGTTAGGAAGTAGACTTTCTCTGATATTGAAACTTACGGGGTAAACCTGATGTTTGGTCTACAAGTTTCACCTGAGGCACTTAAGCCAGTTTTGTGGGTTCAGTGCTCTTATTCCTGCTCCCTACTGTTCAAACACAGGTTCCTAATTTCTATAACACAATGAATATGCATGTTGTCAAGGACTTACCTATGTGGTTTCTTCTGAGATACAAGATGGAAAATCAATAACCGTCATGTTCTGGAGGTCTCAACATCATCTGCATAAATAGGAAGATATATTTCCTTGATTAATTGAACAAGATAAAATCAAAATGGTGAGGTTAGGCAACCAGATAAATGCCCTGCGAAACCAGGGAGGGAACAAAAATGTTGTGTGAAGTTACATGTTGAAAACTTGATTGTAATGAGTATTTGACTGTGGGTTGATGGATGTGATACACATCAGAACTGCATAGGAGAGAATGCCACAAGGTTTTGCAAATTTATATTTTTGGTCAAGATTTGAGAAAAAAAAAAAGACATATTTTTGTTTGGCAGGTTTTAAGATAAATTAACATCTAATTGCTATTATGAAAATTTGATAATCTTGAAATAAAGCAATTTTTCATTGAGATAGAGTATTATTGGACAAATTTCTTTTGGTTGTGACAGCTAACTAGAGGTTTGCTTTTAATTACTTTAAGTAAACTCAGAACAAGGAAGTTAAATTCCTGCTATAGCAAATTGCAAATAAATTAAGATATGATTTGTAGATTTATATTCTTATGGAGAGAGAATGAGGAAGAAAATACAGTTTTCCATGGAAATGTAACTTTATCTATATGCCATTTATGTAATTCTTCAATAAACATATCCAGATATAAATGTTTGCTTTAGAGGACAGAAAGGGTTTTGTTTACTGTCTCAATTTTCTTTCCTATTTTAAACATAGTAAGTTTATTGAATTGCTCTTTGGGTAAGATTCTTTGAAGGGCTCAGAGCAGAGGAGATAGGAACATTTGTAATGAAAAATTAACTGAATATGGATAGAATAATGAATCTGATTTTAAAACATATTACAAAAACAAATAAACCAAAGAACTACTATGAAAAAAACACAATTTAGATTGAATATTCTCTTCCTTAGCAGATTTAACATTAAATTCACTGATTGAGAGGGATACAATTCAAATTGTATCTTGAACTTTTAAATTTCCTTTCAACTTTTTTGTACACAGTTTCTACACAATCAGTGTTGTGAAGAAAGAACAGTTTCTTGTCTTATATTATGAACAAAAAAGCTAGCAGAATGAGATGATGGTCTCAGTTAGGGCTGCTAAATGGAAAAATTACAGTACAGTACTTCCATCCAGCATGTCGAGCAATTCAACTGCTAGCTATTTATACAAGGAAAGCAGAAAGTACAGGCAGATATGTCACAGGAAGCAAGGTAAAGGTGAACTGATCAGCCCTATTTCAGTCTGCTTTACCCAAATAAAAACTACAAAGCACATTAAACTGTGGCCTAAAAGACCGAGGAGAAAAAGACTCCAGGCCAATTTAGATTGGAGATAAGATAAGGAGAGCAGAAGCTTCAATGAACTTCCAGGCCCCAGGAATACAAACCGCCACATGCACCCTTGGACACAGGTTCTGTGGTTTTATAATGATGTCCATCCAATCCCCGCTCATCCACTCCCCGGTTCTGCCCCATTCCGCCACTAGGCACACATCCTCGGGAATTGAGTCTGGGGGAGTTTGGGACCCCTCTTTCATCATCTTTGTCTTTCTCTCATCATTCTGAGTCCTTGGAGGCTTTCCGAAGTTCCAGGCTTGAAAGTCCTTGTGCCCATGTTTACACCTTCTGGTGCAGACATTAAGGTGTTTTTCTGCAATTCTACCTTGATAAGAAGACTAAACTGCTAAAGGAATTTTGAGGAATTGATATGGGGTGGGGTTTGGTATGTGCAACCATTGAGCTACTGCCATTACTTTTATTGGAAAATACTGGTAAAAGATATAATACTGTGAGAGATATAATAAAGCCACATTTAAAATCTGCATTCACTACGTAACTACTTCTAAAGTCTATAAAAATTAAAAAATCAAAAACTCCAAGGCATCAGTCCCCCCCATAGAGCTCCAAGGCTGCATTCTTCAGCATTCCCTATGGAAATCTTTTGGCAAATAATATGTGCCTACAACACAGTTAACGAAGTTAGATCCCAAATGCAGTATTAACTGCAGTGTTTGGGGGTTTATTTTTGCTAATGAGACTGACATCTAGTGGCTTCATCTACTGATCTCCAAGCATCGCATCTATTTCAGTGTATTTGCTTTGTAAAAGTCTGGGAACCAGACACTTTACCTGCCTATAATTGTGTGGTTTGGGGTCTTCATACACACCAATCTTATACTTAGTATTCTTCACAAAGAGTATTTTTGCTTCATAAGAGTTGATCTGTGGAAAGTAGGTGACAAGCTGGGGAGAGTCCCTTCTCTCTTCTGAAAGAGGAAGGAGCAGCCTGGACCTAAGCCAGAAAGCTCTTGCATGGCTATGGTCTCAGAGGTACTTTCTGGTTTCAGTTCCTCTTTCCTCCCTCCTTGTGGCTTCTGAGAAATGCTGGATGATCTATAGAGCTGGAAGCTAAAGTCAGGAGGCTGCTTTAGCCATAAGTCTGTATTGGCTTTGGGTTGCTGCACTGAAGTTTGTTTTTGGGAGAAAGGCTAGTCAGGGCTTGCAGAAAGTTTGCTTTGAATTTCAAATAAATTTTTTCTCTCTTCTTGGTGGAGGATGAAGACAGATATACAACAGAACAATTATTGTTGTTGCTACTTTCAGTAGCTAGTCCTGTCTGCATAACCTAGTACATTCATAGAAGATAAATCTGTAATTGTACTTTAATATTATATTGTACCTCTGCTTCGATAAAGTATTGCTTCTTAATACCTTCTTTCAGTTCTGTAAAGTAACCTGAAGAAGTAGACTCCTAAGCCTAAAGAAACCCCATCTGAAGCCAAACACATGGATGTTCAGGAATTTACACATTCATACCAGCCCGTAAGAACTGAAGCTCTGACTTTCGTTTTGCCTGAAATACCCATCACCAAGTAACAACACAAATACACCCTCTCCACATTTTTATTCTTGCCTCATTAAACACCTTGACAGGAGACTAAACCTGTGCACATGCAGGGCAGCACAGCAGGGGGGGTTGGGGTTAGTGGGGCAGCACTGGGTGCACACTAGTCTCACATTGCACAAGTAGAAGTGACCAAATGAACTTTAAATTAGAGAAATGTTGAAGCCCTGGTCTCTATGCTTCCTGATGCACTTTCATCTTTCTCTGCATTCCTGGACACACCCAGGCCACAACATTCATTAGAGCTGCCCCATTGCTATCCCAGTATAGAACAAGGTGTTATGTCCTGTCATGGGTTATCTCATCAGCAGTGCCACTCTAGCTTCACCTTTTTGCCCAGAGGTACAGAGGGGCCCTTCCCTACACCCAAGGATGCCTCTGGGCAGGGTGAAAGACCGCTGGAGCAGCATTAACACTCTAAATAGGCAGTAAAGTATTTAACTCTGTGCACAAGCTAGATACTGCGTTATCTGTTTTGTCCATGTGATCTAAAAGCCATTCCCATACTCTGTTACCTTTCTTACACAAGAGCTCCTTGTATGCCCTGAAAATCTGGAAGAAATATGTAGACTGTAAGGGTATTGCAACAGGTTCCAACACAATACAAACAATTTTTTCTACTTTGTTTAGTACTCAATGCTCAGGAAACTTGAAGGAAAGCTATAACATTACAATTTTCCCTACTTTGTGCTAATTCATTCTGAGGATAGAATGTTTTGGGATTTTTTCTGGAAGAAGCTTGTGGTCCATTGAAGGATAAGGGCATATGGAAGTGTGTCTCTACCAAAAAAAACTGCTTCTGAACAAGGATTTGGGCAGGCAGCTCACTGGAGATTAAATAAGTTCCCACAAACTCTTTTCATCCACTGGGTAACATACAACATTAATTTATGAGTTACGTGAATACCCATTCCTCCTTACCTCTCAATCCTCCACCTATTTTCTCCAGCCCTAGTTTTCTTCCTAAACCCAAGGTTTTGCATCCAGAGGAAGTTTCTAAAGCTACTCTATGATTCTCCATTAATTTCACCAAAGCAAAAAGTCTGTATTTTCACACATCCCACCTCTGCCCCCCTTGTTACCATTGTTTTTTCATGCATACGTTAGTATCCTAGGAACTGAAACTCACTGATCCAAAATACCTGCAGATCCATAGGCACAGTGGTGAATAAGGACACAAAAGAGATGCAAAGAACAGAAAAGACAGAGATTGACTCACCACTCTGCAAAAACAGGGCCTTCCACACAAACTTCATATGCTTTACCACAGAAGGGTTTTCTTTCCTCTATTCTAAAGGAAGTTAAGTGAAGGGGCAAACTTGCACCACATCCTTACTCAGGGAATTGTTTATTCTTCCACTGTAGAAAAGAGCTGGAATAAACAATCTACCCATCTGTGTTGCTAAGAAACAGGGCACTGTTGCCTTGGGACTTGATTCAGAATTCAAGAATGAGAATAGTGTCTCATAGGACTGCGTAAATGCAGCTTGAAGCCTAGCAACAAGACTACAAGTCCGTTGTGCTGCTCTTATATGTTAGAAAACAAGGGTATTAGAAAGAAAATATATGACTGAGACAAGGAAAACAGTAATTTGAAAACAAAACAGCAGTACTGTATCATCAATTTTCCTAAGGGGTAGGGTGGAACTATGTATTACTAAACATACTTTTATGACCTGTAAAATCTGATGCTGCCCTGTGTTTTGGGCAGGTTCATATTTACTATAACAAGTGAATATGAAGCAGCATCAGCATTTACACTAGTATTTCGTAAATATTCAACTTGTTCAGTGTAAGAGACAACACAAGAGTCAGGATGGCAGAATTAATTTGCATTTGTATTTCAGTTTTCGAGCACTCTGCCAAAAGAGCAGTTCAGTAGTTGCTGCACACCCTCTGAAATGGTCACTGAAAATTCAATAACTGGGAGCAATTACTTAACCACATGTACGTAGACCGTTTTCTACATTTGCTTATGTTCAAGTGAAGTATAAATTATAAATGCGTTATATACCTTTTCACCAAACTAATGCTCATTATGTGCTGTTGGAAATGACATAGGTTTGATCAGCTATTTCACTGTGAAACCTGTTCCCTGTGGTTGTAGAATGTCACTACAGCACTGAAAGTGGCTAGCACTCCAGCCAGGTAGGCCAGGTTTGAACAAAGTTGTAGTTCTAAGCTGAGAAAACAAGTTGTTTTTTCTTTCCTTTTTGGTGTTCCATCATGAAATCATGAAGAGATATTCTTCAGCCGTGTGATATGACTGTGTACATAATGGATTTAACTGGAGATGAAGAAGAAAACAAAATTCAGTGGTGCAAATCACCTAGAGCCACCTGAACAGTTATCATTTTTTTTCTTTATTTTTCTTCTTAAAAATATACTATTTTGAAAACAAAGAAAAGAAAAGGAAAAAGAAAGCTCTCTTCCTCAAATGTTTCTAAGTTTGCAGCATTTCCTTGCACTTCCTTCGACATTTATATTGTTCCAGTTGCTCAGAGTCAGGATCAAAAGACTATCTGGGAAAATACCTTTGCCTTTTGTTTGTTTGGTTTTGAAGGACATTCAAAACCCTTTGAGAGGGTACACTGTTACAATACCTTTTTTTCTGTCTTTAAAGAAATCGACGTTTCTTCAGGCCTTTAGTTGAAAAGGAATATTGAAATTGTAGTTGAGCTTTGTGGCAGGACTTTGTATCAATTCAAAAAAGAAAGATCTCACAGTGATCCTAAAGTAAATAAGATAAAATTGCATGGTCCTTTGAAAATTTATACTGTTCAGATACCTGTAGTTTTACTAAGGAGAAAATGCAATCTAAAAAAATTCCTCTTTGCCAACAGATGGCAGCATGTTACTTACTTTATAAGGTAAGGGAGTTTTAAAACCCAGGAAAGCTGAGGAGCAAGTCTTTTTGCTCTACTGTAGCATGAGATGAGGGCTTGACATTTTCCTGCACAAAACCACCTCGTGTTTTCAGCTAAATGTAAGCTGGTTGTAGACTTAAATAAGATTAAGGAGACCTTAAGAGTACAAGCTGGAAAAGTAGTAAAGCTAGTCAGGATTCTAGTCTGAGCTGCAGAATCGTCTTAGGGACAAGCAAGCACAGATGGAATATCATACTCAGATTTAACCTTGAAAACTGTAGCCAACAGTATCTATACTTTCTACCTAGATAGAAGGTATTTCAGTGGGGAAAAAAAAAAAAAAAAAGGAGAGAGGGAAAAAAAAGATGGAAAAAATACGGGGAAAAAAAGGTAAATAAAATCTTCCTATTCATTATTTATAAATGGTAAAAGAAAAAAGGATGAAAAATGTTTTGTTCAATTGCCATTAGCAGTCAAATATAAAACCACATCACTTGACAGGAGCATTATTTTGACTCTTTAATCAGGTTGTGTTCTTCAATAGTTTTTAAAGTTTTTTAAACTTGAATTCTTCTCTGCTGTATTGATTCCAAGAGTCAAAAAGAAAGCAAAACCAAAAAAAAAAAAAAAAAAAAAAAGGAAGAAAGAAAAAAGGAAATTTACTTCTGATTTTGAAAACAGACAGTTCTTATCACCACTTCCCAGCCTTTCCTCAGGCTCTCAGTTTTTTGGGATAGTGACCTAATTTCTGCTTGTATTTCTGTGTCAGCTAGGACAAAAAAGTTCAGGGCCCTTGTTTGGGATGTATCATAGCAATACTCCAGCAATAACTCAAAAAAATCAGGAAGATGTCACTAGGTGCTGGTAGTTCTGATTTAGTCCTTGCACTCATGCAGAATCCGAGTACGTCCACTGAAGTCAGTCCAATGTGAATCAGAATTAATTATTGAAAACCACTGCTGGAGCAACAGAATGAAACATTACCTTACAGAAGTTTACATTACTGGGTAAAATGCTGATCAGTATGTGAGAACAGGGTAATATTTCATTATTCCTCAACTAAGATATAGAATAGTGTTTGAGGGCAAATGGCGGCTTAGTGTTTCCATGCTGTAACTCATTTAAGTAAGGAAGAAGCCTACAGATTTCATAAATCCACTTCTTACTTCTCAAATCTTATTAGAGACTGAATAGAATAAATCCTGGTTTACACTAAAATAACTGTTTCATTTCTCTCACTCTGAGCAGTAGTTCATCGAACCAGGGAATAAGAAGCATGTCTGCCCCATGGAATGAAACTCTGAAATAACTCAGCTAACTGAGTTTTGGACCCAGGTAAACGTGACACATCCATTGCCACTAATTAGTCCTCATATTCAGTGCCATGCAAACTTAATTCTGTTGCACTGAAGAGCTGGAGTTGAGAAACGGAAGCCAGCTCAGAGCTATTTTAGGCTTCTCTGCACTACACAAGGAATTGTGCGAATAAGTCCTTGTCATCACTTCTTCCACAGAGATGAAGGAAAAAGTGAACAGTCTCAAAGGCTAGGCAGGGGCAATTCCTATTTCTTAAAAGTGCAATAGACAGGAAAAACAGCTAGGGTACCTAGAGTAACAAATCAAGCAATAATGAAAACCAAAACCTGAAAACCAGCACCAACACTTGTCAAATTTGAGTCCTTACGGATTTCCTCTTTTATCTGACTATGCCTTCAAATATCTAGACTCTAGTTTATCTTAAGATATTTTATGATACAAAACAAAAAGCCTCATCTGGTTTTGCTGTGAGAATTACAACAAAATTATTTTTAATGGAAAATTTAGAAAGTGACTGATTAAAAATAAAATCATAAGAAAAATTTTTTTTTCTTTTCTGATTCATTCGGATAGGAATCTTTCATTCTGCTGTTTCCAAATGACATAGAAATGAGAACATAAACACACAACAAAGAGCAGGCAGCAGTAGAAATAATAGCACAAAACTCTCTTATGATTTGCAATGTCCTTCTAAAGCTAAATTAGACCAGACAGCAATTTTCTCCCCCTCATACTTCTCCTTTCCAATAAGAACCACAAATGTTAAGTGTGTGTATGTGTATAAAATTAGCTTGTATATATTTGGCATTCCTACATTTCAAACAATTATCACCTGTATATATTTACTATTCCTACCTTAAAACGATTATCACCCCATAATCTCAGTCTAAGCCAAGTTATGTCCTTAGCCTCTATCATCAAGTTCTAAATCCCTCAAGAATAGGATTTAATTTAAAATTACTGACAAAACTAAAACAGGGAACCTACATTGCTGTGGATTTGAGTCATTGGGTTGGTTGCTGCTGAACTAACAGTGTTCTCTTTTCCTAACTGGAGTCCAGTGAGATTGGATTCTCTAAATTTTGAATTAATAAAAATCTAGACACTATAACAGATAGGTACAGTGAGTCAACATATATATATATAAAATATTTATTTGATTAAATAATTTAACATTTTTCTTTTATTTGCTTGGTCACAATCTTTAAGGTTCTAATTCTGCTTTTTCTGAAATCAGACAGCCTTTTTCAAACATTTCCATTATCTCCACGAGGCTGGAAACCATCCATGTGAGAGGATGGAAAATAGCCACCAGGAATAGGGTCTTTACCTATAGACAATGTATGAGGAATAAAGTATCTCCGTTGAAGGCACTGACACATTCAGTCTCTGTTAAGGGAAAAAAAAAGGAGATTCACAAATTATTTTCTAAATTCACAAATTATTTTCTAAAATACCTTGTACATAACTCTTTCTGTCATAATGACAATTTTGAGTGGCTGTCATTCCATTTTATCACACTGATAGTGTAGGTTAGAATAAAAAAATGTGGAAATGACACCCCAAAATAAACATTAACCCTTAGCTGTTATTTGCTACCTCGTTTAAAGTATTTCATATAATATAGTAATATCTGCAAACAGACAGGAAGACAAGGGTTTAACCTCTTCTTACAGACC
>JAYRBT010000082.1:26799239-26970576 GCA_036023395.1 Myiotriccus ornatus | reverse complement strand
GTTTAAAGTATTTCATATAATATAGTAATATCTGCAAACAGACAGGAAGACAAGGGTTTAACCTCTTCTTACAGACCTTGGCTTCTTTAAACCTCACAGAAGTGTACACTTGTATCAGATCTTTATGACTCACACCAACTTCTACAAATCAAGAGCAATACAAAACAAATTAATAATCTCATGGAAATATATCCAAGAATACTATTTCTTTTTAAAATAAGAAACAACACACCAGAAGAAATAGCTCATTCCATTTCTTGATTTAGATGTTCATACAGACCACTGGGTTGCTGCAAACTGAATCCTAGGAATCAAACTGTCCCTATTCAGTATGCTCTATCTCAGTCTTGTGAATCACTTTTATATCTACGTATCTCACCTGGAGGCTTCAGAGAGTTGTGCAATATGGTTCCTAAAACATTCTGTTGAATGCATTCTGGGAACTTTTCAACAGAATGGTGTCCTTATCAGTACCTTTAACAGGCTGCAAACTGGAGAGAGGACAGAGTGAGTTGCAGGACAAGGGAGAGGGAGTGGCCATGTCCCAGGGAGCATCACAGGCATAGACATATGATATGGAAGGAGGAACTGAGACCAACCTTGATTAGCACTACCTTCAGACTTGCAGACTGTGAGCATGAGAACCCTACTAGTTCTGTCCTCTTTGAATAAGTAGGGACCTAATAAATGTTCTGAGCAAATTGTCTTTGAAAGACAGTTTCAGTCATTACTTCATTGTCATTTGACAAATACCGATGAAAGTAATTTTCTGCAGGATGTTTTTCCTAGTAGGAAACTAATTTCTTAAACAGCAGACAAAATTTACTAGAATTCAATAATTGCTTAATAAAGATTATTCTCTTATTATATAATAAGTCCTTTCCTCTTAAAAATTAATTTTCCAGTAATACCTGTATTTCTGTAAGATATGAGAATAATCATATTGACTCTGCTGAGTACACTTAAGTCATTAAATTCCTTTAGCTAACCGTAGTTTCATGAAACAGCCAAATGATCACTGTCTTTGTAATGAAGATCTGCAATCCAGAATACGTTTCAGTATAAATACAAAATTATACCACTAGAGGCTGGATATTATTTCAGTTAGCCAGGACTATTTCAGGTAAATTGACTAATCATTTCCTAACACTCTAGATTGTAAAATGCACAATAAAGAGTTAAAGTCTGAATTCACAAGATTCTTTGTTCAGTGTTTCAGAAGCCAAATCAAATATAATTTGCATTACTACGAAGGTGCTAATAAATATACACTGTTTCCAAAGGCTGAATATCAACTCAAATAGACTGTGTGTATGTGCAGCTCTAAATCACAGATTCATTTATAAATGGAAAGCATTAATTCAACCACCACATTACAATAATATGTCACATTGTGGGACCTGAAATACATTCAGGTGGATGGAGTTTGCTCTCATTATTCAATATGCTTAGCCCCAAAAAATAAATAGAAAACAATAATGAGTCAGATTGATATGGGTAGATCAGTGCATGAAGAAGCCTGGGTTTTATTTATTTAGCCATAAAATAAATTGGAAAAAAAAAGAAAATACTTATCTAACAACGCCTAGCTGTTATTTTTCTTCTCTTAAATATCTCTCTGCCTTATTTTCAAATTCTTTTTTCTTGCTTTTCTGGTGAAAGCACCCTCACACTTATGAACTAGACCTTTATGTAGCCTCACCACCCTTTGCTGAAATACAAATTTTGACATGTACAGATCAAATAACAATCAAGATTCTTTTGTAACAAGAAGCTTTAGATCTTATACAGCTGACTGACAGACAAACTCCCTTTAGCAAGGGTTGATGCAGAGGGTTAGATATTAAAAGCCATGGCAGTGAAGCAGAGTTCAGTGAAAGCTTAGGAGTAAAACCACAAGAAAGTAACTCCTAAATCCAGATTGGGATGTGTCATCTGGCAGGCAAGGCTTATCCGGGTATATATCCCTCACTAGACTTAATTTGAGCTGCTGTTCTTTAAGCAAGAGATCAGCTCCAAATATGCCTTGCTTTAAAAGACAAGCAATTCCTGTTCTGGGAGGCTTCAAATGTGTCCCCCAGTTGGCAGATATTCTAGAATACTTCCCTAGTGCTGCATCTTGAAAAAATAGGTGGCAATGCTAGCAACAAAGTCACTACATATCAATAACCATCTGAAAATTCATGACAGGCTTTATGCAGAGCTTCTGTAACAGTGATTGGTATGGCAGAGAACACTGCCAAAAGTCTCTCTGAGTTCAAATTGCTTTGAATCAGGACAACTGAATGTACAGATGGATAAGCTACTGACAGAGCTTTGAGGAAAGAGAGCCAGATGCCTCCGTCTTGAGATGAAGTGGAAACACAGTAACTGTCATGATCTGACATTCTCTCATGAAGTAAAAGAGGGAGTGGAAGTTAGCAAAGGTGAAAGTGCTCTTTTATGTACTTTTGTGCTGAGGTCTCTTCAACTGGATTAACTACTCTTCATTTGCACAGTATGCCTGCAGAGAGAGCTGGCTAAAAAGAGCTGTGAGCATGGCCATGTGGATAAGTGTTGTTGTCAGAATGAATATTAATACCTCAAAGCCTCATTTTTATTTTTAGTTCACTTTCCCAAGAGTAATGGTGGTTAGTTTCTGAGAGGAAAAACTGTATTGCATGATCAGAGGGAACTGACACAGAAGAACAGTAGAGACACCAGAGAGTTAGAAATTAGCAGTATTTATGGAAGACAGTACACGGGTAGGTTATGTATCACAGATCTGAAGGATGCAGAAAGGTTCAGTTTTCTTTAGGATGATAACTTTGGAGGGCATACATACATTATAAACATTCAAAAGAAATGTGCTGCCTTCCATTCTGGAAGAATTCTGATACCTCGGATTAGCCAGGATGAAGTTACAGGAAAATCTTTTTTGTCTCTTTATCTCACTCATAGTGACAATCATAACTCATAATGACAATAAATTAATTTACTGACATGACTGATACTGATTTAATTTAGCAATGGTCAGATAGATTATATTTGCACCTCAGAAAGTTACTCTTACTGTTTGGTCAACGTAGTATTCCTGAGGATCTACTTCAGACTGACAGGGACTCTGCTCTGCATGGTATCATTCTGCCTCCAGCTGCTGCCTAGGGTTAATGCTGCTATTTTCCTTACAGGGAATAACATAGATGTTTTTTCCTCATCTGTAAATCCTGAAAAACAAACTAGAGATGAACTGAGTTTACAAATCAGCTGCTACCTATTCAAAAGAGACACAAAAACCCCCTTTGTAGTGACTTCTCATCTCAGTCTGTTTGTTAATAGTAAAATACCTTCTTTCTGCCCAATTTCCTGCCTTGGTGTCTAGGTTTCAGAACATAATTCTGACCTCTAACAAAACTGAAAAATGTCAATAGATTAAGACAAATGCTACTTCTTTTTTGGGTAGGGATATTCTCTCACTGCCCCACTCTATGTATGCTGCAGGATGCCCAAGCCTGAAGACATATTTTGTTGGTATGATGAGATGTGAAGAGGAATGTAACACTGTGATTAAGTCTCTTAGAAGGTCAGAGACCTTTAGCTTACCTGATTCTGAAATGAATACCTGGCTCTGTGCCATGTTCAGCTCAAGACAGAAGCGCAGTCACAGATGGAATGCTGACTTGCACATAAAAAGCAAAGGCAGCATCCACCAAAGTACTTGTTATGCATCCACTGCACGTGGAAGGAAGGAAAGAACAGCAGAGCTGAAGCTATAGTTCCTAATTTTTAGAGAAGTGCTGCACGAGAAGGCAGCAGAAGAGCTCTTTGTTACTTCTATTGAAGCTCGACCACTAAGAAATTATTCCTCCTGAAAGAACCACGAGTTAGAGAATGAAGAAGTAGTGGGCTGACTCCATCAGTTAGTGAAGGTCACTGTCCTGGGAGATGGAATTGTGGGTCCTCTTATCACGATCGTTTCTCCATATGGGTCATTGTAGCGATCTTTTCCGATGCCCATTACTCAGCCTCACCAGAGGGCATGCCTTCCCCTCTGCTCCTCCTGTTGTGTCTGTCCCAGCCAGGCACACAAGTAAAGTAAAAAAGAATGTGGGTTAGGGGACTGAAGCTCTTTATAGATTTGTGCTTAAGCCAAAGCAGTTTATTCCTGGTCCAAGGTTTAAGACCTTGTGTTACTTCTAAGTCAAATATGCTTCCCATGTGATTACTCAGTGATAGTTAGGAATCAAACAAGATGGTCTAACCAGATCCCACAAACAGCTGTCTCAAATAACTGAATAGACAGGAACTTCTTAACTCAACGTATCATGAAATTATGGTTTACCATGTCAGGAATTAATAGGATTACTCTAAAAAGAGTACAACTTGTTTCTTGTCACACAGGTCTTACAACTTCCTTTCTGTTGACTAATAAATTCAGAATTTCACACAACGTGTTTCAACTGAATACTCTCAAGGACAAGTTACATGCATACATGTAGGACTGTGCTATTCAGTTCTGTGGCAAAACCAAAGTCCTGAAACATACACCTGGAAATCAAAATAAAACATTTTTGTTCCTTTAAAATTCACTACAGCTTTACACTCAGTGTAAAACTGTTTAATTTTTAAATAGATCAACTAACCATCCCCTTTCAAAGTTAGAAAGTTTTCTAGGTGCATCATGTTACTTAAATAGTCAAAGCTTCCATATGTCAAAGACTTCCAAATTAATTATTTTTGTTAAAAGATTTATGACAGATCACTGGTTGACAACAGATTTCAGCTCACAGCTGAATAATTCCTGCTCTTGTATATTTGTCTACATAGCTGAAATCCTCATAACTAAGCTTTGTGAATGTCAGAAAGCTTTTTACATCTTGCAGTGTTCTGGTAAAACAGACCCATTGTCTAAGAACCATGGCGTCCATCTACTTTGTTAATCCCTTTCATTCTTTCGTCTTCAACCAAAAAGAATGACTCTGTCCCAGCAAACATTACTCATGCAATGAGCCTTTTCTTTGGGAAAGAAGTAGTACGAAAGTGAAAGAACACCTTATTCCAAACCAAATATTCTTAGTCTATCAAGTTCCTTCCTGCCATCGGTGTCAACATCTGTTTTCACTGAATAGAGATTAGATACTGCTTACATAGGATAAGTGCAGAATTGCAGACTTGTTTTCAATAAAGCCAGTGTATTTGGCATCTCAGAAAAGAAACTTATTCTGCATCCTATTTCAGTACAATTTTTCCAACTAAATTGTTGGAGATGGGGAGCCAAGCTGTGCTATATACCTGAGACACTATCAAAACTCTTCAATTTTTGAATAATATATACAATTTGTAGATCAACTTTTCTTACATATAAGAAAAAAATTACAAATATTGCAGAAGCTTTAGAGAATTTAGTGATTAGTACCAAAACAAAAGAGATTTAAAGATTATGTGCAGTGAGTTTAGGAGGAAACCAGTGTATGTTTGACCTGCTATCCTGGTTTCAGGACACCTACCAAGACCTGGGGTCCCAGTGAGCTCCACAATACAGCTCCTGGTTTGTAAAGATGGTGCATAAATGCCATTATAACTTCTCTGTGATTACAGCTTGTGATGTCATGTGACTGTAATGCATTTCAGAAATTGCATATTAGCATGTATCATTAATACTGCATACTAATTAACAATAGGAAAATAATTTCTATTGGAAAAGAAAGCTAGACAATTACTGCTATGGGAATCCAACCATAAAGGTAATCATCCTATCTTGGGTGTTTCTGACTGAGACATGTTATTACTGTGTAGCACTCCCGAAAGAGCTGCTATTCTGGAAATTCCACAGATCAGCAGTGATTTGATGCAGTAATTTGGTTGGGTGTCTTTCCCGTGTCTCCAGCTACCACCCTTACTGCAGTACCTGCTAGCCCCCCATCACTACCTTTCTTTTCAACAAAATACAACAGCCCCTCCCTCCCTCACTCCCTCCCCTGCAGCAGCAAACTGGCTGCTCATTTCCTCTTGATCTATAGAGGTCACCTAGCTCTGAGGTCTGCCTGTTATGCAGAATGCAGAGGCAGAACTGTGGCTGACTCTCAGCTGTGTTGCCATCAGCTGTGGCTGCCCAGTCGCAAGCTGCCTGGCTGAGCAGCAGTCCATTCTCTTGCTGGCCATTCATAGAATCATAGAATTATAGAATCAGCCAGGTTGGAAAGGACCTCTGAGATCATCAAGTCCAACCCTTGATCCATGACCACCGTGGTTACTAGACCATGGCACTGAGTGCCACATCCAGTCTCATCTTAAAAACCTCCAGGGAGGGAGGATCCACCACTTCCCTGGGCAGCCCATTCCAATGCCTGATACTCTCTCTGTAAAGAGTTTCTTCCTAATATCCAACCTAACCCCCCCCGGCAGAGCTTAAGACCATGACCTCTTGTCTTACGGATAGTTGCCTGGGAGAAGAGACCAACCCCCACCTGGCTACAACCTCCTTTCAGGTAGTTGTAGAGAGTGATGAGGTCTCCCCTGAGCCTCCTCTTCTCCAGGCTATTCATTCCTGCCTACCTTATCTCCTCAGAGCAGTAAGTGGGAGAAAATGCTCGGCAGGACATATGAGGCCCATCTGTTGGATACCCTATAGATGTATTCTAAAGGAATGAATACAAACAAGAAGACTTCCTCTTAGGCAGCTTTCCATAGCTCCACAATCCATTTAATTTTTTGGTTTTGAAGTTTTTTTCCCCTGTGTCTTTGCAAGACGAAGGTTGTAGAGCATAAGGACTTCAGAAATAGAATAAAGTGCCCAGACAACCTTGGAAGCCATTTCTCAGTGGGAACTGCAAGCTGAGGAATTTTCCCTATAATATTTCTTGTTTATACTGTGAATGAAACATGGAACCTTATGTTTTATTCTCCATATACAAACAGATGTGTTGCCATAGTTTAAACACCAGAATAGGTCATTTGAATTAACATCTACTTGGAAAAACTATCATTCAGTTTCTGTTTATAGATAGTGCCAATATAATGTTAATCTGTATTTCTTTGTTTCCACATACCCTCCCATACTTGTTTCGAATTAATCTTATATTTTCCTATTCTTTATAAAAAGGAAGAAAAGATGCAAGGCGTTCCACGTGTTCAGCAATACAGAACCATGCTCCAAAACTTTTACTTAGATTTATTACAATATTATTTTGGAAGAATGCACATTAAAAAAAATGAGAGGAACTTGATTCTTCATTCCTAACTGATCACACACAAACATCATCTACAATCTACAGTTAGAGTTATAAAGGAGTATGCAAGAGCACAGAATAAAATGGGCAATAAAGAAACACCATGGGAAAAATTATAAAGGAAGATCTCAAGCATCTTCAAAAATAATATTTCTCTATGTTTATTTAGTGAAAGATGATGACATAAAGCACAGACCTTCCACAACATTTCTGTCCTCAAGAAATACAGAATCATAGAACCACAGAATAGTTTGGGTTGGAAGGGACCTTAAAAGTCATCTAATTCCAACCCCCCCTGCCATGGGCAGGGGCACCTTCCACTAGACCAGGTTGCTCAAGGCTTGCAGTCCATGTGAGACACAATCCAAAAGGCTTGCACGCTCCAAATACTTGCTCCATAGAGATGGTACATACCACTTCACCACAGCTAGACACTCTCTGCACACCTGCTATATAGCCAGCAAAAGACACAACAACTTCCAAGTTCACCAGGCAGGCACAGGACTCTACCACAACAAAGAGCCATTCTACATTCCCAACCCAAATGACATTTTACCTTTTTTCAGTCTTTCCTTTCAATACCACAGAGAGAATTTCCATCTTGCAAAATCCAGGGCACCCCACTACTTGTAGGACTGTGTCAATGCCAGACCTACCATCCATCCAGACTTTTTTCTGTGTTCTTTTACCTCTGAAACATTTACTTCAATTAATTAAAGGCTTCCTCTGCCTTTTTGTAGGGATCTATTACAAAAATTTTGCAGAGGGCAAGAAAACTAGGAATTTTTAAAAGAGAACAGTGTGGTCCCTACTGCAGTCTATGGTAAAACTCACTCAAATGTTAATGTGCCCAAATTTCTTTTGCCACAGTTTGAGAGATGTAAAAGAAAACAACAGGAGAGTCTGAAGTGATCCAGTATTTCAGAAAGCTGAAGTCATACAGAGTGGAAGAGATAAGGGGTAGTGGAACTGATGTTCTCCTTAAATATGAGCCCATTTCTGCGTGCAACTGTGAATACAACTAGCAACTTCTCCCATTAATTTTAGAAAAGCCTTTCACTGTTTTCACTGCTGCAAGAAACTGCCCAGTCAACAAAAGAGATTGAGACAGAAATCTCACACTTAAAGAGATTATAGATGAGGTATTTAACATGCATAGCACTTGGGATCCAGTTAAGTGAAGAATGTAGGCTGCAAATGCTCCAGGGGATCTATTAGCAGCAGTGTCCTGCAATGAGAGTACCCAGCAAGGTAACAAAATAATTTGTAATAAGGGTATTCCCCAGAAAAAAAATAAATCATTAATGTGTTCCTGCTGTGCTAGGAGTATTCATGACTTACGGAGAGACAGCAGTGGTAACTGGGCTGGAGGAGTAAAACAAGGGGTGCTTTTTACAAGACTGATGGTGTTATTTTATACCGACCAGGTATAGTGGGGGAGTAAAAACAATATGTCTAATGACAGCTCACTAGAGAGGTTATTTATACTGTGCCAAAAGATTTCAGATGCTGAATTTAAACAGCTACCCACCACCGAAGTGTGGAATAAGAACAGCAAGTGATAAGACTTGAGACTTAGTTCAGTTTCCAGGCTAAAAGGATGTTTATTGATTTTATATAAACAGTGAGATTTGATGGGTGTTCGAGTTTCTCTTAACCAGTGTCTGACCATGATGTAAAGATTGGAGTTCAGCAGAGGCTTGGCACATGACCCAGAGACTTCAGAATTTTGTAAGGCTCCTACCTCGCAGTCACTACTCCACTGTACACAACCAAGGGTGACAACTCAGTTCTAGATTCAAAAAATGTCACTATTTCAGATGCTCTAATCATAATCAACAGACCAGATTTCAGAAATCTTTCTGAGTATGGGAGTCAAGTCTCTTGAAAATGAATGAGAGAATTCCTGTCAACACTAATGAGCATTTAATCAGAACTTAAAAAGAAAGAAATTAACTGTAGACATCAGCTCTTTGTCAAGTTATATTCTTTTGACAGTAAGAGTCTGTGTAATCTGTGCCTTTCTTCTAACATAAACTACTTTTCATTGGCTTACTGTGGGATGCCCTTTGATAAGAGTTAATGGATTTCCTGGCACTTACAGGGTTTTGAAAATTCTGACTATCTTCATCGCATGGAATTACTTAAATTTGTTAATGTTTACTGAAAGTTCCTGAATCTTCTGAAGGCAAATTTTAGATAAGGTGACAGTACTGTTGTTTTTTGTCTCTGCAGCTTAACTTGGGATTTGCCTTGATGCTAAACAGAGCATTCAGGAGAAAGCTAGAAAGCCTTGGACTTCAAAAGATTCAACCTTACCTCTTAAACAAGAGAAGGAAAAAAAATGGTATTTATTATTTTTACCCCCCTGATGATATATGCAGTTATAAAGAGTTCAATTTTTTAAGTCCTGAGAAAAGAAACATTAAAATTTGACATCATCTGTCAATAGTCTCCTCTGAAAAGGGTCCTGGAAGGGGAGACAAAATACTGCTGATTTATTCCAGAAGCTCAAGATTTACATGAACAGGAAATATACCCCACAGTGGTCTATTACAAGCCACTACCGAGAGCCAGGAAATTGAATATATTACTTTATGCTTTTCAATATGGGCTTTAGGAATTTAGATGGAGTGACTCTCTTTATGGAAGAACACGACAATTTCACATTTCCCATTCCTCTTGAGATATGAGTTTCCTTTTTGCCAGTGCAATAGTGTTGCTGTTTTTTCTATTCATTCATTCTGTCATATCAAAATATATTAACATTCTTTTGAAAAATTATAAACAGAATGAAAGGACAGATGCTTTCACCATACTCGTTAACTAATTCAATAACTCCATTTTATTCCTCTTTCAGGTTTTGCTTCCTGGAGTGCAGTAGGTTAGCCCTTGTCTTTTCCCCCTCAGCCTCTGCACATGGAAAAGGGAAAATACTTAGTGAAAAGATGGCTTAATTTTACTTTTTTTTCCAGCACCACAACACTCTAATATAATTTTTAAATCTTTCTGTTGGAAAGGTAATGCCAAATATACAATGCAGATTTCTGGTTTGCAATTGTTTCTCTTAAAAAAAACCCCACAACCACAGTCATTGGTGTGTAAGATTTGTGGTCCTTGAAACCACAGCTTTGGTATATTCTGGTGGTCACATGTGATCATTTTGAAAAGTTGTTTTGGAGCTTCTGTTATATTTTCCTTCCCATCTGCCTTCTAATTATTAGTGATCTAACTATCAGTGTCCAGTTATGAGGTCCTCCATACAGGAGAGGCGTGGACACACTGGAGCAAGACTGGTGACGGGCCATGAAGATGATTAAGGGACTGGAGCATCCTTGATATGACAGGAAGCTGAGAGCTGGGACTGTTTAGCCTGGAGAAGCTCAGGCAGGTCTTATCAGTGTGTAGATGATAGATTTGTTCTCCATGCAGCTTCAATGTTTCTTGCATCAGGGCTTCAGGGCTGCCTGTGGCAGTTAACAGGTCTAGTGCAGCTCTGACTTTTCTAAAACAGTATCCCATCAACACTTTCTTCTATTTCTTGACTGCTCTATTCAAGTCATTCTTCCATTCTGGAAAGTCCAAGACTCTGCGTCAGGACAGTCACATTGAAACATTAAATATACTCATTTAGTCACAAACAAAGCAAACTCTCTCTCCATGAGACAATGTGCTAAGGAATGCCTGTGAGCTGTGCTTGTAAAGAAACTACTTGCAAATCCCACAATAAGTGATACAATGGAGATAAATGTAATTGGACCATATAGACTGGGGGGAAAACAGAAAAAGCAAGTAACCAAGCAAACAAGCAAGTTATATCATTCTTATTGTGTTACAGGAACCTGTGATTGAATGAAAACCTGTAGGCTAACTGCCCTCTTTTTTATGACACTTTTATCAACCCATTTTTATAGTTGTATTTGCAATCATATTTTTAGAGGCTTTTTTTTCCCCTCTTCTGTAATCTGAACGCATATTCGGGGACTTATAAGGGAACTCTGTTCATAAGCAATTGCAGAACTAAGTCTTTACTGATAAAGTCAGAATACAGCTATCCAAAATAATTACAATTATATACAGAGAAGGGATTGCATTCTAGGCTGCCTTGTACGGTGTAAGGCATAAAGCAGACAGCAAAATAATTGATATTTCAGACCTTATCCAAGTTATCTGTTATTTATTTTTCATCTGCTTTTTGTTTAACTTCATGATACTTCAGATCAGAAAGCTGTCTGATAGTATGCCTAAGAAGTAAGTAATGTAACTTACTAATACTTGTTAAGAAGTAAGTATTGGAATGGCTATAAAGCAAATTAAGGATCTACATGGAAGATTCTGCAATAAACATTATTTATGAAAGTTTTAAAATTATATCACTGGTACTACCAGAGAAACAAGAAGAAGAGGGAAACTGCAGAATGTTATGAACCAGAAGAGAGGATTGGAAACAGCTGTGAAAACAAGTACCCTCTCTACAAATAATATTTTTAATGTCATTTTATAATTCTTTTATGTACAGCACTATC
Source organism: Myiotriccus ornatus (assembly GCA_036023395.1). Lineage (NCBI taxonomy): Eukaryota > Metazoa > Chordata > Aves > Passeriformes > Tyrannidae > Myiotriccus > Myiotriccus ornatus. The sequence goes on along the minus strand of JAYRBT010000082.1, from coordinate 26,958,842 downwards.
TGCTTGAGGCAGTGCAGAAGGTTGCCAATGAATATATCCTCAATACGCCAGCTGTTGCTCTACAGTTGGATAGGCTATTTTATGTTTGGCAACATTTAGGTTTATAAGAAATCTCCACACAGAATTCTGGAATAGGTGGCTCAATGGGATTCCATTGCCAGGAGCAGCAAGATCAATTGTACCACCTCAGATTACAATTACCAACTCATAGTGGAGAAGCAGGAATTAAACCTACAGTCAAGAACATCAGGATGCAGAGGCAATAATCCTACCCTATGAAGCCACCCTGCTGGTTCTTCTTAAGCAAAATTAAATGGGTAGATATTCATTAAACTGCTTGGAACGTGGTAACCTGCCAGGTCCACCGATCACACTTGATTTGGGTGGGTGGGCACCTCGGTGAGAAATCTGATTAGTAGGAGATAGCTCAAAAGCCTCAATGAACTGTTTTGTGAAAAGAGGCAGCCCTGCTGTGTAATATTGTCATATCTTAGCCATGCCCTGCTGAGATAACAGATAAAGCAGGAGTAGTTATAGCTATAAAAATTTGCCATGTGAATGGAATGCAGCAAAAGGATTAAACTTCTTTTAGTGACAGCACTCAACTTTAATTTTATCAACATCATCAGAAGGGAAAATTCTGTTGAACAGTGAAAAGAGCCCTAGTTTTCACAGTTTTCAATGCTGCTACCAAATATGTGGCCCCACTCTGGTGCAACTAGGTAACCAATCTCTTGGCCATTTTCACTTTCTATATGAAAATTAGTATGACAGAAATCAGACTGTGAGAGAGTATAAACTTTTTAATACACACGCTAGCATCTTGATGTAAAATTATGTCTCGTGTACTTTCATCTGCAATGTGCTTTTTTCCTAGGATAGTGTACGTTAGGATTAGATTAACAGCTTTAACTCATTTTGTCAAGTACTTTGTCTTAATCTCTTTGAACAAAGTCACTTGTATTCCTGCACTGTCAAACCTTGGGGCTTTTGGCTTTTAACACTCATTTTCAAAGAAAATTTTGGCACTCATTGAAGAAAACAATATAAAAATACCTTTGTGAAAAGCTATTTTAAAAACTCTGAATGTTCCTCCTGCTAGTGTTCATATGTCACTGACAAAGGCATAACCAAGAAAGAAAGTGCCTTAAGCTCCTAAGACAAATTCTACCTGTCAACACACAGCATCTGGGAATACAGTAACTTGATGGGCTGTTCAAATTTCCTTTCTCCTTTAATTGACAATGTAGTCTGACATTTGCTCTCAAATCAGATCCAGAATAGGTTCAATTTTATAGTCATTGCTTTGTTGGGTTCACTCTGAGTGAACCTAACCTGGAGTGAAATGCTACTTTATTACTGAAATCCAAAAAGTTGCATCATGGCAAAAACCTCAGCAAGCAGGAAGTACTCTTATGTATGTCCATACTTCACCACAGACAAAAGGAAATCTGTCATGCAATGAAGTTTGTGTCAGGTTGCATGAGAAAAGCTGCTGAGAAAAATCAGGTTCCATTGAAGCACTGTTGCAATTTGGATCCTGAAAATGCCCCTTTTAACGGATTTTCTACATATTTTTGAGATAAGACACTAAACCTCAGGATAAGAGGGTTAACTTTTTGTTTCTAGTTTCTTGCCACAGGAAGTGAAAGCAGAGACTTTCTCTCAGCAAGATTCACAACACACTTTTAGACCTAGACACAGAGGAAAAACGTTAGAAATGTTGTCTTTAGGAAGATGTGGAAGGTGACCTTAAGATCTTAAGGTGACTTTCCTCTTTAAGAGCTAAGTAGACTGTTTTGCCCAAGAGTGCAATCCCTACAGAGACTGTTGAGCTTTCTTTATATAACTAGTTTGGCAACCTAGTGAAGTCTACACGCTGTACTTTCCCTGCAGCAGTTAGACCTGTAAGGCAACTCTGTTCTAAAGAAAGGAGCCCTCTCTGTGACCACTAAACCTACATGTTCCTAATACTGCCAGTCAGTAAGTCATAGACACAAGGAACTCAAGTATGTTTGATTGAGGCCCCAGGTGAAGTAATGTCTTTATTTCATATTTAATGTCCATAACAGCTGTTTTAATATTTCTTCAAATACCCAGAATCAATAATGCCATATCTATTATGTGTGCAGTCAAAGACAGCATGTGGAATATTGTGTTAATATGCAATCTATCTAGTGAAAACTGCCTCTGTATATGGCAGAGGGGTGGGAACTAGATGATCTCTAAGGTCACTTCCAACCCAGGCCGCTCTACAATTCTATGGTTGTATGATTAAAACTTACAGAAATCCTCCTTTGGAACATGAAGACCAGCCTGGTTAAGTACCTTGTCTGGAAGACTCCATTTCAGGACTGGTTAATTCAAATGTGTTTACGCCATTTACATGTAGATGTCATGTTAGGTTGGTAGAAGCTCTAGATATAAGTTTAAACCTGTCCTCTCTTCCTTCTAGCCGCTGGAGATATCCTACACAGTGCTATCTAGTTTGTTCTGAAAACTTTCTCCTCTTCCCTGTCTTGTGATTTGGTAGCTTGTTTCTAAATGAAACCTCAGCTTTTGTACATAAATAAAATACAATTTTGGTTTGTCATTGAGTTGGCATTTGGCAAAGTCAAGAGGAAAATGTTGCTGAATCTGTTACTGCCCCTGCTCAACTGTAGAGCTGGGCAACTTAAGAGCTTCGAATATAAGAACTGTAGACAGCAAATCATCACAGATGGAAGAGGTGTAGTGCCATGAAAACACTTTATCTTCTCCATGCCAACACCTTCTTTGGACTCTAGAAATTCATGTATGTGCCGTACAGGTTTCAGTAGAAGATTCAGCTGTACACAGAGATGCTACTTTCTTCTTTTTCTGCTCTTTGATGTGTATTTGAGAAGGTTAAACCCTAATGAACAGCATTTTCCACAAGAAATAAACATGACATTACATTACACAGTAGCGAAGGAGGTATTTCTGCATATTATGTTTTTTTCCTCTTCATTCAACAACAACACTGTCGGCATCTATGGCCAGCACACTAGAAACCTTAAAACATTCTTATAAAACTTGAAGTAGACAGTTGTGTTTCCACTTATGAGAATCTAGAACTAATTTTATTTTCCTTGAGAAGAATAACTCTGATAATCTTTGTAATGGTAGAATAGCTGTTCTGCTCATCCAGTATGGGATCTGAGGGATCATAATAAATGTAATTCCATATGCTATATTACCTCATTTTCATCATGTACATGTTTAAGTCTACTCCTCATGCTGTATTTTTTTCTGTCAAGGTTAGCTCACATGTTACTAATTAGATTTTTAATAAAGTTACATTTTTAACTCTGTCATCAATCAATTCTGAGAAATTTAATTTTCTGTAGGAATGGCTTTAGGAAAATGTTACTATCTACAAAGTAACCATTAGCATATGTAAATGAAAAAACATGGAAAAGAAGATGAGACCTGTCTGTGGGCTCTGAAATGATCAATCTCTGAGACAAGATAAAAGAACCTCTTTCCTGGGGGAGACAATGACTTGCTTCTTCGTGGTAGTTATTTAATGTCAATGTACTTTATTCAGCTAATAAATAAGAGGAGTTCCCCTGAGCCTGACTGCTTGTATAATATGTTCTCATATATAATTATAAAGAGAATGAAAAGCCAAGCTGGTGTGTGAGGCAGCAAACTAACTTTACCACCCACCAGTTCTCCCCATGCAATTGGCTGCTCACTTGGGAAACTGACAATGCATCTGTAGCTGACATGGAGCTTTTAATCTGCAGGCTGTATTTGTGACACACTTGTGAACTTCATTTCTCTAACAGAACAATCTTGAAAAAAAACCCAAACCATCAATTTGTTTCTTATAAAAGATGCTACTAGTACATACCTAAAAAGGGTACAATAACCCCTAATTCAGGAAAAGAGAGAATTAACTACAAATTAGATAGCCGCCTCTGCCTTCAACAGATTTCAAGTGGAATTAATTCTGCTTTAAGATAAGAGTACAACAATCTTAATGTCCCAAATCTGAAAGCCGCATAGTACCAGATGTTTAAGACGTACTCAAATAAATGAGACGCTAAAATCCCCAGAAGCTGTTTAACTTTCAGTGAAGAGCTAGGGATTTGTATTTAGCTAGAGATTCATAATTTTAGGAGTCTGTCCCACAGTCCCTACTGTGTGAAAGCCAGTACAAAGCCAATGGAACATTTAAGTCCTATTAAACTATCCGTCTGTAACTTTGGTGGTATAAAAGCCTCATGCTGACTTTTGCAGAAATGACTCATGCTGCATTCCTTCCCTTTCTACACTGCTAAGTTATGTAGGTACACAGTGAATATGTAAAAAAGGTTTTGGAAACTCAGGCAGGGGGAAAATAGCAAATACCATAAAACATCCAAACCTAAAAGTTGTAAATATAAGAATGTTTTCCTATCTTGCATGCACGAGAGGGAGAAATTATGACTCAGAAAAAGGTCATTTGCAAATATGAAGCTGTCACTTGGCAAAAGTGTTTTGATGTAACATTGTATTTTCTTAAGGTGCTAGGATGTTAACAAAAATACTCTGGCTCCCCTAGAAAAGAGTTATAACTGACAAGGCATTTGCTTTGTGGAACGCAAGGCCAAAAACACTTACTAAAAATCCTCTTGTACAGGGCTTCATTAGGATGGAGTTAATTTCTTCATAGCAGCTCATATGGTGCTGTGTTTTAGTTTTGTGACTGAAGTAGTGGTGTTATCACATCAATGCCTTGGGTGTTGCTGAACAGCACTTGCCAAGGCTCTCTCTCCAGCTACCCCACCAAAGGCCAGTAGGCTGGGGGTGGCAAGAGGTTGTGAGGGAACACACCTGGGACAGCTGAAACCAAATGGCCAGAGGGTCCCTATAATGTCATGTTCAGCAATAAAACTTGGGGACAGTATTTCCAAAGTAGACTTTGCTCAGAGGCTGGGCATCAGTCAGCTAGTGGTGAGTGATCGCTTTTGCATCACTTTCTTTTTTTCCTATTTTTCCTCTTCTTCTATTAATCTACCTTTTTCTCTACCCACCGTTTTCTTACTTCTGTTCTTCTGATTCTCTCTCCCACCCTGCTAGGGAAGGGCTCAGCTGCCAGCTGGAGTCAACCCACCACACTTAGACAACTGAGTTCTGTACTTCTGTCTTCACTGTTTTAGTGTTCAAGAGTCTCAGCCTCAGAAGAAGTCATGATGAAATAGTTGGGGGACCACAGATTTAGGAGACCTGGTCTCCTAAGCAGCTTGACAGAAAAAGAACCAGATTAATGCCTCACTGAAGTTTCACTGGAATGAAGGTATTTTTCATCAGGGCAAACAGTTTTGTTGGAAGTTTTGCCAACCTGCTCTAATTTGGACTAGATTTTTCTTGTGCCATGCATTCAGAGACCTCCTGGTAGGAAAAGGAATGAGTTGAAAACAGGCACAGCTGGGGACCCAATTACAGCATAATTACCGACCTGTCCATGTTGATATTTTGGAGAGACTTAGAATTAATATGGCATAGTTTTGTCTACCTCACTGGACTTTTATGTCATTCCCTCAGAATATTTTATGTGGCTTTATGACCAATAAAATTCTGAGCCTACTGCCATCCCACCCACACCAGATACGAAGGAGCATGCAGTGATGCCCTGTGGTGGTCTGATTTTTCCACATCCACACATTTCTGGATATGAAAGGCAGTAACAGTTCTAACAAAGGAGACTCTGCACGTTATGTGTATCTTCAGGAATCACATACAGCAAAAATTAATTAGGCTCTTTTTCAAACAGAAATGTACTTGAGAATATGCATTCATTACTAATGAATGTGACAACAGATGCATGTTTAAGATGGACGAGTGGAATTAAAATACATTATCCAAAGCTGAGGTCAGGAATAAAACCAAAAGACTTCATAGACAGAGAAGTATATAGCTATCTACAAAGAAAGGTACAAATCAGGTTTCCATAAAGATATTTTATTTTACCACACAACTCAAAATCAAAGGGAAGTTTTGGCTAAGTGGAGGCTACAGAAAACTTTAGTTGTTTCTAGCCCTTCAGCTATTTCCGGTTTCACTCCAAAGCCATTTTTTTGCATGTATAAGAAATGTGAAGATGTATTTTGTACAACTTTGCTTTTTCTTGTATGTATGTGTTTGTGTGCTTGTGCCTCTTCTTATATATATAGGTAAAAGATATTCTTAGACTCAGATAAAGGACTTAACTTGCCCATTGATATTTCTAAGATTATATTTGCTGCAAAATTCAAATTAAGCCTATCACGTCCACGAATGGCACAACAGTAGAACAGTTTTATCTTTTTAAGGGACTCCATGAAATGTAGAGGCAACAATCACTGCAATATGTAGAATCCTTTAACAGGGGCACCAGAGGCTGAACAAAATTTTGTCCCCAGTACATTCAGTTGCTGCTGGTGTTGTCACAAAGACAAGCAGTGAATAGGAGATGCACTTCCCTTGGAGTAATAAGAGCTGAATGGCAAGATAAACTGTGAAGTATCACATTGCTTCATTCAGTAAGCAGGTTTGCCCATTTGTTAAGCCCTCATCAGCACACTGTTTTTCATCAGTGGTGGAAGCAAACTGCCATTTAGTCTGTTTGTACTCTCATGGCCAAAAGAAGAGAAGATCTGAAAACACCTACCCTGGAGCAACACTCTGCATTTGAATCGGTAAAGAAAAACAAGCCAGTTTCAAAGCCACCATTCTTATGTAAAGATCATCATTAAAATTGTTTTTTAAATTGCAGCCTTCACAAATAGCTATTTGTGCTCCAAATCCTTACAACATTCCCATACTTCCCGCATTTCAACTTAGTCCTATTTTAGAAGGAGCTTTTGAGACATGTAAAAAGTTCTCAGAGACTGTGATTTTTTTTTTTATTTTTTTTTTTAAGAATAAGGTCCTCAACTAGTTAAATACTGACATCTAGGTAAAAGAATGCTATAATATGTAAGGAATGGTTTTCACATCTGCCAAGTATTCAGACTTTAATAAAACTCAATTTCAATTAGAGTAATTATGTTTTTTGCTTCCTAGAAAAAGGAAATCACTATCTGTGTCCAGTCATTGCTTTCACCTCTGTCTAGTTTAGAAAGTCACACAAAATTAGCATGATTCCTATACATACAATAATAAAGGTCTTGTCTGTGAAACTTTTAAAAATTTGTCTTTAAACTGAGTCATAAGATTAAAAACTGTTTTTCTCACATCTAATATTTCATGTGAGATTTTTATTTAATGTGATTTTTGGTCTTCAAGATTCTTTCAAATATCCCATTTTTAAATGAGGGTAATACTTTACTGCATAATTGTTTACATTATTATCTAAATACCAAGTTGTGTGTGTGTGAAACCCACCAATACTTTTCCAGGTTTGTGGTAGCTCTTAAAGAGCCTGAGGATCCTCCAGGAGACACTATATAGAAGGCAGGAAGAAATATTTCATGGCAGGATGTCGCTGCAGCTCTGTACATGATTTACATGATTTGGAAAGTTTGTAATTAACATGGTTTCTCTTACATTTTTGTAGAATTTGAGCCTATAGCATTCTATTTGAGAAAACATGACACAATTGTCTTTGAGATATTTTGTTTGCAACTACTCCTAGAAACAACTAACCTTCCTGTCTGAAAGGTTCTTTTATCTCCTACATTTTTTTACAGATAAATAAACACAAGAGACAAACATTTTAAAAGGAGAAAAACCCTATCCCACCAGTAACAAAAATGTAGCTTTTATTTCATTAAAGTACTGCTATGAGCAATGGCATATAACCAGGGGTTTTTTTGTGTTTCTATTGTATTGTTATGTTTTTCTGGAATGTATGCTTTAAAAACCTGTGATAGCAGAGCTTTTAAAGAATAAACAGATGTTTTTATGTTCTAGTGCAAATGAGTCTCAGCGGCTTACAGCTATCTCAGCTAAGGTTTTTTTAATGGCTGTAATGTTTATTCAGTAATCTTTTATGGAACTCTTTTTACTGAAAACTACCTCTACAGCTAACACTGAAACAACAGTGAGCGTGCACGCCCCCCTCCACACACACAGACAAACACACATCAGCCCTCTGAGTCCTGCAGAGTTGTAGTGTGGAACATCTGCAGTCACATCCACAGTGCCAAATGTGCTACAGAGGGTAAGGTGAACGTAGAGCCGAGGTCAGAAAGCATGTCTTCGTACTGAACTGCTGACAAAACATGCAGTTCCCAAGCAGCAGAGAAATGTTTTTCTAAATAGTTTTGATTACATCTATTAATCCCTTGGCTCCTTTAGAGCCCGTGGGTTATGGTTACAAAAACTTCATGAGAAGGTAAAACAATATATTCATTGTGCCTATGTTTGCAAAAATCTCTAAAACCTATCTACAGATTTATGATCAGCTTATTTAAGAACAAGCATTTTCAGGTATATTCTAGTACCTCATTTTCATTCATCAAGATCTGCCTAGGGTGTTTTTGCTATTCTTCAATATTTAAGAAAAATCAGATTGATACTCATTGTTAAAACTAAAATGAATTTACACTTTTACATTAAGCTCACAGTAAACCATAAGCGATTCCTTGTGTTCATTTAAAGATGTGGATTTTGCCCCTGAAAGACACAAAAGGTCTCATACATAAAGCTTGATTATTGCATCTACACACAGCAAAGTTTTTCACCATTTTAAGTCACTAATATGCCCTATTAGACTGGCAATATCTTATTAACTGCATTTTATTTTTATTTAGATAAATTTCCACAGATTGGAAAAGCAGTCTTAATATTTATTGTACAGAGAATAGCTCCAGTGTGAAATTACAGCTGAAAAGAAAGGTCTCTGGATCAACAGGTTTAATGTTTTTGTTCCACTGGGTAATGCAACTGCAGTATTTGAAATTTTGAAGATTTTTGTAGAAACCTGAAGATTTTTGTAGAACATCAGTAAGATTGCTTTGGAACTACTGATACTGCTTTATTCAAGCTGCTGAAAAGTTCAGTAAATACTAGAAAATACTACAGATGCTGAATTTTGAAAATCTAACAAATAAAACCAGTTGAATCATTTGGAATAAACACTCTCCAGTAAAAGAAAAAATTAGGTTAGGGAACATTGAAATAAACTGGACATAAATAATTTGGGACTGTGTGGAAAGCAGCCAGATGTGCAGAGGGAGTTGGCTAATGTCTCAGTTATCTTTCAAATGTCATGACCATTGGGAAACATTCCTGAAGCTGGGAAGGAATCAAATGTCTTTGCTGTCTTCAAGATGTACAGAAAGGAGGATCCAGAAACTACAGGCTGGTCAGTCTCATCTTAAACCTTGGGAAGGTGAAGAAGCCAACCATTCCGAGAACCATTTCCAAGCACAGTAAGGACAAGAAGGTGGTTGGACATAGTCGGCAAGTATTTATGAAGGGGAAATCATGCCTGACTAACCTTGTTGCTTTGTACAGTAAAATGACTAGTTCAGAGGACAAAGGGAAAGCAGTGGATTTTGTATACCTCAACTTAAGCAAAGCTTTCAACATTGTCTCCTTTTACCTTCTCAGAGACAAGATGATGAGGTAGATAAACAACAGTGATGAAGACTTAAAACTATCTGCACTGCTGGGCTCAAAGGGTTGTGATCAGTGACCCAAGGTCCAGCTGGAAGCCACTGATTGGTGGTGTATCCACAGGGTCCACACTGGGGCCAGCACTGTTGAATACCTCCATTCATGATCTGGATGGTGGGACAGAGCGCACTGTTAGCAACTTTGCCATTGGGAAGAATTCTTGATGGACCAGATCTTGTGTGGCCATTCAGAGGGACCTCAACAGGCTGGGGAAAAAAAAAAAAAGGGTAAATAGGAATCTCATTTTCAACATAGGGAAATGCAAAAATCTTGCCCTTGGGAAGAATAGTCCCATTAGGGGGTACAGAGTGGGGACCAACTGGCTGAAAAGCAGCTTTCCAGAAAGGATATGGAGGGTCCTGGTGGAAAAAAAACCTGGACATGAGCCAGCAACATGCCCTTGTGGCAGAGGAAGTTAACAGCCCATGGGATGCATTAGGCCAAGTGTCACCAGCAGTATGAGGGAAGTGATCCTTCTCCACCACTCAGCACTTGGTGAGACACATCTGGAGCACTGGGTCCAATTCTGTGCTCACTGATGCAACAGAGACATGGACATACTGGATTCAGTCCAGTCAAAAAAGGACAGGAAGATGATTAAAGGATTGATGTATCTGACATGAGGAGAGTATGAGAGACCTGGGACAGTTCAGTCTGGAGAAAGGTGGGCTCAGGGGGAATCTCCATGTGTAGGGATACCTGACAGACTGGGAGTAAAGAAAAAAGAACGAGTCTTTTCAATGATGCTCATAGAAAGGACAAGAAGTACTGGGCACAAACTGAAATACAGGCAGTTAACAGTGCTCTAACACTGAAACAGTAGTGGGGGACTTATTTCTCTTCTTTGCTTAACAAGATCATTTTGGAAGTCTTTTAAACTTTGGTTTCTGCAGAGGCATTTAACTGAGCATTATCCCCTTCAAACCCAAGGATCTGGGAACTTTTGCAGAGTGGACAACCTGTGAGTCTGCAAGTAACAAGGAGAGGAAGATTGAACTGGTTCCATGGTGCTACCTCTGTTCTGTGATAAGGCTGGACAATACCTTCCAGAGCTATCCATGCAACCTTTTTGTGATTCATAAAGGCTACACAAAGGAAAAACCATCAATTTTCTTATGGAGGAGTTAAAAGATCTTTTCAGAGAATTGATAGTATCAGATGATATAGGTCATGAATGCAGAAAAACACCCCATATATATGAAAATTTAGTGCCTGTAACATGACTTACACTGAACACAAAATTGCATGGCATCATGCAGTAAAAATCGTGCATAGCTGCTTTAGGCAGATTTACAGTTTAAACCATAGGACAAAAAAATAAACTTCTTATATCCACCAATATCATTAGGTATCCTTTATATGTGAAAGGTACATGTGTATGTATTTACACAGACACACAAACACTCAGAGACATACACACACATATTCTTTAAATGAACTTATAAACATATACACGCACGTGTAAGTTACAATGAACTGCTTCAGACCAACACTAAATGGAGGCACAGAGAAGTACAGATGGAATTTAAGATGAGAAGATAAAAGGAAAAGGAATATTTGGTGGGTTTAACTGTTTTCTAGCTTGTACACTAAATGCTAATACATGGTCTGAAATATTGAAAATGGTCTGAGCTTTGCTGTGCAGACAGAATGCAGGGAAGCAGTTAATAGTTTATAGAGCTGGACAGAAAGTAAAATGTTCTAAAATTTCCACAAAATGGGAGTAAATATTTTAAGGATTATTTGGCACTTTCTTTCCCTGCTTACTTTTCCCCACCCTAAGCAAACTTATTCTTTTTATCACTGTGTCTACATATCTGAGTGCATAAGTACACACACATACACACTAAGGAGGTCAGATCACTCAAACAAGATGATAAATCCCAGATGCAAGCCATGGATGTTCTCCATCTATATATAAAAGACAACCCCTTGGGGAATCTAACCACTCTTCAATTGCAAAACATTTAATGGCACAGAGAGGATGTGGATCTTGATCTTGCAAACACTTAGCATGCTGCAGTGTAAGCTGTTAATTAGTCTGAAGAAGTCAAGTGTGTAAAGCTAAGTACATAATTTAGTTGCAAATTAAAGGTCTTAAAACACAGCAGAATGTATTGCTTTTAAAACTTCTAATTTTTTTCCTTAGCAATACCACACAAAGAAGGAAAAGATAATCACAGCTTGAAAATCTTTTAGTAGAATTCTTGTAAAACCGAAGATTACACTCAGAAGGGGCAACTGTCATAACCTTTATGTTCACAGATGCCAAAAAGATGCTGGTGGTCTAGGGATTATCTTCAAATACACAATGCTAAGGCTCCAGTTGAACAGCAGGATGTCTGTTCTTAGCATAGCAGCGAGTCTGGAAACAGGGGGGTAAGAACACCACAAAGAGTCACAGATCTGTAGCAGGGGAATTCTTAGTTTTACAAACCAGTAAGAGTAATAACTCTAGATTAAATCTGTATCATCAAAGAAGAAAGATGTGAAATAAGGTCTGACTGATTACATTGCCTTTGCAGAGAGGGCTTAAAGCCTGAATGTTTTAATTTCATTAAACCCCTGGTAATGGATTGTGAAGTTTAAAATGAACCTTCATCCACAAAATACAGATGAGCTGTCTTCTACATGGTGTCATTTTGAAAAGAGAAACCAAAGAGGATATTAGGGACTGGAAGGGAAAGAAATGATACAGAGGACACCTCCTGTTAAAAATATGGTCTTAGTTCTAAGACTGCCACAAGGCAAATAGTAATTTTTTTGCCTCGGCTGTATTATCTTTTTTCTTCTTAATTGTCAGTCCTTTTTCCTATGAATAAGACGACAAAAATGAACAGATTTTAAACCCTGTTATGTATGTAAGCTTAGACCAGTCTAAATACAGCAGAATGAAATGAAATATTTCATCGTATTGATTGCTTTTACTTCTAAACATCTTTGCTTCTGAGCAATAATCACTTTAGGTCAGTAACTAAACAAATCACACTTGCTTTACGACAGTCAAAGAACAGCATTGACCAGGATAATTATTCTTTTCAATGGAATGCAGAAGGCATCAGCTTGGAAGAGTCCTGGTGGGACACGGTAGATGTGTTTGAGATACATGTTGTCTATCAATCTGTACGTGAAGCTTTAAATTGTGATATTTTACATTTTCACATGGGACCCATAAGCATTAATTTCCATCACATTTCAGGGCAGGTTACAAAACAGACTTTTTATAGGTGTTTGAGAACTATTGAAGATATGGGAACTTTTATTATCCAATGCTTTTCATGAGCTCATTTTTTGCTTTTATATTTGCGGACTGTATTTTAAATTCATGACAGTTGATTCTACAAAAGTATTAGACGCAATGGAAAACAATAAACACACAAGCAGGACTAAACAAAAACCCATTTAATGCAAAGCCTTCTTTTCCTAATTACTGGAATTGCATAAAAATCATATAAATCCTACAGCCAACTTTTACCAGCATAAAGTCACGTAGTTCAGTGAGGCCCACCAGTGTAACTGGGACTATTACAACAATCAATATTTTCCATTCCTTTCAACCTTTCTCCCCCAACTTGCAATCAGACATTGCTGCAGTTTAACAGTATAATTTGGCTTTGATTTTTACAGGGTATTTTTTCTAGTATCTTTTATGTTGATTTCATGTGACAGTTTCAGCAATGACCTGCTGAAAGTATTCCCCAAGCCCATGGGGTGGTCTCTGAGCCATATGGAAAAAGAGTTGAAAACAGAACAGTATGATAGACCAACAGGTCTAACAGGAGATTATTAGTGAAAAGATACATTTATTTAATTTTATATTTTCATGCCTCAGGCTCACAAAGATGAACACTTAGAATACCAATGGAGTAGGATGCTCTACGACTTACAGTGAAATTCATTCTGTAGCTCCTTAAAGCACAGCAGCTCAAAGCTTTTCCAGATGAGGAATTTCACTTAACTGAAAATTGAGATATGACAGGGAATAGGTCTGTATTTCAGCAGCACTAACCTTTCTACTGCTGACAGAAAAGACACAGGAGTTCATGGCTTTCTTCTATTCACCTATCAAAACCTTCAGGTATTTGTCAGAATCACATTTCTTCAGAAAGAGCACAAGCTGCTGACACTTCTTCTGAATACTTCCAAGTTTGAAGGAGTGTTGTATGATACTAAGTACATGAGGCCTTCACACTAGTAATTATGTCAAGGACATCCATACTGCAAAATAAAATGTTACCATTCCTGCAATGGCACTCAGTATTTTCCTCTTTATTGTTTATCCATATATGTGCATTTATATATCAATTTATTTAATAATTATTTTTATTTAAGTAATGCTTTGCTATTTCTTCGTAGAAAACAGAGAGGTTTATATCCCTACAAAATATTTAATGCACTACAGAAGTAACACTTACGAAGTCAGATTAGAAACATCTTCTTTACAGCAAAGGAAGTAAGTTGCTCCAACAGGCTGGAATGAGTCTTTGATTAAGGAATGCAAAGAAGGAGTTCACTCAACTCATCTGCTTACATGTTTTCTCAAAAATAGGCAATACTCTACCAAATGTAACAAGTCAGCCATGATTTCCCTTTGCTGGGACCATAGATATAACCACAGCAGCTCTGAAGCCAGAGAACTATGGTACAGAAAGGGTGCATTTTAACTGGAAAAAAAAAAAAGAAATTGTGTTATATAATCATAGGGTTTGGGGAAGGATTAAAGCAGAGACAAATGTCTACAGATAGCCTTGTAGGACAGACAACCTGGGGGAAACCAATACATTACAGCCTTGTGCCAGATGAAGAAATCAAGTAACTGTTTTGTTGGGGGTTTTTTTAAGCAAGTAGTAGGACCATGTCTGTCTAGATTCTATTGATGAAGTTATTGTTTGATTCATTCTTGCCCTATGTAGTCATTGGAACAAAACTTATATCCTAAAGAAAGATGCCATAAGGATTTATTTGTTCCCCCAGTGACCATCTGGCTTTCTTTCTCAGATTTACTTATGATCTAGTTCTAAAATGACAAAACTGGGATTACTAACAATATTAAACATCAGAATACAGAAGTTATTTTTTTTTATCCTTACTCAAAACACTGTCTCCATAAGCCATTTCATTATCTCATACAGTTCACATCAAGATTCCTAACTGCAGAAGAAAGGTAATGAAGCAACATCTTCCCATTACAATAGCATTGCAAGAGTACTTAAATCAATCTTATTGCCAGAAAGACACTCAATTAAAAAAAATACATAACATTTACCGTAGTTACTTATACTGCCAATACAATGGGAATTTATATTTTAAACTAATATAATTTAGATGGGTTTTTTGCTGTCTCTCTAAGTAGAGCTTATCTTTCACAATATTTCTATTCCTTCCTATTGTTAGCTTCAAAACCTCAGCTATAGATTCACAAGCCTGCTAAGATTTCCCATGTAAATCTGGCAAGGGTTAAGTAGCTGTTTACCCTGAAATTTTATGAATCCCTTTTTCTGCACTTCCACTTTTTACTGAAGATTAAGAACATAAGCAAAATCAAACTATATATTGCTCAGTACCAGTGCCTGGGAGTGACCAGAAAGTGCCTGGAGAAAACAGAACACACAAGTGAAATAATTTCTTGTCCTGTTCTCACTTCTGACCAGTCCGATGCTTTGGTTTTCCTGAGGCTGACACTGTAGCTGCATCATGTTTAACACTTCTTGAGATTGATAGCCCTCAAAATAGTTCAGTGTAATTAATTTAGCACCAGGATTTTAAATCTGGTGATCTACTGAACTAATATCGTAGTGGATTTTCAAATTGGTCAATTTTTTAGAAATCCAACTAGCAACACTACTTTTGCCTGATTTTGTAAAATAGTTTTTGAACATTTTGTTCATTTCTATGTCAAAACAAGGGCTCTGCTTTGTTCCCATGTCATTACACTTCTATCAGATTAAGTTATGCTCTGTTCTTTTAAGCATGTTAAAAACCAGTGGTGTTTAACTAAAAATTCAGATGGCCAAACCATCAGAGAAGGAAGTTAACAGGGCACCAGACAGAGATTGTCCTTCCAGTTTCTTCAAACTATAGATGATAAAAACCATTTTCATAACTTGCTGTGCCAAGAAAATGCTATCTGCGGTGAAATATCTTACTCCTGTCCAAGGAAAAGACAAAATTTTATCTAGGGAACAGCCAGGAAACATATATCCCATTAGTATGAGGCAGGGGAATCTGTTTTCTTCAAAATTCTTGTTTGAAACTTCAACAAAGCCCAGTGGAAAACTGCAAGGGGGGGTGGGATCATATCTGCTTCTCTCTATGAGGACAGAGAATCTGAGTTTTTTCTTGCTACATAAAGATACACTTGAAAACAGGCATGCTGGGTGAAATCCTCAGCAAAAACCTGGAACCTCAGTGACTAAAGCTAACTGCTAATCTGTGCTTCTGCTCCTTTAGAGTGCATCTGTTCTTACCACCTCAACCTACGTTAAGCCAGTAAATATTGCCTTTCCCTATAATGCAGGCAAAGGCTTACGGAAAGACACGAGTCAACTAACTTAGTGCAGTAGTAAAAGCTTCAGAATCCTCTTCCTTTTAAGATCCTCATCTTGAACTCTCTTCTTGAGAGACCACAGAGACCTTTTCATAAAACAAAGGCAAAGAATGTGCTTTTCCTGCTTTGGTGAATGCATCTTTCCTTGCCAAGCCAGCCACAGGTTATTTATTTGTATATTCACTGTTATCAGATAGCCATGGAATGTGGGAAGGATGTCTGTATTTGGACACAGCCAGAGCTGGCTGCTCCATGATCTTGCTGACTCACTACCTAGTAAGCTGTTACCATATATAAAGTAAAAGCTAGAAGGAGAAAATATATGCCCAGAAAGAAAGAATGCAGCTTTTAGCACTAAGATTGGGAGATTTTTAATCCCCCTTCTTCCTGATGGATTTTACTAAAACACGTTTTAGTGTTTACACAACCAAAGCTTTTGATACTAACAAAGGTAATGCAAGAATTTGAGAAAAATATTTCATTATTTGTTCATCATCTGAATAGGTTCTGTATTTTAAGAATATTTTTTCTCATCTGTATCTTAGAAGAGCACGTAACTTAGTCAAGGCTTTTACCCAGTAATGTTAATTTTTATTTCACAAGAAATATAATGCAAATACAAATAGGGGAAAGTCAGTAAGACTGAGTAAGAAGTACACCATTACCTATAAGATCAATGTTTTGTACCTTACTCAAGCAGCATTTATTCTATAAAGGCTAAAGAATTAATTTTATGGTGTTCTACTTTTTTAAAATTGCAGCTAAGTAAGCTGTACACACACAAAGAGAAACAGCATGGGAGACAGAGAGAAGAAATAGTAGTTGAGAATTGTATCACACTCAACTGATCAATGTAATTACATGTCAGTGTCACAGTTCAGTACGGGTAAAACAAAGATTATTCCCTTAATATTCCACTAGCCAAGGGACTTAACAGAGTTCAAAATATTCTGGCACATTCTGAATAAATACAGCTGATAGACTATCAGTTAAGAATATAAAAATACTTGAGAACTATAAAAGAGTAAGGGGATGATCCAAAGACAGTTAATGGAAAGCCTAAGACTGATTTTATTTGGCTCTTAACAACCCCTGGAGATCAATTTCTTATGATTTACATTAAACATTACACTGCTTATCAAAGCCAAATTACATTAGATTTTTATACCAAAGTCTTTTACTACATAAGTCAAATATAGTATATACAAGAGGTCAAATATAAAAGAGAATTAGAGGCTAAAACATACTAAAGATGTCATTACTTCCGAAAGTTAAACAGGCTGTCAACGCTGAGTACATTTACATGGCAGTTTAAAAAATACCCTCTACAAATTTTAAAAGCATTTTGGAAAACAAATGCCAACCAAAAGCCACTCAGTTTTCTGAAAGAGCAGTCAGCAGAAGAAATTTAACCTCTTGTGATGCCGTAATGTTAGCCACAGAATGACTGAAATAAATAAATGCACGTGACCATTACTGATTCTTTGTTTCTACTTATTTGGTGTCAAAGTTAGGGATGGGGGATAGAATCAAATATCTCATTAGGAAGTGGAACTAGCAATGTTTCTTTGTGTGCCTTCCTACATCTTAGTCATCTTTTCAGACATTAGTTTCAGAGCTGCTTTAAATCAAATGACTGCTAGCTCAGTCAAAAGTCGTACAAGCTACAATCTGAAGGAAGATTGAAATTTGACTTTAAGGACAGAATTGATTAGACAAAGAATGTTAACAATTTGTTGTTTTGGAAAGGACAAGTTCACTCACCATTCACATATATGAACTGGCACAAGTAAAAAGAAATTATTGTTACAAACAGAAAGAACTAAAGGGCAAGTGCAAGAGAACTCATCCCTCTCTGATAATTTAGGATCTGCTTAGAGCTGCAGGCTATCTCTAAGCCATCTGCTCCTTACAGTAGGGGTGTTATCTTCTAAGGCAACTCTTTCCAAACATTCAGCACCTGACATTACAAAAATAACCTCTGAAGCTTTTCAGGGAAATTTCTCCCAACTTCCAAGTTCTGCTCACAACTTTATTTAGAGTTAACATCTATGCTCTATCTCTCCATAGATGGCAAATACAGCAACATAGGTTATAAGGGCTTACTCAGGTTTACCTTGCCTACAATACAGACAGGCTTAACAATGCAGCACAGAGGATTCGTTGAAGAAAGACTTCCATCTCTTAGCTACAGAGTTTGAAGGAACTGCCTTATAATAAACCAGATACAGTCGGCAATTTTAGCTTAAATTTAATGAGATTGTTCTCTAACTGTTTATCTAAGTTTACAAAACATGGCTAAGAACGTCTAAGTGTCAGAGCTGGCCATTCATTGTTCAGGTCAGCATCCACCCACCCAGCTGTCCTCAGTTCTCAACCTCTGCTTCCCCTCTCTTGAGTCC
Organism: Myiotriccus ornatus; assembly: GCA_036023395.1. Taxonomy (NCBI): domain Eukaryota; kingdom Metazoa; phylum Chordata; class Aves; order Passeriformes; family Tyrannidae; genus Myiotriccus; species Myiotriccus ornatus. The sequence goes on along the minus strand of JAYRBT010000082.1, from coordinate 26,940,281 downwards.
TACCATTCACACTAATTACTTGTTATTCCAAGGAGGCTACCACACTCATTGTCTTTCTTCTACCTGATCTTCTTATTTTACCTTGGAGTTGAGGGTTTGGATACAACTAGAAAAAACACTTCTGACTTTGTCTGGAGCCAATAACTTCTAAAACTCGAAGGTGATTTTTCTTTTCCAGTTCACACCTGAGCAGCTTTGCACACCTATTTTAACATATTTTGGCAAAGACTGCTGATTGTTCTTCCTGACTTGGTTACCTAAAATAATTAAGGCTATTACTCCTTTATCTTTAATCGACCTTCTATCCACTTGCCTGCTGTCCACTTTGAACTGTTCCCCAAAAGCAATTTGAGATAACATCATTTTGCTAAATAATGTATAAGACATTATGTATTTTGTATATATTAAGTTAATGATCTAAGGTGCGCCGTTAGAGACATCACACTGGCACGTTACCAATAGAAGTGTCAGGGGATGAAGTTGCTATGTTGGCTGTATTTGTAAGAAAATTCCTTTTTTTCCCTTTGACACGTTTTCTAGGATTCCTGTTACCCATACACACATGCCAGAGCTCACAGTAATGAGCTTATGCAGATAAACATTAACCAGAACAATCTAGTTGCAGATCCAAGAACTTAGCATCAGCAGAGCCACCTTCTTTGTTATCTGAATTTTTAAACTTCTGCAATGATTCTATTTTCAGCATTGCCCTAGTCATGTTCCTTGTCAACCAACACATCTGTCTTCTTCAGTTTATCAGTGTGCTCTTCCCTCCCTACTAAGACAGTCCTGAGCCGGTAAAAGCACTTCTGCTCAGGCTTCCTTCAAATTTAGTTCATTCATAGACGAAACTTTAGAATCTACCTTAAAAGAAATACATATTTAAAAGCTTTACCAAACAAAGTGAGATTACTAAACTGGTATGCCTTGGAATAATTTTCAAAACCAACCTTATATCTCTCTTTCTTCGTTGTTCATCATAAAATGCACTCTGGGAAATGTTGCTTTGGGCTGCAATGTCTAAATGCTCCCTAGCATTGATATCATCGCTCCCTGTGTGCATTTTCAGTTGAATATTAAACTGTTTACAACAGGAATGACTTCGACTACATAACCATTTATAGTATCTTAAAGTCTGCATTTAACAGTCTCAGATTTCCTCCCAAACATCCTGCTACTTAATAATATGCACATACAAAATTCTAGTTTGAGTTCATATTCCATTTTAAATGAGAGAGGTGTTTTCAGCAGTGCAAACCAACTTTACATAGCCTATGATTTACTTAATTAAAACTACAGAAATTATGGACTAAATCTTTCTGAAATTGCAACCTGTTGGAAAGACTTATCCTCCAACTATAAGCATGAGACTGGCCTAGAATTACTTTCATTTTCCGTAAATTCACTCTCATTGACACAACTCTGTCACCATGAGTGGTAAGTACTACTTTTGGCAAGTTGTCAGCTCTTTTAACCACAATATGCTCTTTCTCTGCTGTCTCTGTAAGAGGCTACAACGCTGATAGTAGCAGAGGGAGCTGGTAGAGAAAAATCAGTCTAGAAAAGATGAAAGGCATCTGTACTCCAGCAGCCATTACTGCCACCTCTTTCGATCCCCTGAATGATCCATGACCAAAGGTATAAATTGCCCTGTAAACATCACTCCATCATGATTGAACAGGGGTCAAAGAAGTAGTTCAATGTTTAAATTTTGTCAAAGCTTCTCATATCTCTCTTTCTAGGTTCTGATTTTGTAACTTGCTTTGTAAAATACCTCATTCTCTCCTCTTGTCTTCTTTATAAGCATGTGGTTTTAGAAAAATTAAAAATAAAATCCAAACTAATTTCAGACATATGCAGCTTTTCATGATAAAAGTTTATTGTATCTGCTAACAAATAGCCTAGATAATTGAGTAAACAATTAAGAAAACTAATTGTTAAAATTTCCCTGAATGCTTAAGACAAAAGTACCTGCCTGAGAGAACAGTCAGAAATCCGAGACTCCATATTCAACTCTCAAGTTGTGCCAGAGATTCCTTTTAAAAACCCGCTGCCATCATGGAGCTGAACTGCCTCTTGCAATGAGGATGCTCAGGGTGCGTGAGCAAAAGAGGACAGATTACCCCCACAACACTGTTGTGCATCTGCCTCGTCTTCAAGCCCTGATATCTCCTTCTGCAGGGAAACCTGCTCTGCAAATAGCCACCGGGGTTAGTACCTCCTGGAAGCAGTCCTCTCTGACCATTGTAGCCTGAACATCTGTTCAGTGAAAGGCAGTAAGCTGTGTTTCAGGGTCATCAACATTTGTTAGATTTAGGTCTACATGTCCTACAGAAAATACTAAACATTTCTGTGGACTGCTGTACACCTTGGTGTGTGCAAGGTAGTTCAGTGCCTGCACATCCTCAGGCCTACAATAGAAAATACCAGGACTGACAAATCTAAAATGCTGAAATTTGTCCTGTCCTTTGTCCTCTGACAGACATGAGGAACATCTCTCAGCGAGTCTTGAAATTTGGGCTCTTGGCTCTGTTAAATGTTTTCTAAACTCAGTCTGCATCCATGGTAATGAAGGTTACATATAATAAAGGCTACAGAAATATAAAACACTCTTGGTGATCTGTGGAATGGCCAATTTGAAACCGGCTCTTCATCATTTTACTGCACATTAGAAAATAAATACTATTCTGGGTTGGGGCAATAGGACATTCCTCACGACGCTGACCAGATTTGAGTCTGTCTGGGATACAGAAAAGCATCTTTGCAAAGCCCTGAACAAGAACTAAGGACTGTTGCTCGTTTTCCTGCTGAGAATCCTCACCACGGAGCACCGGGCAGGGGATGCCACCGCGCTCCGGGGACAAGCGCCGGCCGTGTCCCCCCAGCGCCGGGAGGGGACAGAGAGCGGACAGGGACAACCCACCGCGACCCCCGGGGGGCCGGGCCGGGGCCGGGGCTGGATGGGGGGGCGGGCGCAGGGCCGGGCCCCGCCGAGGACCCCCGAGGGAGGGGCTGCGCTGAGGAGCGGGGTGGGCGCAGGGAGCGCTCGGAGGAGCGCGGAGACACCGCCGGGGCCGGGAGAGCCGCGGGGGCCGCGGAGCGGAGCCATGTCGGGGGTCGCCCCCGCAGCCCCAAGCCTCTGGCTCTGCGCGGCCCTGCTGGGCTGCCTGGCGGCGGCCGCGGCCCGCCCGAGAGGTAAGCGGCGCCGGGAACCGGGCACCGGGGATCGGGAGCATCGCCGCCAGCAGGTGCGCGGGCGGCTGCTTTGGGCGCCGCGGGCAGCGCCGGGTGCTGCCCTGTGCCCGCAGCTCGCCCGCACACAGCCCCGCAGCTGCGGGTCGCTGGCTGCACTGAGGAGGCGTGACTCCGTCAACACGTGTAGGAACTGTCCTTGTCGTAGCGCACTCGCGGGGAAGATCTGCCGTGGGAGACCCGAGGACCAGGGGTGATGGTTCTCCCACTCTCTCCTCATGGCGCTCTTGCCCTCCGTGCTGCAGCCCGGGCGGTGCGTTGGCACATCCTTACCTGGGACTTCTGCAAATCCCGTGTCTGTATTGTTTCCGATTTCGGACAGAAAATCCACATAAAGGGTAGATGCAATAGTGTTTTACATTGAAAACCACTGCAAAACGTTCTATGAACATATATGTTACATTTTTATAAGTGTTATGCAATTATTTACTACCTTTGCAAAACACCCCTGAGGGTGTGGACATGAGTGGTTGAGAAGTGTTTTTAACACCAAATAAGGCTATTTATACAAGATATATTAATGTGTTCATGTTGATTTGATTTTCTTGTTGTTCTGTGCTTAGTAATAGTCATCCTCCTGTCCAGTGGGATTGCAATACTGTCATTGCTACAACATTTTTGCTCACATTCTCATTTAGGTCTCATCCAAGGAAATGGCATCTTTTAGGTAGTTACAGTAATTTTTATATTTTGCTTTAAAAGTGTTAACTCTAAATAGTTTTTTCGGGATAGCTTCCCCAAAAAGTAAACTTCTTTTTATTTTAGTATTTTGGAAGAGTTTAAATCCACAAATACATCTAAGCACTTTTATTAAATACAGTTCTAGTTTTAATTTCTGCCATGGGATGTTGATATGCTGCATCCTTTGCAGTCAATGGATGCAAGAAAAGGCACATTCTGGATGAGAATGGGCACTTACTAAAGATACTATTTAACTGTGGCCACTTGCCAGCCCCTGACCTTTGGATAGCAGGAGATATAAAATAATAACCTATTTGTACCAGAGGAACTGAGCTGCCAGTCCTGCCACTCTGCCCTTGCCTACCTGTACTCTGCTGTGGCTCTTTTTCCCTTCTCTGCTCTGGTTTGCATTCATCATTTCTCAGTTATTGACTGTTCCATCATGCGGGAAACATTATGGACAGGTGGAAAATCATTGAGCCCTCTTTGCACATGGATGAAACAGAGATATGAACAGGAAGTTGAAAAGCCCCTCCTTTGTGGAACTCATTTTCTACCTGAGTGCCTCAGAGGCAGTCATCAGGAGCCTTAAATATCTCTTAGTGGAAAATGAGCTCTTTTGTTAATTTTAGAAACCTCTTTGACTTTTGGTTAAGGTGTGGTATTCAGAGTACCTATTAAGTACCCCAGTTTATGTCAGGCATGATACAAACCCTGATGTGCTGGCAAAGCTTTCATCTACATCTCTCCCAATAGGCTCATCCACTGGCACAATACTATCCTTGTCTTTAGAATGTTGCAGCCTAGGGTCACATTTCTCAATATCCGGCAGGACCAAGAAGGCCTGTGATGGATCCCGGCAAAGCTCACTGTATTAATTCTGAAGACATCCAGGAAAAAGCAAATACAGAATCAAATTCTTCCTGGCATGCAGAGACTCGAGCTGAAGAACGGTAGAGACCCATATGCAGTATATAGAGGGTTTGTGGAAAGAAGCACAGAATATGATAGAATATTTTAGGGAAACAGCTACATATATTCCCAGGATGGATTGCTTTTTCAGCGGACAGTATGTAGTATCTGGACCTCCAAACAGAAAAGAGAGTTTGACTTTCTAGAAATATGTCTCTCCTCATCACATATATCCTATTGCATGTATCTCCTTTGAGTTAAGTTAAACCAGAGGTGCACAATATGCAAAGAAGCCTAAATTTCATGGTCTCAGTTCTTAAGTATTTGTTTGTGTGTTTCATAATTAGAATTTAATTATTCTATGGCAAATATTTCAAATTAAAGTTATTAAATCACTAATATATTTGAAGGTCCAAAGAGAAATAATTAAAAAGAATATTTCCATATACATGGAAAGATTTCCATTAAGAATAATCTTGATTAAATGCTAAATTTTGTTAAAACTTACATGAGTTTTTCATTTTGTGTCAGAACATATTAGAATATTTCCTGATTGTGGGTGAATTCCAGACAACAGTACTCATACATATTCCCGTACTTTAATGTTCTCACATACTAGGCAGAGCTGGTAGGTAAACCTGCCCTGTGGGTAACCTTTATTAGCACTTTCCGGCTCTCAGACCCTGTTTTAATTACTTTATAATTTTGTCAGACTTTACTGACTGGGGAGCTACTCATTGGAGACTATTTAGAAGAGTACGTAGTGACAGGACAGGGGGTGATCGTTTCAAGTGGAAAGAGAGTAGATTTAGGTTAGATATTAGAAAAAGTTCTTTACAATGGGATGATGAGACACTGGAACAGGTTGCCCAGAGAAGCTGCGGCTGCCCCATCCCTGGATGTGTTCAAGGCCAGGTTGGATGGAGCTCTGAGCAACCTAGTCTAGTGAAAGGTGTCCCTACCCATGGCAGAGGGATTGGAACCACATTATCTTTAAGGTCACTTCCAATGCAAACCATTCTATGATTCTGTAAAATTGCTGGGTGTTAGACACAGGCAGAGCTTTTCTGGAGCACTACAGCAAAATCAGTATTCATCATTCTGAGAATAATGTTTTAAAGAATGTTTATACCAAAATTTATATTCATTTAATGCATCCTGAATAAGTAAACTGTGACTTCAGTGGAAAATTTACCCAACTCCCTTCTTAAATATCTTAAATGCCACCTTAAATGTGGTTTGAGGAGATCTGGTCTTCAGGAGTAACTTTCACAGAGAACATGACATTCGTTGTCTTTGTCTATCCATAAATATGATAGTATTATTTGTTTCTGCTGTTGCTGGAGTCAGATAGCATTTCAGTTAGATGTATAAAAAAGTAATTTTTATTTGTGTTATTGGTGATGGTAGTTATTTGCACTTCTTTTGCAGAATGGGTAAGGAAAGGAAAACAGAAAAAAAAAATCAACCAGTATTACACAACTCTAAAGTTTCCATACAATAACTATGGAAATATTAGCATACTTCTAGAAAGGAAGAAAGAATACACAAAGAACTGGATGACATTTTAAAGTGATATGCATAATAAGAAACTTATAATTAGATCTTTAGTAGGATTTATAACCCTATTACAAGTGAGTACAGTCAGCTGCTTTAAAGATCTATCAAATGATGATCTAATTAAACTGTGGAGGAAAAGAAAATAAAGACTTGTCTCATGTCCAGCTTGATTTATTAATAGGGAAGGTAACAGATATTAATTGTTTCACGAGTGGCTCAGTTACAGGAAAGGAAATTAATGAGGGTCCTGTATGAAAGGAAGAATTCCAATAAAAAAGAGAGGACAGGAAGAAACTTTCACCATGGTTCGTAAACTGCTTGTGCTGTAGCTTGTTTGGAAAACATTTTAATAACACACATGACTGACCTGTGATTCTTCAAGGGCTTTTCTTTAAATTCCAGTGGAGGGTAAGTTCTCTGTAAGGTCAAATTGTATGGACACGAATAGCCTACAGGCTGCTACGAGCAACTCAGAAGCACAGTGGTGGCACAGTCAATCACATCAACTTCCAGCTGCCCTTAGAAGCTAGAAGATAAAGCTATTGTTACCTGCCTGGGTAGCCTAAAGCCATATTGGATTAAATCTTCAGTCTTTGAAAGACTACAGGATTCTCATGCTGTGTGCTAAAAGAGATGAAGTCTGTTCTTTCACTAAGGCTTCTTCGCCATTTAAAGGTAGGGAATTACTTGGTTTGGAAACTGTTTTATAGCTGTGGTTATCTAGACAATGACAAAAAATGTGGAAGATTTTGCATTATTGCATGATTTGAACCAAAATATTAACAAAAATGTGTTTGTAATCAGTGGCACAATTATACCATGCAAAATATGCAACAAATACAGACAAACACAGGAAGATCAGAGCATTCCTATTCAAAATATATCATTAGAGAACTTTGCTTACAGCTGCATTTTAAAATTCATTAGCAGCATAGTGAAAGAAAGAATAAAGAATCACTGTGTCATTCAGTATAACCCAAAATTCTCTTCACAGTCAGCATCAGTTGGTATCCATTTTTAAAAGCAAAGTACATAGATAGGTATACTTCAAGTGTAATTTATTTATAAACATTATTCTACTTTATTTTTCTCTATTTTCACTTCCCAAGCATATTCCTGAGAAAGAATGGTTGTTCAGTACATTGCATGTAAATATACCATTAGTTAGAACTTCTGTTGTCACTGTCATTGACAGGAGTCAACTCAGCTGTCAGATCAGACTCAGAAATCCTGGCATTGTTCCTTCCCTCTGTTTTTACATCTTGGGTAAATGGTTATTAATTTGCATGTATTGCCCACAAAAAAAGAAGGAAAGTTATCACCTGATGAATTCTATTAAATTTCAGAGAGCTAATATGCGATTTTGTTGTTACTAAGACTTCAATACTTTTTTCTGTAAAATTAGTTTCAATCATATTGTGATATATCCTTATTTTCCCTCAAAAATACTTAACATGTTTTAAAAAATATTTGTTAGGCATTCTGTCTTGATACTCAAAATACTCTTGCTCCACAGTTCTTGAGTGCTCTCCCACTGGACATCAGATCCTGCAGAGTCCTTACCGAAGTGTTGATTTTGATTCATCCCATCTCCAGCAATCAGCTATTCAGGATTTGATCTGTGACCATTCCCTAACACCAGGATGGTACCGCTTTATGATTTTTGATAAGCCTGCTGAGATGCCAACCAAGTGCGTGGAGGTATTGTTACGAATCATTTGATTCTGAGAAGTAACTCTTTCTGCTGAAGAATTTTTCAGTAAGACAGGTATAAAAAAAAAAAAAAGAATATGGTTATGGAGGCTGATGTGGAAAAATGCAAAGTACCTATCTTTTCTAAATACTTGATTATAATAAAATGTATTACCCTGAAAATTAAGTCTTAAGCATTGAAAATTTTACACTGAATGCACAGTAGCAGAAGATGATAAATTAAATCCCTTCCAGAGCACTCAAAAGCTGTAATTTGTAGTCAGTGCTAAAGAAGATTTTCTCAGTGGCAGCATAGCAGGGATATCATGTTGTAAAGCTTCAACTATGTGATGGTCAGTCCGTTAGCAAACCCATGTGAAAGCAGAATAAAGACTTGAAGCCACATGAATCCAGTAATTGTGGAGCTTTTCAAGTGATCATGCAAGAGAGAAGGGATAACTCAAAAAGTGACTTGAACTAACAGAGCTAACTGAGGACGAGTTGTCTTGTCATCTGCAGGCCCCCAAAAACTCAAAAACTACTTGAAATATTTAATGCTTTAGATGTGTAATTCTTTATTTTGCAGCATGCAAAAACTGTTAAATTCCAAGAAGATTTGTCTTTGTAGTTTCCTATTTTAAAACATTTCCTTGTTTAAAAGTCTAAGAATGTAATTAGAATATTTTACCCTTGATTTTTCTAAAGAACTGAAGTTTCCTGGTCACAGTCACTTAAAAAATTAAAATAAAATCCCATCAAGGAAGTGCTTCTAAAGGAATATAAAACAGTTAAAGTATACTTTTATAGCAGCCTGTCTTATTTCTATTTATTTATTAAAACTTTGCAGCTGTATAAAGCCATTGAAGTACATTTATTGTGCAGCTGACCCAAAGACTAAGAGGGATGTGCTGAAGAGGCTACTTGTTATCCAGATTTTATACTGAAAAAAAAAAAAGTGTGATTACTGAAGGACTTTCAGTTGTATTTAATATAAAAAAAAAAGGAAAAAGTTGTATTTTCTCAAAAATTGTGTTTTTTTATGCAAAGAGTCAGCATGATAAACCAGGTGAAAAAAGAATGCATTTTTCAGAACAGAGGTTAGGAAAAATACCTACTCGTCTGTCCATGACATCGTCTCATTTAGGTAGGTTTTAAAAATTTGACTGAAGTTCTCAGTTCTTAGTAAATATTGTTAAAACTAGGCTGCCATCCTAACACAGAGAAGCTCAGATAATTGCAGTTGGAAAGAGATCGATTCAAAGCTTATTCAACAAATTAAATTTATGCATTGAAATCTGCCTTTTTGCATCTGTTGACAAAACCACAACATTTATTTTGAATCTCAGAGTCAAAACATTAAAACCAAACTAAAATGGATGTCTTGCTGAGGAAGTTTCCTCCTTTGTTTTCTTTTAGGGGAACTTTTATTATAGCTGCCTTTAATCTTTGTCAAAGATTCAGACTTAAACAATCCATCCCATTTCTGAGTACTTGTTATTAATTTTGTCTTTCTGATGGATTGATGGTGGGCTCAGAGATTCTAGATTAAGAAAGAAAAGCATAATTTAGAGGTAAGTAATTGCTCAGTGAGTCTGCCAGTAGACTTTATACCAAGAGATCTAAAGACAACTTGATCTTGTTGCACTATCAGGTCAAAGAAGGGAATACTTGAGGCAAAGACTGAAGAAGAGGTTCTCAAAATCTCACAGTTTCAGATTTATAGTTTTCATATAAATGTTTTTCAAATGTTGGCTTTAACATGCTATGTCCCCCTAGTTGTTTCTCTTCAGTTTGCTTCCAGCCACACATGAAAGCCAGGAGCTGATCTTTAATTCTAGTAACCCACGAACCAGATTCCTTCTTTGTCTCCTCAGGATTCATTTTTCTGCATTTCACTGGTAAACTCTTGTGTCTGTTAAATCAGGCTTTGGTTACCATGGTTGGTACTACTGTGAAGTTGTGACTTTCAGGGCAGCTTCCTTGACCTTAAGACCTGAAATAGCCATAGTGATGAGGGGTGAGGGAGAGTTTTCCACTGCAGCCTTCTTACTCCATGAAGAAAAGCACTGAACAAGGCTTTTGCTTGCAAGAGAAGGAGCAACAATCTGCTAAAATGACCTGTTGAATCAGCATCTGAACTACAGACCATGGCTTTATAAACACAAAAGGATTTAGGGTTGCTACAAAGTCAATGTGATTGTTATGGGGTTGCAACAAGCATATTTGCATCTAAAGATGGGGCTTTTCAGTTGTCTTGCATTGTCGGCTCAGCCTGTATGTCAGTAACCTTGCAACCTTAGTTGGCCACATCTTTTAGAGGAAATCCAGGAGGTTAGCAAAGTCTTCAATTTGTGGCAAAGGGTGTTATATTCAGTGTAGTTGATACTCAGTGTGCGTATGTTCTGCCTTGTATTTGCTGTGCTCTGATAGCATTCACACAGTCAGTTACTGCAGATTAATGAGTGCAGAGTAGTTCACTAAGCCATAACACAACTGTGACCTTTTTTGGGCAAAACACAGTTGTGGCCCTCAGTTAAGTTCTTCAGGCAATAAATTATAGGCTGTCCTTAAAAAAACAAATTCATTAGACTCAATGAAGTACTTAAGTCTCTTTTATGTACGTTTGTATTCAACCTGAGGAAGAAAGTCAGAGAACCCTCTGTTACACTGTCTAAAATTTGCTAAAAGCTCATGCAGGTAATTAATTAATATATACCTCTCATGAAAGCACAGCAACAGTTTGATTTATCATTAACCATTTTCTTATCGTTTTTCTGATGGTGAAGATGAATCACTGTGGGACTCAAGCGCCTATCTGGCTGTCTCTGAGGGAGTCAGAATCCATGCCTCGACCTGGTGAGATCAAACAGTTGACAGCTTGTGCTACATGGCAGTTTTTCTTCAGCACTTCAAAAGACTGCTGTCTTTTCCAAATCCCTGTCAGGGTGAGGAACTGTGGAGATTTCTTTGTTTACTTACTGCAGCCTACCCAAGGATGTATGGGTTATTGTGCAGAAGGTGAGAAAATGCATGCTCTAATTCAACTAAGTGTGTGTGTTTCTGTGATTACTTAGCTTAGTGGAAATGTCAGAAAATAGTTGTGCTAAAATCTCTTGCAGTTTGTACTTTTACTATTGATACAATAGAAGAATGATTTGAAATGGTAAGGTCGCTTCAGTTCAACCCTTTTTAACTTACATGTAGCACTCAACTATTGTTCAAAGCTCAAAAACTTAAGAATTGAAATTTTCCATATAATGAAATGGGGTTTTAAGACACATCTGGAAATAAAAAGTCACCGTACCTACAGCAGCACTCATACTCTGCAAATACCCATTACTGAGCATGCATAGAATTACATATCAGAGTGAGCTTTGTCTAAGAACTTGACTAAACTGTGTTTATATCTATTGTTTGGCATAGTTGGGAATACTTTTGTTGCTGTAACTCTTTTATCATCTTTCTGGAAAGTTTACACTTTGTTGCTAGAAGAAAACACGGAAGTGCTTGACTGATGCACATTTCATTAGTAGTTTGAGAAAGAAATGCAGATTTTTTGCAATGTCTCATGTTGCCTTGGACCCCTGTGCTGCAGAAGTGTGTTGGTGTTCATAGCTCTAAACTTCAGTATTTCATTATTCCTGCCAGATTTTTCAGATAAGTAAGGCATGGCTAAATCCTTACAGTTATACTGTGAAATACTGTGAAATAGGGACAAACTAACGCAGTAAGAAATTCTTACTAGTTCGTGTAATGTACCATAGTGAAAATGCTAGTTATATTTTTATGCATCATATACTGTAGTTCTCTGAGTCATAATCTCTATTACTGACTGCTTTCAGAAGCTTAATAGCAAATCTGCCAGTGGGCTTTCTGGTGCCTTGGTGGCCTAGGCCATTATTATGGCATTATATGACATTATATCTTTAGGTCCAATTGTTAAAGCATTCTCTGAGGTTTCAGCGTGCATGTGACTGAAACAGTGAACAATTCCTGCACAGTAGGACTTGGATTTACTCTGGCTCAGGGCTTGTGAAGAGGAAGGAAGATAGAAAACCAGAGAGGCAATAAGCTAGCAAATCTTTACTCTCTCAAAAAAAAGGAGACAAAAAGCATAACTCTTATTTTGCTCTGCAGAATGCTGTAAATCTGAAACACATTTTGAGTTTACAAGCAGTCATTTAGGATGATGTTTTTGCATGAAATGCACTGTACTGACGTGCTACTTTTTGTATCTAGGTTACCACGTGTACTGTGTTTTCTCTTTCACACTTGACAGCTGTAAACACTTGATGCAAATTTTCAAACAGACTGTCCTCTGCATGCTAAGGAATTCAAACGTTTAACTGTGAAGTGTGGAACAGCTAAGTCTTCATTCTTTTTGGTGAATGGGGTTTTCAGTGTTGTTGCTACCCTTCTTATGTAGTTTGAGTGGAGTGATTAACCTCTTTCTGCTCCTACTACAAATACAAAGTTCCACTTATTTTTTTATAGCATTCAAAATACAAAACAATAGCAGTGCAAAAGCGCTTTTTTTGGGCTCCTGTAGGAAAGGAGATTTTTTTTCAAAGCAGGTCTGCACTGAATTTGGCTATCCAGGATTGCAGTTAATGAGTAAGTATTCAGATGTGGATTTGGGGAGGGAAGATATATATTCAAGAGAATAGTTTAATCCCTTTTTATTCAGTAACAACATCGAGAATAGTTTAATCCCTTTTTATTCAGTAACAACATCTATAAGTACTGGCTGAGTACATCAGTAGTAAAAGATGCAGAGGTGGTAGAATATTCTCTATGCTCCCTCCAAGGTGATTTCCAACACAAGCCTTTGTACTGACTGCTGCCATAGTTATATATGGATCAGATTACAAGACTGCCTCTGTTCTTCAAATTTGCATTTCAATTAGTGTTTTGTGAAATTTGGTGTATTTTTAATATAGGATAATACTTTAAGAGCACCGGAGCACATAGCGCTGTATGTGTGCGAATATAAAATGTAAGAACAGTTTATGGTTGTTTCAGATGCAAAGCCACAGACGTGTGATCCTGAGGGAATGGAAGTTCAAGGTGCCTGTAGCAGTGAGTATTTTGGTTTGATTTTTAAGATTTTCCATGCACCTGTGACCCAATAATGTCAACATTTAGTCATACTCTGTCTTGAATAAAAACACATTCATGTTATCAACAAGTATTGCTTGGCTTGTTCAAAATGAGCAGTTTGGAAGTAATTTCAGAAAAATCTGGATTATAAAAATACTTTCTCAGAATGAAGTTTTGAGTAAGTACCAAAACATTAAAAAGTAATTGTGATAATGCTGATTTGCAGATACTTTGATTCTTTGGAAGTAAAATAAAAGAGGAATCTGCAGATCTACAGTTGCTTATTCTGTTCTTTTATAAATATTCCTTTTCTTTTTCCTTTATTCTTTTTTTTTCCCCACTTTCTTCATAAGTAGTGAAATTATTCTACTGTAAGGCAAATTCTTTTGCATGTTGCTCTCTTCTTTATGGTAAAATAATTAATTGTATTTGATTCCCCTGTTTATGTTTTTGGTTTGTCTTTTTTTAATTTTCCCCTTCTCTTTAGCACCTTCCTATTGGCTAGACTATAATCCAAGGTTCATAAAGAGTTTTTCTCCATTTAACAATTAATAAAAGAAAGATACACATTTTTCTTGATTTTCTTACGAAATTATGTAATATTTCCACATATGAAAAAGGTAAATATTATTAGTCTATTAACTGGCAAAAGGTGTGTCATTGTCAATTTATCGAATACTGATTTTGCACAGTATGAAAATCACAAACCCCACTTCTGTTTGAACTAGGTAACCTGGCTGCTACATCATCTCCATCTGTGTCACCACCACTACCATCCATTCCTGAAGTTGTAGCAGAGATGATCAAAGGCAGCATTTACTTAAGGTGTACCTTTGGTGTTCCTTCTGCAAACAGCTCTGTTGGATTCACTGTAACCTGGTCAAGACTTTCTCCTGAAGGTATCAAAGAAGAACTTACACACGAAACAGCAGTTCATACCTTCTCACTTCTAGAACTAGATGGGATAAACGTCAGACTTGGAGACAGAGTATGTTAAAACTTAATTATAATTTCTTTGTATCTTTGTAAATATGGTCCAGTAGACACTAAAAGTTGTCAGAGGGAGGTCCAGCACCATGCTGTATAATTTTTCCTGGCAGAAGCCTGCTGCCTCTACTTGTTTACACTGACAGTGCCCATATGAATGTGTAAATACCACAGAATATATCAGTAATTACTACTGCCTTTAAGGTTTTGAGACTGTGTCAATACAGTGTAGTGTGCATCCAGGAGGTTACTTTTTATTCACGTTGCATCTTCTTCACCCTGTACTGTGATTTTTCTTTGATACTGTAAATTAGGAGGATTTTTGGAAGCAATTGCACCTCAATGAGAGGCTGTAAGAGAGCCAGAGGTTGTGAGAAACTGTGTTGTTTATTCATTAGATAGATTTTTTTCTCTAAAGCAATAATGAGCTGCTGCTTAATGGTTTTGTCTCTAGGATTGGATTTAAATGGTTTAATTTCTGCGATCAGAAATTAAGCAATGTGAGTACCTGCATTACCTTCCATGGTAGCCAAATCAAGACATAGGCTTTCATAGTAACTTTGAGAAGCTTAAGCATTGGAAAAATCAATAAATATATATACAAAATACAGGTTATTTTTCCTGGCCAAAAGAAAAACAAAAAACGTGGTTGGTGTGCATGTATATGTTCAAGCCAAAGACAGGCTGCTTGAATGGCTTGTGCACAACAATAGCAATTGTTAATCCTCAAAAATCATTGAGGGACTTCAGTGACAGTCAAAAGGAAAGGCACAGTCATAGATTACCTGCTGCTGCTATGAATCTTTGTTTTTTTTCAGGATTGAAAATATGGCATGTGTGACCAACATGGATACAAACAAAATGGATACAACAAAATTAAAAAAAAAAAAAAAAAAAAAAAAAAAAGCCAAACAGAAAACCACAGCGTCTAGTAGGAGAGAACTGGTTCAGTGGAGGGAAATCACAGTGAACTCATCATCTTGGAAAAGAGTATCCAGGCCTGTAACATCAGAAAAGCATAATCTGAGACCTAATGGGCACTAAACAAAATTAAAGGGCAAGAAATGTGAAAAGGAAAAAAAGAAGTAAATAGCATATAATCAACTGTAGAATGCATTTTTGCAAGATGTCATGGGTTGCAAAAATGCTCCAGAAAAGGTTTTTTAAATCTGGGGAGACTTTGGTCAAGACTTTCTCCTGAAGGTATCGAAGAAGAACTTACACATGAAACAGCAGTTCATACCTTCTTACTTTTAGAACTAGATGGGAGACAGAGACATCCTGTTCATTAAATAGGATGATTTATATGCAGCTTTTAGTTCAAGAAGTCTCTGCATCACTGGTAGTGTATGCCAGGAAAAGGTCTTAGGTAGCTTGATCTGTTTCTAATTTTTTTCTATGCTGTATTTACCAGTTACCACTGGCAACTGGTAACTTCTGGTGCAACCAGAAGGCTGGCTCTGCTGGATCCATTGAACTGACCCATGGTGGCTGGGTTTCGTCTTTATCTGACCACTTCATACCACAAATATTTTCTATTATGCTGGTTTTGCCCTACAGGTCTACTGTAGCAGTTCTGCTTTTTTCATGGAGAAGCCAGATATACAAAGCT
This sequence comes from Myiotriccus ornatus, assembly GCA_036023395.1. NCBI lineage: Eukaryota > Metazoa > Chordata > Aves > Passeriformes > Tyrannidae > Myiotriccus > Myiotriccus ornatus. Next base: position 26,924,485 of record JAYRBT010000082.1, on the reverse strand, counting down.
CTTCAGTTGAGAGCAAGGAATTTTTTGCTGGGATTAAGGTAATTTTAAAAAAACATAATGTTTTACTTTATCGTAGCAGGAATCTTTGAGTATTGCTGCAGCAGTCATTCCTCTGACTAGAAGGCTCTTAAAATGTATTGACTGTGAATTAATAGAGCATATTGTCAGCTGAGGTGAACCTTAAATTTGTCAAAAAGCATAAGAGTCACAATGGTTTCTGTGCTCTTCGTGTACTCAAGGTGCAGGAAGGCTGAATTGGCACCTTGCACAGGCAGTGCAAGCCTTGGATTCCAGCAGCTAGAGCCAAATCTGGCACTGTGTTTATAAATGTGGAGGGCCATGGCTCAGACCTGAGCCCAGGGTCACTGTTGTCCATTAGTTTAATGCTGCTGCCATTTCTGGCGTGATGCTGTCCTGGGCCAGCAGGCTCTCCCAGCATGTGACTGACTGGACAGTCTAGGCTGGGCCCCCTTCCCAGCTGTCTATAGGAGTGAGGGAAGGTGAGGCCAACCTGGTCTGGGCTTAAAGAGGGAAGATGGGACATGATCTGTGAGTTTTTACTGTGGATACAGCTATAGAGAGTCATTCTCTGGCCATGAATGGGACACCAGTCCAGGAAGGACATACTGCATGTCCTTACCTGTTGGGTATAGTCTTATTGACTTAGCCTGAGGTTATGTTTCTGCAGGATCAGGGCCCAGATTTATCTCATGTAAGTGCAGCAGTGTACACTGCTAAGGGCCAATGTGTTATTTTTGTTTCCCTGTGAGGCTGAGTTCAGAATTTTTCTCAGTGTGCCAAACTCAGCTGTAGGCCCCTGTTACTGATCTCTAGTTGTGTTTTTGATTATACATCTTTAGCGAGCTGTATTGTAAGCTTATGGAGAAGAATCCCAGGAGAAATATGGTGCTTCCAGACTCTCTTGGGAATTTTTGGCTGTAGGTAACTTTCCCTCCTTTTCCCTGCCCACTCCCCCAAAACAGTACACCAAACTGTATCTTAGCTTACAGGGGTTACGTGGAGGATACATTTTTGTGGGGCTAATGTGATTTGTTCGTTTCTTACCTTTCTATCTGGCCTTTACTCTTGCCTTTTCCTTATCCTTGTGCGTTTTCCCACCTCTTTAAGACTCTCTCTGTAGCATCCACATCTTTTCTCCAGTGTGCTGCTGCTCCTCAGCCCATGTAAACAAGCACTCCTAGCTGGTTAGTAAACAGTGCTGCAGTTTAGTCACAAAGGATGTGTTCTAAATAGAGTTTCTTCTGTGTTAGATACGTCCAGAAACATATGATATATCAGAAGATGGGAAGGAATATGGACTGACAATAGAAAGTAGCATTCCTATTCCTTGTCCTGAGTTTAGCCAGCTTGAAAGTGACTGCAAAATCTCACTAACGTTAAATAGTGTTGATGAAGGTAAGTATTAAACTGATTTTGTTTCATTTTGTATGTTTAATATATTTTTCTAAATATTCTTGCTGGTATCTTTCTTTGGAGAAGCTATTACAGTGTAAAATACTTCCTAAAATGTTAAAGTATTCACAGGTTGTATATGATGCTGCTGAAAGCATGGAAGAGTGTGTCCATATTCCTTGTTGAAGTTAGGTGGTTTTTGACAGCTGTTGATATCAGAGCCACATTCTTTAGCTTGAATAGACAGAATACTTTAATACTTGCAACGTTTAATTCAGTTCATTTTGTTTACCTGTTGTTTTCCAAGTACTAGATATGCAGTAGCAAAGTCTCCATTTTTTACTATTATTCCCATTTTCTCTAGTACTTTCTCAAGCACAAGTCCTGTGAACAGGAAGAGCCTTGCCTTTGCAGACAGCCATTTTTATGTCACATTAGCAAGCCTATCGTGATTTCCATTAGTCTATCAAACAGGGAAATTCGAGAACAATTTCTTGGGGGTGTGCATGAAGGTGTAGAGAGGAGGTTTTGCATGACCAAATGCAAGAAAAATACATAATTATTTTAATTTATGAAAGACTATGTAAATAGATTATTATCTATATTAAAAGTAGTATAAAACATGTGACTTATTTAGAGGAAAAATTCACTATGTATTTTCTTTAAAACAGGTAAAGAGCAGCTAGGTTTAAACTTGGCTCTTTCTTCTTGTCATGTGGATCTTCTCCAGAAACCCTGCAATAATGGAATCTGTAGTCAAGCTGTGATTTATTTCACTGCTGTGACAGACTTCATGCAGGATGGAGACAGAATTACCAGAATTGCAGTTGAACCTATATCCAGTTGGAATTTCCTGTGGAATGGCTATGTTCCAGAAAGCTTACAGGTTAAAAATCTTCATGTTAAGCTCTATTAACTGCCGCAAGTATGGTTGATGTTAATGAAGTTTCTATTTCAGTCATGACTTCCTGACGTGCACCAAGATTTCTAAGTAGTCAATTTTAATTTGTTTTATTTTCATGTAAATTCTGTGTTTTCATTTGAAAAAAAATTTTTTTTTTTTACATTTTAGTAGTGATATAACTACTCAGTTTGATTAAAAGCATAATATAATATATGTATTATAATGTAAGCTAGTATCCTAAGATAAATAATGTACATGGGTCTGTTTATTTCCAAATCTGACATGGCTTACTATTTGCTACTTTGTTCTGAAGATTACAGTTAAGGATCTACCCACTGCCTACTGCTACTCATTTACTGATCCTCATATAATTACATTTGATGGAAGGTAATTACTGAATTAATGCTCTTAACTTAAAGCATGTGGGGATTTTTTATGGGTGGTTTTGGTGGGCTCTTTCATTTATTTAAGTATTTATATGTTTATTTTAAATCTGTGCTGGTGATAAAAGTCGGATGTAGTTTTCTGTAAAAGCACTGAGTTTAGTTTCTTTGGCTTTTTTTTTTTTGACAATAAGGATAAATGTGCTTCAGTTTTTAAAAAAGGCTTGCCAGTCATGATGAGGTTTGTAATATTTGCATTTCTAAACGCAAGTTTTGGGGTTGTGGCAAGAGAATGAAGCAAATGGACTATTTTACTTTCTAGAGCCATATGACAAGAGAGGAGAGGATGCTGTGCGGTCTGTTGACTATAAAAGATAGGAATGGTCATATATGAACCATGATAAAATGATTGATTACACAAAACTGTTGATGCAAAGGTGTTTCCAATCAACAGCATAGTTTCCCTATTTCTGTGTGTCAGTATCTGAATCCTTGCAAGGATCAAGTTCCTAGAAGCTATCTACTTGTCTGTGTAGCATTTTGCTGAGTTTATTAGTGGCATTGAAAGCAATAGTGGCATTGACAGCACTTACTCAGTATTGTCACTTGCACATCGCTGGCCTTCTTTCTGAAGTGAAGACAGCTTCCTTGGACACAGCTGTTGTGGTTTTGCTATGCTTTTTTCTTTCAAAGTGTTTCTAATTCACAAAAGATGTCTGAACAAACACATGCTCCATGCTCGAACCCTTAGACTTTTATATTCTCTGTTCAGTAGAAGCACATTTCTTCAAGTGGCAGGGTGAGAAGAAGATGGTATGTCACCTCAAAATAAGAATGTTCAGACCACAACCCCACTCCTGTGAACTTGATAACAGAAGGAAAAATGAAGGTTGTGATTGATTCTCTGACAGAACTGTGATTAGTAATAGTAATAAAGTCAATGGAGTTACCCTGATCTTGCCATTTCCCTTCAGTAGAAGTTTTAGGGATGTCTTCACTGAGCATTTTAACTGTGGATGCATTGTGATCAAGCTTCCTTGTGAAGCAGTGTTTTACTGTGATGTGGTCTGTCGGGAAGTATGATGCTGCAGGGAAAGAACTTTCTTTATAAGGATAAATTATGTTACTACAATTAAATTGATGAAACAAATAGAGAAGGAACTGTCTGCACTGAATCACAGACAATCTTATGCAGTCCCAGTAGGGCAGCCATCTGCAATTTGTCTGCTGGCCCGTTATACACAAAGCAAATTGCCAGTCTACAGTTAACTACCAAATGCCATTTATAGCCAGGAGGCTGTTAAACTCCCAGCAAAAGTTTGGGGGTTTTCTTTCCATTCTTTCTCCTTTTTCTTTCTTGCTGCTGAATCATTAAATTGGCTATTTTAACCTTGCTTCAGGGGACAGATGGCAACCCTAAGGAAAAAAAAGCAAGTTGCTATTTATGGTTTTCATTTTAAATAATCTTTGGGAATAAGCACTCCCCATCTCCATCTTAATAAAGCAGACCTTTTAAAAAAGGTGTGACTTTCAAAATCATTTTGTCAAGGGTAATTGTGCAGTTTTCAGCAGCTGCCCCCACATGCACACTGCTGTGCATCTTATTGCTCATTCTGCATAGGTGTACTGTTGCAGAAACAAAGAGGTTGAGAAGTACCCTCCAGTTCCCTGTCACGTGCAGTGTTAAAAAAAATTATCAAAGAATGTCAAAGGCTTCATGGTTATGTTTCCATTCACAGCCGTTGTCTACATATACTCCACTCATGATACTTCTTTTATTCCTTATTTTTCTGGTGTAAAAAAAAGGTTTATTTTTTTTCTTTTTTTTGGTTTAGATCTGCACAGAGGAAAATATGATGGTGTTTGTTCGGGATAAGTTGTGTGTTGGTCTGTGGGCTGTACTGTTTGTTTTTTCTGACTCAGGAAAATGAGTTGCATTATTAAAGTTCACCAAATATTAGAAATCTGTTTGAAGATAAAGTTGCTGACATGCGGTGATTATAACCAAAGTAATATCACATGCTATTCTTTTGATTCCAGAGTCTATGACAATTTTAAAACAGGAACATTTGTTCTCTATAAGAGTACATCTCGAGATTTTGAAGTTCATGTTCGCCAGTGGGACTGTGGAAGTCTTCACTACCCAGCATCCTGCAACTGTGGCTTTGTTGCCAAGGAAGGAAGTGATATAATTGCATTTGACATGTGCAATGGTCAGCTGCATGAATCACAGCCACACTTATCTGTAATAAACAGAGACACAACAGGAAACAATGTCAGAGTCACTGAATCCTACCTAGGAAGAAAAGTAACAGTAAGTGGTAAATAATTGCTTACAGAAGAGGTAAAATTAAAAATCATGTTTCTCATGATGATATCTTCAACCCCTTTTTAGGTTTCGTTTTCTTCTGGAGCTTTCATTCGTGCTGATGTGAGTGAGTGGGGAATAAGCATAACGCTTAGGGCCCCCAGCTCAGATTACAGACATACAGTGGGACTCTGTGGCACCTTTGATGGAATTCCGGAGAATGACTATCACACTGCAAGTGGGGTGGAAATCCCAAATCATGCTAATGTTCCTTTTTCTTTTATTAAGGAGTGGAGGTAACAATTATTCTGTTTAAATCAAGTGTCATAATTTTTGGTTCTACCTTTCCTTCAGACTCTTAAAAACTTGTCAAAATACTAAAAAAAAAAAGTAATCTTCTTAAGTTTTTAGTTAATGTTAGAATGTATCAATGCATTCCATAATTAATTTAAGAGAAAATTGAAACTGAAGTGCCAAATAAGTATTTAAGTACTATGATGTAACATTAGTTTGATCATGTTTTGAACAAAGTATCAAGGTATACAGAAAATATCCACTCATCTCAATTCTTTTATTATAAGTTATTCTTGAGTTTTTGTGTTTTGACTGGTCTTGAAAGATAGCTGTGTGCTGCAGATTCAGTGACATGCTGCAAAAGTATGAAACAACAAAGAACAGAAGGTTAATACTTTAGTAACACATTGAAGATAGTTCAGATGGTACAGTTTCATAGTTTCATCTTTTTCTTTGTTGTCTAGAATTTTACCAGGAGATAGCTTGTTTGACAAAACACCTGCTTCTCTAACAACTCCGAGAAAACTAGTCTTCTGTGACTGTGCACTTGAAGATGATAGATTATATCCTTCAGTGAACAAACTGGAGACAGTTTCTCAGTCAGAACTTCCTCTGTCTTGTAAAGAAAGTGAAAATGGTAGATTTCTTTCTTTAATACCAGGACTGGATGTCACTGCTGAGTATCTTGGTCCTGTTGATCTGGTCAGAGGCTTAAAGAAACGTTCATCTGCACATGAAATGGATTCATCTACACTTCTGCAGAGGGAGGATAATCAAACCAAACTTCACAAAACATCATTAGTAAACTCCCATGTCTTGGCAACCTCAGTGAGAAATGCTGGTACAGAAAGAGAAGAAAGTTCAAGCTCAGACATTAGAAAAAATTCTCAGCGTTACGGTAGTCATCCTCTCAAAAGGCTGTCGGTTACAAGTAGAGGGAAGCGTCAGAATTATTATGAATACCATCCAGTATTCCTATTCCAAAGTCTCAGCCAAACAGACTTAGAGGAATATAGTTATTTTTTCCCAGAGGACCATGCCACTGACACAGACCAGAAGTTCCTTCCTTCTTGGCCCACACCTTCAGGCCTCACCAAATCTAGTGCTTGGCTACTCTGCCAGCAGGCAATAGCTAATTCCAGCATAGGAAGATCTTGTGGTGCCCTTCTTGGCCGGCGAACAGAGGATGCAGTCGATATGTGCGTTAAAGATTTGCTGCTGAAAGATGACCTTAGCTGGGCAGAAGCTTCCTTACCTCTTCTGGAGAATGAATGTGAGAGAAGAATTTTAGAAGAAATAAATTACAACCCACAGGAACTTGAAGGCTCAGTTGAGAGCCTGCTTACTGCATTGAAGTGTCCCAGTCTCTGCAGTGGTAATGGGGAATGTACAGAATGGGGCTGTGCATGTTTTCAAGGCTACAGCTCATATGACTGCAGCATACTGTCTGGTAAGTGGGGGGAAAAAAAGAGGTTTTCCTAAATAATCTTCTCAGTGTTCATGCGACATACATGTATTTTTGTCTCCTGCCTTGTACACGGACAAGGGTTCCCAAAGGTGGCCTGTCCATTACCCAGTAATTTACTTGCACTTAACTACAGCTGTAATTATTTTCCATTCAGCCTTCTTGTTTCCAAAGGACAAAACGTGGGCTTACTTTCTGGTATGTCAGATCTAAAAAGTTTACCACTTGGTCAGTTTGCAATCCAGAGGATTGCCCCAAGAGGTTGTCAATGTTTACACACACTGTCTTCTTCAGAGATCTCCCTTCCTCAATTTTTTATAGTCTGTGTGATCCTGTTTACTGACAGGATCTGTAAGTGGGATGTGGTTCTCTTTGGTGATGTTACATCTCTGTAAGATAACTATTAGATGTGATGGGATTAGACTGGATGGTGAAGAAAAAAAAGAAAAGATACAGTAAATAGAGCTGGGCAGGATTTTTAAAACTTTCAATAAGTAAGACAATCACTAAAAATTCAGTTAAGTAAGTACACTGGAAAAATATGAACACTACAACAAAACTCAAAACTCTTTCAAAATGAAACCTGCTAATATTTTCTTTTGCAGTGGTGTTTTTGTTTTAGTGACCTACTTAAAAGCAAATAGAGAAGGAGGTAATTCTTTCTATAAAAAGAAATATTTTGTTCCACTTGACGTCAAATAAGATGGTTTTACTTCACAAAAGCTATTTTTGAGTGTTCTAATTTGTCACATGATTTCCTGAAATAACTTCCACCTGAGATATTTTTTAGTCTTTAATTAAAAAAAATCCCATTATAAATTAATACATAACGGTCACCTTTCCAGTTCCTATTACTCGGGCCTGAGTTTCATTTTGATTTTATTCTGCCAATGTGATGTAAAGAGTCGTAGTTGAGAAAGCAAAACACATATTCACAAGTCTTTGTTGTCTGTTGAATTTTGCCTGCTTCATAATATTCAAGGTCTAAGTGTAGACAGAAGCCTAGCTTTAAATTTAAGATTCATTTTAACAATAAAAAAAAATCTTTCTGTTTATGCCCTTTTTCAGCTGGCTCCAGATTTCATTGTTTACACAGTTTTCATGGTTGGATAGAAAAATAAACATATTGCTTAATGTAAATGCATATTAATGAGTTAATATACTGGCATTTATTGTCTAATCTCTACTTCCAAGACCAGGTTCCAGAAATTACAGAGCTGGAGAATGCTGGGCTGTGTGATATTCAACAGTATGACTGCACATCAGTGAGAGTTTTTGGACATGGCTTCAGGGAGTCATTGAATCTGAAATGTGAAATCATCAGATTGCAAGTAGGTCTCCCTGAATAGTGACAATTATATTTTAAACTTCTTGTAGAACAAGAGACAAAATGTCTCACATATTATTCATTAATGTGGGTACAACCCAGTGCTTCAGTCAAAGCTAAAAGCAAAGGCTCTCAGCACTTTGCAGCAGACACTGAATTCTTTGCAAGATTGCCATTTCCTCCATGGTAAGAGAAATACAAAACACAATGGGAGTGTTCAGCAGCTGAGAGGGAGATAACAGCATAGGGCAGCTATCCATCAGAAAAGGGCAAGGGCAACCCTGTTAGTAACAACCAGTACATCGTTGTTCAGTTTTTTAAGAGCTTATGGAGAGGAATTCAAGTACCACTTCTTTGAAAAAGGACAGCAAGGTTAAAGACATTACTAGATTTCTGCCTCAATTCTAATGGCTGAAATAGCCCTTTATAAACATAATAAATCTGTTAGGAAAAGAGAAAGGCATTTTTGATGTGTTGTCCATTTCCTTGAGGTAGAATACCATGGCTATTTAATGGTATACATCAGCTCTATACCTCAGATTTGAACAGGAAATTAAAAAAATTGCATGGCAAATGTTGCATGGTAAACTAAGGGGAATCTGTATAGAGAGACTGTTGTTATTCAGACTTAGAATTTGCTCAGGGCAAATTTATAAGCAGTTTACAAGTTTTAGCCTGGGATAAGCAATCAGCAATTACAAGTTTTTCTATTGTGTTATACATGAGAACAAAAAAAGCTTCAAAGCAAAACTGTGTTTCATTGATGTGATGATGGAGGGGGTGAGAGTTGGCAAAAGGGGAATCATTCAATGGCAGATTTTGTTCTTGAGACAAAAGGTTTTCTTAGTTAGTTCCAGCAGATGCTAAAATTATTTTGATAGAATAAGCAATGCTGGCTATAGATTTTTCTTAAACTCAACATGTATTCACTCAAGTTGGCTTGAAATGATAGTCAAGAGTAAGTTTACACTCCATTAGGTTAGAAGACTTTTAGACCATGCTCACAGTAAGTCAGTTATTGGGAATTCACTTATCACAGTTTGAAATGTCTCAGTTTTAACTTGTGGCAAGATATTCTGAAATCTCTATTTTAGGTGGTGTATTTGACTCCCAAATACAGAAACTTTCTATTTAATCACTTTTAGTGATCTTTTCCCTGACAAGAGCCAATTGACTGCTGTTAGCTGCAGTTGAGGAGAAGGCTGCGAATTTTTTCCTTGAGAATACAAAAAAAAAAGGAAGTGTGGGGGTTTGTTTTGTTTAGTTTTTCAGTCTGGAGTAATAGTGAATTTATGGAAATGTCAATGGACTCGCAACAGAACTCCCCATATTTTGAGACTGAACTTAAATGAATAAAATTTTATAGGTGAGGCATTTTGATGGAATTTAGAATTTCTTAGTTTCAATATTTTCACTTTTGAAATGTGAGATCAAATCTGTTGTCCATGGGCTGTCTTACCAGTTTATGGTAGAAACTTGATAGAGGTTTGGGTTGGACATGGCCAGCAAGCTATGACTACAGAGATACAGAATTTAAATGTAAGGCATGAGAGTGTGTTTAACCTCTGCAAAATGAAAATATTTACTTCCTTCTGTTTTACATTGAATCCCAGAAGTAAGTTTTTCTATGAACCTAATGAGCTGAAATGCTAGTAGATCTGAAGGCTTTTTAATTGGTTTTTGAAAGGTTAATCTGTTTCTGAAAAAATTATCCAAACTTGCCTCCAGGTAATAACAAAAGATTTCTGAAGAAATAGACTGTATCACTTTTCAAAGGTTACAGTACTAAGTGCACTCAAAATTTTATATTTAGAAATATTTAACATTTATACTTTTACTTACCCTTGCTGTGAATTCTTTATCTGAATACAGGATGAAAGAAAAACAAAATGTTTGATTGGAACAAAAATAGCTCATATGTCTTTTCAGCAAAAGTGTTTAATTTTCTGTCTTTAAAAAAACCCAAACAAAAACCCCACAAAGGCCTATACAGCAGATGACACCTGTGTGAGGACTGGGATTGAATAAATGTCTCGATTGGCTTTAGTAACTAGAAAATGTGCCAGCTCAGTAAAACCTAGTCAAGCTCAAAATTATTTTTACTTTCTGTTCTCTTGATTCTTAGTCTGTCTGGATTCGTACTTCCATCTTTATTTATTTTTCATATGCTTATTCCTACTTCCACATCAATACGTCAGTCAAACAGTATTATCATCCTTATTCTGTTACCTTGAGCTCTCAAGGTGGATCCTTGGATGACTTGTCTTCAGTGCAGTTTAGAAGAAAAGTCTGTAGGGTCAATGGTGTCTTGTTCTATTGAAAATCTACTGGCTTGTACAAGGGCTAAAAGGCTCAGTGCCAATATTCCCCCAGCACCCAGAATGATACCTGAGCTCTGCCAAAAACCTCATCTGTTCCTTCAACTAAAGCCTGTCCTCACATGGGAGCAGAGATGGAGTGTGACAGAGGCACTTGCACGTCAGATTGGTGCTGTTGCAGGACCACCCACTGTTTAACCCTCCTATTACTCTCCAGTTGGAAGAACTCTTTGTCCTTGGCAGTGCAGTGCCAAAGGGCTGTGCGTCAGCAAAGGCTTCTCTGCCTTTCTTCCACAGTAGCAGGCTTAGCTAAAAATCTGTGTGTGCAAATAATGTCATTTAGTATTTGGCACTGCCTTCTAATCCAGACATATTAGACTTGTTCAAAAACTGTACAATACATGTGTTTTTTCTCTCTGATAAAAATATTTTCATGATGTGCTTCACTGAAAAACAGATTTTCTGTCTTAACGTTTAGTATAGTAATAGACAATGGATTCCTGGAGAACTTCTGACTATGCCAGCTGTCTTCCAAAATGCCAGGACCGTCGACTGCCAGTTACCAAATGATGGCCAACAGTCTGATGTCATGGACGTGGTCGATGATAAACCCATTGCCATGTGGCAAATAAAGGTACTTACAGAAATTTCTAATATTCACTTACGAGTGAGATGAAAATATATCACATAGATGTTACTCTTTTTTTCAGTGGTACTAAAGGTGGAACTCAGCTTGCCTAACTTGGGAGTTTCAGTTTCATCACCTAAGCTGAAGTGCTGAGTGTCATTTGAGAGTGTTCTCCTTCAGGGAGACTGTAGATAGGGCCTAAGTCCTACAGAGACACTTGTTCTTCAAGAGTTGAAGTTACCCTAGAGCATTTCAAATAACATTGGGTACATTTATGGTAGAATTGAATTGAGCCCAGCCTAAATGTACTAATCCCTGTGTGAGGCAGATATCTGAGCTCTCATAGAGACTGAGTCAGTAAGGTCAAGAGAGTGTACACACTATTCAGCTTACCCTAAAATAGACACCTACATGTGGCTGGTCAAATATCTGCCTAGACTTATGGGCAGGTTTGATTAAATTTCTTATGACTGTTGTGAGAGTTTAAATACCTATATGTAGGTGTCTGTTAATAAGTTGAAGCTCATGTCAGCAGCCCACACTGGTGATCTATTGATACCTGTATTGGTTAATCCATTTTTGCTGTACACCTTGCAGATTTCTAATGATGGATTAATTTATAGCAACTCTAAAACAATGCTATTATATGATGGAGCCTGTCAGACATGTGAATCACAAGAATCTGGGTTATGTATATTAAAGGTATGTGTTTCACTACTCTCCATTATAAATAAAATCAATTTTTTCAGGCAGAAAAAAAATGTAGAAAAATCAGCAGAATGTACTCTGTTCCTCTTTCCAACAGGGATTTTCTATGCACTGAAATGATATGCACAGGAAGACAAGCTGAGATAAGGCAATTTTAAATGTAAAGAATCAAACCAAAAGCACTTCATATAATTACCAAATAAAACCAAACTTACTGTTAGTTGATTAAAAACAAGCTTGGTTGTTAAATTAAAGTGCAGAATTATTAGATTTTATTCGATGCTATATGAATGCATAACCAATTTGATAACAAAAATATTAATGAATCACATTTTTATTTCTCTAAAAGGAGAAAACATGCAACATAGATGGACTCTGTTATGGTGAAGGAGACACAAATCCAACCAGCCCTTGCTTACTGTGCAGACCTGACATATCAAAGTTAACTTGGTCAGTTGTTGAAAGTAAGTTCTAAATAGCTCTTTTGTAATACCAAGAAGTTGAAAGTCTACTATGCTTTTATATTTATGGAAATAGTGATGGTTTAGCTTTAACTGTTTACAAATAACTAATGAAAATTAACAACTTTCAGTTTAACTGGCACTTTTAAGTCTTTTGGTATTTAGCAAGCTACATATACATATGTTTGTCTTCAACATATAGATATAAAAAGTATTTAAAAAAAAATTATTCTGATACCAAACAGGTGGAGGTCACAAACTAAATTAAGTGATGTCATATTTATTAGCCCCCTAATATTTGGAAATCATCTACATCAATAGCATAGATACATGGCCTAAATACTTGGAAAGTATATCGAAAGTTTTCATACTTCAGTCCATTTAGAAACCCCACTATGAAAAGAAGACCTAAGATTTTCCTTTTCCTTAGTATAAAGTTATAGACTAGAAATTGTGGTTCTTTTGCCTCAGATTTGTATTTTCCATTGTTGTTTATTTGTATGAATGTGCTGGCAAGACTCTACCTTGATTGGAAATGATCTTGTGTGAATGGGACTTCTGGTGCCTGTCTTGGTGAATCTTGTTCTAGTTCAAACTTGTATTGAAAGCCAGTGTAGCTATACCTATTTCAAAAGAATGAAACCTGAATTAAAGGAATGAAATGAAACTCATCCAGCAGTCAGGAAGTCAGGGGATTTCCATGTTATAGTCATATAGTTAAAATACAGTGGTTAAATTCAATAAATTCCTTTTTGTCCTTGTTGTATAGATGCAGTGCATTACAAGCTCTTGCTTAGTAGAAGTAATTTCTTGGTCATGTTGCTATAGTTAGAATGAAACTATCAAGTGTTTTTTCTGTGCCATACAAATGGCATTAGAATTTAAGAGAAAAAATTGCATGTGACTTCCTTAATAGAAAGATATAATCCTTTTAATTTTTTTAAGTATATTGTAACTTTTGCTTAAAAGATGGAAACATCTCCTTTGTTACAGACAACCAGCCTCCAGTCCTTGAAACTTCTCAGGTTATGCTACAGACTTTTTATGGAGAAGACTTTGTATATCAGTTTTCGGCTTCAGATCCAGAGGGCTCTGCTATTCATTTCACGTTGGATTCTGGTCCAGAAGGTGCCAGTCTTTCCCCATCAGGTCTCCTTTTGTGGAAAGCTGTGTCAACGAATCTCCATAAATTAACATTTTCTTTGACAGATGACTGCAATGCAACAACTAAAGTAGAAATAGAGGTAATGAATATTACAGTAGAATGACACCTACTAGTAAGATGTTTACAATATGTAATTACAGAACTCATCGCTAGTTCATTAAAAAAATAGAAAACTGTCTTATTGGGCATGTCTTGTAGGTCAGTGTAAAATCATGTGATTGCCTAAATAATGGCTCATGTGTGACAAACATTAATTTCCCACCTGGAAGTGGAAGATATCTTTGTGTGTGTGTGGCTGGATTTGAAGGTGATCTCTGTGAAGGGAATACTGATGACTGTAGACTTAACCAGTGTGGTGTTGGCAGATGTGTGGATGGAATAAACAGCTATTACTGTGAATGTCCACCTGAACTTCAAGGTAAATTGATACTTTATTTACACACATTTATCACGTTTAGTGATAAATAGGAGTTTCTAATTTTATGTTCGCAATTTTATTTTTAAATTTTTGACCATAAAGCCTCTGTTATATTATGAAGAAATTTTGTGGTCTGGTGATAAAAATATATGTTATACTTCAAGATTTTTCTTGCACGAATGCAATGGTTGTTTATTTTAGTTTACTATGAAAGCAAATTTCCATTGTTTTTCTTCACAAAGATAAACTCAGCAATATGGAGAAACATAGGAATGATGAGTTTGGCTACAGTGTGATTTCTTCTGCAGATAAACATGTAGTTCCCACAGCCCATCTTCTCCATATTCTGCAATAAGGAAGATACTGAATATAAGATGAAAAAATGTGAATTGCAAACCTAGTCAGCTGTTCTTATTAGATGTACTGAAACGATGTATGCTTTTTTCTCTATTTCAGCACTTGCACATTGTACTCTTATAAATATGCCATCAAAGTCAAGTGACACAATAATATAGAAAAAAATAAATTTGTATTTTAATGCAGGTGAACATTGTCAAGAGGATGTAGATGAATGTGCATCCAGTCCTTGCTTCCCTGGAGTATTTTGCTTCAATACTTTTGGTTCTTACCATTGTGGTCCATGCCCGAATAATCTACAAGGAGATGGGAAGTCATGTTATGGTAAAATTACTTGTTTTTTAGAAGAGTAGTAGTATCTTACTGTCATTCAGATAAAATATCTTTGTTTATGCTTCATGTTTCTAACAGTAACTTAGAAATCTTTTCAGCAGTCAGCAAAACAGGACTGTGTCTCTGGTGATGGCAGCGTCAGACTATACTGGATTGCATAGCTGTAAGAAACTTTTTCTAGTGACAAGAAAAAAAACCCAGATGCAAACCATCACAATTCTTTTATATCAAAGTAGAATACAATGAAATTTTGGGGGGTTTTCCTTCATTATTTTCATAATATGAGAAATTATTGACAAAATATTTTTCTATTATATTGATTAGGATAGAATTATTTACCCAAATCAAGACACTTGCCAACTAAGGTGTCCAAACATCTATTTACAATGCAATTACTTAATAACTTGTATTTTTAAAATAAGGTGTCCAAACATCTATTTACAATGCAATTACTGAATAACTTGTATTTTTAAAATACTCTGTTAAAAACTTTTAAGAAACATTTTTTACTTTTTATCTTCTTTCTGAATTTTGAGTTGTTTTTATCTATTAAACTTTAACTGTTTTGATTTATTTAAAGTTGAAACAAATGTAGCTACTTCTGTGCACTAATAATGTGCCTTCACATATATTTTTTAGAAAGCTCTGAAGACACTGATGTTGAAAGGAAGGATTCCACAGGAGAAATTGGAGGGAATAAAGGTGATTTTTTTTTCATAAAGAGAACTGAATTTCTGATTCACATACTGATAACAATAGAGTTGTCAAACAAAGGTTCTAGTCACTTTTATGTTAGTTAAATTTTTCAGTTTGACACAATTTAATTCATTACTGGGGGTGTATTCTGATGTGAAAAATGAGACCGAAATGTCAATATCAACAAATCCCTTAGGTCAGTCAAGTCATTTTATTAAGAGTGTGATGTATGACACTCTTACAGTTGCCTTTTGTTTTAGTGACTAACCACTGACACAGAATAGGTAACATGGGGATAGGAACATCTGTTATATGAGAGAAGCAAAAGTTTATGGCATTATGTTGAATGCCATTTTTCTGCTTTAATTCAAAGGAAAGGTGAAAGATGTGGCAAGTGACTGTCTTTATTCCAAAACTCTAAATGCTGTTGCTGGCATTTCCAGGTCTGTGCCTGCTGGGGCTTTCTTTGCAGGAAATTCTCATGTGTCTTTTCCCTTTATCTCTGAATTGTTGTTGAGGGAGAAGGAAGATACCCTCTCACTCCACTGCCAGTGCTGGATAACTCTTCATCAGCCGCAAAATAGTTTGCTTTTCAGCAATGGGAGACAACACTATAATACAATTCAGTAAAGTTTAACCTTTTGTGGACCGTTTTCTAGTTATAAATGGGTTGGGGTTTCATTCTTCCTCTGCCCAATAACACTAAAAACCCACATATGGCATTCTACCAGTCTTGGATTACAGTGCCTTACTCCTTTCCACAGACTCCCAACTTTTCCTGGGCAGAATATGAAGAACTTTTCGTTCATTTTGCACTCCTTTCAATGAGGAGGCTGAGTCAATCTCTGTTGTTTAGAAAACACAGGCAAAACGCACTAATAAAACCCATGCAGAAACTTTAAGAAAGTTGTTAAAAATTCTGAAGAGTAAAAGATGGTAATACTTTTGCAACAAGGTGGTGGATTATTCACCAAGAGTATTGTCCATGGTGCATCAGTAAGTAAAATCATCTATATACTTGTGATTAAATCTTTGCTTCTGGACTCCCAGCTTACTGCTAGCACTTAGACACACCGATGAACCATATGCAGTATCTTTTCTTTAAATTCTTTCAGTTACCTGGCTGGAAGCCATATATGGAGCTGATAATCTGCTCTGACAGTAAATCTCTTTATTGACGTGGTATGGGAAAATCTCTGCTGTCTGACTCATATATATGGTAATTTCTCCTTATCTTACAGCCAAGAAAAGGCCATGATGAGAGTGGGAAAGGATGTAAACAGAATACCTTGATCTTCTTTAATTCTACCCATTAGGTTCTACTGCATGTTTACATTCTGATGTAGCACATGGAGGGACTTCCTGAATCACAGAATGAATGGGCTGTATGTTTATCTGTTCAGAAAGCGTTCCCCACCCTCAGAAGGAAAAGAGTCTGTCAGTGTTCATATTCTTTCCCCACCTTTCTTTCTAACATGCTGCAGGGTTTCAACAGTCATCCTTTGAGAAGGTTTTAAGCATCTCAAGCTACAATCCCAGTTCTACAGATGTCCCAAAGAGATTTATTTCTACAGAAATGGTCCATAGCAGCACACCACCAGCCTCCACAGTAAAAACAATCACTGTCTTGAAGTCACTTGATTCTCAGAGAAGTGCTTCTTTACAACCTGCTGTTACTGGAAACATTGCTCATGCTCTCATCAGTGGTCACCTTGCTGATGTGGAAGTGAGTTCTTCAGTACACGCTGTGATGACTGCATCTTCAGGGAGCCATGCTGTATCATCTGAGAAGAAAATAAGGGAACAAGTTGAGGCCTATAGCTATTTTGAAACTAGCAGGAAGACTTCTCCTAGCAGCAGAGCAAATATAAGCAAAGGACTTTCTTTGCCAAGCAAAGCATTCAAAGGTGGCAGTGCTCAGAGAGTTCTGCACCTGTTAGCCAAGCATAAAGCAAGTAATTTACCTTTTGCCCTTGTCGAAGTCACTGTCCCACCAAAAATGCTTCCTGAAGAATTGAGTGAAGCAGTGATTCCTAAAGCAATAACCTGTACTGATTTACCCTGTTTTCCTGGTGTACACTGTGAGCCAAATCAGGATGGAAGCATCAAGTGTGGTCGTTGTCCATACGGTTATTATGGAGATGGCTTCACTTGCAGAGGTATTAAAAATAACTGAGCTTAAATGCCTTGAAGGAAAGATTCTTGAGTTGTTTTTGTAACTTGAAAATACATTGTTACTGTATAATCAATGAAAAGCACAGTGTATTGAATTTTCTCACTTTCATTATTAATAGTGGCATAGCCTACAGGCTTTTCATTGTATGGATACACTTAAAAATATTTTTCTGATGTGTATTACACTCCCATTTATAGGCAGTGACATAATGGATTCTCTGTGATCTGTATTATGCTAGACAAAACACAGTTGTGTGAAATGCCACTTTTATTTTCCTTATTCCTTTCTTTATTTTCTTCATTGCCTTTCAGCAAGATGTAGACAAACATGTAGCAAAAATATGGAGTGTGTGGCACCCAATATTTGTAAATGCAAGCCTGGTTATGCTGGTGATAACTGTCAGGCTGGTGAGTATGGCATTTTGATTTTGCCTGTAGTAACTCCTATGCACAAATGAATGATTTAAATTGTGATATTGATTTTTTTGCACAGCCTTGTGCAGACCTGATTGCAAAAACCGTGGGAAGTGCATTAAGCCAAATGTCTGTGAATGTCTACCAGGATACAGTGGGTCCACTTGTGAGGAAGGTAAATAGAGTATTTTTTGCCTTTGAATACAAAAGTACCCAAAGGATGCTGTGAACAGCTTCCTTGACTGTTCATTCTGACGGCAAAGAGATGTGCTCATTTTACTTTTACTCTAACAGAACTCTTAAGTAACGCATTAGTGTATATCCTAATTTTCTTGATATACACTGTAAATGTTGCTTGTGATTGGATATTCCTAAATTTAGCTTTCACAGTAAGTAGAGGACTTCACCAGTGAATGTAATTGCCTCTAAGCTAAACAGTCCTGAAGAGTGGGAAGTACTCTCTGGAAATCGTGTCAGGTTTCTTTTTTTCAGGGTGGCCACCACTGTTGGGACTCTGTGTATTGCTGGAATGAAATTCTTCTTGATATTCTTGTCAAAAGGCATGGCATATGTCTCCTTATTTTACTTCCAGTTCTTTGCTCACAGCCAGTTATTAACATTTCCCTTTTTATAAAGCATGACCAATCCATGCATCTTTGTGGAGCTGATTTCTTGAACAACATAATTCTATATCTGCAGCACATTGTAAACCACCCTGTCAAAACGGAGGCACGTGTTTGGCCAGAAATCTCTGCACCTGCCCATATGGTTTTGTAGGACCAAGATGTGATACAAGTAAGCAAAAGAGCATAAGGGAAAAATACAGAAATTTGCTTCTGTTCTTCAGGAGCAACAAAGCAAATTATGGTTTAAATTTTTGATGCACTCTGTCTAATGCTAGCAAGTGACATAATACCTCTGCCTCTTTGAAGGAGCCCATACTTGGGCTTTTTGAGCATTAGATAATATTTGCACATAAATTTGAAAACATAATGGACTATAAAGGTTTGCCTAGATTTTATACTGGTAATTTGTATCAATCAGAGAGTCCAAATTTAGACATGCTGTTTATATATAATTCACTTGAATGTGCTACTTTATTTACCCTGAATTGAGAAAGTACTTTGTCTCTTCCTCAAACCCCAGCACTTTTGGACTCAGTTTTTCTTGTTCTGGTTTCGTTTTCGACATTAAAAAAAAAAAAAAAAAAAAAGCTGCTCTAAAGAGAATGAGATACAGTCTTGAAGAACTGATTCATGGTTTTTCAGAGCCATGATACTTAAATATGTTTGCCTGTTAGTCTCGTGTCACTATGAGCACTTGCTGAAGTGATGGAAGACATTTGACTGAACTTTCTTGGAGTCCATCAAACCCATCATGTAACATAATCCACTTGTCTCTTAGTATAGCATTTTCCATTTGTTTTAGATTTTTTTTTTAATTTTCTAGATTTTTAACTCTGAACATAACCAAATCATGGATAGTTGAATGGAAAGACATTTTATTTACTTTGTTGTCTAGTGCTAGCTGTTATGGGTTTGAGACTGGATTAATCTGTTCAGCAATTCCTCTTCAGCTAGTGGTATGTTATTTCCAGTGTTGATATTTGGGAGAGAACTGAAAAATGTATCAAGCATAATTTGTAACATATTTCTTTCTCTCCCCTCACCCCCATCTCCTCTCCCACCTTCTCCTTTGTTTTTGCCCAACTTTTTGGATGGTAGTGGTTTGCAACAGACATTGTGAAAATGGTGGTGAATGTCTCACTCCAGACATCTGCCAGTGTAAACCTGGGTGGTACGGACCTACATGCAGTACAGGTAACACTCCTGCAACTTCCACCTTCCTGATAGAGTGTCCATGGGATCTCCCATAGTTTGAAACCTGGAACTGTGTGGCTCAGAGACCAGTGATGAGCAGCTGCTTACTGCAGCAGCGCTCCCTCATGTCTCTGCATGTAGTTTTGCTGCCAGCACCTCTTGGAAGTCTTATACTGAGCCTTTAATTTTGGTGAAGATTCTGTGGGAGTGGTGTTACCTGCAGTTATCTTAGGTGTTTAGTTCCTGTCCTTGCAACACACACACACACACACACACATTTATATACTTTATTTGGATGTCATGCTTCCCACTCTTCCTGACCCTATTTCTGCAGCAATGTGTGATCCTGTGTGTCTCAATGGTGGTTCCTGTACTAAGCCAGATGTTTGCCTCTGTCCACATGGATTCTTTGGTGCCCACTGTCAGAATGGTAATATTTTCTTTTTTTTCTTACCCTCACCCCTTAGCTGCCATTATGAGACAATGTGTGAGAATACATTAAGACACGAAATTAACAATCAAGTCATGTACCTGAGAAGTGGTGCAAAACAGATATTACATTACTTTTTTAGATTTTATGACTGATTCAATGAGTGTCCAAGGAGAAGGGAGACTCAAAATTTGTCTTGTCTTCCACTCAACATTTGAGCAGCATTCAACCAGTTCCACTGTATATTTTGTGTAGCCTAGTTACTCATGTACACATACAGTTGCCAGCCTTGACCCCTTTTTATCTGATTTTGCCTTTACTATTGATGTTTGCACCAAACCACATTAATATGATTTTTACAACACTGGCCTGATAGTGCTGAATGTCTATACAAGCTGTCAGAATCTTAGTGTTGCTCTCTTGTTTCATAAAGGTATATCACTAAGTCAAACAAAATGCAAACTACAGCCTTTTCCTCCTGTCTCTGTCTTTTAGCTGTCTGCAGCCCGCCTTGTAAGAATGGTGGTCACTGCATGAGAAACAATGTCTGTACTTGTCCTGATGGGTACACAGGTAGAAGATGTGAAAAAAGTAAGCCAGTGTTAAAATCCTTCCAGGATCCAAAAATAACCAATAAATTATTCTGTAATCAGTTAAATGTATTAAACAGCACATGTTTTTGATTTTAAGGCATCTGTGAGCCAAGGTGTATGAATGGAGGAAGGTGTGTTGGCCCAAACATTTGCTCTTGTCCTTCAGGATGGAGAGGAAAAAGATGTGACACTCGTAAGTCCCTTGTAGTTAACAGGAGAACCATACCTTAAAAGTAACATATGATTTAAGGAAACTCTGTCCACAAAAGTAATAGGAAGTTAGTGCCAAAGAACTTAAGAATATATACACATTGAAAAAATAGTAGTCTGTAGCTTGGAAGCGAAATTTAGGATGGAGAACTAATACCATCCAGTTCTTAGGCTAAATCATGAGACCAAAATATCTTTTAAATTCTTGTATAGCAAATATTATCTGTTTCTTTCTTAATTCTTGTCTAAATAAGAGACATCCATATTTCTGCAAGGAGCTGAGTTCAATAAAGTGAAAGAAATTCAATTTGTGCAGTAGGAAATAAAAACAGAAAAAGTTCAGTGAAAGATGGGAAAACTGTGGAAACAGTGTGAAGCAATTGAACTAGAAGATGCAATGCGCATAAGCTCTTTAGGATAGGCAGAAATAGGACTGTGATGGTAGAACATCTGTGGGTCGCATTGTATCTTAATGAAGATACTGATGGTGCATAAAGAAAATGTGTCAGCATGGATAAAAGCACAATCTGCATGAAAATCAGCATGAGGATGGGTGGTAGAAATCCCATAGCTAAAGTGATAGTGTCTGTCATAGTACTCACCCGAGGCTCAGGAATTGATGTGGGCAATGAGCTCTTTAATGGCACGGAGGAAAAACAGTTTTCCCTGTATTACTTTCTGTAATTATTGGAAAGGGGTTTTTTTTTTGTTGAAAAAAAATCTTACCAGTATTGATAGAGATGAGATATTCTTGGACACTGTGGAAGAGAGATTTGATTATCAAATAGGCACCTATGAATGGAAATAACATTAGATTATGGTTTAATGGTTTAATAAGCAGGGACAAATGTGCAGAAAAATGGGTCACAGAAAAAAACTTTGGATCAAATGTTCATGAGTTGATTCACCGTGTGTTCAGTTGCATGACAGACAAAAGATCTCTCACCAAGGTGTGGGGTTTAGAAAGGTAAATTTGGAAAAAAACAAAGCTATTTAGCATATTTCGGGCTTTTGTAGCAACCTGTGATGCCGCAGAACATCTCAATGGCCATAGGGCTTTTTGTTTCCAGTTGCCTCTCTTCTTTAATATCCTGTTGATCTTAGATAGATATTTCAGTGAAGACGATGTGACACTTGTGTATGAAAAGCACTCAACCTCTCATGGGCATCCTGAAATCTGAGTCATAAGTCAAAGTAATCACTTGGAATTTAACCAAACTTTGTGATGATGTTTGTGCAGCAATCTGTCTTCAGGAATGCAAGAATGGTGGGGAGTGTATTGAACCGAGTACGTGTCATTGTCCTCCACAGTGGGAAGGAATCCAATGTCAAACACGTAAGAATGATGTGACCTAAAACCTCTTGCATCAGCACAGTTCAGACGGCAGAGTACAGACATATGCAGAGCCTTGAAGTCCTTGGTTGTATTTTACCCTAATCTGTGTCAAAGGCAGGATAAAAAGTAGAGATTCCTCTGCCCGTTCTGAAGCCTTCCAGGATATGATGGCAGTCTGGGACCGTGGCAGTATGTGTTGGCTTGCTCTAGTACTGTATACTGCTGTACAAGCCCTGAGAGGCCATCGCAATAGCTTGAAATAGTAAGATGCATTAAAAAACACCTTACTCGTGTTCCTTGCTCAGTCTCATTCACACCCTTGGCATGTTTTCATATTAAATCTGCATCAAAGCATGAGGAGGAGGGGATGGGCATATGAACTTCGTTGGTTCCACATGACCTTTAAGTCTCCTTATGCTGAGGGGTGTTTCCCTGAGAAAATACTGACTGAGTTCTTGCCTCCTATAAGCAAACAGAATAAGTATATAGAAATAGTAGCCACTTTTTCTCCACCAAGGTGTTTTGATGAATAAAGCCACATATCTCTTGTTTTAGCTGTGTGCAACCAGAAGTGTCTGTTCGGAGGGAAGTGTGTGTTGCCCAACATATGCTCTTGTCGTCCAGGTTATACTGGAGTCCTCTGTGGGAAGAAAATTCAGGTACATGTGGAGTCAAGATGCCATCACAGATACAGTGATTTGGGAGCCATTATCTAGCCCACCCTTGTCCAATTAAGCAGCACAATATACATCAAATGTGTGTTTAACCTGATTTCTCCCTTTCAGTCTTCAGTGAGGGAAAACTAATGAAATTCCTAAGAGCTATTCCAGTAAATTTTAGGCTTTAATATTTAAAAAATTGTTCTTAACACCTAATGTACATTTCCTTCAAATTAAGCTGATTATCTCTTGTCATGCAGCAAGGATTGGTAACTATCCTCTTCACAACCACTATTTCTCTCTTCCAGCATCTGGCCCCATTTTAGGGAGAAGTATCCCACTGCTGGCTTTCTTAGCTTGCATCAAGTTAAGCCCTGATCTTTTCCCAGCTAAGTGCACTGCCACTCAGTTCATCCCTGTTTTATACAAATGTTCCTTATACCCAAGTGTAAGTTGGGAATAGCTTTACTTTTTTGCATCATAGGGTATGATGATGATTTCTCTATTTTGTCACACAGTTTTCTGTTGGATTCCCTTGCTTGAGTGCTGACAGTCACTCACTGAAGTAGTTTAATTAAACATTTCCTTACAAGTAACTTCTTTGTGACATCTGAAGTAAAAGTATGCTCTTCTTGCATCATCTGTAATGTTTCTCTTCTTTTAATTTCAATGTATAAACATTTTTCTGGTGCCAGCAGAATTGAGAGATGGGGCAGATGTGTTTCAGAAACTGAAAGAGAGAAATGCTCATACATATTCTGAAAATATAAAACTACACATCCTATGACAATAAGAGACTATTTTTTGCAATATGGGTTTCCAAAATGGTACCTAAAAAGAGGAATATTCTGATTTAAATGTTTACATAAATATGACTGCAAAGCACTAATATATTTTTAATCTAGAAAATACATATTGGTGATCAGTCAGACAGTGCCGTATTGATCAAAATGGCACATTTTCTTTAAGAAACAAAAGGGCTATAGGCACAAGTTTAACTTACATTGAGATTGTGTATTGGGAAAGCAGAAACTCATTGATAACTTTATCATAAACACAGGATGCATCATTAAAGTCTGGTTTTAATTTATTTTTTCTCTCTCTCCAAGGTACAAAGGCATCGTGACTGAAGAGTGTATCAATTAAATTGCAATGCTTCATGGATGTATGAGACTTAGAAAAAAAACACAATTACAGAGTTTATTTAAATGAAAGGAATATTCAGAAGTGTTATTTTTAAAGATTCGTATTAGTCACAAATATTGGTGAGCTTCAAAACAACAATCTTGTAGTCATTAAAGCATATGTATATTTCCATAATTTTTTGCTACCTCATTCACAAACCCCACAGCCTCTGATGTCTTCATTGGACTTACAGATCTGATAACTGATGCAAACCCAGAATTCTGCCATTTGTTGATGCAGTCAGTTGGACTATGAGATTTCCTTTGTGGGAATAAGATTGTAACAGCTGCTGAGTGTCTCCAGCAAGGAAGGCAGAACTGCAGCGCTTCCTGAATGGTACCTTCTGTTTTTAAACACTGTTTACATTATGTATTATTTGGCTGCAGACAGAAGAAAAAGCAGAACTATGTTTTTCTTCTTCTCTTGTATTTGCATCATTCTTGGTATAATGACAAGCCAGTAGGGACGAAGAAGGGGGAACCTGAACTAAGGCTGGGCTACTAACAGTGGAGGAATCCTTCCTGTCTTGTTAACAGTCAACCTGATGCAGAATGGCTCTGATTTATCTGTGACAAGCCTTTGTAGCCACAAGCCAGATACCAGCTCTTCTGTTTTGACTTCCTTACTTACACGTATAAATTTGAGTACCCAGCTACTGAATTATTGCTGTGTCTGTAAGACTTTAGGCCCCTCCTTTGAGATAGCATTCAGTAATACCAGGAAATTTTGTCCCCAGGTCTCTAGGAGAAATTTGACAATGCTTTTAGCAATGCTGAATCTTAAAATGGGAACTAATAAGCAGAGAAATTTGTTGTATATATGCCATCCGTACACATCATGTCAGAAAGTATTTGTAAGGACTTCTTAGAGGATTTCTTTCCATTACCTATTGCTTCAGTGAACTGTTAGCACCTACCAGCTCCCAGGTAGTTTTTGAACAAATAAAATTCCACTTTTTCCTAGATTTCCTGCAGAAGACTGCTACCTTCTCCTAGAGCTGCTAAAGACATTTCAGTTCCCACCACAATGAAGTTGAGTTCTAGTAAAAGACACAAACATCCCTTTACTTAAGCCATTCAAATTTACTGGTTTGTTGTGCTTATTTTAGACCAAAATTAAACATCATGGCTTTCTGTTCTCCTGAGCAATATTTAGTTTACAAGCTCTAATTCTGAGTGGGAAGAAAATAAGAGCTCATTTTGCCATTTACTGCCACTCTGGGATGCTGATTGCCAAATCACAGCTTTTAGCAGCTCTGTGCCTAGATTTCTCCTCAACTTTTGATAGTCCTCTTAAGTCATTTTGCAAAGTAAGCTGGCAGTTTGAGAGCTCAGCATCATTCCAGAATGATACCTGATGGATTTCCAAGTGCCTGACTCGTGTATTTAAAAAATATTTTCAGTTTCCCACTTGCATTTTAAATGTCAGTGTTTCCGTAGTTTCTTTCAGTCAAGTATCCCAGTGGCTGATAGCTTGATAATCTGAGAACTATTCTGTTATTTAAAACCTTTCTCACATCTCTCAAAGATCTCGATGAACGAAACCTGAGTAGCTCATGGAACTGATGCCTCAGGATGATGCTTTGAATACACAAGGTTCTGAAAATGTTTTTAAAGTGCAAACACACCAGTATCACATAATCTCATATTGTAATCACCCCTGTTCCACATGTCAGTTACAGAGGTACTGTGCTAAAGAGGAAGAACATCTGCCTGGAACACTGCTAATAGTATTTTGGTTAATCAGTTTCTGCAACCCTCTGTTCACAAAACTTAATATGTATATGTGCATTTCTAGGATTTCAGGGTGAATAAAGGGGTTTTTAATAATAAGTTTTAGTATTTTCCATTTATTTTCAATGGTTCTAAAGGCAGAAATTATTTTGTTTGTATTTTCCAAGCACAAGCTGTGTGAACAAAAGCACATCCAGAGTTTTGCTATAGTAGCTAAAAACGCTCAGTGCTAAGCTGTGCTGTTTTCCAGCAAACACATGGTGCAGAAAAATTACTAGTACATGCAAGAGGCCAGACAGCTACTTCAAAACTGTCCAGTAATTATGTGATTAGTTGAAACTATTTTGTTACTAGATTGTCCATCATACACGTGAAACAGAATTCACTGTAATTAGAAGGCACATTGCAACAATGCAGCAAAATTACTCCGTGTAGCAAGAAGAGGCAGAAGCATAGCGAGTGCTTGTGTACTGAGGTTAACAAAACTGTTCCAAACTTGCAATCTGAAATGAAGCCCCAAAGATTTAGAGGATTTGGGACGGGGAGAGAAGGGTTGCACACTGCTGGAGCTGACACAGTTCTGATCTGACAAAACGAATGGCCACTTGTGCCAAACTGAAGATCTTGCACTGACCCTTAGCACACTATGCAGTACACAGGCATCTTCACTGAATTTTCTTGAATGATTTCTTTAGACACTAAAGAGTGCTGGAAGTACCTATGTACATCATCCATTTATTACCAGGTTGTACTACAGTTGCTCTTCAGGCCAAGTGCAGATTGACTTTTGTCCCTGATCTTGAAAAGATCTTTAGAATGCAGTACAATTAATGATTTCTGAAGGAAGGACTCGTATCACAGGAGATACCACAGCCAGTCATGTTGGCTGTGATTTAAAAATAAAACCACAAGCGGGCCCCATGAGAAAGGCTCTTTCTTTTTACAAAAGTTAATTACATATTCTCAGAGCTGTGAAGAGAAGCAAGTTAACATTTCCATTTACAAAAAGCAAACTTAAAAAGAAGAATCAGCACAAAAGTAAAATAGGTATAAAAACTGAAGCTACTTGACAGATTGGTTACATCGACTCCATTACTTGTCCAAATGGGAAGTTTAATTCGCAATAAAACATAACACCAGGGTAGATATACAAACCCAAACATAAAGGTTAGAAAGTGTTACTAATGACTAAAGATGTTTATGACCTTTCTGTCACATAAAGATGTCACATGGCAGTGTCAGGTCATTTTATCCAACTTCCTCCCACAGCTCTTTTTAGCTAGTAAATGATATTTTACAGATAAACCACTTAATTCTTGTAACAACCACTTATTAGTAAAAGAGAAAATACAAATGGTAAAATGTGAGTGCAAGTAAATTAGAAAAAACAAACACTTTTCACATTTCCATGCACACTGTAAAAAGACAGACTATGAAAAATGCAACCAGTGCAATATCCCTACAGTTTTCCCAGTTGTTCATAGTGAAAAACAGAGCACCCTACTAACTATAGTTACAGTTAGCTCTAACAAGTAAGAGAGCTAATATGTTCTGTATTGTTTTTCTTGACCTTTGAGCTGCATGCATGACTCATTTCCCACAGAAAGACACATCCGTTTCCAAAAACTACATTCTGTAACTTGTACATTCAATCCTCTAGCGAGTGGAAAATAAACAAAAGACAAGAATTACTGACAGTTCTTTTAGTAAATATATGTGGAATGTGGAAATAATGTAGGGACCTGGACTTTCACTTTTAATCTCACTTTAACTGAATTATAAATTATACTTTTTAACAGAATAAACGAACAAAAAAAAAAACACGAAAAACCCTGTGGCCAGTAGATGGTGCTACATTCAAGCACTATTTCTAAAATATAACATTGCTTTCTGTGTGCTATCAAACTACTTATTTCAGTCATTTCTAAAGAAGAAATTAATTAAATCAACATTTGTTTTGGCCTGCTCAGAAACACCAGTTACACATATCACTGACTGCTCCTTTTACTCCTAACAATGTTAAGATCTCTTCCAGCTTCTAGTCACCATTATTGTCAGTTTTGTCTGTACTACTAGAAGTCAGTCTTTTTGGAATAATACTGAGAAATGCCACTTTGTCTTTACATAGTTCTGCTCATTTACTATGAATCTATGGTCTGACGTAAGTAATTTTTTCCCCTTCACCCCGCTGCAACCAGTATATCACCTAAGGTATTCAACTCCTGAATTTCTGAATTATGGCATGATTATTGTAATGAACTGTGACACTGAATTTTGTCATCATCAACATCAAGCCTACTTCAGAACCACTGATGAAATCATCTTGTTTCACACATGAAAATCACTTTTTTTACTAGCAAGTGTGAAATAGCCAGTGTATCACAGTAAAAGCAGCACAAAAACCATGCACTCCTCTTCTGTGGTCCTCTGTCTCTGGGAACAAATCCTGCACAACATGCCTGTAGCATGTTTTGTCTGAACTAAATGCAACAGCCTCCAAAGCAAGGGCAGAGGAAAGCTCAACTATGCCACACAGCAATTGCTCGTAACAAGAAATCAGGAATCTCATGAACTACACCCTTGCCTTTCATTTGCTCCCTGCATACCTGGGTTCTCTCTTTTAGGGAAGGCTGGTAACTGAGAAGACCCCATTACCCTTGCCTCTTTGCTCAGTGGCTTGTAATCCCTGGAGAAACATGCCCATAATAAGTCATTCTGCCCATGAGATCTACTGAATGTTCTGCTGAGGGAGTTCGTACATAAGTTAAAATGTTATTTCAACAAACGGACTAAAGTAATGCATTGCTAAAATTCTCCCACCAAAAATTCCAGTTTCACTTAGAAGATAATGAAAACCAGTCTATCTCAAGAAAATAATTGATCTGAGCATCATTCAGAAAGTTGACTGATTCAACTCACAGGTTTTGGCAAAACCTTCCTCAACTGCAGCATTCAAGTAACAGCACAAATGAGACATGGAACAATGGACATAGGAGTCTCAGCCCAATATGCAGCCTGATCAAAAGGCTGCAGAATCTAAATAAGGCCACATGGGAATACCTCCAGAAGGGAGGCCTCAACATGTTCCACACAGGTGATTTGTGACAGGCACGGCTTTTCCTCCCTGCCAGTCCGTAGCCTCCTGTTGTACTGCTCCTATAACAACACAGTCTTGAATGGAAAAGAATTATCAGTGTCTCCAGAAGAAAAACACATTTCCCTATCTCACTGGGTTAAGGAAAAGAAATAATTGGAAGTTGAGAGATGATCAGATAATATGACTGTAGAAGTGGTCAAGATAAGAACTCTTACAGAGTATCAGAATGGATTAAGCTTTTAGAAAGTAACAGCAGAATTGTTTGAATGAGTACTGTGTTTCTTTGGTTTTGGTATAGGTTTTTTTTAAAATATGCTTAACTGATAAAGATCCAGATCTGACTGGGGGGAGGGGCAGGAAGCAGACATAAAGTGATAACCAGGATTTAAATAAGATGCTTTGCAGACTGGTAATGTTCCAAAAAGATGCAAACTGCAAATTTCCTCTTGCAACTGTTTAATCTCATTGAAGTGAAATTATCCACCGCTGATGATCTGAACTGAGGGCTTTTTGTTTCATATGCTTTTTAAAACACACGTAATTAATAGAACACAATAATTCTAATCAAAGGGGGGAAAAATCAAAAAGTAGAGCAGAGACCTATTCTGAAGTACTTGATTTGAAGAACAAATTTTATTTCAAGGTCAGCTGTATCAACCAAGACATAACACTTCTGCTTATTAAGAAAAAATGAGAAGAAAACATGCCATACACTACACACAGTTGAATACTTAGAACAACTTAGTTACAATCAGCAATACCTTCATATAGAAAAGCATTTACTTAATATAGTGAGGACAAAAAGCTATTTGAAATCAGTTAGTTACCATGCTTATTTTAAAGTCCCCCACTTCCGCAGACTTCATCTCTGGATAGTTACGTAAAAAAAAAACCAAACAAAGCCGCTTATCTTTGCTGAAGTTGCTTCATTCCTTCCTTTTCTTCGTGCACTGCAGACCAGAGTACGGCACTCGACATCTGCACACATTTGGAGCTATGCACTTCCCTCCATGTTGACAGGGTAGTTTACATACAGCTGAAATGAGACACCAGATACACAGTATGTCTTCAGCACAATACAGGATCATTTTTCTTCTCCTCACTGTGGTAGCAGAATTGTTCCCTGGTGACTGCATGGGGACAGTATAAATAACAGCACAATAGAACTGAAAAGCAATGCCTCTCAATTTATGGCATTGTGGCCTTCACTGGAATACAGGCACAGTATGTCTAGTCTTATTCATGCTCCATTTCCCTTTTAAAATACTATAATTTCTGTTCTTTAAGGCACGGGCTGTTTTTGAGATGGATGCTTCCATGAAAGTGAGAGAACCATAAAAATTCCTGCTGAAAGTTTAAGGGAGTTCTTGGACCCACATCCATGAGAAAAACAGGCATCACTTTCTGTTCCACCACAGGAAGGGCAGAGAAGGGCTGAGCTTCAGCTGTCCCTAGCTACACACCAGTTCAGTTAACAAGCCAGGGCTGCAATTTGCTTATGAGATCTGCACCAACAGAAGTCAAACTTGATGCAGATCTACTTAGTTTAGGAACAGTGATTTTGACATGAAGAACCTGACCACTTCTACCACTATTGCAGCTGCAGGGAATGGAGCTAAGCATTTTGCAAGTTCTTTGCATGTCCCACAGCTGGCTTTTAATATCACCCTCTATCTTAAGACGCTGACAAATACAAAGGATAAAGATTTGCAGGGTCAAAGCATTATTTGTTAATGTTTGCTTGAACATATATATTGCAGAAGAACTAACACTAGCCGATTTAGATTCCTACAGCCACACAAAAAATTCAAATGCAGAGGACTTAATCCAGAGACCTTGCACCCATGATATCCAGTTTAAAAGCCTTTAACATCAGGACAGTGCTGCTACAAGCATACAAGGCCCAAGAAGGGTAGATTAAAGACTTTCTATTAATTTGCTTTTGTGAATCAAAATTTGTAAAAATGCCAGTGTTTGTTCAGCAAGATTGTCAGTACTAATACTGACTACAGGCAGCTTTCTCTCAGAATTCTAAGAGCACCTGGAATTAATTCTGCCAACTTACCCTCAAAGTCAGAATCAAGTTTCAGTTTTGTATATCCATAAAATTTAATGAAGTTTCTAACCCACACCAGTAGCAATAGTATTTCTGTAATGGCCCTTTTCAGTTCCTTATTGTAGGTTCTCAGTTTATAAAAAATATTTCAGAAATACTGACCAGACATACCAAGTAATTACTTTGGTGGCAACCAAAATCTGAATCTTGGTCAAAGTGGAAAAATTCTGTGTTTTTGACCAAATTAAAAAACTGTCTACTCCTTATGCATATTTGTAAGAGCCCCAGTATGCAGAAGTAGCTCTCAGTTACTATTCTAAGATACTTCCCTAGAAGCTTTGTTAGGCACTGAGGATTGGAACACTATATTGGTAAATAAAACACGCAGAGGAAAGGATAAACGAAAAATGTCAGAAGTCATTTACCTAAGTGACATGCTCCACCGACCCATCCAGCTGGACAGCTACAAATCCCAGGAGCCACACAAGCTCCATTATTCCGACAACCTTGAGGACAAATTGCTAGAAGAAAAAGAATGGATAAGTCAGCAGGATTTACAAAACTGATATAAAAGAATACTGACAGAATGAAAGATTCAGGATGATACAAATCAAAATAGCAAAACACATTTTCTTCCAGGCCAGATACTCAGCTGGTATAACTCCAAAGGCACTTCCAGGACCATGAAAATGGGAAAAAAAAAGTACTTACTTATTGTGTTATGATTTTTGGTTTAAATCTTAACAGATGTACACCTGATAAAAATAATTTCACACGATTTTATCTGGTATGTACCATTGATGTAGGTCACTCATTTCTGTAGTAGTGCAATGACATTTCCATAGTTATTAGTCTCTTAATACTTTTAAAATGTTTTTGTTACTGCAGTTTTATTTTTAATCAATATAGATATTTTCATGAGCGTAGATACCCACCTTCTTGGCATCTTGATCCTGTCCAGCCAGAAGCACAAAGGCACTTCACAACTCCATTGACAGAGACGCATTCCCCACCATTTTGACATCCTCCTTCACAGCTTACTGCAGAAGACAGCATATGCCATGCATTTCAGAAGCAGCACAGGACTTCAAACAATTATCTTTAAACAGGTGGTCTAGCATCAACTACTTGTTTTATCACATCTGCAATGACTTTTCAGAGCAAGGCACAGTTCTCTAAGGGATGAGCGAGGGTGACAGAATCACAACTGCAAATGTCACCTCAAAAAGCAGTTAAAATTAGGCATATGCTTAAAAGCTTATTGAGCTTATTTATTTAGCCTGAGAGTATTATTGCTATGGCACAGCTCCTCCTCTCCCCAGCTGTGAGCCAACTGCTCACCAGCTACACCACAGTTCATCAGCTACACCACAGGAACTACTAACATGCATATTCATATCAAACTTGCCAAATCACAGCTGCTAAGCCAATAACATGTGGTCAAGGATGTACATATTTCCTTACCTGACAGGACCTACATGTAACAAGAGGAAGAAGAGAAATGGATATTACTTTGACAAATGAACCTAAGCAGTGCCTTCCTAAAGGCCAAATATCTAAGCCAGCCTCCTCATTCCACAACTGTTCTACACATCAAAGCCCTGAAGGCTTCATTAATGAAGCACTATTTATGCCAGACATATGATTGGTATCAACTGTGGTGAGTAACACCTTTGAAAAGCGGCACAATCACTCTTCTGTACAATCAAATGCTTTCTTTCATAAGCATGAATGTAAATTATACACCACCTTCACTGCATTGAAGAGGAACAACTATCCTTCATTATAAAAATGGACAATTGGGCTGTGTGCTTGATAATTTGAA
Organism: Myiotriccus ornatus; assembly: GCA_036023395.1. Lineage (NCBI taxonomy): Eukaryota > Metazoa > Chordata > Aves > Passeriformes > Tyrannidae > Myiotriccus > Myiotriccus ornatus. Next base: position 26,891,774 of record JAYRBT010000082.1, on the reverse strand, counting down.
GGAAAAAAAAAAGGCCAAATCTCTGTTCAACCACAAGTTTTGAGCTAACAGATTTTTGGCACAAATACTGAACACGCAAGGACAAGCAAGTCAACTCCAGAATAGCTGGAAAAGCTCTTCAAAGCTTGTTTGCATATTTCTTTGTTACATTATATATCTTAATGTATTTAATATTGATGGTGTTTGATCGATTTTGGTAACTAGGAAAAGTGCCTGAAGACTGGATGAAAGCAAATGTTACTCTAATCTCCTAGAAGGACAAGGAGGACCCAGGGAACTGCAGGTTGATCTGCCTCACCTCAGTCCCTGGTGAGGTAATACAAGAACTGACCCTGGAAACCATTTCCAGGCATATTAAAGAAAGGTAAATCACCAGGAATAGTCAGCAAGGCTTCACAGAAAGGGTAACCAAGTTCTGGTAGAGATTGCCCTGGGAAGTTGTGGAGTCTCCATCCTTGAAGATATTCAAAAGCCATCTAGACATGGTCCTTGGCAACTGGCTGTCGGTAGCCCTGCTTGAACAGAGAGGTTGGAAATTACGACCTCCAGAGGTCCCTTCCAAACTCACCCATTCTATGATTCTGTGCGATTCTGTAACAGCACACTGCCCCACACACAAGTTTGTACAAGGTGAACACAAGCCTCACCTCTGCCTTACAGGGATAACATGATAACAGAATCACAGAATATTCTGAGTTGGAAGGGACCCACAAGGATCAATGACTCCAGCTCTTAAGTGAATGGCCCGTACAGGGATCAAACTTGCAACCTTGTCTTGAGACTGTTGCGACTGTCCTGCGACTCTTGTATTAGCAGATATAAGAAGGACTTTTACTCAGATACAAATCCAAGTCCAGGCTGTAGTATTAGCATAAACTAAATCCTCACTCTGCTTTTTCTATTTAAGTAGTACCACTCACCTTGTTTCTGATTTAGACTCTTGTGAGAATATCAAGTTCCCCTTTCTTGGGGGGTCCCTGTCAAGATTCCACAAAGCTACACTTTCAGTTGGCTTTTGAGACATTTTAAGAAAAAAAAAAGTTAAAAATTCTTTCACTCAAAAATCAAGCTGACCATGCTCCAGTTTGCCTCATCTCTGTCAACACTGTTATGTCTACTCAAACTGCATAGTTCTTTCCCAATGCATTATGTAACAGTACTCTGTTATACAGATCTTCACCAGAAGATACTTTCTCATCTTTTCTATTCCGCTATAATGTTAACAATTTTGATATTAAATTATTATCACTGGCAGCTGAATTCCTATTCAGTCTAGTTAACATTCCAGAGCTATAGTTTAAGCTTCGGCAGACTTAGACAGATGTTACCACGTTAGGTACTCAGCTCACACTTCCTTCATAAAATATCAAATATAGCTTTATGAAATAAATTAAACAAACAGAAAAACCCCACCAAGCCCCAACAACCCATCAACAACAAGGCAGAAAGCTGCAGAAGCTAGTTGAGTTCCTTCCCCAAGTACCCATTAGCTTACATTCCAAGTAAACTCTTGGTAGCTCTTACATATTTGAAGGACATTAAAAAAATGCCCTCATAATAAACATCAAACATAAACAGAGAACCCTGTGAGGTGTTGCTAGCTGCAATGACCACAGTGAGAGAGAATGTTTATTAAGCTCTCAGCACACTGACGACTTCCCAACTAATTTACCAGTGTCCTTTCAAAAAAATTTCTAAAAATTTTTAGGTGCCACATTGATGCTTTTCTTCTGAAAGGAAAGAAACACTTCCTTTTTCCTTCCCTTTCTGGAGATATCTTGCCTACTACATAATTTTCCCCTAAAACTATTTCAAGTTTGCTTCCCCTTTTCTCCCAGAACTCGAGTTATCAGTGGTTTGATCAGTTTATAACAACATAACAATGTTTTCTGGGATTGCCTTTTCCAAACCATGCATATATTAAATAGGCTGCACAAAACCATAAAAATTGGTCTTTGCTACTCCTCATCTCTGTCATCTCCTATTACCTCTCAACAATACATTGCCACATGTATCTTTAGTGACTTGCCCTCAATATTACAACCTTGCAGATACTACACAAAGGTTTCAACTACTTAATGCAGAAATATGGATCTATACAAGTCATCTCACTAAATTATTTAGAAAGAATCTGTTACAGAGCTAAATAGAATATTTATGTAACACATAAATGTGGTATTTTCCAAGGGAAAAAAGCTGCTCAGACTCTCCCAACACATTTCAGTAGATGTACTCCATCTCATCCTCCTGCAAGCATGCAGATCCTCTAGGCCATGCATGTCTTGACACTAAGGTCAGAGGTTTACAGAATTAAGGTCATTATTTCGAAGTGTATTAGATCCAGGACTTGAGGAGTCCCAAATTAATTTAGTCTGTTTTCAAACTCCTTGTCTTTCAAAGCTTCCACTTTTTTAGGTCTTACTCACCTTTATGACAGTATCTACCTCCATACCCAGGTGGACATCTGCATTTTCCAGGTCGGAGGCACTCCCCACCATTTTTGCATTTTGGATAACATGTAGCTGTAAGACAGACAATAAAGAAAGCTTGGATAAATATTGATGAAGACTACTAAATTTATTACTTAAATACATAAGAAATTTACACATTAGTATATTTGCATCAGTTGTCTTCGTATTTCCTAAGATATATTTGCCATGTCACCTTACATTGCTGATCAGGTGAAATAACTTCCCTGCACAGAGAACACTCCACCCTATTAAGCTTTTAAACACTCAAAACTAAGGTATCTTTTGCATCATAGGCAGAACAGGCAGTAGAAAGATCCATATTGAAAAGGGAATGAAGGAACACAGCTGGACTGCCAAAAAAGCTTTTGATAACTGAAGTCAAGAAATGATAAGTGAGAAAACAGGTCATAAGAAGAAACTATTTAATAAAAAAAATGCTACAACTTCAGCGGCATCTTCTGATTCTTAAGATGAAATATCCGGCTTTTTCCTCTTTACTGGATTCCTACATACCTGAGTTGCTCGTGTACCTCTCCAAAAAAAACGACATGCTCAGTTCCTTACACCTCTTCTCTAAAAAGTCTCCAGAAGTAAGTCAGCATTTTTTCTCCCCCACTTGCTTTTTCTTTTTTTTTTTTTCCCCTCAGCTGGCCTCTCAGGGACCTTTCTGAAGTGTACAGTGTTTAGTTTAGAAACCATCTGAGATACATATAACTTTTCTCATAATTGTAATTATCTATTGTGAGAAAAGCATCTATGATCATCACAGATACTGAAACTTTTTCACTGCTGACAGCTTAGACAGATTGAATAAGGTGCAAATAAACATTTTGATTTTGCGGAATTCTGGATAAATCCAGTCAGATTGCAAATAAATTGTCCATCACATAGACCTCCTTGCTACTCATAATCATTCCTGAATCACCCCTGGTGTCTGAGAAAACATTTGTTTATTCACACACAGATTTGAGACTTAGTGTTTCTGAGAGTGTCATCTGAGTTAAATGCAGTTCTCTACATCACATCACTTTATCCTTTGACTGGATGGGTGAAAAGTCTGAAACGGAGCGAAGAAAAGGCAACAGATGAGCAGTGAGTAACACCACACTGATTTTGTTCTCATACAGCATTCTGAAGCAACCCGACTGAAGAATATTTTTCACATTAGTACCTGCAGAATGAGTATTTGCAGGCAAATAAAGAACAGAGACATGTACGAAAGAATTATCCAGTTCTCAGTTCTCTCCTTAACTGTTTTACCAGATGCTCTCAGTTAACTGGAAATGCCATCCAAGAGTTCTCAATTTAAGAAAAAATCTATTTCTGTGTCATTTCACAGTTTTCAGTTCAGTTTTCTTGACAGAACAAGGGATGAACCTTCATTTATCCATTTTTTTTCTACATTGATGACCTTATGAGAACAAGTATTCAGTGGTTCCCTTAACAATTCCAGACAGTTCACCATCTAGTTCAAAAATGGATCTCCATCTCCAACAATCTTTCACCTCTCCCCAAAACCCAAAAATGTCTAGGATCCAACAGTTGTTTGGAACAGTTCATACAGCATAGTTTTTAATCTCCACTACACAACACATTGGCTACCCATCATTTATCACCACCTGCTAGCCATAGCCTCCAAATGAAACAACACTCCATGAATGATTACAGCATTGAATTAAATTTTCAGCATCTCATCTCAGAGTTAAAAAAAAAAAATCACATTTTAAATGAAGGCCATTGAAAATTAGAACAAATATTGTACAAATTATATCACGTCTTCACATATGGACAGGGTGTGAAGCAAAGGAACTCCTGACATTGAGTGATTTTTTAGCAATTAATACCCACAAGCTCTGCAGTTACACTTTAAAAGAAAGTATTTATAAATCAGACACGTTACATTAAACAGGGTTTAAACAAAAACTCTTCTTCACAATGTTTGGTTTTGCATACTGGATGACATTTTCAAAAATAATTTGTCTCGTCTTGGAAACCAACAGGCACAGATCTCAGTTCACCTTAGCTTTATACCTCCTACCATGGAAATGGGATGTACAAGTGATTCTGTGGGTCAGGTAACATCTGGGAAGTAAACTCCAGTACCTTTAAAAACACAACATATTCTAAATAAAAAGAAATCCAGAACATAACCTACTTTCTACTCACTTTCTAGATCTTTTTGTTAGTACTATCCTGACTAATCACACCCAGAAATATCAGTTTAATGTTGCTGAAGCTTAGAAAGACGTCAGGCCTCTGAAAGCATTCAAGAACCGTCTGGATGCCATCCTCCAGGATGCCCCTGCTTGGGTAGGGAGGTTGGACCACACGGCCCACCGTGATTCGGTGGTTCCTTAAATACTCCCAGGGCAGTATTTAAGCATGCACAGTTAAAGCAACAGAAGGAAGCCAGCAGAAGCCTGTCCAGTAGGTGGATCTTTACCCAAAGTCCAGGTGGTAAAACACGATCTACTGATCCACGGCGGGGTCTACTCACCTAGGCGAGCTCTTCATGCCGGCTCTTGGCTGCGCTCTGTCAGTCTGCTATCACTGCCTCACCTCACCAAAAAACGTGTCTTTACCCTCCTCTGCCAACGCACCTCATTTACACCCTCCCCGGCACCCAACCACCCACCTTCACACCAGATCCAAACCCGAGCTCCTCAGTCCTTCCCGCAGGGCTTTCCCGCAGGGAGGCTGTCACGACAGGGAGCGAACCCAGGCAGCTGTGCCCAGCCCTGCTGCCACTCAGGCGCGTCCCCAGGGCCCCCAGCGCGTCCCGCCCCCGCCATCCCGCCCCGGCCCCGGTACCGTGCTGGCAGCGCTCGCCCTCGTAGCCCTTGGAGCAGAGGCAGGTGCCGTTGCCGAGGCAGAGCCCGCCGTGCCGGCAGCGGGGGCTGCAGGCGGCCGGGCCGGGCCCTGAGGGCAGGGCTGCCCCGCGGCACAGCGGGCACAGCGCGCACAGCGCCAGCCACAGCAGCGGGCGGGGCAGCCCCGTCCCGCCGCCCTCCCGCCGCCACATGGCCCGGCCGGGCGGCCGCCGGCTCGGGCTGCTCGTCCCGCTCCGCTCCCCGCCCCTCGGCCGCCAACTCTCCGCTCGCTCCCCTCTCAGCGCCGCTCCCTCACGCTCCCCTCGCTTTTACCCCCTCCGTTCGTTCCCACTCCTCCTCCTCCTCCTCAGCGCCGGCCTCCCCCCGCCCCGCCGCCCCCCGCGCCGTGTCAGGGCGGGTGGGAGCCCCCCGGGCGCCCGTGAGCCCAGCGGGGCACCGTGCGGGCAGGGCCGGGAGTGCGAGCAGGAAACCGGCCCAGGGAGGACCTTAAGGCTCCCCTCAACCTGGGTGCTGCCAGGTGGGGAGCGCACTCTTCTCCCAGGCAACCAGGACACGACGAGAGGACACAGTCTCGAGCTGCACCATGGGAGGTTCAGGTTGAGCATTAGGAAGCATTTCTTCACAAAAGGGGTGGATAGACATTGGAATGGGCTGGCAGGGAGGTGGTGGAGGTGTTTAAGGAAAGACTGGATGTGGCACTTAGTGCCATGGTCTAGTTGACATGGTCGTGTTCGATCATAGGTTGGACTCAATGATCTCAGAGGTCTTTTCCAATCTAACTGATTCTGTCTGCAGCTGCAAAAGCCTCTGCCAGTAGAGGACCAGCCACCAGGTAGTCACACCATACATCGGGCAAGAAGCCCACCTTAGGACCTGGCCTGGCGACACACCCACCAGTTGCTGGCCCTGCCACCCGCTTCTGGGACAGCACCGCTCTGACCTCCGACCCCTTCCGAAGCCTTACAGGCTCTCCGATTTCTATTCACTTCCACCTTTAAAGGTGCTATGTGTGAATATGGTGACACAATATTTGAAGGGTGATTTGAGAGAGAGTGATGTACTGAACTCACTGTCACCTTGCAGATGAGAGGAATTTGGGTTTCATAGAATCATACAACGGCTTGGGTTGGAAGGGACCTTAAAATTATCGAGTTCCAACCCCCTGCCATGAGCAGGGACACCTTTCACTTGACCAGGTTGCTTATATCCCTGATCCAGGGATGGGACATCCACAGCTTCTCTGAGCAAACTGTGCCAGTGCCTCATGACCCTCACAGTAAATAATTTCTTCTTTACACCTTATCTAAATGGACTCTTTTTCAGTTTGAAGACATTCCCCCATATCCTGTCATTCCATGCCATTGTCATAAGTCCCTCTCCTGCTCTCTTGTGGGCCCTTTAGGTACTGTAGATGCCCTAAGTTCATCCCAGACTATTCTCTTCTCCAGGATGAACAGCCCCAGCTCTCTCAGCCTGGCCTCACGGAAGAGGTACCCCAGCCCTCTGAACATATTCATTGCTCTCCTCTGGGCTTGCTCCTTGTCATGCTGTCTCTGGATAGGGCTTGAATACAATTCTATGAAAAGAAAATAGCTATATATTTCAGTTTGATCATGAAAATATTTTTAGTTGCAAAGAACACAAACATAGATGATCAGGAAATATTTTTCTCTCATTATTACCCATATTTCACAAGCATTTCCTATAATTTTAAAAGTTTCCCAGAGAAAACACACACTTTCAGCACCCAGACAGAGCCCAGTGGAGTGTTTTCAGAGGAGTTTGATTGACCAATAGTGAAAAAAGGAGATTGTATGCACCAATACAAAGTGTCCACAGAAAAGTAAAATAAACCTCATGCCTTTTGAAAAAACTAAGGGAAAAACAAGACTGTTTTCAGCAGTGAGAGCTGACTTTGAATTACTTTTGCAAGCGGCACAAAACAGCTTAATTTGTTTTCTAGATGAAGCAGTCGTATGATTTGGTAAATACACTCACTTTGACTGGAAACAAAAATTTATGCAATTGCCTTGTAACTGATAGAAAAAAAAGGCAAAGGTACTTCTGGTGTAAAGCCGGTTTTAATCCCTTTTCATACCTACGGAGTGTGGAACATAGAGTTCATAGAGGGAGTGGAATACAAGGCAAACCTGTTACTTGATAGCATGAGGTGCTGTCTGCCTTCTTGTAAAGGTTAAGATACGTATAACGTGATCTTTGCAAGATGCATTCAGGCTTTCAAGTAGCATAGTACCATTAAATAATTAAAACAAGAGTAGCCTAGGAGTGCAATACTAAATAACACACACAATTGCTCTCTTTCTTGTGCCTAGGCAACCAAAGCAACATTTAGATGATACATACATACAATTACATTCATCCTGTGCAACCCCCTATTGCAAATATTCTGTCATGTAGTACTAATGCTGCAAAAAGAGTAGTGATCTCATTACTCATGCACAAGTTTCCATAGTGTGTTTTTTTGCTATCTAGAGTAACAACATACAAGTCCCATCCTTATTGCAGTTCCAGTTGTGGTGGGGAGAACAGCATCTCCTGGTTTTGCATACAATATTCCCTTTTGCAAGTAATAGGATTGTGCAGTGAGAATACTTGTGGTAAAACACCTTGCCAGAAATATATTGCAGAATAAATTCTTCCCAAAATGAATAGCTTTCTTTATGCCACCCTCACAAGAGCAAAAGGAAGAAAGAAAAGAAGATGCTGACTCTGGGCTGTGTTGTTCTCTGGATACATGATAATTTTGCACTTCCTTGACTTCTGCCAATAACTTTGACCGCACTGAGCTCTTCACAGAATTATTTTTTCTATTTCTGTATTTTATTCATAAGACGGTTTAATGTGGAAATGTGCCTTTCTGATATTAATGCCTAGCAACAATTTGTTCATACAGAATTCTGTCCAGGTTTTAACAGCTATTCTTCATTATTCATGTAGAGAGTCTCATTTGTAAAGTACTGTTTATTTCCAGTCCCATATCCCAGCTTCCCTATTCCAAAAAAATGTTTTCTGGTGGCTCAGGTTAATTAAGAGCCTCCTTTTTTATTTTTCTCCAGGTTTCCTTTGAGGATCTTAAAATAATTAATACTAAAGAAAATAATCGTATTTGAAATATGGCAAGTGCCCCTTCAGCAGGGATAATTAAATGCAAAGACTATATTAAATAAACTTGCCCAGGTGTTTCATTGAATGAAGTAAATTTGTTTAAACATTATCTTCTGTAGGAAGGATGAGATTGCTTCACCATCTTTGTGCATCTAAATTCATCTCAGGGCTTATCAAATTTGCTGAGTGTATGTTTGCATTTACAAGGGATCGAGTCATGTTAACAGAGGTTCTGATGGAAAACTGAAATGGTTCCAGGCATCCAACATGCTTAGCCGTAGAAGCAAAATAATTAAGAAAGACAGCAGTTAATGAAGTTGCTAAGTAGAGAGTTAGACAAAGAGAATTCAAGTTCTTTCATTCACATCATAATGGCCATATTTGATACTTCATTTCTAACTAAAACCAAAATAAAGCAGTTTTAGAAGTAGGACATTCACAGGCTCATTTTTGCTTATTTGAGTGGTAGAAGATGGAGTGCCAACATCCTCCCGCTATCCTGGCTAGCTGTATCGTAGCAATACGTAATAGCCTCTTGAGGGGCACTGCTGTCCAGTCCAGAGAAAAAGATAGAAGAAATGAACTCTGAAATATAACCAGAGTTAAAGTAGTCTATAATGTGGTATGTTGTGGCAGTAAGGATGCTCACCTGGAGTCTGAGATCCTGCTCCATGTAAGGCAAAGCAGGTACAACAACCCTATGGGAATCCTCCACTTCTGGCCAGCCTAGACCATGTGTGTGTGTTTCTTCCCTATTTCAAAGACTTTTATTTTGTTACAGTATGAAAAATACTCAAGACGTATAAGCTCAGATCTTTATGTGCCATGGGAATTTATTAGGCAGACAGCTGTAATGCAGCACAACCTGCTCTCAATAGTAGTCACTTGTAAGAAAACAATAAGCCTAGAAATAGAGATACAAAATCCCAGAGGGTGCTTGCGCAGTGGTGATACACAACAATCTAACAAAACGTCAGTATTCCATTAACCAACTAGATTTACTGGGGTGGGAGATAATGTTAGGAGGTGTGTTATACAGCTAAGCTCTTTCCTAGACCTGTGCACAATGTGCATTTCCAAGCTCTGGCACAATCATCACTGCACTGTTACAGCTGGACTGGGTGCTGTACTTCAGTCCATGTAAATAATGTGTCATTCAGAGCTGATGCTTTGTTTATCAGCCTAACATCACAGGTAGCAACCACATTTATAAGTACTTTTCAGCATAATTTGGTGTCCATGCTACCATGTGTGGGTGAGCCATCAGGTAATGGTACAGATAAGTAGCATTGATCGCAGCTGTGTCTTAATTCAAGTCCATGTCAAGGCTGTCAGATAATAGGGACTTATGACCAACATCAGTCTTCTTTGTTGACAGCTTGAATACTGATTTGTCTTCCAGTGGAATTGGGCTATGGTGGCATTTGAATGAAAGTCTGCTAAAAGAAGGAAAATTATATATGGGTTTATTTTCAGACATGCCCATGTGTGAATTAGGTGAGCAGAAATATTATGCATGTATGGGCTGTGTACAAATATTCATCAACAACTGCCATGCACGTCTCTTGTTGATGTCCAAAATTAAGGGCCTCTATGGATTGCAGGTACAAATTGTCCCCATTAGTGCACCTAGTGCTGATTCCATAATATGAAACCATATTTTAATTTATATGAAACAGATATATTAATCAAAAGGATGCCAGCCCTGTATGCAACTTCAAAACCATTATTCTAATAAGTAATTTTCTTCACATAACAGCAAACTCTTAATACATGATCTTTAGTCAACAAGACTGATGTGCACTGAAGTTCTCGTTCACAGATTTATCTTGCTTAATAGATAGAAACATGAAAATGGTATATGTTAGTGACATATTTCAGAATTAACACTTTAGTCATTGCAATTAGTTGTAAATCTCTCAGATTGTCACCTTATATAGGCATTTGCATTTAGAATGCAGAATAAATCTGTGCCTGGGGACTTCGGGTATCCCAAAGCAATACAAGAGTATTGTCAAATGACCAGCCAGGCTCACTAGGAACCAGTTTAGCTCTGTTTGAAGCTTTGTTTTATGCAAGTCAAGGTCACCCAGTAACTATTCCCTGGATGCAAACCGCCTGACAGGAAAAGAAATAACATTTCTTTTGCCAATTAAAAGATTACTGAGCAAAAAGATCAAGGCCTGTCTTACTGGCTGACAAAGAGCTCAGCTTCCAGCTGTGACCTTAGTTCCTTGTTGGACCTGATTCTATCTTTCAGGAATGTTAGGTGATGTTCAAGCTAAGATACCTTCCATTTCTACAGAGATGGTAGGTCAGTGACCCTTTCTCTGATTTTACCAGCATAAAGCTTCAAAGTTGTTATTTTATAAAATGAGGTCCTAATATTCCACTGCAGATCACCTTCATTAGTCTCTGCAACCAGGAGAGACCAAACGTCTGCAAGAATATCACATCCAATTTAATTTTGAAAGATGAGGCCAGTCTCACCTTAGCTAAGGAATTTTCTGCTCATGCTGTAGGTGTTGAGATCAGCCCCATACTATAGATACACCATCTGAGAGATGATAAACAGATACCTGTCAGCAGAACCAAAATCTGTGTTCCATATGCAAAAGCGACCATGAAGGATCAAAGTCCAGATAAAGCAAGACTGTGAGACACTTTTAAGTATCACATCCAGCTTCCTTTAGTGCCATCTGGAACACCATTATTTTTTTTCTGCACTGTGGTATCAGGCCCTACATCCTGGCAAATAAAGGGCAGGATATTGCAAGTTTACCTCATATTTTTATTTGGCCTGAAGTTTTAGAGGACTCAGTATCTGACAAAACCATCAAAATCAAAGTGAAATAGTCCTCCTCCCATCCACTTTTCTATTGCACTGTACTCTGCTGAGTTATGAAAAGGGGCTTGCAAGAAAAGGAAAATAATTTGATTTTCTCACCACTTGTGAGCTCTCAACCATGTTCTTCATAAATAAAGTCTTTTTGGACACTGAATCTTATATTTTGCCCTCAAAGAAATTTGGCATAGTATGTAGTGAAAACAATAATTGAATAGCACTTGGTAAACTATTGACTATAACTCCAATACCACAGCACTGCACACAGTCTAAATACCAGGGGCCTAATGTTCTGTAAATTAGTTGAAATGGAAAGTCCATATTCACTGTTCATCCTGGTGAACTTGAGGACAAAACCCAAGAGGCTACATACTAAGACAGGGTTTTTTTACTATTAAGTAGCGAATTTTATACTGTTCCTGTAGTTAAATCTCTGCCTCACAGGATTCAGCTTTATGGCCATCAACTTCCTGCAGTATCAAATATTATTAATTATTTGATATTTATATAGTTCTTACTGTGTCATAATCCTCATACACACTTATGCTGCTGTAAGCCAGAGCAACACCACTGAAGCTGTCAGAGTAAAACCACTGTGAGTGGAAGCATTCAGAGAATCATCATTGAGACAAAGATATGACTTTGTCTGCCTCAAAAATGTTGCCAACATTAGGGTGAATGTGGCTACTGTTCAGAAGGGCACTGCAACATTATCCAGCAATGTGGAACAGGAAACGAATTAAAAAAAAAAGACCACATCTAATTGATATTTAGATATAGTAGGATGTAATTACTCATGCTGGAATTCATTCAAAGCATCAGCACTCTGAATACTCCCTTATTTAAAAAAAAAAAGAAAAAAAAAATAACAATCAGTTCTTTACTGTCCACCAACAGAGAAGACTTAGATGTGGCAGCTGATTGTTAAAAATTGGTTTTCTATGTTTTTCATGTCATTGTTATGTTTGTTAAGCTATATTGCCTCAAATCTACATCTGAATGAAGAAAGTGGTAGCTCAAGCAAATAGTACTCAGAAGTTTAGTCTTTACCACTTTGGCCTTTGCTTAGTTTACCTTTACAAGTTTAAAATTCATTGTAAATGTTTCCTGCTTGTGTTCATTTTCACAGCACTCCTGAGGGAAAATAAAATAGCAGAACCACTTTACAGAAAGTTTTTAGGCAACTCACATTTTGGCCTAATAGCAAAGCTGGAGTATAAATGGTATTGTTTGGTCCATGTTTCAAATCATGACAGCATATCTAATGTAAATGTGTCATTATGTGACCTTGGCACATCTGGCCAGGAAATTAATACGTGAAAAGAAGGAAGTCAGATAACAGCTTATTTTTAAAGAACTCTGTCATTCACCCGAAAACTACCAGTAGGCATCATCTTTTCTAACAGCATAGGTATGATCATGTCCAGGGATCACATCCCTAATTTCAACACAGCTTGAATCTGAGCCCTAGAAACTTAAAAAGTGAGAGCACCTAAACATAAATCCTTAATGTCAACTGAGCAAAGAGGTTGACTTTGAATTAAAATTCATGTTAGCCAACAGACAAAAAAAGCAAAAATTATCACTAGTATCAAGGAAAATATCTCAAATCTACCTCTGAGTCATGTGTGTGGGTAACAGGTAGAGGAAATTAATATATCCAGAAAATTTTAACTTTTGTAGAAAAAAACCCCCAACATCTTCATTGTCTCTCTTTAAACATTCCCATGACATAGGCAATCTCTAGTTATTTGGCTCAGTTCTCTCTGCCATTTATTCACTATGATCCATTTAAATTCAACCCGTGATGGACACTAACTCTGATGGATACTTTAATCTGCACTGGTTGAATTTTAAAACTTGTGGCAAAGAGTTAAGAATGTAATTCTAGAAAACTCAAGCAGATAAACTTCCTAATTTTGCCAAATTCTTAAAAATAAGACACTAGTATTTATATTTATTTACGTGTGTGTGTCTATCTTTTGAGCTCCTAGAGTAGGTAATACTGTCCTTAATTTCAGTTTTTATAAATGCAAAATGGCAACTTTGTACATACAGGCACACCTGGGAACACATGGTCATGAAAACAGAGCCTGAGGTGGCCTGACATTCTAGAACATGGACTCTAGTTCGAGTCCAAAAATCCTGAAAATCAGACTTCTAAGACATAAGATTCTCCATTTGCTAATTTAGACATTACATCTACAAGTATTCATAAGGCAATCCCTTGCATTACCTTAGGTGATTTTGACATGTGACATTTTCCTAAACCAATTTCTTAGGCTACAACTCTTCTGGGAAGCTTCCTTCTCCTCGTTGCTGAGTTACAATTACAAGTTATATGTGAATCTCAAGTGGGAAGAGAGGACATTCACAGTTTCTCATTTTATCACCTGATTATTCTCAACTGGTTTAAATCCAGCACTGCCAAAGGTGGCAGGTACCAAAGTGTGGGGTCCTGACCCCCACAACTGGTAATTCTATGTAAATGAAAGAAATATATTTCTGCATCTAATTGCCAACCATTGGGAGAGTTAAAACTCCACAGTCCTTGGGTGAAATGTGCCCCAATGGCACAAAATTATCACATCACCGCATACACACTGCTCCTACCTGTAGCTGTATAATAGATGTTGTACCACACATATAGAACTTAGATGCCAAACAGAAGAGTGAAGAGCTGCTCCAAACACGGTTTTGGCTTGAAACATAGCCAGATAAGCTCAGCAAAAAATGTTCCAGACAACTGAAAAAAACCCCACTCACTGTACAAATCTATCCGAGTATACTTGATGAAGATGAGACTAATAAAAGCCCAGCTGCTTAGCATTTCAGATTTTTAGCACACACTGCTTGTATGTAAGATCATTTTGGTTCCAAAACGAATGTTGCTGGCTGGAGATTAATAGGTAGACTGAACATATGCTCTTTGTCTTGTTTTAGGAGAAAAGAATAACTGAAGTTAAAAACCCCAAAATCTGAAAACCAAGCTCAATAATGCAAACAGATTATAAGACAGCTTCTTCCTCTCTGAAATGATTAATATTAATTTCAAAATGTTTCATTTTTGCTGATTTGAGCGATGAAAAAGTCCAGTTCTGCATTACTTAACTCTCCTATACCTTAAACCCGACAACCAGACAATACCAAAACAGACCATCCCGTTTTTATTGTAGTTTTTTGGACATACTTTCATTAAGGGTTTTAGCAATTTTTCTAAGGCAAAACAGAATGAAACAGCCTAAATACAATTTAGTTAATGCTGTCAGATTATAATATCTCCATTCCCTCTTTAGAATTACGCCCAGTGGCAGCAGTTTTCATTTCTAAAAATAATTTCTAACACAGTTTTATTTTGCCACTATAAAAACTAGTAGCAAACATGCCACCAATAATGTTGCCATCAAAACCTTTCAAAAGGTATCATACCTGCATGACATTCCCATGCATATTTGCTCATTTTTGTAGACACGCAGTTCTAAGACCCTATATTGGTGACTTCAGAAGCTGGCAAAAATACCACAGTAAAGGATGTCAAAAGTTGCTCTGCAAAGTTATTTTAAGGGCCTGTTAATGTCAGTTGCAGAGTCAGTGCAGGTAGGACCCTGTTTTAAGACAAATCATTGTTAGAAGGTCTTGACTTAATTTTTAGAAGTGGATATTTCCATGCCTTATACTGTATTAGTTTATGGACTAAAACAGAACACATGGCTGATGAAGTAGAGGATGACACTTTTGTTTTCTTCCTAAAGTTTGGTCTCTTGGTTTGAGAAACTTGGTGTCCTACTGCCATTATACCTTAAAATAAGATGGCCCTGCATGTGCAAAACAATATGTATTTGCAAGGAAGAAAGTGACAAAACAGCCGAGCTCTTTTCTATAAATCATGTATCCTCCATTTCACTTCCTTTTTAATGGCACTCAGAGGAGCAGATGGGCTGCAGATCACAAGTACAGGCCCTTCACTTCCCTCCTCAATGAGCTCAAGGGTGGCATTCAAGCATTCCAGGCACAATTCATACTGACCTTCACACTCGGTAATCAGTATGAAATATCAGTAATGTTTGACTCCCCTTAGAAGTGTTTTGTTGCACTACTCGAAGAAGATGAGGCTGATGGGAATCTGTACCATTCCAATGGCTCCAGGGACACCTGGTCCCCACAACTCTCCTTAGCCCTCTGAGTCATCCAGCACCAACACCCTGCACAAACTAAAATTCCCACTTACGTAACATCAGCCTCTAGAGAAAAATGCGTTGTTCCTCAGAAGGAAGCCAAAAGGTATGAAAGACATTGCCACAGGTTTATTTGCTTAAACCTGTAGGGAATTTTCTTAGTGAAAACTTAGGTAAGCCAAATAACCCTAAGAAGAAAATGTTTCCCACTATGAAAAAATACCCCACTGGTGGCTCCCTGCCAGCTCAGTCTGTCAGAAGTAAAGGACACCAGCTCCTCTTGAGTGCCATAGCCCAAGACAGGTAGAATTAGTTCTGCCTGCACAAAAATCATCCCACTGGAGTGTACCCAGTGCAAACCCAGCACTGTGTACTTGTCAACAGCAGGCCAATGCTACTCTTCCTAGGTATACTTATGGATATTATTTTTGTGAGTTACTGTCATTTCTGCAAAGGCAATGAGGCTAATCACAGAGGTAAAAGAAGCAGTATATAGCCAAAGCCAAGCAAGACTAATTTTAAAGTAGTACCAGACAAGGGAAGCTGCAAAAATTACAATTGTAGAAGCTTGGCTTATATTTCTGTTTTGTAAAGAGAATAAAAAGAGTGATATGCAAAAAGAAAGTTTTATTTCCTATTTTCAGTGCTAAGAACACCTACATGGGATAGCATCATATTCATAGCTATTTTTCCTCTACAGCTATTATCTGCAAGCTGTCATGGAAGTCAACACACAATACAGCCTAGTGCAGTGAATGGAAGCATTATGAGACTGTAAGTATTTGTGCCTCCTTTGCAATCCTTGCATTCAGTTCTGGCCATTATGGATTTGTAATAGAAGGAGATTACCCAGCAATCTGCACAGGCCATATAGTGTGTCATATTGTCTCACTGGGACTTGGTGAGTTGCTCACAGTTTATGGATACAACAGAGCTAAAATGGAGTGTAAATACCTTAATGTCTTCCTTGCAGATGTCATTACTGAACATTAGCTCTCCATCTGTAGAATATTGTTGAGCTGCTACAAATACGTCTATTCAAATGTGTCTTAATTTTTAGCTGACTGTGGCTTTTTGACATGTCCCATCAAATAGCCAATAATGATGTATTTTTGGCACTCATAAAACCACTTCCCATGTCTCTCGATTCCTTGCCCCCAGCGAAATGGCTGCAGTTATTAGCTTGTGCTTCACTGTGTCATTTGTGTTATTCTAGTTCCATGTGAAGTATGACTTCCTGCCATTTATTTGCTGATGGCAAGTAGCTGCCTTTCCCCCCCCCGAGGTTTTGTTTCCCCTCTAAAACATACTAGATTTTTTTTCTGGCCAGGAGCATAGTTATTTTTCATTGTCACTACATTCCTCAGTTTCATTAGATTCTGTTCACATCCAGCAATATAGGTACTAGAGTTACTCAGCAACAATTAAACTTCTGGAGTATAATTAAGAGATACTTTTAAAGTACCAAATCCAAACAGCATATAGTATACTATCTGTCATGATCAAAAAAATACAACCATAGAAAAATGCCTTGGGACTTAGGATTATGATTTTTTGTTGCTGTTGATCATCTTAGATTGTAGTCTTTAATTCCAAAATACAATTCCATATGCACAGTAATGATTCAAACTGCCTTGGCAGAGTTCTTTAAATCTGTTTTGTGAAGAGGAATGAGTGTTTAATTTAATCAGCTTGGAATCAGAAAAACTAAAGCCCACTGAAATTCATTCCTCTCTGTGTTATTTCCAATTGTCAGAAGAAAATAACAATTTTGTAGATTTGTTTATTCAACCTCCATTAAATACTGGTAACCGAAAAAGTCCTTTGTACACTTCTGGGTATCACAGATAGCTACCCTGGAGCTGTTGATGAAACTGGGACTGTAAACCTGTTACAAGGAATGAAAACCAAAAATAATCCAACCAAACAGTGAAAAAAAAATTAAACCAAGAAACAAACAGTTGAAGTCAGGATAGAAAGCAGTCAAAGCATGAAGGCAACAGAAGAGTGTCCATCCTATACAGTCCCGTTTTCTGACCTACTTCATTATTTCCGTTACTGTTTTCTGTACACTGTATTTCCAAACTGTGCAATTAGATGATGCTATAGCACTGTTTGCTGCCTATGTATATCACAAGTGGTACTTCAGTATCCTAGTATTTCCTGGCCTGTTTAAATGACAAAGTATTCCCAGACCTCTTAGTGCTCAGTTTTGGATCCCCTCTGACCAGTCCCCTCCATACCCTATTTGGAAAACTGGCATCTTTAATCCTTCAAGTCATAAATGGGTTGGAAAAGACGGATTTGGGATGTGGTGAACTGAGTCTACAGCTGAACAGAAGAACCAATAAGAAACCAGCACAAAGATCATGCTAAACATGTAGTTCTGCATTAAACAGTGCCAGGAACTATGACTGGGAAAATGGTAGATTCTTTGTATGTAAACTGCTCACATGATCTGTTTGGCTCTTGGCCATATGAGCCAACATTCTCCCAGGCTACCCTGAGGACACCTACAGAGTTTGAACTCCTCAAGGACCATTCCCAGCCTATAAAACAATGTGCCCAGTCACACTGTTTTATAGGCTAAGATTGTTTATATGGGCAGGGTATATTATGCCTGTTAGTCTCTTTACCAGCAAATAGATGTTGATGCTTTTGATATCCTAATCTAGACATAGTTTTACAGCACTAGCATCTCCTAATGCACCATAGGAGATCTGCCCTATGATCTACACCAAGCAGATTCACTATTATCTAGTGTCACCATCCTAGGATTTGGAAATAGGAAAAAAACAATTGTGATACATCTCTGCCCAAAAGAGCCTTTTTGTTCAGTGGAATAGCACCCAGCAGTTTAATTATATCCCATATGCTATTCTATTTGTATATATTGGGTTAGATATGCAAAGTACTAACTTCACATTATGCTGTCACGGAAGAATTGCTCAGCATTCAGGTGGCAAAGTATTTTACACAATATTAAAGTCAAAAGGTTAATGATGAGGACTGGGAGAGAAAGTACTACAAACAGATTAACAGAGAACTGTTTAGAATAACTCAGGTACACAGTGCGACTCTTGGGGATGGTCCTGTGCAGGCCCAGGAGCTGGACTCAATGATCCTTGTGAGTCCCTTCCAACTCAACATATTCTGTGATCCTGTGAATTTGTATTAACTGTGTCATCCATATGGATATTTGTTTATTTGCTACCATTGAAGGCAATATTCTCCCCTCATATTTTTTTTTTGCAAAATATTTTACTTCTGTCTGGTCTGTCTGTTTCAGATGAGGCTGCAGGAATAATGTTCAAAGTACATTTTCTTTATCACTATGACAATTTGAGAGGGACTCCATGGCTTGACATGATTTGGGAAAAAGAAGGTATTCACAAGAAAGCTTGTGGAAGAAGGAGGAACATGTGATTTACCACCTATTAATTTGATAATAGAGGCAGAAGGAAAGTACCATTGGACTGTCTGTTACAGCTTTTTAATTTCCAATCTATCCTCACAGTAACACATACTCCACTTATGCTTTGTTCCTAAAATCAGGCTTACAGTCTGCACCCTAACATATAAGCAACACACAAATAGTTGCAAGGTTTACAAAATAACACAAATTACGACTCACAACATTAATCAATTGTCCTACATTTTATTGGGGAAAGTCATCAGCAAAGACAATAATCATTAAAAAAAAGAAAACAAATCTGTCTCTCCATCAGGTTCAGTATTACTAAAAAGCACAGAAATGAGAAAACAAAACCAAACATTGTGACAACTGTTTATAACTCAGATAGCTGGGAAAAACAAGCAATTTGAATACATTATGGAGGCAGCAAATGTCCTTCTAAATTGCCTGCATCTGAGGGTTCATATGTATATGCAATTTACATAGAAATAAATGCAAAGCTCTAACTATACTTTCTATTGCTCAGCAACTCAGAGGACCTCAGCATGAGCCTCAGAGAAAACAATGACAGGCTGGTACTTTTACCTAGAACATGTAATTTAATACAGACTGTAAAGAAAATGGATATATTTTTAAATGTTTTCTTATTTGTTCCGGCAACATCTGAAGAGGAAGTGTTGTAGACCTCAGTTTGATTTCAGTCCTGCTAAGTGTTGAGAAGCAAATCTTCATGTCACCTCAGACACAGCATAAAAAACCCATCATCAATAGGAAACCCCTCATCAACAACACTTACCTTACTTGTTCCAGGATAAGGTCATATATCTCCTCTGAAGTAAACACAGCAAAAATTGTCTTCATATATGACAAGTACATGCTGTAGAACAAAATTCACCCTCCTTATCTGTAAGTGGGTGCTTTGGTCCCACTTACACCCAGAGCAAGCATTTCCCTGTAATGGCACTGAGGGAGTAGTTTTTGAGCTTTTGAACAAGCTCCTCTGAGTGAAGCATGCAGAGGTAATTGCAAGCCATATTAAATTAAGAGGATCAGATGGTAAAGTGGAGAGAGGTTAAATAATTTTAAAGCTATAATGGTAAGTTTGCCCACTTCATAAAAAGTTTCTGTCTATAATGCTCTAACGGACGGAAAAATCCACTTTTCTCCTGACAAATTATTTCAGCTGTCAATTAACATAATGAAAAATTTTGGAGCTTACCTTTACTGTGAAATTTTTTGAGTCTTTAATGTCTCCCTGTGGGAAGACTCTTTTGAGGTCCTTTTTGCAGCTAAAGACAAACAAAATCTGATTTTATATTGATGTAGGACTTGAAACTAGTCCTAGGCAAAGCCTCTACTTAATTACACAGGTATATGTATGTATATGGTATATATATAGCCTTTAAAGTCAGGGTATCTCCCTGCAAGGATTACTCCTGTTTCTGAAGGATATTCTTAATTAAACAATAATAGCTCTGGCATAGCTCTATGGCAAACAGCCTTCACTACAGTGAAGTTTCAGCCAGAAAATGTACCATTTTTGTACATGGTACTGATGGCAAGAGGGACGGGTAATAGGAAGGAGGCTGATGCTTTACTCCTCAGCTGACTGATGAGTAAAGCACTTCTCTGCTTTCTAGGAGGCCAGCAGAAATTGAGATGATAACCCTGAATATCAGCAGCATCTGTGAAATGGCTACAGCTCCTCACCTGTGCAGGGAAGGCCTCTTGTATCCCAATACATAATAGAATGCAATTGGCAAGCCAGTGTAGTCCACCATGCACACTTTGTCCTTATCAACGGGCATGATAAAATGGAAGGGCCATGAAAACATGAAAGCAAGATTAGGAAATGAGTTTCCCACTGTTGACTGCAAAAGAACAGGATTTATATTGCCTGCCACCAGCAGTTAAATTTACTGCCCCCACAGCTTTGTTAAGTCTTTGACATGGTTACTCATGACGTTCTCCCTGGGAGGTGAGAGAAACTTGTTGGGGAAGTTGGAGTTGTTACGGGATGAGAACAAAACTGGTGAGAAACACCCCAAGCCTTTTCCAAGAGCTCTTTTGCAGAGTGGGAGGATGTTTTTCAGAGGATTCATCAGCATCATAGATCATAAGGTCTGCCCCTTAAGCTAATCCACGTAAGAGCTGCTTTAGCCTGAGGGGACTGAGCTATCTTGAAAGATGTGCAAGAAAATTATACACATGTAAATTAGTGAAACAGGGATTTTGTGTGTCTGGTTGAATTTAAAACAAATAAATAAATAATGGTTGGGGGTTTTTTGGTGTTGTGTCCTCTGGCTGAGGTAGCTTATGGCTACCAGCAGCTCATGACACTGCAGAAACAGTCCTTGTAATTCTATAGCAGTGTACAAGTGACAGCAGGTGACAGTAAGAAGAGTGTCTTTCAGACATCTATTTATGTTCTACTCAGGACTGCTGATTGCTTCATCCCATCTGCACAGTACAGATCTGGAAAAGCATGGCTATGCCTTAAGGCCACCTTAGCCCACATTTCCTTCAATCTCACCCACAGATTCCAAGGAACCTAGTTAGTGCTTCCCCTCTTAATACTAAAATTTGAATGAGACCTGATTAACCTGCTCCTGGTGGATATTCTCCCTCGTTTCAATAATGCAAAACTGGCCCAGGAGATGTAACTTGCACAGTGAGAAGTAGGCAGGCAGTATCTTTCCTGTTTAAGGGAGACTGTACATTTGTTTATCTGAAGCAGCTAGTATTTCTGAACATAAAAATAAAACATGATGCCGTGAAAAATGTGTAGGTCCCACATTACTTGATAGCTTTTCCATCACTCTATGAATAGAGAACACACTGTCAGTCCATTTACACCTTCGTGGCTCGGTAATGAAAGTCTTTTGTGAACTAAAAAGAAAGAAAAGCCTAGAAGAGTTAAGCCTAGAAGCTAGCCATTACTCTTCTTGTCGGTGGCTGTATCTCAGTGAAATTTATAAGTAATTCATGATATTCCTTTTTGTTTTTCTTACCCCACAACATAGCGGGACTGTCTATTGAGACTGTGATTCCTTGTTGGGCTTCACAAAGAGTCAATGGTTGACCAAGAAGGAACAAAGGAGTCTTGTGAATCTGTCAAACTGCAGGGCTGTTAGATTTTTAGCTAAATTTGAGAGGAGAAAAATGTCATCTAGAAACAAAAAGGGCATACTCAATCCATATGTCAAAGCCTAACAAATCCTGTCTTTGATTTGGGGATTGTGAATGGATCAATTAAATGGATGTTACATTCCTGAATGAACCCTTGTAGCTTTCATCCGTTTGTGGCACGAAAGCACTTTCCTGAGTGGGAACCAGAGGTTCAGGAAACAAAGGGCTCTTGAACCCACTTTCATTTCCTTTTCACAAAGAGTTTAAATCTTCAGATTAAACCAGAAATTAGGACTTCCACACTTAAGCAAAATAATAAATGAAGCATCTCCACAACAGCTGCACTTCTGGCTAAATGATAAAATATGTAGACAGAAGCTTTTCATTTGGAGCATTTCATGAGAGTATTTTTGAGAGGTAACAGCACTTCAGAAGCTGAGGACTATTTGTCTGCTCCCTTTCACAAGTAATAATTCTTCCATAGAATATGGAAAAGCGTCAAGGGACATAATTTTCCTTTCCATTCTGTGGAAGGTGATAGTCTCAGAGCCAGGAAAACAGCTGAAGCCAAATAATGACAAGGTGCTTGCAGCATCAATTCACCTTTACAAAGTTACACCATAAACCACAAAGGTCAGAGCAGATAAGCCTGCCAGGACCAGCATGACTTTCACTTTTCATGGTCAAGATGGAAGAGGTGGCTTCAACCACTGCAACATTGCCTAAAGGTGATATATATTTAATTGAAGCAGCTGAGAAAAAGAAAGGAAAACCAGAGGGCATTGCAACAAGGGTCTGTGGAGACACCCAATGCCATGAGCCAGAGGGCTGAATGTTCTGCCCCAGCAGCTTCTCTGCCTCAGTGGGTGTGCACAGCAGGTCAGGGAGCTGCACTTGTCTGAAAACAACTGGTAGTGCAACAATCCCCCCAAAAATACGTTGTTAAGGTCAGCAACCATGCTCCTGGCACCATCATAGTTTCTTCCTTCTCTCCACAACTGATAGCAAGTATCAAAGGCAGGGATTTCAGTTCCTGACGGTTTTTGACCTTTTGACTTGCAGCCTCCTCCCCCAGACTGGCAAAAAACCAGCCACCTCCTTATCTCAGAGATAAAGTTGGTACAGCATGTGGATATTTGCTCACTGCAGCGACAAAAAAGTTAACTTTAGTTTTGCTTGTCTATGTGAATATATGTTTGCCTTTGTGATGCCATTAATTATGTCTGGGCTCTGTAGCTCCAAAATATCACCAAGAGAAAGGAAGTTTCTGCACTTCCCATAAGAGATAGGCTGATCAGGACATTGGAGAAGAACAATTAGTAGTACACTGCTTTTATATAAGGCTCATCCCAAGTGTCCAGGCACCAGAAAAGGTGTGAGAAGACTATAACAGAGAGCAAATTACTTTGGTGAGGTCAGTCTTGAGTCACCTGTGGAGCAGGAAACAGATCCCTGGTGCTAGGGCTTATTTGTACTGTCCTCTGCCACCAACACACAATGATTAAGCAGTGAAGCCAATCTCAGAAACCAGCTCCAAATCCAGTTCATCAAACTCCCACTGACTAATGAAAGGTGCCTGAATAACCTTGTTCCTGCTCCCTTCACGACCGTGTCCCCCACCTGCAGGGCATGGTGCAGAGAGATTGTCAGGTTTCACACATTCACGTGGCACTTAGTTATTTGACTCCTGCATGATCCAGTCCCATTTACAAGGAGCTTTGCAAGGTATATCCAAATCAAAATCAGATTAATCATGAGTGAAGTAGCTAATAAGTACAGTCTTAGTGGAATAGGGACCATTCCACTTTTAGCTTTTAGCTTGGTTTTAAGGACTTTTAGCTTGGTTATAGAGAAACAAATAAGCATACACATAGTCTACCTGCCTAACTCCAGCTCACCTATTGCCTTTGAATCCACTAAAAATGACCAAACAAGCATAGAAGTGAAGTCAGCTGAGACATGAGGTCCTTGCAAATGCTGCAAAAATTGATGGTTGTGTAAAAGAGAGATGCCAAAAGTACTCCTGTTGTAGAGAAGAAAATCCAAATGGAAATGGTTCCATTGCAAAATATCTAATCTAAAATATTTACTGATTTATCTAACAGGTTAATTACAGCTAAAAAAAAAATGGACAAGAGAAAGTTCCTGATAGTGTAATAGAAGTTTTAAAGGAAGAGAAATTAGGGGTGCCTAAATTTCCAGAACCAGCATCCTTCTAAGAAATAAATCCTAAATTAGTCAGTGCCATAAATAATCCCCTAAGAGCCTGTGCTCCTGAGATTGTGGGCTCAATTATTTTTGTCATGAGAGTTAGAAGAGATTAAGCGGATAAGGGCAGAGCATGCTGATTAAGGAAAAAGTGGTTTGCTCAGCAGATGTCTTGTCAAAACCACATCCTTTAATCTGAAGTACAAACACTAAGACTAGCATTGCAATGATCTGTTTTAGCCATCAGAGTATAAAGCATTCTGGGGCACAGCAGCAGGGAGTATGAAGGAAGTACAGTCATTAGGGTGCACAGGAAGTGTAAGGTAAATGTCTTTCTGTGAAAGGATAAACAGGGTTGTCTAGACAGTTTCCCATCAGGAGGAACTCAGGAGATGGGCATAGCCCTCCCGAGTTGTTAACTCTTAAGTGGGGTGTGTGGTCCTCTGAGGATGCTCAGGGATGGGCTCATCTCTCTGTTGACCTTTTGCAGGGAAAAGATGCCCTGTGCAGAGCCCATGGGCCAAGCAGCAGGCTGCCAGCAGGACCAGTGGTGTGACTCCAACAGAAACCACCCCAGTGCCTGGGAAGCTGGAAACAAAACAAACTCATCTCTCTCCAGAGAGCATGGACAACTGCAGAAGTTTAACTTGGGTGTTGAGCTCAACTCCATGGCTGAGACTTGGTGGCCTGAAGAAATCTGTAGCCTGAGAGACTGAAGATGAGGCTAAGAAAGCAGAAATCTTCGGTTCTGTCAATGTGATCACTCACATGACATGTAAACTTGTTTACGTGAGAAAATATTCACCTTTCATTTTTGTCATCTGTCAGCTGTACTAGAGTGGTTTAAAGTGTTTGTTCACAAAATTAAAAATAGCAATTTTTTTTCCCCCAAATGTTGGACAGATTCAAAATGCTCTTCCACAGTTCAACAGTTCAAAGGACACTTTTTGCAAACAGAACCTGTACAGGAGCCAGAGACTATAGACAGTCTTTTGCAATGTTAACTCACAGTTCAATCATGGAATTAAAAGCATAGCACCAATTAAAGTGACTTTTTCAGCAAGAGACCTGGGATAAAAAGCCCACTGACAACAAGGCTATAATTTATGATGGGACACCAACTCATGCAAGCTCATGTTGTTTAAAAACGTAAAACAGAGTGGAACTGTATCTGCAGTATGAGCCTTCACAGCCTTTTCATTTGTCATTTATTAAAATATAGATAAATAGCAAAGATTCTTTGAAGTCTTTAAAGTATTTTATCCATCATATCTAACGTTATTGAAACCTAATTCACCTCTTTACAAAATAACCCCATTTATGATGGCTACCCCTTTTTTTTTTTTTAATCTGTTCAATTTTCTGAACATTAGCTTGTTGGAAACCTTAACAGGGAGTTGGATTAAATATTAACACTGTATTACACATACATGTATTTTTCCAGCTAAATGTACAATGACCCAATGGTGCAAGACTGTGAGCGTGCATATATGAGTAAGTAAACACATGCACAAAGTCATTGCCTTGAATTGCAGGCATGGAATTAAGATTAAATAAACCAATATGTCTAAATAAACTAATTAAGATTAAATAAACTGTCTATGGACATGAAATCCCCAAAGTGATGGGGTCTGACAAGTAGGGTTTGTCACACTGAGGTCTTCCAAGGAAAAGCTCGAGGGACTTCGCTGCAGGATGTGCACAAGGCATGTAAGAGAGCACTTCCCTCCTGCCACCTCACATCCCTGGAGCGTCTGCAGGCACAGGCAGAGCACCTGCTGGCAAAAGACAGGAGTGTGTGAAAAGCCATGGGGACTCAGGGAGAAGGCACAAAGCAGTGCAAGATGCATCAGAACACATGCCTCAAGGTTGCTGTCCACACCTGAAACTGAATGGGCACTCTGAAATCCCGGCACAGCCCCCCGTCCTTCAGTCCCAGCACTTCTAACAGTGAATATGACTGACAAGTTCACCAGATGAGCAGCTTGAAGGTACATCGAACAACCACAAAGCTAAGGGCTATTTTCCAGTTGTCCAGCAGGACTGTCACATCCAGTGCACGAGTAAATGGAATGGGTCAGAGTGTCCAGACAGTACTTCACATTACATTACAACCCCTGGATATTATTTGGATAAAGAGGCATCTCCTGTTTTACTGCTCCCCAGTTCCAGCTCTGTGCTGCTTCTGAGCATAAAGCAAATGTTATCATAGCTCTAGAGATCCCAGCCTTTCCAGATCATATTAAAATCCTTCGCAGAATGATGATTGCCCAAACCAAACATTTAAACAAGCATATATCTAATCTACAACATTCATTTTGGCTTTAAAAGAAAAAAAGCAACTTCTTGTTGTTCTTGTTCTATTTCAATTATACTAAAAATTTCCAGTAATATTTTATGTAATGTTTGACCAAAGATCTCAAAAAAGTTCATAAACTTGACAAAACTCTTAGTTTAATAAAAGTTATCATTAAAAATGTAACAAAACACATGAACAAAATTTTAACAAAAAAATAATCTCCTTGATTTAGGTAAATTCTGCTCCAAAATCCAAGTTCATTGAGTCTTCTGCTGTCTATATTGGGGTTTACATGTAGTCTATAACTAGTTTCCAGTAAAGCAATAAACATTTTGTTCTGCACTGACTGTTTAACTTGTTACTTGCAGAATGCAACACAAAAGGATGTTTCTGACCGAATGTTGTAGATTTGCAAGAGGTGTAAGAATAAGTTTAGCTAATGATTTTTTAATGAATATTATTGACCTCATACTGTTATTCATGTTTCTTGCTGCAGATTCCTCTACAATCTGATGTATAAGTCGTGTATTCTGGATATGTGCACAGGTATATGTATTAATTTTTTTGTTGGAAATGACAAAAATTTCATGTGAGAAAATTAATTATGAGATGGCTCTGTTGTAAAACACCCTGGCACAGAAACGAACTGGGGGTTAGAAACCTGTAAGGAAGAACATCTCTTTTTTATTCTAATTTATTTCCTTTAAGTCTGTGAATGTGTTTTGTGGATATCAAGTATTTAATTCCTAGAATATAGAAGGTTTTAATGTTTATTCTTTCCTCCTTCACAGTCCCAATCCAGCTGCCTGCCTGGACAGCCATTGCAGATCATCTGAAACCATCAGGTCCTTCATCTTTGTGAGTTAGGCACAAAAAGTCTATCTAGGACAGTGTAAGGACTGCAAGGCTATAAGACTCATTTCCTACACGAAAAGTTTTGTCTGGATTTCTCAGAAAAATACATGGGTTACTTCCATAAACATTAGCTTTACTATTCACTTCCAGTGCATCTCAAATGACAGTTAAATTAGAAGCTGTATGTCCAGCATCATCCACCTGACGTGTCCAGGGTTATGGCTTCTAGGCACTATCGTGGTTTTGTTTAATATGCTTTCAGACACAGTCTACAAGGGGGACACTTCCATCACACATGTTATGAATGGATGCTGCATCATTTGTAGCCAGAAATTAGGTCAGAGGAAAGTGGGAAAGGCTATTGGATAAACTATGTCAGGAAATGATTTGGATAACAACACACTGAAGAGAGGTGATGTATATCAATATCCTTTAGCCTGAAATACTGTCATATGAAACCTCAGTCTGCATGTCAATTCAGTTTGGGCCATTAGCCATTTTTCCCCCGTCACCCTGTTCTGGAGGGAATGTCTCTCTGGAGACAACACTGGATGATACAGTCATTATTTATCATCATGACACCCCTCCTGGGACTGTTAACAAATCTCTCCTGAAAATCTGTCAAGACCATCAGTATATTACAAAGACAGCAAAGATAGTCATTATATAGTAATTCTTCTGCAAAAATGTAGTTTAACAGTGCAATATTAAAGCCTAATAGCCTATTCATCAGCAAAAAACAGAATAATCCTTAGACTCAATGATCCCATCAATGCTTATGTCTTCTATCATGGACCTTCAGAGCTTAATAACTCAAATGTGTATTCATATATGTGTATATGTACACATCTACATACTTTTTCATTCTCCAGAGTTTAAAATTATGGTGCACTTTTTCACACTGAAGAGAAACAAATTTGATGGGTGGAAGTTGTCAGAACAGCATAGTATTGGTACTACTAATGTCTAGTCACATAATTCTTATTTTTTTTCTAGTAGACAAACCAATCATAGTGATTTGCCTCCTACTGAAGCCTTTACCAAATTTAAATGCCTTTCGTCCTGATTTAACCAGTTTTAGGTTCCCCAAATCCTGGGTTCAGCTATGCCATAGAATCTCTGGTGTGTCTTTGTAGCCCAGATCCCCTGCTCATGAACCACGGCAGGGACTGAATCTGCCTATGGGACCTTGCTCCTGCAGCAGAGTAAAACACATTCCCTGATAACATACTTATATTTCCAGAATATATTTTTCCTTGCTGGAAAACTCCTGATTTTTCTTCTGATTCAAAATAATTTTTTTCTATGAATACTGAATTTCAGCTAGCACCATTAGTTTAATGCTAAGTCTTAGGCATTTGAGCAGTAACCTCAAAACACCTATAGAAGGAAAATAAATCAGCCTATAAAAGACAGATAAAGATATTACAAAGACAAAAGCCAAATATGTCTCTGGAAAATTGCTTTGGACTTTGAGTGTTGTACTGCACTAATAAAACAGCACTTAATGCAGAAGAACTCAGTTAAAAAAAAAAAAAGTGTAATAATTTTCAAATAAAATCATAACAGTTTGGGAGTGCTTTATGCTTTGAACTACCCAAAATGCAGTTTCAAGATACATGACACTAGTTCCTTCCTAATGATTTTATAATATTTTTAATAAAATTAGGTGTGCAAGAGATAAACCACACTTTAACCCCACCAGAAAAGAGCTGTGTATCTTTCTATCCAACTACTTGAAATTCTACTAAAATTATCTTAATTACATTTCTTGCTGCATTTGAATGAGTACTTTTCTTATGCAGGGCACATTTGATATTTCATTAGAAGGACCTTTAGTTTTTCAAAATTACTTAAAATAATGTGGTTTATATTTCTAATTTAATGATTAGGTTGACAAAGGAAAACACCAAGGTATTTGTAACAGGCGACAAAAAAAATCTACTACATGATTATTCTTTCTGTGAAAAAATAAGAAATAAATTGAAAAGATTATTTTCAATCTGAGAAAACAACCACTAAACAATGGTGTAAAGTTGATTTTTGTATGTACTTTAGGACTCCTCCCTTTGATACCTACGTGCTGGTAGTATTGTTATGCAGGAGCTCATTTTAGTTTGGAGGATTTCTTTTTAATTAGTTCACTGGCACTGATTCTTTGCACAATTTATTTTCTCTGGGTTCTGTTATTTCCTATCACTGCCTGCCAAATAGAGAAGTACAGAATTTAAATCTGTTAAATAAGAAGTAATATTCTTACCCAAGAATAAAGCACAGAAGTTGGCTCAGATATGTATTCATTCATATTTTAAATGAATGGCTTCATGTCAGAAAGTATGACACAGATGCAAATCTTACCAGCTTTCCAGGGGAAAGCTGCACCCACTTTATCAATGTACCAAATATAGATTCAGCATTTCACTGTAAACTACTAGCAGAAGTAACACATGTGTATTTGTGTGTGTATTGTATATGATGTATTTTATATTATATTTTATATTTTGTATTCTATTTTATTTTATATACTATATAAAATATATTGTATATTTGATCTAAAATATATATTAAATGCAATATAGAAATATTATTTTCTAGATTAGTTATATATATGTAATCAATTTTTTTAACAACATTTTGTTTTCCAAAAGGATTCTTTTATGCTCTTGTTATGCAATTTGTTGCACCAACTCTGAGGGAGTTACTTTGCCATTTGAGAGGATTTTATTTATAAAAACTTAGCGTTTCCATAACATTTCATGTAGTTATATGTTCAGGTCTTTCCTAATTATGACTATGCTTTGATAGTTACACAAGGATTAAATATTTGTCCTTTTTTTATGCTTTCTTCCCAGGGTTGGTTGATGTTGTTCAGTGAAAGTGCTTACTGATCTAAGTTGCAGCATTACTTGACCAGTGGTGATAAGCAGAAATAAAGAGCAGAAATAGTGACTTCTGTACCATCATAAATTGTAAAATCAGCTCTAAACTACCCTGATCACATTACTATTTATCATTTGTGGAATCTGAATGCATGTTTCTCAGAGCAGAATTTGTTTACTTGAGCTAAAGGATAATCACAGAGGAAAACACAAAGTACTGTTTAACCTTCAAATATCAGACCTCAAACCATCTTTTTTTTGAAGTCTTATGCTAATGATAAAATTTATTACTATGAATTTTCATCATAGAATTCACAAACATGAGGGGAAAGCTGCAAATGTGATGGATCAGTAGCCCCAATGGGAAAGTGAGCACGTGCACAGGCACATACATACACGCACAGGCTGAGTCACCAATCATCTCATATAACTCCATAATAAAGTAATTGCTCTTCTTGACACTTGAGATGAGATTTGGGTCAGATTCTGTGCAGCCCCAGCTTATGTTTCCTGACAGTTACTTGCAGACTTCCTTGCTTTGCACACCCACCACTATCCATCAGCCATCCTAATGGAGTGAACATTGTCACTGCAAGGCAATAGAGCTGTTTGCTCCATCCTCTCCCACAGGAAGTCAAACCCCAGGAACCTGGGCACATTTGTTAGGATATTTCTTCAGTAATTAGTTCAAATGATCAGGCTTGGGAAACAAAACCAACAAAAAACCCCTAAACTGCTGCACTATATCAGTTCATCAGAGGTCATAACCACATCTCCTATAGTCTCACAATAGAAGCTGCGAGCCTAGGTCCAAAATTTCCTGAAGACATAATGGCAAAGAATAGGATTCTGGATTGCTGGAAGTAGTCAATCACATGTGCTTGGACTTTAGGTTTTGAACAATTATCCAGAAGTAATAATGCATGAGATTCCACCCACTCACAGTTAAGTAATATATTATCAGTACCATGAAAAGGCTGTCTGGATAACGTTCCCAAAATAAAACAGGTAAGTTATATCCAGAAATGTATTTAGTGAAGGCAATCATGAGTGCATAGCATTAGCAGATCAAGGCTCTACTGATTACCCTGTAAGGTAATACTGTTAGTATCTATTATTCAAATAGCTAAGGAGACTAAAAAAAGAAAGAAAATTAAGCAAAGCACCATCCTCATCAACCCAAAATCCCAGACTAGTTTGTCTGTTGCATGGTCAGTGCAACAGCAGCAGACATGTTCTGCAATGCCTTATAGATGTAAAAACTATGGAGGTGCATGTGACACACCAGCAAACTGGATCACTGCATTTGTTGGTTACAACCTTCCAGTGAATTTTCCCTGCTTCAACAATTAAGAGATAACTCAGTCACCCCAGGGTGCTTTTATTGACAAGATATCCAATTACTACAAAATTAGGTGTCTACAGAAAATAGAGGCCACTCCAGACAGACTGGTAAAACTCTCAAATATACTCTCATTCATGCCATAGGAAAATTGCTTTTCATATGCATTAATAATGATGATTAACATACATATCTTGAAGATATTACATCCTAATTGGTCTCTCTGTAGTGAAGGGGTAAGAATATCCATGTTTTCACAATAAGGCACTTTGCTCTTTAAAGGTCATCATTTGAGAGCATGGGAATGAATTCAGGAATTTCTTAGTTTTGAAAGTGGAGTCCAAGCCATTAAGCAATAAATCTGACTTTAAATAAATTACTAGATACAAAATTCAAGTCTACTGTGCAAATGCGCTTAAAATGACACAGGGATGCATGTCTGAGAAATAAGATTTTCCCAGGCATATGTTAGAGACTGAATTTGGGATAGGTTTCTCAATGTATTGTTAACAACTCACTAAGGATGATCATGTTATAAAACTGAAAATCTGAGCAGATAGATTCTATATTTCCTTCCCTAGGTAGCAACAAAAAGTACATTTTGATGTTAAATATTAATTTTATGTACTTTAAAATACTGATGAAGACATCTAGTGAAGAACAGGGTCAGACACTAATACCAAGACAGCATATTTTCACATTGTAAAAAAGATTTTTTACGTATTACAACACTATAACACAAAATGTGTTTAAAGCCATCACTCTACCATGTTAAGGGAAACATGCAGAGTGGCAAGGTCACGGAGCTGCCTCAGTAATAGTGTACTTACCTCTGGGACAGAGTCCACAGCTAGAGTTCTTAACCACGATCATTTCTTAACCATGTTTTCCTAAACCAGAATCTGAACAGAGAATCTCACAGAGTACATCTCTGTCTAGCGCACATTTATGCAATTCTATGTTAATGTTAATAGAATGGTAGTGGCACTAATCACTGTGCAGGTACCATCCCCTCCCACAGATTTATAATGACCTTGCACAGGTCTAGATTTAGGAACAATTCAAACCCACTAAATTCAGAGGCAGCCAAGGATCATGGTTTCAGCAAGATATAAAGTAATGTTGACTTACAGGGAACTAAAATATTACATTGGTCTCTTCTAGAGTAATTCTGAAATTCATAATTGTGTAATTCAAACATTTTTCTTCTGCTTGGGGCCTTTAACCCGCCATTTGATTTTGTGTGTGCTCAGCCCTTTGCCACCGTTCCAGAGGTATAGACTCACCCTCTGCAATTCTGCATGTCCCAGTCACAGGGGCCAGGACCAGTCTATCACTATGTGGGTATAACCAAAACTGCGTATTCTACACCCTCTACGTCATTTCTGATGGACTGTTAATAAACGGATCGTTTGCAGCAGCTGCCCGGGGCACACCTGACACCTCAGGCTACAAGATGAGTGTTTAAAAACCCTACGAGGCAGCAGAGCGTTCCTTTGTCTTCACAGCCATGACTTGATTAACTTCTCTTCAGAAAGGTATTAACACCTTCACAGCCACTCTGAGGGGTCATCTCTGCTAATGGGCCATACTGGACCGGCACAATAGGCAGCTGCAAGGACCTAGACCATCAAAGATTCCAAAAATATCCCAAGACTCATAGAGTTAAATCACTCATTGTGAAACTCGCCGCCCCGGGGGGAGGTACTGGGAATTCTCCCCTGACCCTGAGCATATGTAATCTTGGGGGTTTGGGACTTCTGGTACCACTCAATGGATCGAGAGGAGGACCAGAACTTCAACAGGACTGCCACTGCCACTCTCGACAGGACTGTGATCTTTACTTCAACAGAACTGCCACCATCATCTGGACCAACCGGTTTTCCTTTTACTTTGCACCCAGGGGAACTGCGTGGTGCTCAGCACAGGGGCCAACAAACAGTGTTCTGTTCTTGTCCCAGGGAGCTGGGTTATACATCTGTCTTTGGGGGTTAAAACCAGTTTTCTCTGTATCATTGTATTTATTGTAATCTTTTTAGTAAATTGTAACTCTGATTTGTAATCTCTCAAATCGGGTTCATTTTTCCTGTCAGTTTATTTTTAAACCAGCACACTGCATCTAGAGGTACTGGGAAAAGCAGCTGATGCCACTGCAAGGCCACTCTCTGCTGTCTTTCAAAGACTGTGGAGATCCAGCTACACAGGCAGAAACAGGGGTTGCTCAAGGTATTTCGCTAAATTAAATGTCTTGGCATCAACAATATTCTCCCTGCTACTCAGTTAATAACTATTCAGATCTCTTACATTTTAAATTCAGAAATAGACCTCTGAATGGGAATACTTCATACTTTCATTCTGAATGTCATAAACTGGATTTATTAGATTGAAACTCCATTTCATCTGAACAGTTCAACTGGGACAGGCCTATTGCTTCCTGGAAGGTTGTTTTTGCTTTTTGTTGTACTTAAGCACTGGGGTGGGGTGCGCAGTGGAGGGCTGGGATGCAGAAACACTTTTAATCCCATTCCCTTTCTCAGGGAGCACTCTCCAGCTCCTCAAGCATCACCTGAACTACAGCCATCTCGCTAAGGAGGCTGTTGCCCGTGGCACATACCACAGGCTCCTGCTATCACCGAGGAGGGAAGGAAGCAGCACCTCTGCACATCAGTTTTTCATTTACAAGAAATAATTAAATAGCACCAGAATAAAAACTAGGATGGCCCAGACTGCACTGTAAGTAACGATTAGTTCTATCTACAAATAAATTGTCAATAATAGTGGTGCGTGATTTTATTTGTTTGGTTTGGGTTTTTTTCTGAGGTATTTTAGGGGCCAGGGAGCTTCTTTGTTATCTAAATAAAGGACCCTGTATACACCTTCCCCTGGGTTTAGCTGGCTTCATCAAGGTTACTAAGTAACCTTGAGTTGTATTCTGCGTTTCTACTGCTCTTTTGAGAAGGAAATTGAATCCCTCCCATGTCTGAGAAGCCCAGCTTTCGGTTTAAACAGGATTTTTCAAGTATTAGCATATCAAAGAGCGTAGTTGACAGCATGCAACATAAGATTAGCACATTTTATTTTTTTCTAAGTCTCAGCTTCCTTCTGTCATACTATTTTGCATTTTTAGGGAGAGCAAACCAAAGGCAACCTTGGTAGCCATCTGCAGGAGCAAGACACCACGTGTATTTACACAACAGCTTAGTTTGCTCCCAGAAATCAGAGTGACTTTAATCTGTTGGATCCCTCCCTGAACGCTGCTGGCCCTCAGAAAGTCTACAAGGCAACAACTCTTCGGTCCTGACCCTTGAAAATATCTACCAATACTGAAGAGCTGGATCCTGCCATGCCACAGAGGATGTTAAAAATATTGAAGAAGCCAGGATCCTCTCCTGATCATAAACTGTTCAGTCAGTCATGTCAGGTCATATGGTATGTTAAAAGGGGCAAGAGTGGAAATAGCAATTCTGCCCCATCTCTGGATTGGCATTAAGCAAAAGGGGTTGTAGACACTATGAGTTTTAGAATCTATATTCTGCAGCCATATTTTGGGCTTTTAAGGCTTATTTTAACACTTTTTTGCATATTTGATGAAAAATTCACAAATTTAGTTTCAGCATGAAAAGTGAAATAGTTATGATGATTGTGTCAACATGTTTAAACACACTGGATGTAAAATTTGGTCTTAAGTTTATGGTGGGAATGGATCTCAATGCAGACAACTACCAATGCTCCACAAACCTATTTATTTTAGACAGACTTCACATTTAAGAAATAATATATAAGCCTACAAAAATCTTGAAAAACATAGTAGGTCTTTACCTGTTGTTTTTCTAGATATTACCATGTACTGAGGTAACCCTTATATCACTCCTTTGACTAGTACTTGAACAACAGTCTTGTGGTACAATCGTCACAAGGAAAGTCAGTTAAAAGCAAATTACAGTCATTTCTCAACCTCAACTATATTGCTAGAGTTGTTAGAAGCATTACTTCCTAAAAACCTCTCAAGTATGACATACATCATTACCTTTCAGGTATCTATAGCTGCAGTCAGTGAAACGCTGCATTACAGTGATGCCGAAGCTCCTTAATCAAGTTCTAGTTTTCCTGCACTAGGTAATTCACTGGTTCATAAAAAAGCAGTTCTGTTATGGAGCAAGGTCAGCTCCACAGCACCCGTGACAGCTCATTAAACTGTGTGGCACCTGCTACCCACACAGCAGAAACATGAGTGAGGCATCTCAGCTCTGAGGCTTAAGAAGCAAGGCTTCCTGGAGAAGGACAAAAAAATCACAACAAAAATGTAGCAGGATCTTTACCTCATGTGACACCAAGAGATTTCTAGCAAAATTAAATGTACGATTCCTCAAGTTCATCTTCATACTGGAATGCAATTGCTGTCATTCATCACCAGGTGAATGGCACCTAGTTAGGCGAAGGCATTAGCACAAAACCACACACAATCCAAGTAGGCACACAGTTACACAGTTATATTAAAATCTGTATGAAATTTTGAGAAGTGGAAGAAAAGCAACGTAGAGCCAGCCAGGGGAACTTTGAAATCTTTCAGAAGTTTCCGTCAGTCAGGTCTTTGAAACTAAGTCTATTTTAAGATGTCAGATCTTTCAGTAGTTAGATCTCAAAATCATCTACATTGGGTGTTTTAGAATAACAATTTCTGGGTCTTTATATTGATCCAAATCCACATTTGTTTATCTATTCTCATTTACCAGTGTATTTTTCCCTTTTAATGCGCCTTATACTCTCCAGACAGACAAGGTGGTGGTTGAAATCTGCCAGGTATGATTTCACTTTCGTACTCCCCTATCTACTCTGAATGGGAAAAAAAAAAAAACAAAACATGAGAGGAATCCAAATCATGTAGTCTGAAGTATTTGGATCAAAATAAAACTGTTCACTGCTATAGACACAATTCTGTTTACCCATCTCAGGTAGGTAGAACAAGACAGAAGCAGTTCTTCACATCTCTTCAAGCATTTATCTATACATAGCAAAGTACTGCTTAGAGGTTACTGTTCTCCAATTTTATAATCTTCAATACAGAGCTTGGACAGTCATAACAATGATTATGGCAACTCTGGGAAGGAAAAAGGACTGTAGGAAAAAGAAAATAGCAAGCATGACTGTAATTATTTTCCCATCAAAACTTAGTTTTTAAAAAATTAGTCTTTGTAAAGAGTTGAAACTAAACAAAAAACCCTCTACATAGTAAGACCCTCATTAGTTATCCAGACCAGAAATCTGACATAGCAATCATGAAAATACAACAGGTTTCTCCAGGAGTAACCTTAAAAATAACCCCTAAGGTGTTCCAAAACATCTGCATAAGACTACCTGTAACATTTGAATACTATGAATGTTCCAAAGCCATGTTCTTTGTTGCCGAGTTTTTAAAGGTTAAAGCTTTTAGGTGATAATCAATGCTTAAAATAACTTTCCAAATAGCTGTAACTGGGTCTGGCTGGGATGGAGTTAATTTTCTGCGCAGCACCCCACACAGCTCTGTGGTTTGGATTTGTGGCTAAAACAGTGCTGATAACACACCAGTGTTTTGGCTAATGCTGAATGGTGCTCACACAGCACAGAGGTTTCATCTTTCATCGCCTCCTCTTCCTCCCCACCCTTCACTCTGCCCAAACCTTCAGAGACTGGGCTGGGGGTGCAAGAAGCTGTGAGGGAACACAGCCAGGACAGATTCCCCTAACTGACCAAAGGGCTATTCCATACGGAATCATGCTCAGCCATAAAAGCTCAGGGTAAAGAGAAAGGCCATTCAGGGTTATGGTGTTTGTCTTCCTGTTGTAAACACCTGCCTGCTGGTACGAAATAAATTCTTTTTTTTGCTTTGCCTGTGCACATAGCTTTGCTTGTCCTATCAAGCTTGTCCTATCCCACATATTCTCTCCACCACTGGGGGGAAAAATGTATGAGCAATGGGGTGGGGGATCACCTACTGGCAGGGGTCAACCCACCACAACAGCCCAGGTTTGAACTCAGTCACTTCAGTAGCTCAGGATACTTCAGTTTATTACAGACTTAACACAATAAAACATAGTATCAAAAAAAAAGTAGATTGCAAAGTTCTCACATCATGGAATGCCAATAGTTACAAAAACTGAAGTCATACTATTGAAAATACATGAAAACCAGTGAGAAAATACGGTCAGATGGGGGAAAACTTGTGGGAGACAGGGAAGAGGAGAAAAAAAATATTAAGTCAGTTAAAAAAAAAAAGAGAGATACATGATCCAAGCTTTTCAAATAGAAAATTTAATATCATTCTTTGAGTCAAACAATCCTGTCTAGAAACATATATTCATAATGAAGTTAACTCCAGAATCTGAACCTCTAAATAACAAGATTCCTTGTCCCAGTTAACTTATATTAAGACAGCTTGTGTCCTACAAGTCATTCCAAAATACCCTTTTACTTCTAGAGTGTTTATCATGCTTAAGTGGATAGATTGTTTGCTACACAGTTACAAGAACATCTTAAGTTACAAAAATAGTTATCACTCATTAGTATTTCTATACATATCTTAAGCTATTTTATGCACACTCTGTACAGTGGATGTTAACAGTAGTTAAATTTGCTTCCTTAAACAAAACAAAAGAACTAAATCACTGACAGATCCAAAATATTCAGGCACCATAATACACTTACATGTCTGGTACTAAACAACCCTGCCCATGCAAAGCAAAAGCAGTTTCAGTTCCCAGGAGACATACGCATCCAGGCTGTAGGACCCTTGTGATGGTTGGTGGAAGAGGCCGGTCTGAGGATCAGGACAGTCTCATCAAGCTTTCAGATTCCATGCAGATTCCTGGACAACAGGCCCTCCCTACTGGTGGAGAAGCAGGCTTTCATGGCAAAAGCTATAGGGCAGCAGAACTACCCCTCTGGTAATGACCAGAACTCCCCAGTTAAAGATAAAAGAGGAAGGTGACGATTCTCAAGTGGAACAAACACTGGGTGTTTCCCATAGCCAAATTATTGTTTCCAACATGTTTTGGTTAGGTTTTATTCCTCCCTCCCAATGCATGATCAGGGCCATCACAAACAAATACTTTGCTGGTTGCAAGTAGCCCATTACTGAAGTATATTGGTTGCACTCGCATTATTTATCCTTCCCTTTCAGAATTAATAGTAAGCCTGGAAGTA
Organism: Myiotriccus ornatus; assembly: GCA_036023395.1. Classification (NCBI taxonomy): domain Eukaryota; kingdom Metazoa; phylum Chordata; class Aves; order Passeriformes; family Tyrannidae; genus Myiotriccus; species Myiotriccus ornatus. The sequence continues at coordinate 26,853,017 of JAYRBT010000082.1, read as the reverse complement.
CTGCTAGGGCTGTGGGCTTTATGTTAGACAGGCAAGTAAAAAATATAGTTCTTACAGGTACCACCACTTGTCTTAACAGTCTCTTAACACTTGAAGTCCAGTTCAACTGATGTTCCACTTCATGCAGCTGCCCAACTCTGAAACAGGTCACCCATTTCAGAAGGTGCTGTCTAGGAACATACAGATGTTCCACTACAAATCTGGGGGGTGGGGAGGGGATGGAAAGAAAACCAAAACCACAACTACCACCCCTACAAAAAAAAAAAAAAAGCAGCCTTAAGTGCTGAATAAGAAATAACACTATTTGTCTTTTAACTTTTTCTGAATTTAGAAGCTACTCTCATACTACTCCAAGCACTATGCTTTCCATCATGAGGGCACAACACTTCAGTCAGAAGGTGAAAGACCCTAATGGTTCAATCCAAGCACTTAAGAAATTTGGTGCTTAAATGGTTCCCTTTACACACCACACGCTAAAAAGCCCAGGCATGTTTGCAATGTACTACAATGAGAAAATATATTCACTTGCAGAACTTCAAGGACAATTTGAAGCAAAGTCAACTAAGGCGTGTACTTAAGTCTGCCAACATCAGACTGCAAAATATAAACACTACAATGTTAAAATCAAGGTCATGCACACATCAGAAGTGCATTAAGAATTTCAAAGCTATACCACACAGGAGAAAGATACTTATGCTTGTCTTCATGAAAGATTAAGAACTAAGCAACTATCCCCTAAATATCAAGATGATCAAAGAAATGATGAATAAGCTTCTACAGCCTTTCCCCACACCAGGAATTCAAAAGCGAGTGTCAGGTACTACATCTTTTAGTAAGAGCACTTCTCTTTAAATGTCTCCAAATAGATATTTGATTGTTGGATTTTTGATGGTTTGGTAGCTTCATAAATTCATTTATTTCTTTTTAAAGCAACATATTTAAAATGTACATTAATTTTGCTCTCCGATGTCAAATAGCCAACATTTTTATGCATTTAGGTGTTCCATACTTAAGTTATGATTTTGAAATTTTACAGTTATTCTATACAGAATATATCAAGCTGATTTTCAATAGTGCCATTACAGTGCAACATCTGGACCACTGTTATAAGGCGTAACTAACAGAGCTTCCAATTTAAAGTGCAACAGGTTTTGGTACAGGAATTGCTACAAAGAATTCAAGTGAAAAGAACTCTACTAGAAATAAACACACTATGATGCCAGTATAAAGGTATTTTATAGTATTAGAAAGTTATGGGGAAGTTACAAGTGAAATATGAATCACTTCAGAAGAAATCCTTCAGAAACTATCTATCTTACACACATGAAGACAAGCCAGGAAAAAATACAATTCTTCAAGCTCACTTTCTGGAGAGAATTTGTACTTATTTACAGTGCAATGAAAGGCTTGCCTTTTTTTATTTTAAAATCAAGAAAAAATAAATGTGAAAAATGACAGGTCTGTCACTTGGATCTATTCTGATACCTTGTTTAAAAAGTTATACAAGTTAATAGAGTTCCCTTGCTCCTATAGCATGTTTCCAAGATCAGCCATATAAACCTAGTCTAAGTTAAGTATTCACACATATGTGTGAATTCACACACCTGCTTATCTGATGAGATGTTATATTAAAATTAGTAGATAAATTAGAATACTTGCCGTGTTTGGTTAGTAATATGCTGACAGTTGTGCAAGGAGATACTAACACCTGCAGAACCTTAAGCCTCTTACTGTTACAATTACTTCTCCCATACTGACTTAATTTGAGAATTCAACAGGACCTTTAACACACACTTTATTTTTTAAGGTGAGAACTCTTCGTCATGCAGTAGTCTATCACAAATTGATGGTGTTAAAGTTTATATCCATTAGATATCCTAGAGGACAAAAACTGAGTTGTACCTTCCACCTTCTGATACATACACAGAAAGAGTAATTCCACTCAATTCTTTAAGTTGAATTACCCAATACCAAGCACTTCATGCAAGGTTAAGACCTATAGATTTAAGTACGTATTTTGCTCAACATGTCTGCCAAAATTTCAAAAGTCAGTTTGAGTCTCAGCACTGCATAAAGTGTAACCTCCTCTTGCCATGCTTGTTCAAAAGCAGCATTCACTATTGTCACCAAATAATTTTGTCATTGTGCCACTCCAGTTATTTTAGAATACTATTAACCCTTGAAAGAAAAAAAATATTTTAAATCAATGTAAATATCTGCCTAGAGCTGCTTTCTTCTTTTCTCTTTCAAAAAAACCCTAACAAATAACAACCCCCAAACAAACAAAACCAACACTCTAGATCTAAATCCTAGGGCTAAAAGAAAAAGCCTGTGGTCACTTGCTGGCTGACTTCAGATCTGACATGATTTAAATCAGAATTCTCTCCCTGCTCTCCAACATAAGCAAATCTTCCTACAACAGTTAAGATCGAAAAGTTAACCTCTCTGGTTTTAGCCAGCTCCCCACTATCCTGGTTTTTAGTTATCACCTTTCAGACAAGCTTATGCAGGCATTTTAGCACCCCCAGGGCTGAACCTCATCTCTACTCTAGAAAGACTAGTCAATTGTGAATTAGTTTCCCTCATCATTGTAAGCTGTAATAAAGAATGTTTACTTTTAAAGGCCAAAATTCAAGAATAGTTTTCAGAATATAACTACAGCAAGTCATCCAAATTAACTACTCTAATTCCAGAAATTCTCTAAAGCCAAAACCTGACATCTTAATCTTACCAAAAACTATATGAAACTGACAGTTCAGGTTCCAAAAGTTTTCAGAGATTGTCAGAGTTAAGTGCTCATAGCATTTCAAACAAAGAAGGGGTGTTTTGGGTTTGTTTGGGTTTTTTTTTTATATCATTAAGTAATGCCTTCTAAGTAAGTTTTACATCATTGATATTCTTTCCCCCACCCACTCTCTTAGGTCCATCTAAGAGAGGCCAGTAAAGAAAAGAGTAATGTAGACATTTATCTTGACTGAAGTACTAGAGCATCAGAGATTGTTAGGGGCAAGAAGTTACCCAGCAGCCTTTTTCCATAGTGTTTATTGCTAATTCATTTTGTGTAACTTATTTCCAGCAGATGGGCAGCATAAAAACCATAACATCTATTAAAAAAAAAATATCATTCAATAAAATGCAACAGTCTCAACAGTAACTTCTTATAGCTGCAATTTATCTAATTCGGAAATAAACCAATCCTGATCTAGTTAATTAAAACATTTTGCACCTAACCCTTAGAACAGTCAGTCTTAAGGAGTCAAGCAACTTTGGACCCAAAATTTATAATCACCATAATTGATAAGAACCTTGGAAATTCTCACCGTGCAAACTATGCTACAGAAACTATTTACTGCTGTGAGTCAGTCTCGCAACTACATCAGCATTTACCCTTACAGAAAGGATTGCTGCCTTTTCCCTTACTTAACTTTGATGTGAACTGTGAGTGCTTTGGAGATACAGTAACTGCTGCATTTGCTTACTGAGCCTGTGCAAGAAATAGGCACAACAAAACATATTAACACTTAGAAGTAGCTTAAATTCATAGTATATTAAAATAAAAGTCATGAAAATTGACATGAAGCTCTCCAAACCCGTGCTCAGTTTCCCATCTAGTTCCAACTGCACAATATTGATTTTCATAGCTATTCTCAAAAGTTTATTACAAAACACACTGGCAAAGCCTTTATTTATTAATTTTCTACAGTCTTGAATTTTTCCTTTGTCAGTAATTGTTCTGGGGGTTGTTTATTGTTTAGTTTAAAACCCAACTTTTACAATGTGCATTCTCCTTAAAACATCCTAGAGGTAGCAGGAGAGAATATGAATGAAAAGATGCCAGATTCTAGAAGTTGCACATTCAAGTGTAGTGTCATCCAAGAGAGCTTTCCTGGCTTTCACAGACTGCATGTCACCTCTAATCATGTATTGGAAACAAAACACAGAATCCCAAAATAAAGAAGTATTGTCACTGAGTTACTAATAGAAGTTTCACACCCAGATACCTCAAAGTAATTTTGTTATTTAAGAAGTAATACTGCCTTTTTCAATAGTCAAATATCAAGAACTGAAGTATAGACTTAAAATTTATGAGTATATTTGTTTTTTAAAAATGCTCATTAGTGACACATTTCACCTAAACACAGACATACACACAGTTACTCTAAGATGATGTAACACACTGTAAGGAAAGGTCCCAGTTCTGTTCAAGAATCCAATATTCCCCCTCTCCCTCCCACCACACAACTCGACAGAGGTGCTTACAGTAACAGAAAGCAAACAGAAGGGAAAAACACAACACTTAACAAGTGCACCTATATACATTTTGCACCTCTTCCCTCCTTGTATCTAAAGTGAACAGGTCACCACGTTTGCTATGCTGTACATCGCTCGTACTCTCCCCTTCATGTAGTACCAGTCCTATCCAAAGGATCTCTGCAAGCACCAACAGCAGTCATTCCAAACCAACCAGCAGGTGCTTTTACTGTGGAGGCTGAAGTACATTTAAATATTCTGACTGGCCCAGCTGATAGGTCGTGTTTCCTCCACAGTCCACATACTGATATCTCTCCTGGGATATTTGCTCAGAGTGGCCAAAGTACGAGGTTGTCACTGTCACTCTTAAAAAGACAAAACAGAAGAGATTTTGAGTTTCCTATTCTAAGAATGTCTTGTTACGCTACTAGGGTTTTTAAGGAAAAAGTTTTGGAACAAAATATGTTATAAATAAATTTAAAAACATTAGTAATTTACCACTACAGATTTTCTCCACAGAAGACATCTGGTTCCCTGAGTACACACTTTTTTTCCTAAAGATGCTAAAGCTGATATTTGCTCATATCTTGCTTAGTGATGAGAAAGCAAATGATTAGACAAGTCATCATATGTCTAGCCTAAACACAGACCCCCACACTCCATCAACAAAAGACCCCACCATGCTGAAATTTATGCAATGTCACAAAAAGCAGTCTCTGACAGAGTACTAAAGCCTATGACTCCTTCAAGATCACAAAGTTCTCAGCAAGTTCTGAACAGTGGCTGATACACAAAGTCACTTTAAAGTCTCTGAGGCATTAAAGACATACCTCTGAGGTCCACAGGTACAGCCCAAATGCAGAACAGATATAGTTACAACAGTTCTGTTTATTTGAGTGTCTTTACACCACCAGAACCTGTCAGAAGACCCAGTTCAGTTTCAAGAACTGCAAAGCTACTAAACTAGAAAGTACGTTGATTTCATTTTATCTATGATGCAAAGACTCCAGGATTAAATATTTCTCAGTAGTATTTAGACAACAATTAAACAGTTTCTAAAAGTTTTTCCAACAAATAGGAAGTTTGCCATACTTACTGCATCATCACTACTATGTTATGTACTTTGATAGATGGTAAAGTACAGAAGTCACTGTAAAAAAAGAAAAAACAATTATTAGATTTGCATCAAACCTTTCCAGGTAATTATCTAAAAAGCAAGACTTGTGGCTTCAACTGGAAATTCTGATAGAGACTACAGAGTTGGCAGCAATGGCAACAAGATCACATGCTGTAAGTCACCAGCAGTTAGTGTATGCTCACCTAGATCTTTTATGTACATAGTCTTGCTTTCACAGGAACAATCTAGACACGTGTTTGCTTATATATAATGCCTGCCAACAGAAGTGTCCTAAGAAACTGTTCACTCCATCTCTCCGAAGCTTAAAAGTTAACCTGAACCACTACATTAGGGCCTGTTGATATCACTTGGCCACTGAAAAGACTTTAAGTATGAAGGGATACAGAAATAATTTGCTGCAACTCCACTTCACGTGGAATATATATGTAAGAAGGAAATTTTACAAGAAAAGATCAATGTTATGCCAACTTTAGCATTTTTTCATGTAAAACTATCAGTTTCTATTAAAAAAAACCCCTCAAACATCCTGAAGGCATTGCTATTCTTGCTCAACACGTACCAACAACTTAGGAAAGTCCCTTTTATTTTTTGCACTCATCCATCTCTATATTATGCAAAGTAATCTTTAACCAGTATACAGAGATTCTGAAGTCAAGGTTATTGTCCTCTTGCAAGATAACCTTTTCAGAGTGATGTTTTCTGACATGCACCTACGTAAGAGTATACTTTTAACCCCCCCTTTTTAAATCATTTGCTCTTGGTCACAAATGTATCAGCTCTAGAATGAAAACCACATGATCAGTGCACTAAGACTGCATGGCAGCCCCCCACAATATTTGGGTGGTCAATGCCATGGTCATTCTTTCCCCCTGCACCAACAAACATACAGTATAGTATTAAACAGTGGATGAACACAGGTGATCCAAATTGTAAGAAAATACAAATCAAACAGTTTGGTATTAAAGTTGTTTTATATCTGTACCAATGTCAAACATTTTTACTTTTTCCCCTGCTAGGCTTAAATCAGAATTTAGTTAGACCGTAATGCCAGATATTCTCAGTTAATACACTTTTCTAATCCAAAATATAAACAACCTGTAACATAACATAAAGCCAGCTCATATACAACGGTACACACTGGCTGACAAGCAGAGATGGGCAACACCAACTGGTGTTTTTTTAAGTCAAGATTATATGAAAATGGATCTGCCTTAAAAAACAAACCACAAACCAACCAAATAAAAAAAAGCCCAACAAACACTACACAGCACAAAACTGTAGCTAGGAAACTACACTGAAGGTGAACTCCCCATTGAGCCAGCTCTCTAAAATAAATGTGGAAATGCCCTGTATGATGTCCATTTCATCATGCAGGTTGGATGAATGGAGACACTTCAGGTCACTGAGAACCTCTGGTATTAAACCTAAGCTGACTTTACAGGACACACACTCTCTGGGATCCACACCTGGGAGCTATTACTAAAGCAAGACCTAAATTAACTAGCTGGGGAAACACTGAAACATGATCCACTGTACAATCCCCCAGTGCTATAACCCACAACACCATCTGGATTAGAAAGATAAGCCCAGGACCTTCACATTTTTGTGTGGAGACAAAACCCAAACACAGAAACAAGTACAAAATGCCGATAAGACTAACTGAAGCTATCTTGGCTAGTTCAAACAAAGGAAGCTCACTTGATGTCTCCAGGGTTGCTCCATACAACAAACCCAGGCTTTCCAGACTCACAATACAGTGAAGGAGCAGAAGCCCGTCAACAATAACAGTAACTGTCAACAGCTCAGGGTGGTCAACTAATAACAACTGTGTAACATATAGAAAACATGGAGAAAATGAACAGACATAATTTTGTATGTGGCTCATATTCTTTTTAGTACATTTCAAACACGACAGCAAAGTTAGTGAGTGCTGCTCACTAGGACCTTGCTCTAACAGCCTGTACAAGAACTTCACTGATACAAACTTCTACAGTCATGGGTCTCTCGCTAAGCACAGCCCATGCTTAGTGTCACTGTGTTGAAGAAACAAATATTCTCACATACTCACAGATGACCTATTAGTCTGCTCTCCTAGCACCATTCACAAACACTCCTGAAGGAGAGTAAGTTCAGCTTACAGACTACTGGCACTGACACATTACAGCTTTGCCATTTCTACTTCAGGGCTGCCTACAAGCTGGACCAGTGAGTGCATCATTGTTCCACACCACAATTGCCAAGGCTCCAGTTGTCAAGCAGAAGAGCCTTGAATCCAGTCAGTTCAGGCCACGGACAGTTTCTGCCTGTCTGTATCTTTTTACACATCCAAAGCCATGCAGGTTTTTCTAAGGTTAGCCATCAGCTTGCAGGGAAAAGTTGCAGCTGATGTTGGGAACAGACTATCAACAGCATTACTGAAGTTAAGGCCACAGTACTAACCATGAAAATTTCAATGTATTATTGTACCAAAAGCACAACTAGGTAGGTATTAGCATGAGTTCTAAGAAGGCTATAAAGTTTATTACTCATACATCCAAAAAGAGTGAGCAGATTCACAAGACTCAATGTTTACATTAAGCTACCTTACATGCTTTTAAAAGGTGACAGTTCAACACTTTACATTTGTTTAGAGTTTGTGCCCTTCTTACTATTTCATACCTATTTCAATTTACTCCAATACTTTAAAACTATAAGGTTCTCCCCCACCCCAAAGGGGCTGTCATCCACTGGAACTGCACAAAGACCTAAAGTCTCAATAGTTAACTTTTTCTTTTCAGTCTGCATTTCAGTGTAAGAGAACTAACATTTAGCTTTGTTACCAAAACACAATGAGCTAACAGTCTGTTGGACAAACGAACTTTCAGAAGCTATGAATAAAACCACTCAAAGGGCAGGCTGTAAATGCTGCACACTATTGCATACACATGGTCTGAAGAAAAGAAATACAAATTAGTCTCTAATTTGCATAGCATTAAATACAAATTTTCTTCTACTGCAGAGAAAGTTGTAGGAAAGTTACTGGAGAACTTGTTAGGGGAACCTACCTGCACCTTCACCCTCCAAAGCAGCTATTGCCAAGGCCTAAATCATTTGGAGAGAAGCAATTTAAAGGGCTAAGTGCTAGGTACAGTAAGCCACTATATAAAATTATTGAAACAACTGTGGTTGAACTATTCTGCAGTACTATTACTAAACATCTGTACAGTACTACTACACAACATCTCTGCAAGTAGATTTATGCTAACTTTGAAAAAAGTTGCTTTAACACCACTGCAATTTTTAATAACACCCATGTGATATTTAGAGGTGAGTACACTTACAACATGTAGCTCATTTCATCTTGTATGACTGTGGGCACCATATAATCGATCTAAAAAGGAAAGCAATGAAAACACAAATGAGTAGATCTATATATGAAGATTAACATGTATTCAACTTTGAAAGCCTATGCTACCTACCTGTTTCATATCCAGAGGACCAATGTTGGTGATGTTGTTTAAACGTGCTTTGCCAATAACTGTTTTTGAAAACTGAACTTGGGCTGTGATATTTGCCACTTCAACAGAGTAGTAGTTGTTATTCGTTATATTTAGCGTGTTCTGAAAAAAACAAACACAAAACATTAACAGCTAATCCATTCTGTGTATTTTCATGAGAAAGCATTTTGAAACTTGTGCATGAGACAGTAACACCTGAAATTATGCAAGTAAATTCTTTTGCTTGCTAGGATTGTGGGGAGGAGTGGTGTAATGGACCAACACTTAACTCCTTTCTCAGGATTTGTTTAGTGAATATATTGAGCAGCACAAACTTCTGCACAACTTCTCTGCTGACATCCCTCCACTGCAAATATTGCATTTCTTCCTATCCTCAATTATTCCTTCCAGGAAATTTAGCTATCAGAGGACCTGTTTCTCTCAAGGAAGCTTTGCTTTATTTAAAATGAAGAACTCTACCAAAAGTCTTTAGGCAATCCTGTATTGAGTGCATTACCAAGAAGTCAAGAACTATGGGGAAAGAACTCCTTTAAGTTTTAAGGTGGATAAGAAATCATTTTCCTCAGCCCCAATTTTGAGAAATACATAATACCAGAGCAGTATCAAATAGTATTCCTACATACACACACTACCTTTCACTCATATTCCAAAAATAATGCAGGAAAAACTCCAAAATCACTGTTCCCATGAAAATGGAAGTCCCAGTGTTAGCCTGTAATTCCAGTTCTATTAGCTATAGCTACAGGAACGAGCCACGGCAGGTCCAGTTACACTTTTCCAACTGGTCATTTTAGCTGCTGCTATTTGTTAAGGCACTGACTAAGCTTGTCAGTAAGACCACAACTTCTGTGTATATTAAACTATCAGAGCAGTATCTCTTGATGCATTATTCATTACAAACATCCAGAGAGGAAGTCAGACTTACCGTAATATTTAGATATATTATACGTCTACCCTGTTCATAAGTGACATACACTGACTTCACACCAATGTATTCAACGTCAATTGAGCGAGGAAACAGGAAAAATACAGCCAACCCAGAAAGCAGTAAACATACAGTTACAGAGGCAGTCACGTAGAGCTTTCTGGAGAAAAAAAGAGCACATTTCAGAGTCAAAAGCACGTTAAACAACAGTGGCATGCTACTTTCTGTAAGTGATAAGTAGCAGTACTAGTCAATACAAGCAATTCAGTCTATTTCTAGCTTCCATTAGCTTCTAAGAGGGAAAAAATAGCTATGCTGCACTTCACATCTATGTATCAAAACAGCTATTACTCTTGTTTATATATCAGAAATCCCATTTCAAGTCATACAGTTATTCCAACATTTGTAACTTACAGAGGAAAATGGAAGAGGTAAATATTTTTGTGCTTTGAAACAAAAGCACTTTCTCTTAACATCTATTTATAGCACAACTTCTGTCATTCTACAGGACTCTTGCACAACACACCCAGAAAGCAAAATAAAGCTCTTAGGACAGAGAATCCCAACTTTCAGGGAAAGTGTGAGACTCCAGATAAGGAGCACGAAATTCACAATTAACCTCATTGTGAGTGTGTGTGCAGAGGGGGGTGTGTGTGTGTGTGAGAGGTAATAAAAAAACCCACCCACAAATAAAAGGTTCTAATGCAGCTTCAATTTTGTCAAAATTAGAACACTACAGTAAAATGTTTGAAAATTGTACTAATGTTACATCAGGTGTATGATCAGAATATATTATGTGAAGCTACTGTATTTTTTTTCCTGGCAATCATTTCTGTTTACTACAGAAACATAAAACATTATCCAAACATTAAAGAAAAACAAAACAAACAAACAAAAATAAAACTAAAACCAAACAAAATCAAAAACACAGAAGCCAAAATATGTCAAAGCAAGAAGCCTTGAGCATTGTAATGAAACCTTTAAGTAGATCGTAGGTAAAAAAATAACTATACTGTATCATAATGATGAATTCGTTGACTTTGCTACTTGCAAAAATCAGAACTTTCCAAATTAATTTTAGGTGACTTTTTTTGTAGTAGTGGCTCAAAGAAACTACCGCTTAGCCCAGATTTTAACAGCAAAGATGTTTTTGCTTAGGTCAATTAAGATACCACAGAGACTGATAAATACTTGCATCATTACTGTAAACACACAGATAAGTATCTACATGAATAGGTCACGCAGCATTACTCAGCTTTGTACTTAGCTAAGACATACTGTGATGGAAGTATGCACACCTGTTAATAAATAACTCTCCTGAAGTTAGAGGTTAAGACTGACATAACTCACAATAAGGGTTCTTTCAGTACTGAACGCAAGAGAACATTCCAGTGACCTCAGCTTGATTCTTCTTATCACTATCTCCTTCAAATTGTTGAATTTTAACTAGAAGAGAATAATTAACTATAGATCCATGTATGACAAGTAACCATTAACTTACGTTCTTCTTGGCCTCAGTCTCTGATCACTGTATGGAATTAATGCTACCAGCTGATTTTCCTGCCCTGAAAACAAAAACACCCTTTAAGAATTTAAAAAAAGAATAAATATTGTTGTAGTTATTTTACAGGAGTGCCCACTGTGACTTAATGGCACCAAAGAATAAACACTAAAGATAAGCATTTAAATTCCAAATAACCAAGTCAAATACTACTGCAGCTTCTGTCATTTTCTGAAATAGAGCATGGATTACACAACATCAAGAGGAAAAAACACCAAGTTTGCAAAGACCAAAACACCAATAAATTCCACCTCTGTGCTGCACACATGCACTGGATGCAGCTTGCCACTGGCACCACTTCCTGGAGGAAAACAGAGATAGAACAGCTTTGAACTCTCTGTGCCAGACCATATAAAGTCATAGGACAAAACATTCAGAAGCTTGGTCAGTAAGAACTGATACAGAAGGCATTCTTCATGTACTCTTCTGAAAAAGCGGAAGTCAGGTTTAGCCTTGGCAACACAAGTTATATACACACTGCATTCTGGAAATCACTGGTATACAAAAAAACATTTATCATGGTGCTGCTGGGCTGCAGCACCTTCTAAGTCAAAATGAGTATCTACTGGAATTTCTCCAAACAACAAGTTATGTCACTAGACAGCATGTTTGAAAGGAGAATATGCTAACAGGAGAAATAAAGAACACATGCACAGATGAACTGCTGAAAACACACGGACTACACCAGCCTGTATAGCTTTTGTTCTTTGCTGTGGAACTGAGATTTGTCTGTATAAAAACAGAGACCTCAAGGCCGAGTCAGATTTGCAGTTTTTAAGCTAAATGTAGAATTTGACCAAATCATCACTTTGCTAATTAAGCATTTGGAAGTAATTCCATGATGAATCACTAACCTAGGCAAAGCATGCTAACCAAGCAGGTAGTAGCATGTAAAACACCAACCTTCTAAAAAACCTCTACCAGTTTAAAACAAATTTTCATCTCTGCTTTAATTAAGCATCAACCTTTGAACACAACCACACAGTCCCGCTTTCATACTATATCATACTGACAAAGCTAAAGCTTTCCAAGTTACAAAGCATAATTTCAGGTATTTATTATAGTTTAGCCAGAACATCATGTATTATAGACCTACTAGACATGTAGTCATTCTGTGAGGACTTAATTTATCCCCTCTCCCCTCAAAAAACCTCCAAATATTATTTTCTTCTTCTCTACAGTACTAAGGAATAATCAAAAAGACAACCCTTTTAGTTCTAACAACTCATTTAAAGTTCTAGTTTTAACCACATTATTTCATTAGAATGTATGGACAACATGCATGTTTTAACAGTTACTGCAAAATACTAAAAAAAATAAATAATTAACTCACATTTAAATATTACATCTAAAGATCCCCCGGCCAAAGAAATAAGCTTTGGAACACAGGAATCCCATTATTTCTGCACTTTGGCTAGCATGGTTTTGAGTAAAACTTGCTATTGATATTATCAAATATTTCAAGTTAGTAAGCTAACAGAACGAACTTCCTTCTCTGTAGTCTTTTGTTTAAGATAATTCTTAGTTTAATAGCTTTTCCACACCTCAAATTTGCTGAATTCACTCCAATCACAGTATAAGGTTTAACAACTAAAACACAAATCTCCTATGATATTTACAACTGTTTAAATATCCTGTGCCCCCTGCCACTTAAACACACGTGAGACACAAGCATTTTTGAACTATATCATAACCTAATCTCACTGAGGCACATGTAGAAGGACACGGCACAGACATCACTCAGTTTTCCTGAGATGCTGGTCAAAATCAGTTCCAAGAGCTTTTATATCCAATAATCTGTTTTGGATAAGAGGTCTGGCAAAAGCAGACCCAAACACGAAATCATCTCATCAGTTCTCCCCCCCATCAAAGGGAAGATCTTACAGCTGAAGCAGAAGACCATCCCTTGGCCTGCTGTGTTTGTCACTTTCTCCTTCTGCCCACTCTCAGATATCCTGCATTCTCCTTTCACAGACCTCTCTATTTAGGTGGTTTATCATACAGGAGAGAAGTGTAACAAAGCAGCTTCATACCAAAACGAAGAACAAAATATGAGGGCAAAGTGAAAAAAACCCCAGTAAGGTATGAAGATTAATGCTGGGCAGCTACTCCTTCCCTTGGCAGCCAAAGATCCTATATATTTTCAATTCCCAGGTGGAGTCCTCTGCCTAGGAAGGACTGATGGGACAAAGGGAGGGTAAAGGAAATCAAGAGGCACTGGCAGCAGTGAGGGCAAATAATTCACTATAAATGACCAAGGAAGAGGTTCTGCATCACAGGTCTACTTTTCCTTCTCTGTATTTGCAGCTATTTTTGCAGTTATATTGATTCAAATAGTTTAAAATAGGCAGTAAAAAAACATGCAATAAAATGTCATGAAAATAAAGGTTTGCTAATTCAACTTGCAAGAGCTACAGTTATGTGTGAATCTAAAGCTGAGAAGAAGAAACAGTAGCATTGTACAGACAAGTGAAGACCCAACATTGAACAGCCAAAACTGACCCAATTTTTTCCATTTATCTAGTGTAATTGTAACAAAATGCTTATTGCTAAAAAGTAAAAAAGATGGAAAAACTTAAGTAGAAGGGCTTTTGTTATGAATTATTACAGTTATAACTATACATGGTTATGAAGCAAACTTATAAGTTAAAAAAGAAATTAAAAGAATAAAAAAGAAAACTTACCTCGTGGAATTCTTCCTGTTCCCTGGCAAGTTGGGCAGGTGACACTATCTCTTCCTGTAAATTCCACATAGGGAAACTGTGACACATCTCCACATCTGCTGTCCTCATTGTGCACTTCCGAGTGAACTAAACCATTCCTCACGTTATCAGACACTGAGCTTCCATCATAGCCATCTTCCTTGCATGTATGCATAGGCAGGTGAGAAAGTGATTTTCCCATGTCTAAAATAAAAGTCAGAAGAAAGTTTTAGGGACAATGATTCAAACATGGCTTATATTTATTCCCCTGCACCGTGTAACAGTTAGTCTATGGTCACAGTCTGACAAGACTCCAGTTCTCCTTTGTTCAGATCCCTGAAGACCTGCAAAGCACCACAGCCCTGTCAAGATGTAAAGAACCTGAACTAACTGGGAGCTTTGTTCAGATCCTCCAATATGTACAGGTTGAAAGGGGATTGATGAGAGAGGCTTTAAAGTTCCAACTCTAAAATTGCTGGCAAAAGTTGCAACAGTCTAGCAGTGCTTTTCAAAGGATTGTTACTGTACAGACTTTAACACAACACCTCAACCTTTCTATGAAAGAAAAAATAAAATCAAGACTCTAGAAAGCAAGTTTGCAATTTTTAGTGAATTGTACACACACTACAGACCTAATTCTAATAAGCGTTTTAGTTGGACTCGTTTTGATAACATGGGATCAGCTACTAGTTTCCAAGCTAGATATAGATCTCCAGGTGTTTAAACTGATATGTCCTTTTAACTCAAAAGAAGAATAATTCACAAGAAAGTCAAGTTAAAAATGGAAGTTACTTTAACATAGTTGCTGCCAAGTAGCATTTATAAAGATTTGTTAAAAGAAAAAAAAAGCATTACTCACAAAAGCATTTTTGTTACCTACACAAATTTTAGCTTTTTTATTACTGTAGGTTTTCAGCCATGACACTGAAACTACTTTGAAACACAGAACAGTTGGATCTAAAGTCTGAAATAAACTGAGACAAACAGAAACCTTCCCAATTTGCAACAGGTGGAAAAAAAATAGATCTGTACAGCAGTGGCAATCAGCTTATCCCCATAAGCCATTTTAGTTACTTAACACACAGATACACCACTCACTCAATTCACCAGTGTCTTGGGGAACAGCATGATTTAAGAAGAACATGCAAAAATCTTTTTTTCCATTGAGTGGCATTTTTAAAGCAGCATCTGGTTCACTGAAAGGAAGCCCTAAGAGGAAGATTAGGAGGGCAAAACAAGTCAGAATGTTTTAAACCAAACACTCAAGACAAAACAAATCTCAAGTATGGTGACGGTAACACAGACAAAACATTAATTCATTCTATTGCCACAAAGGACAGGTGAACGTGGGAGCAGGAAAGTAAGTCAACAAATGCCAGCAAGTCTCAGCTACTGCTCCAGCAAATACGCAGGATTTTTTTTTTCATAGAGGTCATTAAACCCTTACAAGAAGTAAAATTACTAACCCTTGTGCTGCTACTTTTTAAAACATTCTAAGTTTGGGAGACATTCAATAACAGAAATTGTTACACTGAAAACTAAAACTATCAGGCTATTGAAAAAAAAAAAGTCTTGAAAAAACTGCTGACAATTATTCCACAAGGGGTTTTTGTTTACTGTTCTCCTTGCAGCTGACCTACAGCCTTCAAGCTACAAACCTTGAGTCTTGCAGCTTAGGCAATAGCTGTCACAGCTACAGGCCCGAAAGCTTATGGATCAATCCTTGGTGCTGAGGTGCTACAACTACACCCATGCTCTAATGACAGTAGTCCCAGGCTATGTCTACGTTAACAACTTAATACAGACCAAATAGCAACTCTGCAAAAGAAACAGTCACTGACGATCCAAAACTGCCATTGTGTTGTGTTTTTGCATATTCATTCCATACTAGCTCTTGTCTAGACTGACAACTGGACCGCACCTTCCAGTTTTGGCTTCTTCCAAAAGGAAGAGTTCAAGCACTCCCTGATCACACTGTGCCATGAACCAAAGTGCAGCAGGCAAGGATAACTGGGAATTCCTTTCAAGAGCACATCCTTTATTTCAATTAAAATACTAATACAGATGCCAATTCTACCTAAGCTTCAAGTTAGAATTTACTGGTGCCAGAGACTTGGGACATGTCTCAGTTAACAAATAAGAAAACAGAACCATCTTCAAAAGAAATTTGATCCTCCAACATGCTTTCCCCCCAACCAAGCCTAAACCTTATTACAACTTAGTAAAAATCAAGAACATGTTGTTCTTTTATCCAGCACTTATATGCTAAAGAATAGTAACTCTGAGAATATAACATGTTCATATGTGACAGCCTCAACACTGTCACCGAATCCAGAAACCCAACTTCCTTAACAGCTGTGCTTTGATCCAGTCTCTCCCTTGTAACCGATGTTACACTTCAGTCTGCTTGGACTTATTTGGAGTTTCCTTAAATTCATAGTCTGTTAAAAAAAGTTGGTAAAGTAAAAACGTTTTGATAAGCTGCTTTTGTTTAAGTTCATATTGCTACGGCACTGCAAGACCACAGTATGTAGAAGACACAATGCCGAAGACACACAGAACCACCACATCCTGAGCTGCATGCAAGTCTCGGGGTGTGGGAGGCGACGGGACGGGGCTTTTTGTTTATAAACTCAGTGAAACGTAACACAACCAAACTAAATTGTTATACGTCTCCAGCAGGTTAGGGTGGCATTCTTACCCTTTATATGCAAAAACATAAGCTTGAAATTACAAACCTACTTCTTTTTCAATACCTCAAAGGATTTCGAAACGAGACCATCAGCTGTGCCTTAACCACGAACATCGCAAGCTCCTCCAGCGCAGCGCACGCAGCAGGGTAAGGCGGTGACTTGGCAGCCACAGACCTGCCCTGCACAGGTGGGCACGACCAGCGCTGCCTTTCACGGCCCCTTGACAAACCCACCTCTCGAGCACTGCCTGCCCAGTTACGGCTGGCGCTGCCAAAAGCACAGGAGCCAAGAATCCCGGGATTTCGGGGTCTTCTCGCCCGTCAGCGCCAGCTGCTCTCGCAAACATGGCGAAGTTTAGGGCCGGCAGGCTCGGACAGGGCCCGCCGAGCTCGGTCGCTGCCGCGCTGCCCCCGGCACCCGCCCGCCCGGGGGGTCTCGGCGCGGGAGCCGCCCCGGGGCCAGGGCAGGTCAGCCCAGGCCGAACCGGGCCAGGCCCCCCCCGCCCCGCTGCGGGCCTGCCCAGGCCCTGCCCAGGCCCCGCCGAGGCCCACGGGAGACCGCGGAGACCCCCGCCCGGCACAGCTCCGCCCGCGCCCCGCAGCCCCGGCCCCGCGCCGGCAGCGCCCTGCTCTTCCCTGCCCTTCCCTCCGGCCCCGTCCATCCCCACCTGCGGCGCGGGCTCCGCGGCCGGGCCGGGCACGGCAGGACCGGAGGATCCCGGAGCGACGCAGCTGCCGCCGGCTGAGCCCCGGATCGGGCGTGTGCGCAGCCGCAGCGCGGCGGGGGCGGCGCCGGGCCCGGCGCGGCCCGCCCGGTCAGACCCGCCCGGCTGCGGGCCGAGGTGTGCTGGGCTACCGAGGGGATCGCTCCTGTTCTCCTGGCACTCGGGAATGGCACATAAACTACCCTCACTCGGCGGAATGGGGGATGATCCCGCACCCGGGCATGGAATCGAGGGAAAGGGGCACGGGGGAATGGGGCAGCCCCGCTCCTCGGCGGAGGGAAATGGAGCGGGATTCCTCACGGGGTTTCCGTGTCAGCTGTGGTTCAGAATCAGAATCAGCTAGGTTGGAAAAGACCTCTGGAGGTCATTGGGTCTAACCCATGACCAGATACCACCATGTCAACTGGACCATGGCACTCAGTGCCACATCCAGTAAACATGTCCAGGGACCGTGACTCCACCACCTTCCTGGGCAGCCCATTCCAATGTCTAATCACCCTTTCTGTGAAGAAATTCTTGCTAATGTCCAAGCTAAACCTCCTTTGGTGCATCTTAAGACTATGCCCTCTTGTCGTCTTGCTCGTTCGCTGCGCTGCCCGCAGCTGTGCGTGCCCCTTCCTTCTCTCTGAAACTTCGTGGTACTTGGTGAGGCACCATCGCTATTTGCTGTGCCCCGCTGGGTAGCTCTGGTGGAAGTACCTCGCCCCGCTGTGCTCAAGGATAAGGGAGATGCTCGAGGGAGGAAAAGCGATGTCAGGTCAGCAAAAAAAAAAAGTGTCAGAAACCACTGCAGTTTGATTTTATAACTTGCATCATATTATACAAGGTTGGTTGTACAGCAGATATTTATCCAGGGCACGAAATGTTATCCAAACAATTTGCCAGAGCAAAATGAAGTACGTTGGAAGTGAATAACTTGTGATGGTTAGTCTTCATGGGCCTGCCTCTGGTCCATGAAAACCAGTGTCCACTGTCT
Organism: Myiotriccus ornatus; assembly: GCA_036023395.1. NCBI lineage: Eukaryota > Metazoa > Chordata > Aves > Passeriformes > Tyrannidae > Myiotriccus > Myiotriccus ornatus. The sequence goes on along the minus strand of JAYRBT010000082.1, from coordinate 26,834,550 downwards.
ATGGCAACACGGGAGACTGCAGCTCTGTGGGGATGTGGGGGCACCAACGGGATAAGAGCTGTGCAGAGGCGACACAGCTCAGGATGACCAGGAGGAGGATGAGGAAGGAGCCCTGCCTGGTTTGAGAACCTCAACCCAGCTGCAGGAATGAATCAGGCTGGGGGTAATCCTGTGATTCACACCACGTATTAAACTGCAAGGGCAAACATAGGGGCAGGGTTCAAGGGAGAGAATGAGGAAGAGAGGTTCTTAAGACAACTTCGGGTGATCACGAGGCTGGGGCAGGGTGTCAGGCTGCTCCAGAGGCTGGGAGGAGACAGGCAGAGCAGGTGCAGCTGTGACACCACCTGCAGTACAGCCCTGCCAGCAGTGTGCCCAGCACCTGGCTGCAGGACCAGGATATGATCAGCACGGAAAATAACTTTCTCCCATCCAAAAATGTACTTAGAGAAAAGAAATCTTCAGGTATCTTTATCTAGGCCAATGCCAGCCCATTGTTTCCCTCTGTTAACTGGAAAAAGCTGGCAAGTCCCATGTCCCTCTGGTAGGTGTTCACCTGACTGTGGAATGTCATGGTTCGAGGTTCCTGAGGTGCCCATGTAAAGCTCTCTGCATAGCAAGATTAAAAATACTGTGGTATTTTGCGAGTCCTTAACTGCAAATTGGTGTGTGCAAGATACCTTGAACAGATGCCTGGCATGCTCAGAACCTATACAGAGTTTGCATCTTGCCCTAAAGTATCAGCAAGTCCCAAATTTGGTAGGCTCAGGCCTGACTTTTTTTCAACTGGCTATTGGCTTTTGGATCTGGATCAACTTTATATTGATCCAGGAAGCACAGAGCAAAATGTAAAAAATAGTCGTAGTTTTTGGCTGTCCAAACAGAAAGTAGTGCTGTCTTTGCCCTTTACATTGTTTTAAATAATAGTGGCAGCCAGTCAGATTGACCTGAATCATCACACAACAGGAGATGTGCCAAAAAAAGTCTAGGATAAAGGGTTTTGGAACAGCTTTGAGAGGTCACACTGAGTTCTGGCAACTAAATTCTGTCAATACAAATTTATTCAAGAGAACTATTACTAGTAAATTGTAATTAGCGTGGAGATTTTTATCAAATCGGGATTTTGTACCTTAAACTGCAGCAGTTTTTATCTAATATGTTTTTATCTAATACTTTTATCTAATACTTCCAGCCCTCAAACATTACCATTCAGGTAAGAATATTACAAGTTCACCTGAGACACTCTTTCCCTCAGCCATGATAGAAGCAATGGTTGAAATCAGTGAGGGCTTCAGAGAAAGTTCTCTATTACTGTAATCGATAGAGATGTTTTCTATTAAAGACTTTTCACTACTTGCCATAGCCTTTCTGTAGCTTTGACACAAACAGTATGGTTTGTGGTCTTTCTCTCTTTATAACTGTCATGATGAAAGGGAACATATCTCTGGCTATCTATTTACTTTGTGTTATTTTCACTTTGAAGGTACAGGTTAAAGATAACATTGTAGAAAGAGAAATCAAAACATTGGAAGGATCTGTCTCACCCTCAAGCCCATCAAAATCCTCAAGGTCACCTTAAATATGATTTATTTGGTGTAGGCTAAAATAATTCAATGGAAACTGAGAATAAAAAACAATATAAGGATAAAGTTTCACACCAACTGTGCAGTCTTGAAAAAAAATAGAAAAGAAAAATATCTGGTAACAAGAGGTACGAATTAGAAGCACATTAAAAGTGCTTAAATATGTGATGAGGTGCTTAAAAGTGTTACTGAAATGAGCCACTGAGGTTGGGATAATCAAGACAGGGTTCCTGTGATTATGAAAGGGTATTTCGCAGTAAGGAGGTACAGAATGCACAACATCCAATATTGCTTGTTATGTCTAGTGAGGATTGGATGCTTAAACAGAGACACAGAAATTAATCAGTTCAGAAATACATAGTAGAGGGGTGGTATGTAATACTAGTAAACAGAAACACTCAGATGACATAAGGAGAGAATCTGAAATCATCATCTTTGGATGGAGTTATGGGACAGCTGCAAGCAATATGAGCTCTTAGTTCTCACAGATGACTTAACAGGTGCAGTTTGTACTTCCGATAGTACATCAGTAAAGAAATCCAAGCGATGAACCTGCTTTCAAGTTGAGTTTTGTGGCTGGGCTATGATAAGGGAATCAGGGCCTTGAAAGGGCTGGAGCTGGCAATTGTTATAGCAGCAGATTGTGCCAGTGTGCAGCCTCTGAGGTCCTGTGAGCACCTGCAAGAGACATAGATCCTAGAAGTACCAGTGAAGAATTATATTTACTTCTAATTTTTCCCCAAGATGAATTAAAATCTACTAGCATTGGTTTTCTGAAGAAACTTCAGACTGCTCACATTTATTTCATCCTTCAGAAATATAAGCTACTAATTCTGTGAATATTGAAGGTAATGAAGCCTGATTTTCTATGGATTTTTCTTTTGGTTGGCTATTACTTGAATTACAATATTTTCTGTTATTACTTCATATTCTCTAGCATCTTCTCCTGCAGAGCATTTTGACAGCAACATGTAGGCTGCCATGTTCAAAAGGGGAAATTTGTAGATATTTACTGACTGGATAGGAAGTTTTTATGTTTCGACTCCTAAATGTTCAGTTCCTTATCTCCTGACTGCTTACCTGTTTTTATGAAATTTGTGTAAATGATATTATCTCTCAAACTCCACTGAAGCTTGAGAATGCCCTCAAGGTTATCGGAACTTTGTACAGAGACAGAGAGATTGCATAAACCTTGTTTTTATATAGCCTACTAGGCTAAAATTGGATGGCATGCTATCTGAATGCTGAGCTGGGTACAGAACCCATTTTGATCTGCAAGCAATCACCAAGTCCAGAAAAACAAATAACAACAACAAAAGCAACAAAACCAAACAAAAACAATGTGAGAACTATAATCCGCATCTAATCTAGAGTATAAAGTAGCAGTATGGGGGATTGTGTCCGTATACCTGTTGCTGGTGGTAGAGAAGACACTTAAGAATTCCTCTAGTTACTTTAGGTTCACCATTGCTGCGCTGGGGTTTTTATCTATAAGGAAAAGCAGGTTTTGCAGAACTATTACAGTTGTCTGTGAGGATTACATTTCTCCTCTGTCTTAAGTAGCCCAGGAAATAGATATGCTGCCATGTTGTAAAGATAATTTTTTTTCTAAATTTCTCACTAGTTCATGAGGACAACCAAAAGAAAATGTTGGTTTCCTATAGCATGGTTTTCTTACTGAGAAACTTCAGAAAAGAGATACAAGTTAGGTAGATAAAAATAAGAACCCTAATTTTTAGCAATTTTACCCTTGATTCAATAACATTGCAGCAGTCTTGGTTTTTTGCCAGTTATCCTAGTCGAAGGATGCAATAGACTGAGCTATAACAGTGGTTTCAACAGTAGCTTAGTTGCAATATTTCAAAATATATATGTCAAGTTGCATCATTGAAGGATAGCTAAAGTCACACTCAGCCCAAAATGAAATAAAAACCAAACAAACCCAAGCTTATATTAAAAAAAAGTTCCACTGTCTTAACTTGGACTTCTAAAAGTTCAGTGTTGGAGAATCTAGTTTTTCCCCTGTGAAGTATTATATGTATTTGAGAATTGCTGATTTTAATGGTATTCTCTGGTAAAAATTTTTAGACATATTTAATACTTGAATGTAATTTGTCACAGATACTTTCATTGCTCTTTGTTTTCTGATGACGGTGCATTGAGTTATTTTACATGAATAAAACATAAATAGTCTTTTGTAACTGATATGTTTCTGATAGATTGCACAGTTACAGGTAGCTGTCATTCTTGCAATGCTCTATGGTCTTCTGCAGAGTATACACTATAGTTTCTCTTTGTTCATCACATGTGCACAAACCTTAAATTCTGCATTAGTTGACAAATGAATGAGATGATTATATCCTGTAAGAACATGATTTTTTAGTCCATTCTGCCGCAATTCTGATGCTACATAAGAACTGTGTCTCTCTGCAATACGTGCTTCTAATACCTTCTGGGGGAAAATGGCCCCTATTTCTCCTTTTTACATATTCTCACCTTTCTTTTTGAAAAGAAGACATGACCTGAATATTGATAAGGAAAAAACAAAAAACGATCCACAGATCTAGACAAAGAATAATAAATCTTTGGATCAACTGGGGGAATGACCTGGTGATTATGCTTTTAATGCTTTTGAATAGCTTCTTTCAGAACAAGGTTTTTACAAATTGCATGCAGAACCATTTGGCTTTACCTTGGAGGAGTGGCAGTGGGTGGCAGATGTGGCCACCTTCGGCTATGCATATGGGCATAGAATAATATATTAAGAGCAGACCACTGATCTTAGGCTCATCTCATTTACGTATGATCTATGCTGCAATTTCTGGGGGAGGAAAGTACAAGCAAGGATATTCTAGATATTCTAGCTTTATTATTTCTAATGCATGGCTTATCTAGCTTTAATCAAAAATCAAACTCTATGCAGAGTTAAACCTATTACTGAGAGGCTTTTAAACTTGTATAGCTCCTCAAGGGAGACTTGAACAATCAATGGAATATTTAGCCTTTAAACATTCAAAAAGAATATGTTTTTAACATGTATTTTCGGGACAGTGATGATGTATGTATGACTTAGATAAACCTCTGAGAAGATTTAGTTTCCTGCATTCGGAAAGTTGTGTGAGTGATGATGACTCTGTCTCTCACTGACTTCGCTAACACAAAGAGTAAGTATTTCACAATGCAATAAATAAATGGGGTCTGCTATTGATTTATTTTTATTTAACTTGATCAGGACCAAGAAAATCCACTTGTACCTTAAAAAGCTCCCATATTCTTCTTCTAAAACACCTTGGAAGAAATCTGGTATTAAGTTCTCTATCTTTCCTTTAGGACTCTCCTGGCGGGTTTAAGGCTCAGGAATCAATCTGTGCAACCTTTTGCACAGTTTATTCCATTATTTATATAAAGAGATTGATTTATGATTGATTTATCAGTCTTACAGATGCATAAAATACTTTTTAAAACCACTATTAAAAGATAAGAAATGGTATCCATAACAGATAAGTAGGAGATAACAGAAGGTGCAGCGTCAGGAGCAACAATGTGGACAGATAACATTGATGAGATTTTTTCACATACAGCCTAAAGCCTGTTCCTGGCATTTTAGCTTAAATGTTTTTATTTGTATGTATTGCAGCAGTAAATATTATATTCATCAGTAGCATATGTGAAGACATCTTTGATAACCCACCTACTGTAGAAAAATGATAGACAGTTTGACCAACTTTTAAAATAATGTGTTAGGCTGTCAGCTAACCAACTTGAAATACATATGTTTTTTGGGAATGGTATTCAAAACATTAACAGTGTAATAGTCTCATAATTGTGGTCATGTCTAGCCACACTCAGCCTCTTCTGAAAGTTTGCCAGGTGAAGGTGCTGGAAGATATGAGTTTTGTTTCTTGGGAAATAGATAGAATCAATCAGCTCACAGAAGTTACTTGTGTTTCTAGAAGTTTAACTTTCAAGTGCTTATAATTTTTACTTGTTACGGACTAGACCAGAGTCAGAAGCTTTGTAAGTTAAGAAAATTGGTGTCTTAGAAATGGAACATCCTGAATTCCCTTATCTTCACAGGGATTTTCATATAATGGCAATGGTAATTTTTCAGTCTTGCCCACTCAGCTGAGTCTTTAGCTTTAATGGTTCATTTAATAAACAGAATTTTTTTATCCTATGTCATCTCTCATAAGTTTTATATAAGAAAACCTTTTTATTATTAAAAACAGCATCATAGTTTGTGAAGGCTTCCCATGGGTTCACAGCCTTCTTTCAGGCATCCACCTGCTCCTGCATGGATCTCCTCCTCAGGCTGCAGGTGGATCTCTGCACCCTGTGGACCTCCATGGGCTGCAGGAGGACAGCCTGACTCACCATGGTCTTCACCAGGAGCTGCAGGGGCATCTCAGCTCTGGTACCTAGAACATCTCCCATGCCTCCTTCTTCACTGACCTTGGTGTCTGCAGAGTTGTTCCTCTCACATATTCTCACTTCTCTGACTGCAATTACATCTGTGCAATAACTTTTATTTTTTCCTTATTAAATATGTTATCACAGAGGTATTACCATCGTTCCTGATGGGCTTGGCTTTGACCAGTGGCAGGTCATCCTGGACCCGGATGGCATTGGCTCTGCTGCAGGTGGGGAAGGATTCTGTCAGCTTCTCATAGAAGCCACTCCTGTAGCCCCTGCTACCAAAACCTGGCCACGCAAATGCAATACAGCCTGGATGAACTTTTTACAGAGTGTGCTCCTACAGCATAGTATTTTTAGTCAGTATGCAATAAGAAGATATTAATTCCTGTAAAACAGAATTTAATTATTTTTAAAGGTATCAGAAAATTCCATTCCAACAAAGAGCAATGCCATCTTTAAACAGGAGAATACCATATAAAATTATCTTTGTACTTTCTGTTCTGTAATACAGGAGAGAACTTTTGTTGTTGAATGGCACTGTAGAGATTTGAAGAATACAGACTTAAGTTGCTTGAAGATTAAACTAACTTTTTTCTTTTTTTTCCCCAGTGAATCATGCACATTTCAGTATATACACAGTGCTCACAGATCTCTGATTCTTGATAGAGCCTGTTATTCATTCGTGATACATTCCTTCTTTGTTGCTATGGCTTTAGATTTCAAAATTAACCTCTAGATTTTCCTTCCCTTCTTTGAGTGGTGGATACCAGAAATAATATGCATTTTTTGCTAAATAAATTGGAGAATTTCTATTTTATCTTGCATCTGTTAGCCTTACAGAGCTTTGGTTGACCTTATGTGTTGTCTCAGTAAGGAATCCAGTAACATATCTGCAGTTAAAGGCCTGGTGTTTCAGATAAAGCTGTGATCATTAGGAATAAGTAGATCTAACTGAGCACTTCCCTTTTTAGATGTTTAGTATGTTGTGTGCATTCTTATAATCTTTTAATGCACAGTTTCCCATGAGTATGCATATCCAAACAGTGTCACTATAACTGGGAAACAATCTAAAATAACCAGAAATAATTTGACACCAGCTGTGAATGAAGAAACATCTGTATAACATTTGTGTGAAGTCTGAAGATGCTTTTAGCAGTGGTAAAAATACCCCTTTGACTAATTATGAGATTATATGTAATTCAATTGATAGCTAACGTGTTTGAAATTAAAACCAGGGTTGTATTACAGGTAGCTTGAACATTCAAAGGAAAATGCATAACAACATTTATGCTCGTGCATAGGGCAAAGAGGAGAGTGGATGACATGAACTGGCCTAAGATAGACCATGAGAAAATAAAAATTACAGATGAACACATTCAAAAGCATATGAAGTTACTGCTTTGCTTGCTTGAATAATGGGGGAAAAAAAGCCTGAAGGACAGATTTTATTAATTAAGATGTTCACAGCTTGTTCTGGAAAAGTGAAGATTTCACTGATGTAACACAGTCATTGAAATCTGTGTTTCTGAGAATGTTTATGTGCAAAGTACAGTGTTTGGACATTTCTGTGAGTGGGTGTGAAGAGCAAGAAGATTCTATCTCTCAATTTGAGTTAAATGTATGGAAAAGGTTGGCTTGTATTTTTCTAGACTGCTGATTTGATTTAATTTCATTTAATTGCATGTTCTGTGAGAAGAATAATATTCTCCAGGGAGGACACGCTGCCAGCATGAGGGTAGGTAGAAAATAAGGATATCTGGTGTGTGAGGATATCTGGTTAACAGCTAGTCACCTTAAAAGACAAGGACAAGAGCAATAGAAGTATTAAACACTCTGATTCAGCAAACAGTAAGGAACAGGAGATGGTGAGACAGTAAGAAATACAGAGATACTTAGGGCACTGATTGATGGGCTGCTCAAGGAGGCTCTGAAGCATGGTCTTGAAGAGACCAGAACTTTGGTTAGAAAGCAAGACAAAAGAGTAACATAGATCTCATGAGAAGGTGCAAACTTCTAATGGGACATTTGAAGAGACTGGGGAGGTTCTGTAAAACTTATTAAGGCCTTTTGGGAGTCATTGTGGGAATGAGTAAAATTGATATAAAATTATATCACATATAGAAAAGGGGCTAAATGCAGAGGAAAAGGAGAGATGGTGACGGACCAGAGAGGAATGAGTGGAAAAAGAAGGAGAGGAGAATAAAACAGATTGGTCAGGAGTGAAACAAGGTGCTAGACAGTACAGTACTCTGACTACACCTTGGTCTTGATTACCTCAGTGAAGCTTATCATCCAATTAAACTGTTTTTCTCAAATATTTTCCCATGTGGATGTGCCTGATCAATAGTGAGCTTCACAACAGACCAGCTGGTGGCTGGGATGAGCAGTCAGGGTGCCACCTCATGCATGCTGAGGCCACAGGCCAAAGGGGCCAGTAGGTCTAGGGAACAGTGACTGGAGGGATGGATCAGCTGCCAGAGGGACCCATCTGTGTGTGTGTCTGCCAACAGCACAGCTGGAGTAGCTGTAGAGTTGGGTAAGGGGACTGTGAGCTTGACAGGGGAGGGGCTGAGGCTCTGATAGTCAGCTACTGGAGGGACCATACACCCAGACCAGCTGCCAGAGAGCCTCGTGGGTGTACATACTAGCAAGCTTTGAGCCAGGTTAGCTGGCAAGTAAGGCATGATGAGGTCACCAGAATTGTTCATGTTTATGTGAGTACTTCTGGCATAAACTGTGGGTGTGCAGGTGCCAGAGAAGGCACTGCCCTCTCCCTGGGTCTCACAGATGTATGTGTGTGCATAGCTGGGCTACCTGCGTAGCCGAACTGCTGTCTGGGCCTGGGAATGGCCACAGCACCATATGCACCAAGCAGGAAAAAACTCTGGGGTCTTACAGCCCACCAGACTTAGCTTACCTTACTAGCCAGCTCCATGGCCTTATGTCTGTGTATCTACACCATGTCTGTGCCATGTACAAACAGAAGAGCTGTGTGCTGGCAATTGCAGATGCGGTTGTCTATATGGAGAATCATTATGTCAGTAATTTATAGCCTTGCTTCTTAGCTCATTCTCAGAAATGGTGATATGATTTTGTAACATACATATGCCCCAGGACTTGAAAACTTTCTAGACATAACTGAAGTTAATGTGCAAGTGCAGCAGAGAACTCAGAAATGTCCGTCTGAAACAGTAGGTGTGCTTATAGGAGCCCTATTCATATATTTTACAGAAGCATATTGATTTAGTGTCTTATTTCAAGTCCGCTTCATGGATCTCTGGGAATGACATAGCTTTTGCCATCAATATGATCAGACTGAAAAGTTGTTTTTCTGTCTTCATTTTTATTCCCAAATGTACACTTTTGACACTTGATTTGTGACAGCTGACACCTTAAAGCTTATATATGGCTTAAGAGTTAAGCAGCGCAGGGTCAGACAGAATGAGCTAGCTATAATCTCTCAAACTTACAATACACTCTGACATCAAATGTGAAAATCATCAGCGTGTGAATAGTGTCATACAGAAAAAATACTAAAATGAAGTGAAAAATTACTTGAGTTTTGACTCGGGGGAAGTTAAGCTTTTAAACTACCTGGTATGTATTTTTTATCCCCTTCCCTTTCTTTTCAAGGCTAGAGAAATAAAAATGTTATGCCTGTATTTCGTATCCACTTCCGTGTCTCTGTTGCTGAGGAAAAGGAAGGGAAGGGGAGAGGAATGGGAAGGAAAAGAGGACAAAGAAGAAAGAGTCAGAGTCTCTCCCAGGAGGCTTCTGGGTTTTTCAGTACTGCATTAGAAGAAGGGGCAACTAAACTACAAAGATAGCCTTTGTTTCCTGTATCTTCCAGGAAAAGTATAATTGAAATGAAGGTAGAATTTACCAGGCTTTATTTTAGGGGGAGAAGAACCAAAGTTGCTGCACTCTGAGTTACTATACCAAATATATGTCTGTTTAAAATCAATTTGCTGTAAATCAGCAGTTGTTCTGATGGTAAGAAATGTGTTTTGTATATCTTAAAAAATTCAGAAGATGACTTTGAAGGTTTGGAAAAGTTTAATGCTACAGCCATACATGAGTGTATATAGAAGATGGTTTTAACTGCTGCAGTAGTGATCATACTGGAGTTTGGACAAGAATGGGCTACCTTCCTCCAGTAAAACAAAAGCCGGAACAGAGTTTGTAGGTAATGTGTAACTGATGGTTGCTAAAAATGTACTGAGGAATATGAGGCTTAGAAGAAAAGATAAATACCTGATTTCAGGCATCAATATGTGATCTAAATGTGTTTTGAGAATAGTCTCACTCAAGGCTGAAGAGTGAAACGTGAATATATGGGGAAGTCTACTTCAACCTCCTTGAATTGGGAAATTTGCCATAATGTGTGAACCCAGACACTGAACGGATTTTTTGTGTCATAAAGTCAGAAGGACTTTCAAAGAAGCCAAATGTCATAGAATCATAATTATAATCATAGAATCAGAGAATAGTTTGGGTTGGAAGGGACCTTTATAGATCATCTAGTCCAATGCCCCAGCAGTGAGCAGGGACATGTTCAACTCCATCGGGCTGCTCAGAGCCCCGTCCAGCCTGACCTTGAATGTTTCCAGGGATGGGGCATCCACCGCCCCTCGGGACAACCTGCTCCAGTGTTTTACCACCCTCATCATAAAAAACTTTCTTCCTTATATCTAGTATAAGTCTACTCTCATTTAGTTTAAAACCATTACCCCTTGTCCTTTTGCCACAGGTCCTGCTAAAAATTTGTCCCCATCTTTCTTATAAGCCCCCTGGAGCCTTCTCTTCTCCACGCTGAACAACCCCAACTGTTTAAACCTGCCTTCACAGGAGAAGCGCTGCAGGCTTCTGATCAACTTCATGGCCCTCCTCTGGACTCACTACAACAAGTGCATGAGCTTCCTGTGCTGGCCACAGCACTTTAGGCAGGGTCTCACCAGAGCAGAGTCGAGGGGCAGAATCACCTCCCTCAACCTGCTGCCCACACCACTTTTGGTGCAGCCCAGGGTACAATTGGCTTTCTGGGCTGTGAGTGCAGTCCCTTCATCCCTAGTCAGCTCTGTGTTGTCTGCCAGCTTGCTGAGAGTGCTCTCAGTCCCACTGTCTATGGCACTGATGAAGGCATTAAGCAGTACAAGTCCCAGTACAGACCCTTGAGGGACACCATTTGTCACCATTCTCCATCTGGACATTAACTCCACTTCTGGTACTCAGTTGCCTCATTCATCAGGGATCAGAGGAAAGATGTTTGATGTGTGATGTGTGCCAATACTCCCCAAAACAGATCAATAAATAAGAAAAGAGACATAAATATAACTAAATGGTTTGCTTCATTTAAGAATATTTAAACAGGGATCAAAACCAACCACAGTGTCAGAAAAAGGCTTGCTTCCATGCAGTAGGACAGCTATTTTCCATTTTGATCTACCGAAGAGAAGCAGTATTTTTTGGCTCACTAGACTCTAGGTCAGGAAGCTGAGATGTTTTAGGATCCCACTGGAGTGGTATCAGTCTCATTGAAGTTTTTTACCCAGAAGAGTGAAGAATACTAACTTACAATCATGTTTTTAAAATAAAGCAACTACTGAAGTATTTTGTGAAAGGTTCAATACTGACCTGAATGCCAACTGTGCTGTTCACACACCTATTGATAGGTTTAAGTTATTTCTTTTTAGTTTCTAGGTCTCACTAAGGCTTACAAAGAAGGACAGATACTGAACTCCCAATAAGAGTAGTTTGGAGTTTGTGTAGAGCCCCAACAACTGGAGTCTGAGGCTCATGCCTCAGAGATGCAGCAGGTGCTGCTCAGGGGACCTTCATGGATCTGGACGTTAAGTGCATTAGGAAGCCTGAGTTTTCTTTTAGATTTTTCAATTCAGAGTTTAGCTTCAAGAGAAGTTAAATAAGCAAGGGGAGATTCAGATCACAATCTGAAGTTTGTTTTGTAAACTTGGAGATATCCATGTAGGATGTGAGACCACGTCAGCCATTTTTTTTTTTTTTTTAAAATATAACTTTCAGTAATAAAGAATTTTGTAGGCTTATATATTTTTAACAGTTGTGTCCCTCCCCTTTGCATTCACTAACTCTGCTACCTGTTCTGTACAAGTGCAGGCTAAGCAATAGCAGAATATTTCTGCTGCCTGGGGTTAGGGCAACTGCAACAGAGGGAGAATCCTTGTGCAGTGCCCAGTCCGAATATTCCATCATTTGGAACCTGGCATTCTTCTTCCAGCTCTGCATTTTTGTGATTTCTGGTTCCTAATACCTCAGACTGAAGTTACAGGTTGAATTTATTTTTCTTTTGTCTGTTTCTTCAAGCTTTTAAGGCTAAATAAAGAGTATGTTCTTTATCTAGTTCCAAGTTGTTTAAATTTGATTATGTTTGGGTTTGGGTAACAAAAAACTCCATTAAAGGAAGCTATGTAACATGTGGAAAGATAACAATTTTCTTTGTAGCCTGGTTATAGCTTTGAACAACATTTTAAAGCCTACTTGCAATTGTAAATCAATATATGTCAATTAAATGTACATGTGGCTGCCATTTCAAATTTGTTTTGTATTTATTTACTCAGTTTGGCTGCTACCAGTTATTTCACCTTTTATCAACTACAAGCAGCATGAAGCTAACAATGAAGAATGATGCAAATGTAATGATCCTATTGATTGAACCAGAGATTCGTTCCTGAGAGAGATTGACTGCACCTACTGAAAGAGAAGCTACTTAGTTAATGGACTTAGAAGAATTAAATATCAACTGAAACTTTTAGAGAATGGACATTATGGTATTTGCCTCCTCTCTAGATATTAGTCAGTTATTGTCAGAAGCTGTACCACAGCTATGCCTCAGGGAACATTATGGTTCATCGTGATGGCCTCCACAGCTCAGAAAGTTCAGAAAAAAACAGGGAATGAAAACACAAGAGGGTTTCACTTCAAAATACTGAAAAAGCTATGTTTTTCCTCAACCTTACAGGGGATACAGGCCCTTCTGTCTTATCCCTTACCAGTTGCATGGCTAGGTTTCCTGTGGCTTGATTTCAGGCCTACCTGTAATCCTATACTACAAGTGGACAGTGAATATAGAGAGTTGTCAAGTACAGCACTATTTCCTCTTCGGAGCAAATGGAGAATCAATACTGCCTGAACTCATTATCTGCTGGTGCATCTGCATTGCTTGTATATATTGTTATTCCTAATAAGGACTAAGTTAGCATCCATTTATCTACAGTAATGTGATAATTTCAAGATGTTTCTGTGTTTCAAACAATTCTCTAGACAATTGCATAGTTACAGGAAGGTACCGTCTCTGTGATATTATCACAACTAAGTTAAAACGTGATGGGAACTTTGATTCCATTGATTTGAACTAGAAATGCTCTTTACGCTTATGCTTTTAAGATCTCTGAAGCAGATTTTCCTTATTCATTCAATGGTCAGTGGACAAGAAATTTTATCTTCCTGACGGAAAAAGCAGTCCAGTCACTTAATTGCATAAAGCCTGAATCACTCAACCATCGTCAATGTTATCTTTTAGAATATATTTTTAACGTAGAGTTGTAAATTTTCCAAGCTTAGTAGGTGACTGCCAATTTTGGTGCCCCACACTGACATCCAACTCACAGCACTGAATTGGTTAGGGTGCTCACCCTTCACCTGCCCCTGTACTAGGAGAACTCTTTTGGCTGCACTGATCTCCCATCACTTGAGACAACTGACTTAATCCTTTAATATTCAACCTCATTTTCCTCCCACTTTTACAAACCCTGGTTTTGTTCTTTTGTTCAAGCTAAAGATGGGAGGAAGTACAGAGACAGTAACTAAGGTCAGCCACAGCCCCAGGGTGGCTGGGCAGGGCTGTGGGGGTACAGATCGGCTAAGGCCAGGCTGGCATGCCAGCTGGTCAGTTGGAGGCACTCCCACAGCCTGTCTGAAAGGGCTCTCTTCATGGCCACCAGTGGCACTGTCTCTAAAGTGCCACTCCTCTAAAGAGCCTGAGGAGCCAAACCCCCAGGGTAGGGGATACGCTGAGGGTCATACCATCTTCAGATCAAGATTTTTAGGGAAAAATGGAAAAATTAAGCTTGTCTGTGTATAGAGGAAGAGTTTATCTGGGGGGCTTGAGGTCTTTTTGGTTTCTTGGTTTCTTTTACTTTGTTTGTTTGTAAGTTTTCTGGGAGTTTAGATACACAGCTGCTGTCTTTGTTTTCTGCTGTTAGAATATGCCTAGAGAGAGGATGGGATTGAAAAGTGGCAAAACAGAAACAATGCCTTGCTGGTGTTTAAAAGACTGTCATTTTGATTCCTGTCACTGATAACATGAATTTTACTTGTTCAGTCAATTCTGCAATGTGCAATTGTCATACAGGTTGCTCTGCACTGTGGGGAAATGTACTCATTCTCCACAAGTGAAAAACGTGTTCACACTCCCAATCACAGTGCCTTTGGTTTGTGAAAAGCCCTACAGAATATCAGGTTTTGTATCCTACCACTTCTGCTCTTTCCTTTATTTGGTATTTTTGCCTTTGTCTAACCTTAATATGTCTAAGTGTATTGGGATGGGCAATATTTTTAACACTCTTCCTTCAAAAACTATCTAAATGTATGGACAAGAGCTCTTGGAGTAAATAACTCTTTCCTCTTGCTTTCTGGCTCATCGTTACCAAATACCTTTTCTATTGTTGTTGATACGCAATTTCAGTATAAAAAGGTCACTTTAACACGGACCAGTTTCATCACAGATCAAAATAGTTCCTTAATTAGTACCATGAGGAGCATAACTAATCAGTGATACTCACAGTATGCAGCCTAACTGCATGGAATAATATTTTTGTCTCCATATAGTTATGGCTAACAGTGAGCTTTCATAAGCTGAAGCAATAAAAGTATATGATGTCTCAGACTGCAAAAACTTAGATGAACTGTTAAATGTAATGCTTGCACTCCAGGTATACCTAATACCTCATTTATTGTGATTCATCAGTTCTGGCAAGGCATTATCAGGGAATTTTGCAATGCTCTTCGCAGTGTGTTTGATTCCAGTAGGTTTAGTGGCTGGGTGCAAAACCAGCTCTGATCTGTTTTCCAGCTGGACTTATGTATTTCCTTAGAAAGGGAGCTTCCAAGGAGCCCCAGCACATCTGTAAGTGGTGCTTTGTGTATGGCATAGCCAGGTTCAGATTGTACTGTGACTGATCTAGTAAATTCTGATGGAATTCATAAGGATCATCAGTAGGATGTTTTTACTCATGCCTTTGGACTTGTTAAGTGCAACCCAGCTACACTGCTATGGAAATGAAGCTGTTCTGTATTCCAGGTCTGGGTGCACAGTCAGCATATGCTCATACCCTGATCCCCAGTCTTACACTGCCTATCTCAGAGTTCCCTCTTTCCTAATCATGTGATTTTGACTCATACTAACCTACATATTACTTTGTTCAGTGCTTTTACTTTGCCTAAATGCAATAGAAGAGCAATGAAAGAGAGACAGGAGCTGTCAATATTCAGTCTTTTAGGCTAAAATCTTCCTGCTAAATATCTTTGCCTCCTCATTCTGCTTTACTGCTAGATTAGTGCCACTTCTTGCTCTGTATTTGTTTATAATTTAAAGCCCTATAAAAGTTTCTTAATCTTAATCCTTTTGTCTATGGACTGAGAGTGTAAAAGCATCAGACACATAGGCTAGCTTTCACCATTATGGCCATATACCATGAATGCAGAAAACACACAAATAATGGTCTGTTATCAAAGCCCTTGCTTGACAATTCTTGATCAATTAATCAGATTAGACAGAAAAAAACTAAGCCTGAATATAAGTGCATGGAAATGCTGTTTACAGTTTGTTACAGAGACTTTATTATAATAAAAATTAAAATAGAGATAAAATGTTACAGTAACACATTCGTTTCTATTACTTATAAATGGTCTCCTTCAGAACCCGTAGATATTGTACATACATTGTTTGAGCTCTGTATGACTGAGGATGCAGTGATCAGACCAGAGGAGACCAGCCCTTGATAAAGATATTTAGGATCTATCCTAATAAAACTAGAAATTATTTTGTTCCTAATGAATTGATGTTGCTAGTCAAATGTTTAAACAGAAAATGTGGTTACCCATCAGCAAAATTCTACAGAGGTAGTTTCATGCTGTATTGAGTAGTGTACAAAATAGATAAACATGAAAAGGAGAACATACTGATTTTTTTTCTGTTTGGTTTCTCCTAGTAATAGGTAGATCATAGTTACATATGGAAAGAATATGTCCAAAGCTTTAGATGGATAGAGTTTCCAAGGATTACCCCATGCATGGAAAGAATTGTTAACTGTTAAGTTCTATTTCTGTCTAATACTATTTGTACTTTCCCAGGACTGGAGTTGCTTGGTTTCACTACTCTCTGCAGTTTCTATTAATGATCTCCTAAATTAATACTGGGCATCATATATTCATTTATACTGTGATCGTGCTACTAGCTGGCAAGTCAGTCTTCTTCTGAAGAAAATAATTTAGCAGATGAGAGAGAGAACAGAGAGATTAAATAAGTTCCATGGGCGGTTGCTGCCACAGATCTTTTTATTTTGATTGATAGGACAGGAGATGAGACAAAGTATCACACTGCCAAGCCTAATCACAGCAATCAGTAAAGGTGTTTGCGTTCCTAAAGGAACTTACAGTGAAAGCATGTGAACAGTGGTTGCACTTTGTGTGAACCTCCAAACAAACACGGGTGCCCTTTTTATGTTTGTTACACAGAAAATTATTCATTTCAGGTTAGGTTTTCTCCTGTTTCTGTGGATTTTATTTGCTA
This sequence comes from Myiotriccus ornatus, assembly GCA_036023395.1. Lineage (NCBI taxonomy): Eukaryota > Metazoa > Chordata > Aves > Passeriformes > Tyrannidae > Myiotriccus > Myiotriccus ornatus. The sequence goes on along the minus strand of JAYRBT010000082.1, from coordinate 26,817,726 downwards.
TTTTATTTAGATGAAGCAGTAACTCAAACTAAAGGCCATGAAATTTTGTACTGATGTAGTTCTATATGTTTCTTCCCGGAATAAATCACTTCAATATTACAAATACCATCTTAGATCACTGTAACTCATCTATCCCTGAGGGCATAAAACCAGAACAGCTACTAATTCTTGGGATTTTTACTTATTTTACTCTGAATATGTAAATGCGTACTCTGAATATGTAAAATGTAACATTACTGTTCTATCTGAGAAGTTAAGAAAATTCAAAGGTCAAAACCATAGATAGAATGAGTCAATAATTAAAATCATTAATGTTTCACCAAATAAGAATACATTTAACATATTAAGGTATTAATTACAAAGTGTGAAGAGAAGAGCGATGAGGGTCCTGAAAGATATATCACAAGCAACTAAGCAGGGTAAAAAATAGGTGTGTTGACGAAGTGTCACTTTATGTTTTACCTTTTCAGCCCAGAAGGACAGGTTATTGACTAAATGAACCATTAGTCTGACCCCATACAGTTTTAGTCATTGGTTTGTTTGATTGTTTATTTGGTTTTTTAAATTCTTGCACTCCTTAAATAAATGTAAAGTAAGGAGTCACTAACATACTCAGAAACTATGAAAGAGTGTATCTGGGAACTTTAGATAAGGTAGTCATACTAAAACATTCAAATCAACATAACATCAGTGATTTTGCAAGTTCTTCTTTCAGGAACTCTTAAAACAGAGCTAAAATTTTAAGCAAAAAAATTTACTATACTTTGCTGAAAAGTCTTCAAGAAGCAGGATTTTTCTCTGTAGCAGGAGAGGAGAATCTGGTGAGTAATGGACTTCTAATGTAAATACTTATGACTTGTAAGAAATGTATCCCTGAAAAAATTATAGCTTTATACCTTTTCGAGAGCTGTATAAGAGGTGAAGAATTTTTAAAAAATCATTCTTCTATTTTTCTTTGGTACACTGTCGTTTGAGTAAGAGATGTCTGTATGCAGAGGGAAAGAACAAAATACAAATTCTGCCAGTAATGCTCTTTCTTTAGCACTAGCAAGGCACAGACGTTGCTGATTTGCCAATAGGTTGTAATAGGTATGATTGTCTAGCTGACTTTCTATTAAATACAAAAACAGAGCAGTTGCAGTAGAATATCTGTAGTCTCCTGAGGATCATTTACATGGACTTTTATCTGTCCATATACACACAGATATAGTGACAAAATGGTCTTTTTGTTCCTGCGGCTTGCACAGAGCAATGTAATCTGTTCATTGCTATAATGGACATTAATCTTTCATACATATGTGTGGAGTTTTCATTTATTGGTCAATCTAGCTTTGATAAGAGGCGTCATTATTACAGTCACTATGAGTTAATGAAGTGGTAAATGCGTGTCACAGGTCTTGGAAAGAAAGCCAAGCAGTGTGGTGAGATGAAGCATTGAAACTTGCAATGAGAAATTCACTTTTTTTGATGTAGCCTTTCTAATAATAAAATTATAGTTGTATACATTTTTTTTTTTTAATGAGAATTTACATTATGGATGTCCTCCACATTTTATCCACAGAACAGGGACTGTTCACCGGCAGCCTACTGACATGCAGCCAGATGCAGACTCATCAGTGTTTCTCCATTAAGGATTAGAAGCTCCACACAAATAGGAGAATGGATAGTTTAATTTTTATGTTCTTTCCACTTCGGAAAATTCTGCCCAAGGCTGTCAGCCTGTATTTTGACACTGCAAATGCTTACACATGTAGTGATCTGCCAGAATGTGAGATGTTACCGTGAACACAACACCAAAACCAGAAAGTCTTTGAGTCAGCAGTGCTGCTCATGTGCAGAAAACTGTGCTGACATCTCTGCAAGATTGAGGCTCAGGGGAGCAATTACTACAGATGGTTTTGTGTGGTGCATATCTAGCTGTTAGGACCTGGCCTGAGACCAACACATTTTATATTGGTGAAATGAGTAACATTTCATATTAGCTAGAGTTTACCCCTGGTCTGAACTGAACTGAAAATAATGAAATGGGATTTGACCTTTTAATGGGATCACTTCTTTTTCAAAATATTTGAAATACTCCAGGTCTGATTCACTGTTATTCTCCCCTGACCTGAGTTAATATGGTTTTGTTTTAGTTGGTGAGGGGTTTTTTGGTTTTGTTGTTTGGTTGGGTTTGTTTGTTCATTAGTTTTTTTTTTTTCTTTATTCCTCACTTTTTTTGCAAGAGGTTTTTGGGTTCTTTTATGTCAGACCAATCTTCCACCTTCATCACCGGCAAAGTATAAATGATGTTAGAACTACAAGGCTATTTTTTGCATGTGTGTGGCTTTTCCTTCCTGAAGGCCCAGTAAGTGACTTTTGGTCTCCACTTTATTCCTTCAAGACTGTCTAGCAATTTAAAAGTATAATTCAGCTAAATTAGAAAATTGTGTTTCATTAGAACACCCTTACTAAATGAGCAGGGAGCCTAATTAGATGTTAGCCCCCTGGGGTATACCACAGCTTGCAGAAGAGGGCTTAGATCTCAGGTGTGAAATCACCCTCGCCTGTGGGTGATTTATCTCTCCCCTCCCACCCCTTCCCGTACCAGACTTGTTATTTTACTTTTAAGTGCTGATGGATTGCCAGCTGCTGACCTGTGATGGATTCTATGTGGCAGGGTAGGTGACAATGAAGCAGCTGTGTGAGGACAAAGGCTGGTTTGTTGGTTCTTGTGTGATTCTCTCTAGGGGTCCTTTCTTTTAATGGCAGCAATGTAGACATACAGTAATTTGATAGTTACACAGTTATATTAAACTTTTGCACCCAATTTGGGGACAACATGAAAATGGTGTCTCTTTAAAATAAGAGCGGTTATAGAACAACTGGCAGGAGTGCATTTCCATTATTCTGCATTGATCCCTCTTAATGTTTTCCCTCTTAGTGCAGGGAAAATAGAGTAACAGAACATAGATGAGGAGGCAAATATGGTGGAGAGAAAAGCATGGTGGAAGGAAGTAGGAACTACATCAAACAATTATCTACTTAAGTACTTTCAGAATTCTTTGTTGTTCAAAATACTTTCTATGACATTTTCTTATGAGGTGTTGTGTTTTCTGTATATAACAAGGAATATTTTTCCTATCTGTCTGTAGCTTTAAGTACCCAATTGGTACAATTGGAGGGATAAGACACTTTAATTTTGGTATTCTGCACTTAAACTAAAATGCAAAACTTTAATAATTCCTAAGGTAAAGGAGCCCAGGGGCAAGCTAGTAGTTAAAATCTGAAAAAGGTTGCTAGGAGAAAGATACTTTATATATTTCCTGCTAATGCAAATTAGAAATGAATAAATGTCTGGAATAATTAAAATTATGTAACATTTACAGCTTTCTTCAATATTTGAAATTATGCTGCCAAAGTTTTTCACAACACTTGTGCTTTTCAGCAGTGTGCCACCATTGGGTTTGCTTTTAGTATTTGTTCTTTAGTTTTCTTTATAATCCTTTTAGTTTTGCTTTATAACGGATCACAGGAAAGATGTGGTCATCCTCCTACTCTATGTAAAGGTAGACTTCCCTGAGAACAATTTCCAAGAAACTCTAATACCATGTTGGCTTGTGGCCTTGCTAACAAAATATGCATAGACAATATGAAAGCCACTTTCTGGAATTATATTTTTTTGTATAATTGAAAAAAATGCCTGAACTTCCAACCTTACCATCAGAAAGAAATATAATTAATTGATGTAACCAATATTGGGGGGGAGGAGGGGAAGAAAATACAGCAAAAGCTATATGGATGTGATGGAAAAATCAGTAAAAGAAATGGATTCTTCTGACTCAGCAGCTTTACATCAAAGAACCAAGTTCTTATATTATGGTGGCAAACAAGAAGAAAGCACAGAAATTGCCAGGTCACCTTCTAATTCTCAAATAGTTTTCAGTAAAAGATATAGACAAACAAAAAAAACCCACTGAGATATATTTCTTAGTTTCTTCAGCCTTGGGTGTGTCATAGCTTGACTTCAGTCTTATCATAGACTGCACAAGGTTATTTAAATAACCAAGGCTCCATCAGTGAAATGTATTTTCCTTGCTATTTTTTCCTTGGTCTGTAACACATTTACTCTTTCTGTTTGTTCTGAGCTGAAATTGGATTTTGATTACATATGGAGTTTATTAGTTAACAGTTTTTCAACAGAATGGAAATTGGGCTTAAGAAGAGGGAGAGAAAACAGAAAGGAGGCTGTAAAGGGAAGCTTTCCACATGTCTTCATGCCTGGCATTGGCAAAAGGCCAATCAAACCTCACATTAGCAGGTGCATTTTAGGTGAAAAAAGCCTCATACCGTAATGATTTTTACTTATGCAAGAAAAGAAATCTGAAGAACTTTTAAGAGCTAAACTCTGGTCTCAATGAAAGGTAATCTTAGTTCAGATATTGATGTAAAATAACTTAAAATCAGGAAAGGACATTGTGTCCAACTCAAGTTGGAGAGAGGGTATTGCTTATTATCTTTTCCAAACTTCATCACACCTGAGAAACCAGCTGATTTCTTTTTAAACCTGTAAGGAGTGTGAATTTTCTGGGCAATGCCTCCTACAAAGTTCCACCTATCTGTTGTTTTGTGGTGCACATACAAGCACAAGTGAAGTACATCTTTAAAAATATTTCTGAATGTTTTATAGATATGAAGATAAATTCTTGTGTTTTGTATCCAAAGTATTGTGAACTGAAGTCTTCAATAAGCATTTCTTTTCATGTTTCTCGTTCCCACCGAGAAACTGGTAACTTACTTAACAGCTATGATTATCCAGTATATAAACAGATGCTGTATAAATTACACCTTCTTCAGGAATTACACCTTCTCCTTCACTAATTGCTGCAGCAGAATCCTTATGGGATGTTCCCATCAGCAGAAGGCACGGGTTATTTATTCCAATTAGTTATCTATAGGGCAGTGATGCTGAGTATGTTTCATGTTCATATTGACCCAGGCAAACACAGGAGCGGAAAAAGTTTCAGGAATAATTGTGGTTGTCCACACCAGTAAGGCCACATAGCTGGAAGTGAAATGGGAGATTTTCTCTTACTAGTCAGAGACATAAAGAATTTGTTATTTTTTTTTTATTTATTTTAAGAGTTGTTAAAAAAACCCTGAAGATAATCTCCATTATTGCTCTTTAGATTTAGTAATCTTAGAGAAAAAAATAATCAAAATGTTTCCAGTGCTTTTAAGAATCTTTTTGTACTCAGAGCATGGCTCTGTAGTAGAACTAAAGCACTATAACAAACCACAAATATAGTGTTTAGCCAAACATTTACTGGGAGGGATTTAGAAAGTAGCATCAGTTAGTTGAAGTGAATTAATGATTTAGGACATGTTTTGGGATGCAATGTCTGTGGCAGATTATGTACAAGGATGATGTGACTGTAAAATAAATTAAATGAATCCTCTTCAGTGTGTGAAGTGACAGAATAATGAAATTTAAATACAAATAATGACTACATTTATCTTAATTTAGAGTCTGGTCAACCTAAATCAGGTGCAGATATGAGTTAAAAGTCTGAAAATGGATACTTGGTATGTAAAAGTAATTGTTCTGTGGACTCTGGAAAGTTGTGTTTATTTGCCTTTTTTTTGGTTGTTTTTGTCTGTAGTAGTATTTATTTAAATATCAATCATATTTTTGATCATAACATTAACTAAACCTTGATAGATCTAGCTGCATAGATAATATATGTTGTTTCATATAAAATTTAGGAAAAAACCACTTTATATCAAGTCTAATAGAAGCTATTTAACATTTTGTAAAAAATATGATTGCTGTGGGCTACTTTGCAATATTCCTGTTATCAGAGGCAAGCAATTACAAAGACAGGTTGGTTGAGCAAAACCTTCTCAAATTCAATTCAGAGTTAAACTGAAAAGTGTAAATGTTTCTGGGTTTAAAATCTGAGCTAAGAATGTGGGTGGGAATATGACAGTTTTTAGTAGTTGCTTATGGATGCTTTTGTAATTGCAGTCCTGCTGCTCAAATTAATTACAAAGAATTCAGTTAACAAGGTAAATCTGACAAGTGGGTCATATAGAACCACCTTCTTGATTTTTCTTTCTCTCATTTTTCCATAAATAAATGAAGAAAAATTCAAGCTGTTTGTACTCAGATCTGTAAGATCATTTGCAATACAAGTGATCACATTTCAAATAGGACTAGGGGCATTTTTTCGCCCTGGGTTTTGAGGCCAGTATTAACATTTCATAGTTCCCTTAATAATGAAAGACACAACAGGGAAAACTAGTATCTATCTAATGAAAAAGAATATCTAGTGATTGCTATGAATAAACCAACAGATCTTCTAAAATGTGTAATGGCAAGCTGCAGAGTTAAATGAAAGTGAGTGATGCTCATTAGAGTCTGCTATGACACCTAGTTAGATTCATTAGTGCACAAATAAAGGTTTAAACTGTGGAAGATGGGCACATAGTTTCATCTGCAATGGATTGTAAGTGAACAAAAGGAAAAGGGAAGAGCTATGAAAGAAAATGTTATTGTAAAAGTGCCACGTGGGAAACTAATTAATTACTGGTTGCTTATATTGGAAAAAAAAAAATTTCTCTTTGGCCACTTTATTTATAAGCATCTAAAAATCACAAAATCCAAAATGAGATAATCAAAGACTCTGCACTGGCCTTTTGATCCTTCACAAGCTTTCTGCTTTAGGTTTTCCTGTCTCAAACCTATAAACCAGCTCTCCATCAAGGGATGTTTCTGCTGCTCTGCTTGCCAGCAGGAGAATCCGTGATAATACACTGTTTTAAAGGTTGCTGCCAACTTTTAATTGTTTTTAAAATATTCCTTCTACCCTCATTCATGATAATATTTTAGGTTATTATTAAAAATAATATGAACATGCTAATTTCTTGGCACTTTTTATGACACTCCTTTAATTTTGGGTTGTTCAAATACAATGGCCTAGATGATTTCATTGCGTTTTTGAGCTGTTAGCATAACAGCATCGAAATTAATAATATAGCTATGACCCAGCTCCTTAAACAGGAAGGGAGTTCCTGGGAACTCCTTTCAAAGGGACTTCCTACGTTGGCACCCACAGCAGGGAGTGGGCACTCTCCTTTCCCTGAGCGAGGAGAGGAAGCCAAGAGGCAGTCAGCTGCCTCGGGACTTCTGACCTCAGCTGGTAAGAGATAGGAAGCCAGAAGCAGAGTGGGCACAAGAGGTGCTGTCCTGGCTTGTGGCTTTTCGTGCCCCCCTAACGGAGAAGTGGTAAGGGTAGAGGAGCAGCTCAGCACTGTCAGGGTTCTCTTCCTCAGTGCTGTGGCTGTGGCATCCTTCAGCTTCTCTAGACAGAAACCCTCTACTACAGGGAATGTACATTTGAGAGGATCCTCTTCCCCAATGGGCTTCTGAGCTCTCGAAACCAACAGCAGTTACTAGGCAGAGAAGCATTAATTTATTCATAAAAATATGTGTACATTAGTAAAAAAGTTAAATGGGTCTCAGTGATGAATTTTTTTTTTTTGTGGGGAACTTTGCCCTGCTTACTTTTGAGGGTTTTCTGGCTAATCTATGATTGTTTCTTTGCTTTTTCCAGTGGTTATATACAAAAAGATAATGGAATTATAATCAGCATTTCTAGATTTAATTCCAATTACAGGCATGTTTTGCAAATGAGCTGCTGCAAATACTGCAGACCAGCATGTACACTCCTGTATATTTGCAGAGCAGTTGCTCTGTTCTGCGTTCTATCAAATGCCAGGAGGCTGCTGTTTTGCTCTAGCTGTTAGAGTAAGAACCTGTTCTTCAGGAGAATGTTCTGGATAGGGTAATTATGGGGGAGGAGTCATTTAAGTGCATTACTTCATCATAATAAATGAACAAATGGGTCTGGTGAGATTGAACTACTGAGTCCAGTGTATGGCAAATTGCAGGCCTTTCTAATAGAAAATGCTGAAAAAAGTTTTTCTTAGATGTTATATATTAGCACTGTTTCCAAGGCTACACTGGAGTTTCTATCATTAAAAAAAACCCTGAATTCTTTCAGTCATTGCTGTATCTCTTTGCAATTCCCTGTCATCAGTCACCGGGGTTTCAAAATAGTTAGGCTACTTTTGGGGCAGCAGGTCTGAAGTCAAGCAAATGATGGGTTCAAACTCACATATGTCATGTTTTGTGACAGTCTGTAGAAAAGGAAAGGTCACCAAGTGCCCCCAAACAAAGAAGGAATTTTAATTATTGGTTTTAGCAAAATAACTAATTCTAGTGATGCAAATTATCTGGGTAATGTCAGGTTGACTCCTGACACCATAAATCAAACTTATCGGTGAGCTGTGTAACCTTGAGAACTAAGCAAGACCTTCACAGAGCTTAATGAGGAATTCTCCAGCTTGTAGGTTATTAAAAATAAGACAACTTGGATTTTTATGCCTTTCCAGACTGCTCTTGAACAAGAGCAATCCTGTGTTATGAGAGCTGGAGAGGAAAAATTGCCTGGGCTTCAATATCCTTTGCTCAAAGAACTGTTTGCATTGTTCTAGAAAACTCATTCCTTTTCTAGTCAACCCAGTGCTTCCTTGGCAGCAGGCCCTTGTCTCTACCTATATATCTTTTCTAGAGCCACATTTGGCACAAAGGAGCCACAATGTCTGACTAGGAATCCAAAAAGCCAGGAAAGAGAAGAAATTAAAAATAATGCTTTGTTAACTCAAGACAGCATGCTGATACCTTGACTCAAGTATGAAAAGACAAAAGTATCTTGACAGACATTTCAGTGCAATCCAAATGTGAATGTATTGTAAGCAATACTTTACTTTTGGCGGCATGCACACGGATAAAACGGAGGAATTAGAGAGTACCGTGTTATTGTGGTCAAGAGGTTATGAATGGGAAGTAGTCACAAGATTTCTTGACTGTGGGTTGACCACAAATCTGAGAGCATTAGGACTGGATTTGTTCTTTCCAACCTCTAGCTTACTGTTCACTGAGCTCATTTAAATGATAATTCCAATTTGTTTGGAAAATATGTGAAGTGTGAACTCATCTTTTTATGCTGCTGATGTGGCCTGAGCATAACTAGAATGTCCACTTGTTTTTCTTCGTCACAGTTCATACACATTTAGTGCCAGAGTAGAGACAGAGTGAATGTGTTTTGTTGAGTCCACAGTGTCTCCTTTTATATGGTCACAAACAGAAACTGTTTCTTTTTAATTTTTTTTTTTTTTTTTACCAGCCTTCAGTTCCTCCAGGAGTCATCCCAAAGGCATGTCCCAATGGGGCATTATGCTTCATCCCATAGTGCTTAAAGGCTACTAAATGATGAATCTTGTCAGCTGCTGTGGCTAATGGCAGATGAGATGCAGAGAGAAGGATGCCCCTACCTCACTGTGCAATGTGGACTGAAGAGGTGGGAGGGACTCCCCACGGCAATTCCTTCACAGCCTGCAGCAAGGGATTTGCTTATCCCATCTCTTAGGAGATATAGATATTACAACCATAAAATTATTCAGCTTAATGTGAATATGGAGGTAATTTAAGACAACACTGTTCCAGAGCAGGTAATGTGAATGAATATATAATTTAATATAGGTAAGTGCAGGAATGAACTGTTAATTTAATGAGACTTCTTACTGGAGATTCAAAAAGATGGAAGTTTATTTCTGTGAGACTCAATTATTCTATTTTCCTTACCTACACAGTAAACAGCAATCTAACTAATGGTCATGACTCATTTAAGGATAAACAAGTGCTATCTTCCTGTCTAGACATGTACAGCATGCAATGACCTACCTTCCAGTTAAATGCCTTTAAAAGCTATAGTTAAAATTCTTCAGTTTATGAAGATCATTCAAGAAAACTAAAATTAGTCTTGAGCAGACAATATGAACGCAAGTCATCTTTTAGTGTAGCTAAAAGAGAAAAACAACAAGAAGAAAAAATAATTGCTGAATACTTGGACAAAACAAATAAATGATGCATCCTTTAAAGATATCAAAGGCATGTGGTAACAAGGGGAACATTTTCTGTTTTGAGAATTTATGAACAGACTGTTAGGCATAAATCAAAGGAGCTTTTAATATTTTTCAAATAGTATGCAGACTGACCTCAAACCTCAATGTTACAAATTATTATAAAAATACTCTATGCATTTGAATAGTGTCATTGTAGTCAATCATTCTTGGGAAACCAACGCAAATGGAAGCAACACCGTTAATAAGATTTGACCTGTTTTCATCTTGACCAGTTTTAGATGTTGTAACTTATTCTATTAGTTGGCAGCCTGTCTCTGAGAACATTGACAGAAAGTTCAGTGGTTTGGAGTGGTTTGCAGGTGCAGTTAGATGCAACAGCCCACAGATGGAGATGGTGCTTTCTTCTGATATTATTTGGTAATTGTGCATACTTTTATAGATGGGTATTTAGACAAAGAGATGGTCTTAACAGTTATCCATAGGTGAGTAGCTCTAAAGAAATGCAAAGTAAATCTATTGTGTTTCCTTTGGAACTTTATTAAAACCATTACTGTGTTCTGGAAAGATGAATTGAAAGACGAAGTAGATTGTGCAGACAATAAATTCAGCTTTGGAGACAGGAAATGGCATTTAGTTTTAATATTAAAAATTAATTTAAATATCAGGGGGTTTTATTTTTTCAAGTCATCATTGAAGATAAAAAACTTTATTTTTGAAAGAACAAATGACAGGTGTTACAGTTATTTGGAAGTTAATATTTGTATATCTATTCTTCACAAGCCTTGCTGAGTTTATCCTTTTTTTTATTGTACTTTATATCCTTCATGCCTTATAGCTCTGTCTCATAAAGTCCTCTGTCATCTATTCCCAGATAAATATTACCTTGTGTACCATTACACATTTTTATGATTTTTTTCTGCATGAAACAGTGATTCTTGATGTATTTCTGCTTTCATTTCATGCTATCTAAGCCTCTATAATTCAATTACGTACTTTAATCACAGTGTTACCATGAGAGGATAAATTTTCTCTGGTTTATTTAAACCATATTTTAATTTTGCTATTATGTTACTCTCAGAGGTTTGAAGTCAACAGATGATGCTGGAAGGAAAGGTGATATGGCATAGGCAAAGTTGATTACTGTAAAGGAATAGGAAAAAAAAAGGATTTTTTTTTTTCTGGTTTACCACTACTGTTTCAGAAGAACCTGCATTAGCCATTGTGGGAATACCAGTAAAAGTAGCACGTGCCTACAATGTTTTTAACACAGATTTGACCTGGAAAGTAGGAACAGAGTGTAAGGGGACTGAGGGCATGGTTATAAATGATTTGAATGTTGCTTCTCAGCAGGGTTAGGATTCCAAGAAAGCCATAAAATAATGAATTTTCCTGTTTTCCAGGGATTAAAGGTTTCTAAATAGGCTGTCTTTTGAGCAATAGATTGCATGATGTAACATCCATAACAGTGCAGATAAGGGCATATTCTCCCTGTGCTGTGGGAAACAATAGGGAAGGATTGTTCAGAAAAATGACTTTTTTTTTCCTTACAGGAAAAGTGAATGGGAATACTTCAAAAAGTAATTTAAACCATGTAGTAGCCATGTCCCAGCAACTTCATATCTTGAGTCAAGCACTGTCCTTTGCAGAGTAACTAGAGTATAGATTTTAATGCTTTAACAGGGCAGTTTTGAACTGGTTTTTGAAAAGTGCTTATCTTCAGGATCTTTTTTAACAAGTAAACTATGTGGATACATTCAACAGAAAACCTTAACTCTGGTTAAAGCAGCAGAGTGGGATGGAATTATCAGAACTACAAGGTAGAAATAACAAATAACTGTCTTATGGGCAATTAGAGAAAACAACTGCAAACTTCAGGGGCACTCAGTGAGAATCTCAGGCCTAGCAAATTACATTTTCATGCTTATTAGTTTGATCATTGAAATGTTATATCAAAACAGTGGGTTTTTTTCTTGTAAATTAATGAACTCTCCAAAGCTTTACATCAGCAACAACTTTCTATTTCCTGTTTGTCAGGTAAACTGACAAACTGCAGTAGTAACTGCAAAATGGTTGAGCTGAATAGCAGCTGGAGCTTTGAAGGCCACAGGAAAGTTGGTGGACTGGCATACTGTCTATTATGTGGTCATCACTAAGATTCCAGGACTTAAAGCACACTGTTAAAATTCTTTGCAAAAATTAAGTGGCCAAGCCTGGTAATGATAACAGAGGATGAAGTGACTGAAACTGGTTGCTAAGCTATGAAAAGGTTTTTGCTAACAGATGTACATGAATGGAGTGCATAAATAGCAGCATCTTTGATATATTAAAGCTACTAATTGCATTACTGGTTCTTAGCAGATGCAGTGCAGGCTGTCTTTATAAAGATACATCTGTTTCTGGCTAAGGTCTGACTTTAGGGAAAACTACAGTGTTTGGTGCTAGCAACTATTTATAACCCACTACAGGCTGTTTCTTAAGTACAGTATAATACCATTTTTTAAGAGACAGAATAGCCTTTTATGCTCAGAAATTAATTAGTGCTTTGTTTCCAGATGTCATTTTAATATTTTTTAAGCAAATATACCATATAGCACTAAATCAAAGTATGTCTTCAAATGTCTCTATTTTACAAGATGCTATTTTGAGCGATATTGTTGAAGGACAGCTATTTGGGAAACTGCTTTAGGAACTTGCAGTTCTGTAAATCAGAAAGTAAAGGGAGAATTAAGCTTCACAAAAAAAGTAGTTCTAGGAACTCAGATGGTTCCTTGATATGTAATGTTATGAGCTGACTTATTTTTCGTAGTCTTTCAAAGTTGAATCAAATATAATCAGCAAATTCATCTCTATAGAACACAGAATTAGAATTGATTAGGTTTGTATTAGTAAAATGAGTGTGTCATAGTATTGCCTAAAATTATAGGAAGCTCTACTTCTGTTTCACGCTAATTAACAGAGCATCTGTCCCCTCACCTCTCTTCACAAACAAAATTTACTTTAAACAACAACTTGTTCCAGAGATGTGAATATTGTGTTTATTATACTTTTAAAATGTCAAAATACAGCAGATGTTTCCCACTTCTTCTGGGAGGGGAAAGTAATAAAAATATTATAATGATGTAAGGAATCCAGTTATTGCACAGGCTTAGGAGAATCTAAAGTAGAAAAATTTAGCCTTAGCATCTCATAGAAGTTCTTCAAAAATGAGGAATTTTTTCACATTACAATTAAACTTCTCTATTACAAAGACAAAACACATGTATTGTACCTGGTTCCATTTTTCTCTCTTTTATACTTGAAGAGTAGGATTTTGTTGATGCCCATATCAGCGGTTGCCCCACAGGAATGACCTTACTGGGTATTTGACTTGTCTGTGCAGCACTCCTGGTGATGGGAAAGCAAAGATCTGAACTGGCACCTTCCTCTTTGTGTTTTAGTAAACTATTAATATGATGGTAATATAAAGAGGAATAGAAAGGTGTAGGATCAGGCAAGGAGGTGTTCAGCCATCTCCATCATGCATAATGATTTACTTGGCAAGACAAATGTCATCACTCAGAGCATCCTCCCCTTCCTTCTTCTTCCCCCAGCTTTATATGCTGAGCATGATACCATATGGTGTGGGATATCCCTTGGGCCAGTTGGGGTCAGCTGTCCCAGCTGTGCCCCCTCCAAGCTTCTTGTACACCCCCAGCCTACTCACTGGTGGGGTGGGGTGAGGAGCAGAAAAGGCCTTCACTCTGTGCAATTGCTGCTCAACAGAAACCAGAACATCCCTGAGTTATCAACACTTTGCAGCACAAATTCAAAACAGCCCCATACTAGATATTGTGAAAATATTTAACTTTACCCCAACCAAAACCAGCCAATTCCCTTCCCACATCTTCTCTGGAAAAGAGGAGTGACTTGAAACTTGAGAGACCAAAGGGAGTCACCTATGAAAGGGACTTGTCACCACAACCAGTTTTGCTGTATTCATAAGCCAGCATCTGTTCTTGCAAATTGGGCAATTGTACGTGCAAGCAGGTATTCACTAATTAGGTGCTCAATTATCCACTTCCCTCAAACAATGGACATTTGTGTGTATAAAATTAAAGGTTTTATGGACAGCTAACTCTTCCTCCGGTAATGAGATTAAGCAGGGACCGTCTTAAAAGACATCCATCAACATTTCAAGGCTCCAGGGAAGTCAAGGGGATGAAATTCTCTTATGAATAAGCACTGCATAGTGTTGCCTAACAATTAAAGTATGTATGTGGCAATATTAATATCAGAAAGTAGCAGAACCCAATATAAATGATAATTAGGAGAAATGACAGCTCAGCAAAAAGGAGTGATAACATCATTAGTGCCACTAGGGGCTTTGTGAAGCATACTTTTCACTGTGCAGCTATAGAATAGGGAAGGGAATGGGGAACAATAGCTTTTGATTAGACCAGATAGTTCTCTGGAAATTCAAACCAAGGCCTAGACAGATTGAAATAATTTTCTAATTTTCAGAAGGGTCTACGTATGGCTTTTCAAAGCATTTTCAGTTAGCTATCACAAGAACGTTTTGAAAATAGGACTTAAACTTGATTCCAGAGCCTTTCTTTTGCCTTCTCTCCATATTGTGTTAGGACAAGTACTCTAGAGTGACAAACTGATAGTCTTGAAGGCTTCTAAAAATACATTCAACCCAAAATATAATGAACTATACTTTGTGGAGTAGATGATAGGATTACACATATCTGATTTATTGTTTCTCTCTTCCAATTGCTTGAGGATTTTGTCTGCCTTGTGAGGATGATATCAGTTTTATCCATGTTCATAAAACAACCTCCTAAGTTCTGAGGTAATTCTAAGAAAAAAAAAAAGAAGAAACAACATATGAAGTTGAAAATTATTACCTTCTAGTCAATATCATATTCATAACTTTTAAACCACATCAAAGGTGAATAAAAGTTTTATTTTATTTAGGATATGAAATGGCAAATAGTGCTTTCATCTTATATAAAATTTTTTAAAAAAATCATAATTTTCTCTATACCTTAGAGCCTATAGAGATGCTTCTGATTGTGTTTGTCAGTCTTGTCATTAGGTAATGTGTGTCCAATGAAAGAAAAAGTCTGTAACTGAAATCCCAAATCCCAGCAGCTCTCAGCTACTGAAATTATTTCCTGCTTTGATTCAATGTAGCCTTAGAACTGGTCCCAAGTCCCCTCCAATTTAGGGGTCTTGCAGACTTTGAGTGCAGCGGATTCAGCCTTTAGTGTTTAAAAAGCATTTGTGTGTCCATCTCTTTAATATTTTTATTCGGTTTTTTTTGTCTTGTGGGGTTTATTTGTTTGTTTGTTGATTTGTTTTTTTAATTGGGTAGAAAAGTCCAAAACTGTAAAAGACCCTAAACACTAGCTTCTAAAGTCTAGAGCCTTAAACTGAAAATAATTAGGTTTCTCAATGCAGAGTTTAGGTCAAAAATTTAATTAGGTTATAAAAGTCTATGTAGCTTATTAATCAATTTTTCTGGCTTTCAAATAAGAAAATATATATCAGACATGGGAGCAAAGAAATAATATCCTCATCAAAGCAATAGGAAAATTTGCTTTGAACCTCAAGGATGAGAACTGGGCTGTCTATTCTTTATTTGGTTTATAAATCCCCTTTTGGACACTTTTACTCAAATTTAGATAATGCTACTGACTTCGGTTGTAGCCCTTGTGAACAGAATTTTGCATAAGAGAGGCAGAGGAGTTATTCCTGTCTTTTCTCTTAGCTACACCTATCCTTTCATAACATGCTGTGACCTAACTGCTTCATTTAAAAACAAACAAACTTAACTCTAATCTGAATAAAATCTGAAAACAGAGGAAACCAATCCACCAACCCCCAAATGTTTCTATATTCAGGAAAGGAAAATTCCCTAAGGTGTCAGAAGACCCAGTCATACGAGTAGTCATACATGGTTATTACTTCCCCCATAGGGATTTTAAAAGATACAAACATAGCTCTGCAACCATTTCTGCTAGGCAGTTTTTATTATGATTTATCTTCTTCTGGTAATGCCTCTGTGATACCAGTTTAAAGCATGACAGCACTCTGTGTGACAGTAAAGTATCCTTGAAGACTACCATAACAAAATATTTTCATATTCTACATGGTCTGAAAAATGTGCTAAATATTCTATATCCACATTTCCAACATAATCCTTTATGAATGATTCTATACTATGACAGTTAATGTATCACCAATCAAATCAGCCTAGACGTAATGTGTTTTTTGAGGTATTAGAATAATGTTATATTGAAAAATTAAAAAATTAGAATTTGTGTACATTGTGTAACATTGCAACCCAGTAGAAAATTTTCATCTTTTGTAAAAAAAGTATCAACACAGTAAAACCTATCAATAAATAATAGGCAAACTGAAAATTCACTGTGGAAAATAATTCTTATGTTTGACAGGCACACCATCTCTTCATTCTGTCCCTTGGAATGATCATGTTTCCATTTTTCTGAGCCAAAATCACTGTGAGGTGCGGCCTGCATTTGGCCATTCCTGAGTAATCCAACACAGAAGAGGACAGATGAAGTTTAAAATTGAAAATTATGTATTTTATATTGTAGAGCCTTAAAAAATGACCACTTCTGGTGGTCATGATCGGTTCATGTGTGTTAGTGATAGGATGACCTGGTACCTGCTTTTTGTGAATGAAAAGACTCCATAAACATTTATGTTTCAGATCAGATGCAATAAATCTTTTATGCAGAGCAGGTTACTTATATAGCATCTGCATAAACATCAGGTAGTACATTGGTAGGGCTCAGTGAGGGATATTACCTATCTCCTTACTAATAAATTAGTGATCTTTTTCAGGACACTTAAGAATGCTGTTGGGGCTACATTTTTAGCTCTCTGGAGGCAAATCTGGGAAATTTTATCCAGTTTTGTTCTACTAGACTGGATTTTTACAGTTCCTGATTTAGCTATGAATTGTGTCCTTTCTGCCTTTGATATGTGGCCCTTTCTAGTAGATTCAAGCCTTGTCTAAATTGCAGTTATGCTATGTCTTGAAATAGTATTATCCACATGTTTCCTAAGGGATGATGAGAGTAATGAGCAATTAGTCCACAGCGGGACAGCTTTTCATGGCAGTTCCTTCCTTCTATGTATATTCTGCTTTCGTTAACAGAAACTGACCTTTATATATCAAATTGCCAGCTCCCTGGAGTTTCCCTAATCTCCAAAACTACTCTAAAAAAAAAAAAAAAAAACCAAAGGAAAAGAATGTTTCAGTAAATTATCCAGCGTAAACATCAAAGTGGCAAAAAAAATACTTCTCTATTTAGTAGTTATCTAGTGTTAAGAAGGTTCATTATCATTAAATAAAGGTAATATACAACTGGGGTTTCATACAGGCATCACAAGTGTAACAAAGTTGTGCAATAAAGGTTCTTGGTTTTGTAAATCAGCTTTTATAATGCTAAAGCTGGCATGCTTTTGTTTGGTATATATTGGATGTGCAGTGAATGATAGACCTTCAGCTTTCCAGGTAAGTACTCATGAAAGAAGATCAGGAAGTGCAGAGTGCGTTACAGGAGCATGACTCCAGGACTGGAATGCTCTTCTCATACTCCTTGTACCTTCAGGAAGCAAGGGAGAGGTAGGTTCAAATAGTGACTAACTTGGGATCAAACAACACCTTTTCTCCCTCCGGTGGAATATAGATGATCAGGGATATATATCCCTCTCTAAAAATACATTGACATTTGTCACGTGAAAAGGGGCAGAAATGAAGGATTTTCTGTCCTGCCTGTATTAATGTATTTTTTGTCTATTAGTGTCCCCCTCCCGGGAGTTCAAAGCCTTTAAATTCCAAAAACAATCTGTCAGCATCTCCTTAGGGGGAGACCCTTTGCTTGACACATTCACTGAGATGGACAGGACTTTTGATATCCTATTTAAGGGGACTGCACTTAATAGCTGCGGAGAACCTTCTCAGCAAGTTTCTCCTCTGAGTTATTCTGCTGTCGGCGAGGCTGTCAGCACTGAAAAAAAACCCTAACACTTAGCAGCTCACGAAATAACTTTTATTAATACAAATCTGAACTTACAGGGTTCACATCGTTGGTGATAACGTTTAACTGCAAAATTCCACTTAACTGATAAACCCCTAATAAACAAATAAACTAAACCAAAAGCGCATTCCCCAAAAACAACACAACTCCCTAAGAAGCAATAGATCACCGTAACACCCCAATACAAAACTCAAGTAACTCCCTCCACGACAGACCAATTTACAAAGTCTAAGACAAAATCTAAACACACTTGCTAACACAAAGCAAAAAGGAAAGAATATTGCCACTTCTCACTAGCACACACTTTAACTCACTAAGACAAAGAAATACACACTTTAAGGTAAACCACGTACAACAAGTCAGGCTACACGATCTAAGGCAATAAAGTACAATATAGAAAAAAAATAAGGTAAAATATATACATGGTAGTCTATAAGGTATAGGGCAAGGTAAAATTAGTA
>JAYRBT010000082.1:26754211-26792205 GCA_036023395.1 Myiotriccus ornatus | reverse complement strand
ATAGTCTACTTTTTCCAGCTCTATTTCATTAAGGAGAAAAGACAATGTGTAGGTAATATAAAACATGCCCTTGGATTTTTTTTATAATAATATGAAAAAATTCATGCTTCTTTTATTACTTTCTTCTGTACTTGTGACTTTTACAGGACAGAGGCTGAAACCAGGGCTGAATCTGTAATGAAAGAAATGCGGGAAAAGATGAGCTAGAATGCTAATATGAACATATATCACAGATTTCAGTCTGTTATTCTGGATTGTGCTGATGTAAAAGTTACTCTTCTGTCCAGAAGTAGAACTATTCATGAGCTAAATATATTCAGTATCTTCTTTGAGCTATTAGTTTCATTTATCATCAGCTCAGAATGCCTGTCAGAACTGTGCCTTGAACTCAAATTACCACATACAAGGAAAGTACCCAAATAATATATAAAGTGGTTCTCAAATTTATTTCAGTCTGCAGACCATGAACAATTTTTTCAGTGGAATCAAGTTGCCATTTAAATCTTTGTTTTAGTAGGCCCGTTTCTCTTAATTATGTGTAATAGACCACTTGAAAGTAATTTGCATATTATGAGTTGAAAATTACTGTTTTAATATTTGAATATCCACTTTAATATGGTTGACTGGTGCTATGTGGATGTATAGCAGCTCTCATGAAATTTATATATGAAAACCAAGTTTCTCTTTCCACACTTGTCCTTTTCTCCTCTGTTGGATATTTGGCAAAGATGTTCAAGTTGCTGAATGGTATTTGAATGATGTTGCAATTAATTGATTAATTTTCATATTTACATGAATATATAACCTGTATAAGATTTGTTCTGTGATGGAAACTTGGGTGGATTTGTTCTGTGATAGAAACTTGGGTGAAAAAGAAAGGAAATATTCACCTGGATGGCAAATATAACAGCAATGGGACAATGAAAATCTAACCTTATGATGCCCAGGTAGAGAGGGTTCTGAAAGATTTAATAAAAATAGTAGTGTAAACTCACAGTAGCTTATGATGAGATGAAATGTTCTAATTGCTTATCTTTAAGAATAAATAATTGAAATTGGGTCAGGTGCTGAAAAGAGCTCACAGGATGGTCTGGTCATATGGAGATAAGGGAGATCCAGATTTGTTTGACCAAGTGAAATGAAAGCTGTGTAGGATATGGACTCCATCTGCAAACCCAGGAGGGGATCAACAGAAGGGAAGCAGAGGCTCTTGATAAAGGACATTGCTGTCATGAAAACAGCTGAGTACTACATGTGATAAAATTTGGAGAACATCGTTCTGTTGGAGCACATGGGTTCTGAAACAGTCAGTAGTTGCAGAGAGTGGTGGGGAAGTACTGGGCAAGTTTTGAGATGGTGTTTGCCTGTTTTCCAGAAGGGATCATATGTGCTCAGGGAATGGTTGCATTTAGCTTCTGTCAAAGCCTGGAAGGTCCTGCCATGCAACATGCCAATCCAACTCCCTTTCAGTCTGTTTCAAATGCAGCTTCAGAAACTGTTCCTTTTTGGCGCTTGCCAATGTTTAACTCCTCTCGAGTGAACTTCTCTTCTACGTCAGGTTTAAGCTGCTTGTCTGCTCCTTAGCAGGCTAATGCCACATTGTGTGCAGCCTGTCTCTCTGTTCTTGTTTCTTTTGCCTTTCCTTTAGAAGCCCTCTTGGCTGCCTGAAGTGGGACATAAATTTGTCCTCAGTCTGTGGTTAGGACTGCCTCCCCCTTTGTATGGCCTGACGCACTCTTATAAATTCATTCTGAGAGCACAGAATATTCAAAATGGTTTCAAATCAGAATCTTTCCATAAATAAATATGAAAAAATGGGAAGTGTAGGCATTTTAGACATTTTTCTTTCAGCCTAAAGTACGAAGGGTAGCATAGAAAATCTATGCAGTAGTTTGTGGAGCGGAAACTCTGCCAATAATAACAGAAAATTTTAAAAGTAAAGGAGACGAGTTTAGAAGAACTTTAGTCTGAAGAATCTTGTTCTTTTTTCCTCTCTCTCTCTTTGTGTTGTGAGCATCACTTTGCTTTTGTGTGGCATGCCAGCATCTTCAGTGGAACTACTCGTATTTCAGATAACAGGCTTCTAGTGAGGTCTCCATTGTTCCTTAGAGATGTCTTTTGGATTAATCCATTAGCAACCATAGTAGAGTATTTGCTATACTCTTCCTGCTTCAAGTCAGGATGACAAAATTTGGAAAAAGCTGCTCTATCTCTTGGTGGATACCTAGGTAACCCATGTACTTTGGACTACTTGGTTGTCTGTTTGTGTGGAAAGCAATTTACTTCTAACAATTTTATTTAATAAAAAGGCATTTTACATGGGTAATTTTAAATGTCATAGGTTACAAATGGAGAAAGGTAGGTGTTACTAGCCCCCTTCTCTTCTCTGGCCCAAGAGGATCAGTGGTGGTCGTAGTAGTACGGAAGTGGAAATCCAAAAGTCATCAGACAGCTGAGTTTGAAGTGTGGACATGTTCACCCTGGCCAGACTGAAAAAAGCTGTGAGAGCCATGTTTAAGCTATATTAGCAAACTTGAATGATTTTTTTGAAATATCTTATTATGCTTATGAAATTATTGACCTCCTCTCTGGCTTTTTATGTCCTCACTCTTGATTACTGTCCACTGTTTTGGTTTTATTGTTAATTTTTTAAGCAACTTCTCTAATTTGGTTACTAATCGCTTTGTTCTGCTTACTCTTGTGTCTTTTAGTATCTGCATCCCCAGAGCTAAGGCAGTGAAAAGTTTAAAGTTGAATTTTTAAGCAAATGCTGCTGCTGGGTGAAAAATCTAAGTGTATAAGGGTTAGTAGCATTGTAATAAAGTGTCCATGGGGAACTTAAAAATATTTGATTTTTATTAAGATTTCTGGACAGAAATTTCATGGAGTGTTGAGTATTACTTCAGCTTAAAATTTCAGCTAGGTTACAAAATTATTTAATTTAGGATAAATTGCCTGAGGGAGAGCTTGATGCTTGGTTTTGTTTGTTTGTTTGAGGAAAGAGAATAAAAGTGATGAGGAGCCTACCCCAAATCAGTCAATAACAATTTTGTCATTATGTTATCACCTGCCTTAATGCATGTATAATTTTTATAATCTAATCCTAATTTGAAATTAGCCAATATAATAAAAAAACTAATCAGAAATCTGTGTTTTTAAAAAATGAGCTTTATATAAACAGGCTTCTGGGTGCTGTGAATCTTCTTTTAAAAACGTGCTGCTCGAAGTACTTTGATTGAAAAGGCTTCTCCAGTTTTGCTTTTGGGGGACTTAATGTATAAATGCAGTATCTTAGACTCCCAACAGTCTTTAAGAGTTCAGTTTTGTTACTGAAGGGAAGATGTATTGTTCCATTGACTTCAATATGTGTAAGATTGGATTCCAATAGCCCAGTAGCTATATAATATGATGGTGTTTCTCCAATTAGATACAATTAATTACATATAAAATGATTAAAGTAATCTAACAGATCAAGACATTTTGTGAAATCCACTACAGTGACAATGTGATTATGTGAAATATCAGTTGCATGTAAATCTTACTAAGGATGATAGATAGAAACAATTGTAACAATGCACTTTTTGTGGTCTCTGAAATTAATTTAATAAATGTTTTGGAGATTGACTAATATACATATAATGACCTTTTTGTTTAGGTCAATGTGAAGTCCAATATATCTTGGAGATTAGTATTGATCAGAGTAAAGACAAAATCAATCTATGATTTTGAGGGTCATTACACTTGGAAATAGGATGCAATACTGCAAATGTTGGGTTGTGGAAGGCTTTTACAGTAATTGTGAAAAAATAATCTTTTGCTTAGTTTCACTGTCTAAAAAAATGCATCTTTCCTTAGTTTGACAGATGTTATCCAACAGCCTTGAAGTTGGTATTAAAGTTCCCTATTCCTTCAGCGACAGAGGGATTTTGTCCTCACTGTTTGGAAGTCATAAGCTGGTGTTGAGGAAAAGGTTAACCCATGTTTGTTTAGAGATATTTTTTTTTTAAATGGTAAATTGTGTTCTGTCCTTTCCTTAGATGTTTTGGTCAAGTTCAATCTGCACAGCTGGAGACATACAAGTGGAAGAGGTAAATTGCAATACAATGTACCCTTCAAATATTGCATAGGAAGCATAATCAATTTCACTGAAGGTCAACTAGTTCTGCTAGCTAAATAAGAAATCTTTGAACAGAACTTTTTATTTTTATCTTTAATATATTTTGTTTGTTTGTTTTGTCTGGTGGAAAGAGTCTGGCCTGGGTATCTCATTTAAAAATAGTCTGATGAAAATTTTTAAGATCTTGGCTGAGAGTTTTCAATAGAAGTAAGTCTTTGTGAAAATCTGACTTGACTGAAATGTTTATCCTGTATGAAATGAAATAGCACAAACAGTATTTTCTCCAAGATTCCTTGAGAAAAGATGTCTTGCTTTCCCCCCATATTTTCAGAACCTATAAAAAAAAATGAACATTGTTTTGTTTATTTTCTGCACAAAAGTCACCTTACGATGTAACTTTTTCTGCAGGTGATGTTCTCCACAATTAATTCATACAATTTCATTAAGATCTGTGATTTATACTTTAGCCTGTCACCTGTCCTTATATATTGAAATCTGAAAAACTATAGTTAAACTGATAGATTATGCATTTATATTTATGAATGGATACATATTTCTAATCTTAATGATGTGTTTGGATGCAGATGGAAGTCTATGGGTACATGTGCATGTATATCAGATTCAGGGACCATGTAGCATTGTCCTTGAAAATAAAAGCCTTATATGAATGCCAGCTATTGGTATTGGATGTGATCTTCAAAGCTGCTCCATTTAAAGATATTTAACTATTAATAATGAGCTACATTCTAGATACAACATTAGTTCATATTCTGAGAGATCCAAGTGCCAAGATTATAGATAGCAGTTTTCAGGCTATGAAAGTTCTTTTACCTGAGCAGCTCTTATCAGTTAATTTTTCTCGAATTCCTCATAACAGTTATCCTCAGAGAAAATCTGCAGTGTATATATTAAGAAATTCACTTTATTTGTACCTGAAGTAACACTTTAAAATGTATTAGGAGGAACTTCTAGAGAGGACTAATATATGCCACCTTCTGCTGCGTTGACAGTTGGTTTGGATTTAAGGCAGATTCAGCCAGAAAAAAAAAAAAAGAGAACCAAAAAATCCTGATAACTGTTTTTCAGAATAAAATTGTTTAAAAATCAGAATGAAGCTATTTTTAAAAATGTCTCAAAATGTGACTTTTATTGTAAAAATGTTTTTCTTCTTACTGAAGTACTTGCATGAAATTTGCCAGTAGATTATTTTCCAACTGTTATTTCCACATGGGGTCATATTTAGGTCAGTTTTACTAACTAAAAGTTTGTCCACGACTGTATCCTAATGCATCTCGTTCCTCTGTTTCAAGTTTTAGTAGAAGAAGATACTAGAATTGACTTAAAGAATTTTCGTTGTTTAGCTTCCCAGAAGAAGGAAGCAGTATAGTTATAACAACATAATAGTAACTTTATATGTTCTGATTGTTGGTGTTTCTTTTTTTCTTCAATAGATCTAGTGGACTCTGATCAGAAAATCAATGATTTTTCCATTGTGCTCAACCTTTAACACTTGTTTACTCTAGGAATTATTAAATAAAATACAGAACTAAATGCATGTGAGTTCTTCACATCAGTCTTTTCAGAGCATGGAATTCAAATGCTAATATATTTCATATGTGATACCTTTAATGCAGAAAAAATATATTATGAAAGGTGATGGCAGCCACCTGACTAATTTATTATTTTAGTTTTGAAGGGCCCACTCAAAATGGGTCAGGCTTGCACTATTCAAGCTGACTTTGAAAAAGTTCAGAGACGGTAGAAACCTGACCTATATTTTTGACCTGGGACTTCAGAAACTGGGCTGAAGGAAAAATCGTACTTTATAAACTTCTTTCTATGCGTAGAAATGTTGATGTTTGGACACTGATTCAATCCTGTTCTAACAATTCATATATTAAATGTACTCCTAAGTTAGGGACTGTTTTATAATTTCATTATAATTTTATCCGTGGAAGAGCAGAGGAGGCTCAAGTTGCATTTAGCCAGGCATGTGTGTCTATAAAGAAGGTATTGTACGTTGGAAACATGGTTCCTGATGATTTTTAGTGTTTTGTTGCTTTCTCAGTAATGGAATTGAGTACTTTCGAACCAAAAGATTATTTTGCTTTTTTAAAAATCAAGGTTATTATAACACTGATACTGTGCTGCAAAGTGCTACTGCTTAAATTGGTGTCACAAGTCTTCAGTAGTGCTTTGCTTGAACTTTGCCTCCAACTATGTTAATGTACTACAGTTTCTCAGAAAACAAATCACAATCCAGACCTTTCGCCTCTTACAATTTCAACTAATCATCACAGGAGACTCAAATTGTCTGACTTTGAGTCTGAAAATTTTACATAAATTTCAGTCTATTCCTAATTAGAAAAAAAAAAAAAGTGAATAGTATTAGTAAAAGCATGATGTTGGGATGCCTCTCAGTGGTGTGGCTTGGTGTGGTGATTTTTTAACTACTACTTTTCCAAAGTGGAAGGATGAGCACCGCAATACAAAAAGAGTTTGTGAAAGAAGAGGTAATTACTTTTAGTTACTGCAGTTTTTCTCTTGCTGATCTAGGTTGTTCTGCCCTCTCTGAATTTCTCCATGCTTTCGTAGTCCTCTACTAAGTTCCAAGAGCTCTTATTTTGCTGAGCTGTCTGCATAAAAGGATGGCCTGTCCTCTGTTTTTTCTTATATACGAGAAGCTGCAGTGATTAAAAAGGAAATTGATACTTGGGATTTTTGGCACTGACTGACACTGGTATTTTGTTGTAATTCAGCATTTTGCATGCTGACTTAGGCTTTACAAGTTTCCTATGAACATGTACAAGGTCTACTTGAAAAATTAAGAAAGTGGGAGTACAAATAATCCAGTACACAGAAAATTAGTTGTGATCTGATCAACCAATACCAAAGACAGTGCAAAGCCTCTCTTTAGATGGGGCCCTTTTGGACAACTTTTATACACCCTTTAGACCAGTTGCAGTATGTTAAATCACAGTGCTTTCTGGGTAATTCTCTTTCAAGTAACTTTGATTTTCAGTTTGAAACAAATATGGGTTTGTGTTACAAAAATCTAGTGGGTTTGAGATACAGTTTTGTCTGCCCCACAAAAGTTTTCGGGAACACTTGGGATTATAACTTTTTTCTTCTGATTTTGGAAAGAAGCCTGTCAAGACATGAAGAGAGCATCTTAACTCTGTCATGACAGCAGCAGATTTGGTGACCTAGCTGCTTAGTGAAGTTACAGCTTCATTTGAAGCAAACTTATGTGGGGAAAAGAGCAGGTCTTTTACACAGTTGTGCTACAATCAAATTCCTGCTCTGAATTTGTTGTATTAAGAGTAGAAGTTTACTCAGGGGTAGCAGTGGCATTACTTACCTCCAGTCTGAGTGCTGCAGGGTCTTTGTGTGTGCTCAAGGCATAACTTGTCATAAAAGTGCTACTGATAAAACTAAAGCCCTTTTCTCTTACTTTTTGTCCTACTTGCCAAATAAAAAGTACAGACAATGAAGACTAGCAACACTTACTGTCATCTTGTAAAATTAAAATCAAGCTATTCAACTGAAGTAATAAGAAATATTTTTGTTACTTAGCTTCTGTGATTCTCTTTTTTAAAGTTTTTTTTCTGTATAATCTTGTGGTTAGTCCTACAAGCAGTTTCCTAATGTAGTGTCATTATATGGAGTCAACCACAGCTTAAGCCTGGCAGACAATTGCCATTCAGTGCATGGGGTGTGGGAAGAGTGGCTTTGGATAAAAACACTTTGTGAGGAATTTTAAAAATTAGCTTTTTTAATTTTGTTTGCTTGTTTCTCATGAAAAAAGGAGACTTTCTTTTGGAAAGTATGTTAATGAGTAGAAAATTCCTTCACGTACTCTAAAAGAGCGTTACAGTACAGAAGAACTGAGCTTCTGATTTCAGGCTTTATCAACCTAAGGATGATGTTTGGAACAAATTCTGCCTCAGGCCACAGCTAAAACATTTATTTAACTAGTCTCATTATAAAGCTTTATGGAGTTCCAAAAAAAATTAGTAATGTAGGAGGACATCTGTTAGTAAATAATTTAAATAACCATTTTTAAGGTAATAGTCATTAGTTATGTGTGTGATATTTCTGAAGAACAGTTCTCCAACAGAAAATAATGTGTGCCAAGATTACAAGAAGAGAATAAGTTGACAGTCTTCAATATGTGAAACACATTCTTTTGCTGTTGATAGTTCTTTTAACCATATGTATAAGCTTAAATGCTTTCAGTATTTAAGATGTGGCGTGGACACTGAAAGATGTAAAGACTAGTAGGGAGTAGACTGCAGTTTAAGGTATACAAACTTGCAGTGTGATCACTTCCTAATAAATAATCATTTGGGTAATGATTTAAGGTATTTTTTTTATATCTTCTTTACTATTAGAAAACTTTCCTCCTCAGAGTCACTTAGAAAATATGAGTTTATCACATACTTAAAAAGAAGCTCAGCTGTGAACTTTCTGTAGTGCTGATGCTTCTGTAAGAGTTCATGTGATGACATTTGGAGACTTTAGGGTTTCTTTGGTGTATGCAGACGTTTTGCATTTTCTTGTGTCATGACCTAGACTTAATTCTAGATACAAGTTTCCCAAATCTGCTGTAGAAACCTGTATTGACCATAATGGTTTTATTTTTCTGTTTTTGATTTCTTACTCACCAGAAATGCCATTCTGGGTCAGTGGAAGTAAAACCTTGAGTAGGGCCATCTTAGACTTAGCCAAGTCCTCAATTTATGTGCAGATACAGTCAATTGCATTAGGGAATTCAGGTTACTGTATACATTAAAATATGTAAAGAATATAGCACCAGTCTTAACATAGGGAGACCTCTTTTTAACTTTGAGAAGTTCAATAACTCTTTTTGTTACCTATAGTAACTTACTGGACTTACTTTTTTTCTCTCTTGTTCTTGATACATTATAAAGAAAATTCCTTCAGGCCTTGATACCTTGAAAAAAATTTTTGTCAATATAACGGAGATTTTAATGTTTGTTGTTTACTAGTGTTTGATGGTTAGCTTATTTGCAATAAATATATATCTAAGAATATTAACTTCAAAGTATATACCGTACTAAAGTTACTTAACTGTAAAATCTAAATATTTTTGGACTTAGAAATGTTGGGGAATAGAAAGGATCAGAGTACAGTTGAAAATTTTCTACACTGACAAATAATTAATTCCTAAAAAAGTGTGTAATAAATGGAGGTAGCATAAAGTGATCTTTTGCTTGGAAGAGACTGTCAGCTTCTGCAGGTTGGCAGTTTGTGTTCCATGTCTAGATCTCTGTGTGCACGTAATGTTTAATGATTTTTGCTTTACTACCTTCTATAATCCTCTTTTTTAGCATTTGACCTTCTGAGTATGTTGTGACAATCAATTCGACAAAACTGTTAAGCATCTGTAAAATAACTGTTCCCTGCATTTGAAAAGTTCTTGAGCCTCAATTTCTTTTTCACACCCTTAGATTTTATGGACCTCTACTGTAGTCACTCTGTGTGCATCGCTCTTTCATGATGAAAAATACTTTTTTTAAGTCACAGTATAGTCTTTGAATCCATGTTGTTATGCCCCATGTTTTTTCTAGCTCTTCTGCATCTCTGTAATGGTGTAAAGCGAACAGCAACCAGAATTTGAGCTAGCAGGGAGCTATGTGTTTTTATGAAGTCACATTATTATGATTCTTGTTTTGCTATCTAAACCTTTTCCAAGTAAAACTCCTGCCACTTGGTCTCATTGCCAAAAATAATAGATTTTTCTCAGCTGCTGGACATCAAGGTGGTATTTTCAAATAGTTGTCCTTGATGATTCTAAATGTCGTGCTTATAAGCTTCTGTAGAGCTCATTTCTGTTCACGTGTGATTGGAGTTGTGTGTGTGTGTATTTTTTAACACATTACTTTACATTTATAGGCAGTGGATTTCACCTGTAATTCAACTTTCTACACTTGCAGTTTTGAGAGCCTTCTGCAACTCTGATAATTCTGAGTTATTAGAAGGTATGTTTTCTTTCTTTATCACTTTTTTAACAGTTACCTCTTCTTCTTCACTTACACGTGGAAGTGTATATATAAACACATCTATCTAGAGACAGATTATATGTATTATATTTTAGACATCGTATATCCATACTATGCATTTATATGATTTGTAATGAATGAATGCATTTCCTTTATAGATGTAATATATCCTCTCATTCCTGTATAATTTCTGTCTTCTGTTATCTTTTTTCTATTACCACTAAACATATATGCAATAGATATTTGTTATTAGTCTGTTCATGTTACAAGAATAAAATACCATTTACACAGAAGTGTGTGTATATGTGCGTGCACGTATGTGAATTCACATGCTCCTGTATTTGGTTTTAGTATTGACATAAAAGCACAGATATGTTTAATTTTAGCCTTACTGTTAACTTTCATATATCCTACTTAATCCTTATTCTGCCAGTTCTGTAAAACTGGCAGAGAATTTCCAATCTAATTTTGTGGCCATTCTTCCTCCTGTTAAATTATGTCAGTGTTGTATGAGAGCTCATTCTGGGGCCACTAAATCTGAAACTTGTACTGAGGTGCTTAAAAGTAGCAGCTGGCATCACAACAAGTTTTTAATAGTCCCGTATCCACCTGAACAAAATCCACAGTGCAGATTCACCTGGAGACAGGAATTTTTTTGGGGACCCTGGAAGACATCTATTTTTATGAAGTTTAAACTTTGTAAAGCTCTGGCTCTGTTGTTTTAACTTATGCTTCAGTGGAGTGGAGCAGTTGTGATTTATGAAGAGTTCCCTGTAATTTTGCAAGTTTTTGGAAGTAGCTGTCTGTTAGAGAAGTTCCACAACTGGAAAATATAATCGAAGGCCAGTCTGCACAGCTCAGGGAAATTTTTGCCCTCTCCATTGCACCTGTCTCTCATTGTTCTCTCTACAATTGTTACTGTATCTTGAGAAGATTTAGTTGAAGAAATACCAGATGCATTCATACCTTCCTAAAGTAGCACCCTGTGGTACAGGAATTGCATATGGACAAGCAATATCTGTATGTGTGCATTCACCACAGGTGCCAGCACTGCCATCAAAGCGTGTTCATAAGCAAGGGGGTTTGGTGAAGGCATGGGAATGTTTTGTGGGATTTGTGAATCCTCACCTGGGGGTAGAGGAAAGCTTTCCTGTCCTATGTGCCCTACTCTTACACGGGAAAGCAGCAGGGACTTGCTGGCAACTGAGTAGTGTCCATGGGCTTGTGCTGAAGGGGAGGGTTAGACCCAGGTCAAAATTGTTCATATGCTCT
This sequence comes from Myiotriccus ornatus, assembly GCA_036023395.1. NCBI lineage: Eukaryota > Metazoa > Chordata > Aves > Passeriformes > Tyrannidae > Myiotriccus > Myiotriccus ornatus. The sequence continues at coordinate 26,780,790 of JAYRBT010000082.1, read as the reverse complement.
GAAGTGTTATGATTTGAAGTATTTTGTTTGAGAGAGCTGGCTTGTTGTCTGTATGCAATACTAATACTGCTTTATGTCATACCTAGAGCCTGTTAGATATTCAGAGGACTGTAATTATGTTCCACATTGTTACTTCTTGGTAGTTGTGTGTTTGGATGTCCTTCCATGCTATGAATTTATAAGAACATTTAAAATATGGCTCTTAGTCTGTGGTGGATAAGGACGTTCTTGTTTGTTGTTTTCTTCACAGTTGAGTGCAACAAAGAGCCTCTGTTTGTTGAATAAATTTCAGTTAAGAGTTCAGCTGTGTTGGAACAACAGTATTAAGGAATATTGGACTCTTAAAACAAACCAGAAAAGATAAAATAATTTTTTTTTTCCAGCTGAGAGGCTACATTAACAGAGTAAATAGAATTGAAGAGGGACAATTACCTTCTTACTCAAATAAACTAGGAGGGTTTTTAAAAATGTGTTTGAAATCTGGATGCCACTTTTCTTTCATAATGTAATTAGATCTGGAAAGACGTGTTTGAGGTTGACTCAATGCCACCCAGTCAGTCCTGCACTGCAGTGCTTCCAGGAGGAACCTGTTGCACATGAGAAGTAGGGTTTGGATGGATTTCTTTTTTGTTTTATTTTTAATTTTATTTATTTGGGGTTTTGTGGTTTTGTTTATTTGAGTTTTCTTTAAAGAAATGTTTCTTAAATACCCAGTATTTATTCGCTATGACTGCCTGTGTGATATTGATTATAAGTAATGATGAATTAGGGTACATCTGCATTTCATTTTAAAAAGAATGAAAAAGGATTGCTTAATCTTGCTTTAGTCATTGTACTTTGTTTTCATTCTGGCAAAAGCTGCTTCTTTTTAGAGGAACCAAATGTCTGCATGTGTTCTGAAATGTCCCATTTACTGTATATGAGTACTTTTATCTGAGTTCCGGTTCAAACAGTGATGGTAAGACTTAGTGTGAAGATTTTTGATAACAGTAGGAATACATGTAGGAATTATCTTGATTTTTATTTCACCTGGCAGCTATAAAGAGTTGTGCTTCTTAATTTGCTGTCTGTTAATTGGCTTTTTCTCTGCGCAGTTCTTCAGCACAACCTGAAAAACTCCCCTTGTAGGCAAAGTCAAGAGCCTGAGAAGGCTGAGGCTGGTGCCATTTCTTACCATTGGCCTTAGAAGGAGCCAGGATAAGCCAGAAAGGTTGCCTGTCTTCTTCAATTGTGCCGTTTTCTCCACAGCTCATCATCTGAATGCAATGTTTGTTGGTGTTAGAAAGAATCAAAATAATTAAGATGGAGAAATTAAAGAGTCTTTGAGTATTTATCATGTGAGAAATAATTAAAAACTAATCCCATGATTAATAATTTAGTATTTATTAAATTATATTGAACTGGGTCTGTAAGAAGAGGAAGGATTTAGCATTTTAGTTTCCAACATCAAAAGAAAAAACGAATCGTTTAATGGATGGGCATTTTTCTGCAAGCGGTTGTTGTTTTCCTGCGTTATATATCGTATCCTCTGAAACAGACTTGCTTTTCTGTATGTTCCTGCTTCTTTTAGCCTTGTAAAAATTGACACATTTCTTGAAGTTATGATGTGGCACATCCTTGTGGTCCTTCCTGGATAGATTAACATCTACCTTTAAGCAAACCAGAAGTTTCAGATAAAGTGCTGAGTACTTGTTAAACTCTAGGTGGGACCTGAACTACTTTCCATCAGTAAATTGTTCTTGCTACGTTTCCCTCTGGCTTTATTGCAAAATAGGATGAAAAACTGCTGAAACTTAATAATTTTCTAGCATTTTGTTACCTCCTATGATCAGCTGACTTCAAGTTAAGTGTTCTGTGACAAATTTGCCAAATTTATCCTTGTTTGGTATCTTGAAGAGGCCAGTGTAGCACCTCTGGTGCCTCTTCAGTCCCTTCTGTGAAAAATGTTTCACTTTCTTGGTTGATCTAGATCGTAACCTCTTGATTTTGTCATTTTTGTTGTCCTGTTGCTTGTGGCACTACTACCAGTTTCTGGGGCAGCATGTTATCCATGAGCCTTGTGTGGGAAAGCCCTGACCTGCTCCAGTGTCACTCGCCTGGGGGCAGAGCTGTGAGCTTCAAGAGGACGAGCTGTGGCTTCAAGAGGACAAGCAGTGGCCAGAGCTGCAGTTCTATTAAAGCTCAGGGTCACCTGAGCAGTGCAGAAACATCTCTGACAGCTTTTGCACCAGCTGTCATTCACAGGCACTTGAGGAAACCCACGAGAGAGATCTGTGTGTTGCTCACCCAAAGGTGAAAAGCAGTGGTGCATGGTCTGGCCATGCTGTCCTCCATGCAGCTGCCTGTGATGGGGGGCCAGGACCCTTCAGGGCTGCCTGTGCCTCTCTGGCTGGCAGAGATCTCACTGCCATTTAATGGGCATACCGTATCCCCCCGAGGTCTTGGCTGGCTCCCTCACCGCCTTGATGCCTGCAATGCGCAGCACGTCTCTCTGCAGTACCGCACTGCTTGTGACTTGTCATGTTGGTCTGCTGGCATGAACCCTGTCCCTCTGGGGCTCCTATTAGCAATGCTGTCCTCAGAATTGTTTTTCAAGATATGGTTATCAGTTTAATTTGCTTAAAATTTGCCATAAGGAGAAATAGGCCATGAGGACTCTCTTCCTGGAAGGAATTTCCACCAGGCAAAATCTGTCACAGAGCATTAGCTGCTCACTGTCACCCTGTGCTGCTAAAAAAAAGAGCAAGTGAAACTAAAATAATTTATCTCTCTCTGAAATTTTCATTCCATTGTTCTGTATATTACATGTGCTGTTAGGAAATCAGGATCCATTAGGAACCATCCCATTCTGGTCGGTGCTTTAAATCCTGGAATCTCAGGCCTCTGACGCTTTTTTCTCTGCTGTAGATAGTTTCGTTATTGCATAAAATAGTGAATTTCAATGGAGAGTAAAAAGAAAATGAGGTCTTAGCATTTGGTGAGCCTTTCCCACAAAGTGGGAAGCCACAGAGTAGGTAGGTTTAGTACACCAGAGTGAACTCACTGAGCCCTTGAAGTTGTCTTTAATAATACAATCAGTCTTAATATTTGGTGTTGGTGATGCAAATTCAGAGACTAAAAAAAATGCACATTTGTAAGATCTAGATCCACTGTATCTAATACTTTTGGCTAAATTTGGCATGAGATAAAGTTTACCTACTTGGACTTTTCTAGAGTCACTTTTTTTCTTTGTGCTTTCAATATATGCAAAGTGCTGACAAGAGCTAAGCAGTCCTCAGTTTTCCCCTGGAATCTCTTAAATTAGTTGGTCTTGAATCAGTTCTGGTGGAAGAAAACTACTTCATAACAAAGAGATCGTGTATTAGTTCTAAAGAATAATAAATAAGGATTTATTGGTGTGTGACAGGCAGAAGGTCAGGAGAGAGTGGACCTGTAAGGCTTGCGATTTTTTTGTTGATTTTTCTTTTCAAATCCATTATAAAAATGATGCTATGCTGCTTGGGCAGACCACGTTGAGGTGCCACCTGATCAAACTCTATCACTCTTTACAATAAAACACCCTCATGACTGGCAAATATTATAAATTGTTATTAATGATTGCTTTGTGTTTACTTCTGAATTCTGTAAGTTAGAGAATAACAAAAGGCCATGACTAAAAGGGTCTGTTGCTCCCTCTTAAAACTAAAGAAAACTACCACCAGCACCAAAAAACCCCCTGTGCAGCAGTACTGTTTAGCAATTTCATGTCTGGAATTCCAAGTTCTGTTTTATAGTTGTTAAGATATTTTTCATTAAAAAACCTCATGTGTTATTAATCAGTCTTAAAAACATTGCAGTTATTGGCATTTAAGATATTGCCTTTTTATATATAATTGTTTTATTTATATATAGTTGACGCTTCTATGACATTTGCAGAATTAGTATCACACTGAATATAAATCTGTGGGTTATCCTTTCTTTGGTTGGTTTTGTTTTAAAAGAACCATTTGCTCTCTTTTTTTGCATTATGTTACATTGTAACTGGACCTTTTTTAAGGCAACATTCAAAGCTGGGGAGCTCTGTCGGCATTTTTAATACTTTGGGATGCATGCTTTCAGCTTCAGATGGCTTATAAGGATTTTATCAAGTAGTTGTTATTTAATAACCTATTTTTTAATAAATAGAACATAATTGTGACTGTAAAACAATGATAAATTATTCTTCTTCCTTATGATACAGGAGAAATATATTTTGAGTGCTTCTGCCTTCTGTCTTCTAAAGAAGATCAAAAGATAAAAGTTTTTAACTCTGAACTCATTGCTTGGTAACTTAGGTGTGCCTTTCATTTAACTGCAAGAGCATCACTGGAGCGTGTGAATTTGTGAAAGGTGGTGATTTCATGACCAGACTAGCCAGGAGAATTTCAGCTGTAGCCTTAACAAGTTCTGTTCTTTTTTTTTTTTTTTTTTGCTTTGGTTTGGGGTTTTTTGGGTCTAATGAAGCTTGACCTAATAGATCAGTATGTTTGTTTAAGTGTAAATTGAGCTGATTTAATTTATCTTTTTCTCAAGTCTTAACTGTGTTGGTAAATTGGGTTCTGGTAGAAACTGGCATATGAAGAGAGTAATGTTGAAGTGTTTCAGGATCTGCTCCATGAATTCCCTTTGAGTTGATTAGAGCAGACAGCTCTTGGCCCTGAAATCAGCATGACTGCAGAAGGGATTTGGGTTGCTAAGAAATGTCACAGCAATACAAGTGTTTAATTTAAAAGAATAGATTGGTTCAGCTTAGTTAAGAGGGGAATTTCTTTAAAATACACTTTTATTTTAAAAGGTGCGATGTAAATTCCGATAAAGGTCCTGTAGATATTTTCATTATAGTGTCCACACATTTGGGAATATTTGAGATTATTGGAAATATTTAGATTATTTTACTTTTTATTTTTCTTTTTATGTCTCTTTTTATTTAATACTTATTAGTAAGCATTACAATATTTTAACTTCTTAATTAAGAAGAATTAACTTTCTTAATTAAAATATATGCTCCATAATTTCAAGCACTTTTTAATGAATTTCTAAGCAAATGGTTTTACAAACGATGTTTTGCTACTGTATTAGATATTCCTAATCTCTGTCTGTCATTCTTGGGTAGGATGGTGGTATCTTTTTACTCAGAAAACTGATCTTGAATACTACAACTTTTGTACCTTGTACAATTTTTTTTATAATATCAATTGTATCAACTAATTGATACAATTAGTGCAAGCCCAGTCTAATTTTAGAGAAACCATATATTTTATTGTTTTTTTTTCCTGAGTGGAATCACAGTAAGGAAAAAAAAAAGCTGGGAAATAAATCCAATAACGTGGTGAGAAACAGTAAGTACCACAGGATTAGCTCAGTTGGTTAGAGCGTGGTTCTGACCTTAATACCAAGGTTTGTGGATTTGATCTCCCTATAGGCCATTCACTGAAGAGTTGTACTTGATGATCCTTGTGTGTCCCTTCAACTCAGATTATTTTGTGATATCTCATCAAGAGTAAATCTTATGAAATCTCTTATTTGGAGCAAGTAATATTGACATCTTTGAAAATTTTAATATAAGAAGTTGAAAATAAATATTTAGGCATCATATCATTTGGAGAGATATTGTCTTTACCTGTGGCATTTTAGGGTGGTGTGAAAAGGTTTATTTCTGTAAGTAAAGGAGATTTGAGTTTGTCATATTGGTCCTTATCATGTTTTAACTTACAAAGAAGCAAAAGTGTACTATATTCTTTTGTCTCTGATCTCATCAGATGTTGCTTTCCTCTTCTGAAGTAAAGCCACTTGTAGGTCACTTGTCTCCTGATTTTTGTCATGCTTTTGTGACTCATCTGTTGTAAAGTGTACTCTGCTTATATTTCTCTGCTGGTAAGGGAGCTTTTTGGACCTGGGTAACTCTAACCACCTAGCCGAAGTTCTTCAGCTCCTCATTTGCCTGTGCTGCCAGGATCACAGTGAACCTCGTTTCTCACCTGTGTGTTGGTGTCCCAGGGTCAAGATGCCAGCTGTCACACATGGAGTGCCCCTTGATGGCTAGTGCACCTTCAGGAGCACCCAGAAGACAAGCAGCTGGCAAAGGTTCAAGGATGCCACTGTGGGAGCTTTAACCATGTGGATAATATTGGTATCTCTGGATTGATATGAAACGAATGTGTAACTGTTAATGTTCATCACTTTCTCCAGCACAATTAGAGGAAAATTTACAATTTACATTTAGAATTTACATTTTATAAAGTTATCATATATACTGCAGTAAAATTGGACAATCTACTGCTTTCTTCCCTGGGAGAGTTGGGAGAATAAGCAAGAAGTCACAAATGTTTCTTGGATGGTTCATTACAAAATTATTTATGATAGTTAGTAGTAAAGAAGTAAGAAGCTTTGTAAATAAGGGAAACCTGATCGGACAAATTAAAAACGAAGTGCCAGTAGAATTTGGTTAAGGAGTATCCAACACTGTTCAGGTTCAAGATTTTTGGGTGGGTATTGTGACCAGAAATGTTAAAATGTGTCTGTGGACTATTTGGCACTGATGTGTGGACAACCTTCTGGCTGCCTTTTGGAAAATCTTTGTATCTGTAGTAGCTAACTTGTAGTTAACATAAACTCAGTAATAAATATATTGTTGCCTTGCATTCCTGCTGTGACTAATTTCTGTAGATGTTTGTTTCAAGAATGCTACCAGGTGACTAGCTGGAGAGAAAATGAGTTTTCTCACAAAATCATGAGTACAGAGTGAGCTGTTCATGAAGCAGTACCTATCAAAATATTTCACCCCAAACTTGCCAAGTCTGAGATGTGACACTGTCTGTCTTACGGTAAACTCTTTCAGAGCAGAGGGAGGGGACTTGTGAGGGGCTATCAAGAGGAGATGTTGGGGTGGGTGATTGCAGGCTGGTGTGTGTGGTCCTCACTGCCCCTGTGGTGCCACTGATGGGAGTCATAGAGGAGGCGGTTGCTCCAGAAGTGACATCTCTTACACAAGTTTGTTTTCTGCTTATTTCCTGTTGAGATGTTTCTGGATTCCTGATGGAACCACTCGTGGGGGCTTTGTACTTTGAAAACAAAAACCCTTTCTCTCCTAGGTGTAGGTGACAAGTTGGTATTGAGGCAGAGCCTTCAAAAGCGTGTTTTATTCATCAGCTGTCAGAAAGCGTGAGGCTTCTTCCCTTAGCAAATGGTAACAAATAAAAGCCCCTTATGTGTTGTTTGATAAATGTCTTTGAAAATCTCATGGAGCCTGTTAACTGTTGGTTTTGTGTTGAATTGTCTTCAGTATAGTCCTGGAAGTTACAAAAATAAATTCTATCAGTTTATCAGGAAGGAAGATGAAAATGAAGGTCAGTAAGAACCTGTGAGCAGTCTGTTGTAACAAATGAGTGCCAAGAGATGTGGGCTTGATTTAGGGTCTGTGCCACCAGAGAGCATTTTAAGACAAGTCTTATAATTTGATCATAAAAAGAGTAAGTTGAAAGATGTATCAGAAATCACGAGCAGTTGTGGATATTATTTGTGTTTGGCTGACAATATGTGAGAGAGAGTATGTTATGATACGTCCTTGTCATTCAAAGGCTTTATTTTTAGTCTCACTTTCACAGTTGGTTTCATTATCTTCAGCACTATAAATCATTCATACACCATAAACCATTTAAGCTGTGCATGTTTGTTCCTGAAGTATAAACTGGAGTATAAAATTCATGGTAATCTTACTGGTATCAGTTTGTCCTTAGACCCAAATTCTACTTCCCTTGACTCTCAAGTTTTCTCTTAGGTAATTAGCATTAGAAAATTATACCTTTTTAGTGACCGAAAGACTTTCAATATTAGTTTAACTTAGATTTTATTATTTATTTCTTTTTTTTTTTAATTTAAATTATTTAATAATTTTGCTGCTTTAGACAAAGGTGTAACAATCTGGATTTATATGAAATCTTACAGGAATTTGTATAGTTAATACTGTTCAGTCTTAAGGTTTCCCATGATGGCCAAAGGTTGAAAGAATGTTGTAATTGAAAGCTTTTTAATGAAACTTAAAGGAAGGCAAAACTGATTTTCTAGTATTTAAGAACTCTACAAAATGGCTCCTCATAAATTTTGAATTCCCAGGTTGTGTCTAGCATATTGAGCCTATTTTTTTCAGACTCACAAGTGAACTGCAAAAATGCACATCACCAGCAGGAACATTGCTTGTACTTCAGAAACGGTGTTGGAGCCTGTTTTCCGTATCTTAAGGCTTTCCATGAGGGACTTGGAATTTTTATTTTTAATTTTATTTTTAATACACAACCTCATCCAGGCTGATTTTTTTCAAGGCTTCCCAAGAGGGATTTTTCTAAATCCTCCTCTATCCCTGTCAGCCAGTAAACCATACTATATTTTTCCTGAAGGTCACAAAGAAGGGAAAAAAAAAAAAAGGCATTTTAAGTGTTTCCATCTTACGATATTCTACAACAGAGTACTTGCTTTGCTGCAGTATATGCTCACTCCTCACTGTGTCTGGAATTTAGCTAGGGAAATTTTTAAAGGAAGGATCCTGTTCTATGAGTTCTCATGTGAACTTGGGACATTTTTCTCTATTGTCACTCAGGAATGAGATTATTTTGCACACCTCATTTATAGCTAAAATTGGGAAGTATAAAGTGTGTTTTAATGTTTGTCAATACAGTTTTACAGAAATTCCAGTTACTGTCTATGGAGAACTCTTCTTGCATAATAAATGAATTTAGAAACTGTCATTCAACTACCAAAAAATTGTTTAATTTGAATCTTTAAAAATGGGCCACTGCAAATGAATTTAATTAGGACATGCTGTCCCAGAAAAGCTCCTGCTTGACTTTGAAGATGTAGAACAAAAGTGGTCATTAGACAAAAGCCAACTATTGTAGAGAAGAGGCAGCAGGGTTTTTTTTGGTTGTGCATTCCCATTTTTTTTTAAAATGTAAATCACCATGTTTACTTTTTTTTTTGGTGTAAATTTGCATATCAGTTCAAAGTATATCACAGTTCAGCATGAATAAGCCTTTGTTAGGGTGATGGAAAATTGGACAATTGTTGGATTTAGTACGAGCAACACAGAACTAACAAGCATTAGTAATACTGGATGTTAAGTTTTGAATGCTTTTTCCTCCTCCCCTTCCCATAACTGTTTTAATTTTTAATAACATGTAGTTGAAGAAAAATTATCAGAGAGTGAAAAAGCTCTCCTGAATTGTATTTAATCTGAAAAACTAATGTTTCTTCTCTAGTGCCTTACACGTTAGTGCAGGCATAAAGTTTTCAATACAATTTAACTATAAGAGTGGGTTTTATTCATTCTTTTTTCAGAAGACAAATGGATGACATTGTGACTTCCATTGGGTGTAGCTCACTGGAGTTTATTTAAATCCTCTACTCTCCATACTGTAGGCAGAAAGGTTTTTTTTAAAATACAAGAATAATTCCTACATTCACTCTTTTAATGTGTAGTGTCACTGCAATCACCCAATAAGATTGTAAGGTTAATGACTTCCAGGAGAAACAGATTGTCACTTACTTGAGTAAGTGTAAAAGTGAAGGGAGAAGAGAAATAGAAGTAGACTGTCCTCTTGAATGCTTACCAGGAAAACCAAAATTTTAGTTTTGATCTGAAAGTTTGGAGGTGTAGAACTTGAGCATAAAATCTGTGGAATGATCCTACTTCCAGCATCTGCAGAGGAGGTGGCAGGCACTGAGGGAGAAATGACATGGTGACAAAATTTGAAAGGCGTGGCAGACATTCTAATCACCTTTGGGATTTGTGGAGGATGTCCATGCTATTTTGCCTGTGAGCAGCTTAGCACAGTGAAGAGATGTAGGAATGTGGCACAGGTTGCATAGAGCACATAGCTTTATCTGGGCCTGAGAGTACATATTTATTCTATGTGTCTTAGCACTTTTCTGGCATAGCAGGTCCAAAATAGATCATTGTTAGGAAAATTGCGTATTGCCTTTCCCTCTGTTTATTCTGATCACTAAGGTGTTGTCAAAACCCAGAATTTTCAGTGGGGAGAAGAGAAATTACTTAGTAAGTGTTAAAATAGGCATCCCAAAGTCAAGGTTTCATACTCTGCATTTTACATACCAAACCTGGATGGTAAAACCTTGCTGTGCTGGGGTCAGTCTGTGTTTGGTCCTTTAAGGAGAGAGACAGCGTCCTACCTTTTTCTTCTGAGCTGCATTGGAAGGAAGGATGGAGATACAAGTGGGGCAGGGTGATAAATCTGGAAAGTGGGACTTGCTGCTTCTCCTGGCAGGAGGAGGAGAAGCACAGGGCCATTGTGAGGGACTCTCATTCTCTGAGAAGATGCTCCTCCTGTAGTAAAGCTACATGAGCTGAGGAGAAAGTAAATAATTAATGTCTTTCTTTTTTCAGTGTCTCTTGACTAGGTAAGGGAACAAAGCTTTGGTGGTTGTCTTGCTGGAGGGGGAAAAAATACCATGCCTTAATGATCTTCTCACTCCTAAACACAGTTTTCTGCCTTCATAGTCTGTGTTCAGAGCAGTAATATAAAACTGATCTAGTTTTAATTTCCTTCAGCACCCTGTCAAAACAGGTTTCAAGAGATTGTGTCATATACCAGACAGCTTTCCTCAAAAGTGTTACTTCTTTTCAATGCTAGTGGTAAGTTACTTTATGAACTGAGCTTCTGAAGTTAATCACAAGCAATCAGGGTAAGCCTCAAGGGCCTCTTTTAAAGGATACATTTCAGGTGTCCATATGGATAGATTATTTTAACCTTTTAGTACAATAAAATGGTTAAATTCAGTTAAAATCATCTAATCAGATTCCTGCTTAAAGTCTGTTTTTCTCCATAAGAAGGTAATAGTATGTCTTGACTTCTATTTTATTACAGTCTGACCAATTTTATAGCATTTAGCTAAACTTCACTAGAAATAGAAAGGGCTTAACTTGGATAGAAGCAAAGCTTGGTTTCTTACTTGTATTAATAAGGTAGTAATGTTTCACTGAATAGGCCTAATCCTGTGAGGGGTGACATCAAGAGAATCATGTTGTGAATTAGAACCAGATGCGTGTAGCTTTTACACAGAGATTGATGCTGTGAATATGTGTAATATAAAGACTGGAGGAAGTTTGAAAAGATAAATGCATGTAGTAGACCTTTCAAATACCTCCTCACAGTGGTATATAGGCAAGGGCAGCTCGTACAGATCAGCCCACGGTTCCCCTTGGCTTCAATTTTGATAGGTGTGTATGTGTTGAAGCCTGAAAGTCTTCAACAGCCTGAAAGAAGCTGTGTAGGACCCTGCTTGACCTGAGCAGCCAGCTACGCTTGTAGGGACCACAGCTATCTATTTGTTCTTTAAATTGCACCTTTTATGTCATTCGCATTCTTCATGACTTTAAAATAACTAAAAGCACATTCTAACAATCACAACTAGTGTGTTACTCATTAGGATTTGATCCTGTTGGGGCTGTACATGCAAGGTAGCTCTTGGAAAAAATCTTAGGTGGCAAGTCTTTCTTGGATTTCTTCCATGTGGAATCCTAACTGTGACCTAAATCAGTGTTGCATAAGATGTGTTATGTGATAGATTAATTTTTTAATCGTTATCGTTTCATGAAACAAACTTTTTCTTTTTTTCCCTCGGTGTGTCCAACTTCTTCATGGCCGACAGGAATTCTGAGCTTTTGAAAATCCCAGTATAATGTCCTTTTTGAAAGGATAGGAGTGTCACACTGAAACTTTTGTATGGTTCTTCTAAAAGCAGAAGAATCTTAACTATTTCACTCACTGGTCAGAGAGTATTGGATAACAAACAACAGGTATAATTTGATTGTAAAGTTCATATATTTGTCTTTTCTGTTAATACATAGTAGCAAGATTGATGAGTGTACTGTACAAATATTACACACAAAACTTGGTTATTTTCCCTCTAACAGGCTGTGTCTGACTCCTGTGCTCAAGTTGCTGTAGATGAAATTATCCCTTGAAGTTCATGTTGCTGCTCTCCTGAGTTTCAGCTGTGGCATCTTTTGTTGGTGTTTTGATCATTCATCTTGTTGAGTGCTGTTGTGAAGCTGTTTGGATTGATCCAGATTCTGATTGCAGTGGCATGCATGCTCTGAACTTACTCTGTGTTGTGTTTATAGATCAGAGACAAGAACTTTTTTTTTTCATATTTTCCAACATTTTTCAGAAGAACAAGTACCCTAACATTTCTGTGGGTACCAGTTCTGGGTCTGGGTCTTTGTTTCTCTAAAACTCTGTTAATTAAATATGGAACTGGAGTGGTTAAGATTACCAGAGACCAAGGCAGAAGTTTTTAACCAATTTGGTGATGCTGACTATTAGTAATGACTATTTTCCTGGCACTGCATCAGTAATATCACCAAATAATAGAACATAAACAAGGCAAGTTGAAATTAAACTTGACAAAAGAAACCCTAGAAGCATGGTGTTCAGAACAAGACAACAAGAGTGCTATCTTGGTTCATGGTTAATTTAATGTTATCATTTTAAGTGCTGATTAAAGTTACTGGCTGTAGAACATTACCCTCAGATTACACCGAGCAGAGTTTGAACAAGTGACTTAATGATCATGTGCTGTTCAGTTCATGTAATTGGTGGGTGTTTAGCAAGTGCCTGCTGACAAATACAGGATTTTCAAGCCCTTACCTAAATGAGGAGCATCATGATCTTATTAGCCAAAATCATTTCTGTAATTAAAATCTTTCTTAAATCTTTTCTGAAATGTAGTGAAAGAAAAATGTTTTGATAGGCTACAGAGCATTTTGTAACCCATTAGTATGATAGTGTGTGTAACACAACTTTATTTTTTTAAACCTTAAGATAAAGGTCTTTTCTCCGGCTGGGATTTATAGAGTGACTAAAACCAAAATACACAAGGAGAAACTGTTTTATGATCCTATTAATTTTATACAATCATCCTTAGGATAGGAAGGTGTGTGCTTGTGCATATTTGTGTGTGTGTATATTTCCTAGCTAACTGGTGTTAAACAGCAAATTTCAATTCCTTATCCTATATCTGAGCTTACTTTCATAAAACTCATATGGAGATGAAAAGCAATTCTGTGTATGGCATCATGTTAATGCTAATTTGTGAGTTATTACTTTAGAGTGTAGAGTTTTTAGTCCAGTTTATATGTTTGATCATATGGTAAATATGTGTCAGGGATGAAATGATTTGCTGCATGTAGCTTGGGAATAACTTCATAAAGGCTACTCCTTCTAGGAGCATTTGTTCAATAAGTTACCAGCACTCTTTAAATACAGCCACGATGTTCCAGCCTGAAAACTGTTTATTTGTTGGCCCTGCAGTTGTTTCTGTGCCTGTTACCTGTGACCTCAGGTGTTGTGGCACTGGGCTGGGGCTCAGGGCTTGGGTACAGTAAGAGACTCCATATAGGACTGCTGAACAAGGGCTGAGGCATCAGTGGCTGCCAAAAGCTATGGCGTCACCTCTCAGCCCTCCTCAGCTGTGACTGTCCTGGCAACCTTCTGAAAACATACAAAAATAGTGCCCTGGGTCTCAGCAGCTGTGGGCTTCCTCTGTTTTCACCATTCCTGGCCCCAGCCATCTCTTCCTGGTGGTTGTTCTTGCTCTGCTCCCTCGTGGCTTATCACCCCAAGAGTGTTCCCTGACCCCTCCACTGGAGAGCCAGAAATCTATACAGATACACAGATTTCTGAATGGAAAATATTACTGCTATCTGCATTGCATTGTGTTCCCTTCCCTGGAAGTGTTTCAGGGAACATGGTTATGTGCATGATGTATTAAGCCCTAAATAACATGAAGGAACTGAATTACGTGTGTAGCTTTGGTATTTTTTGTAAAAGAACTGTGAACCTTTGTGATGGCAGTCAATCTGTGAAAGAAAAAGTAAATAATTTGAAATTTTAAATGGAAATTATGGTATTGTGTGATTTTTTTTTCCTTACTATTTTAAAAATTATTTTTCAATGCATAGAAGGGCCATCTTCACTAATGATATCACTTAATAGAAAAGTAATACAAGGATACAGTCATACTCTAGGGTACTTGAAAATTGGCTCAAGTTTTCTAAGTACCTCAAGGCATTTTGACAAGATAGGTCAAGGGCTGTTGTGGTTCCTGTGACAAATTCATGTCACATTTTGTAAGATAGAATTTATTTTTCTTTCTTTTACATACTCTGTGCAAATAGGAAATACCTATCATTTAAGAGGTAACGACCAATTATCTGTGGGTAAAATTTATCTTATATTACCGCTTAGCTATTTGTGATAACATAATGTGTATCATGTTATGAGGTTATAGATTATTAGGCCAACAAAAGTGAATAGAAATTATAATAATTCATGTGAAATAAAAGATAGGTAAAATCCAAACACTCTGTCCTACCACTGAAACAGGTGATTTTATTTGAGGTTCAATTTCATCACAAAATTATTGAAGTCGTCTTACAGGTATATTTAAGCGTGAATTTGTTAATAAATCTGTTGCGGTCTTTCACTGGAACCAACCTCAAATAAGAGAGTGAGGTTTTTCCCAGTGATTTTAGGAGCTATTCACCTCACTTGCCTCTCGTATTTACTTTGACTATTGTGTTTGAAGTAAAGAACCTAATTTTGAATGGAGATACTCTTGGCTTGAATCCTGGAGATTTACTTATGTTACACATGTCAACTAGACAGTGTGAATATGACTCATGAGCCAAACTGTATGTCTGTACATTCACTTTCACTGCACTCAGCAGGATTGCATAGATAGAGATCAGAATTTTTTTAATATGCTCTATTGGCATATATTCTTTCATTGAGAACAATAGTATAACAATAGTATAATTCACTCCTTTCATGAAATCACAAGGATGTGTGTAATGAAAATGATCATTATGAGATTTTTTTTTTCATGCATGATAAAGTCCTTTGTGTAGCCAACAAAAAACCCTCTCACTTGGGAGAATTGGTTTGGGTGAGTATGTTAATTCTGAGGCCAGACTAAGACTCTGTACTCTTACTAATCAGTTAATTTTTCAAAGGAATTCCAGTAAAGTAAGTAATCTAGGTCAAAGATGTGAGCAATACTAGGTACGCACCATAACTGAAGAAAATTGCTATGGGCAAAATTTTGTCGGGTAAAATGGGACAATAAGCTTTTCTAAGCCATCCCTAGGGAAAGGAAAAAGAAGACCTTTGGCCTAAATTTACATTCTGAGAAAGAGAAAATCCATTTCAATTCCTTCCCTTTAAATCTAATGTCACTTTTCCAACACTTGGTTGGAACCTCTGTTCTTGGAGTTAGCAGTCTGCTAAGTGACTGTAAACACTGCAGAGGCACTGGATATAATAGCAATCTCTCACTCAAATTTAAAAGAACTAGTCTGAGTCTTTCAGGATTCTTTTTTAGTAATACTTGAACTATGTTAGTTTAGATGTAAACAACTGGGTTTATATGCTTTCCTGGTGTTCCGTTCCTTTATACGCTATTTATTGTAGAAGATCCTAATATAAAAATCTTAAAAAAAATATGGGTATTGAATACATAAGAATATTGTGAAAATTAAAGATGGGTGTTAAAAGCCTAATTTGAATATATGTGTGAGAGATTTGCATGGTTTCCTTGCCTTCTGGGAGGTAATTATTGTGACAGTTTTTGTTAGAACACTTACCATGATTATATGAAGTCATCATTGAGAGACTTAAAAAAACCTGTTAAAGCAAGTGAAGTTGTGTTGAAGGAGAGAATCTACAGGAATGATTCCAGTGTCAACAAGGGCTATTTGGTATCAGATTCATCTCTGTGCACAGTGGCTGTGGAATGAAAACCTCCATGGGTTTTGGGTGTCTTGGCCAACAATTCCATACAAGAGAACTGAAATGTGGTGCATGTAGTTTGGTAATGTGTCTTTTTTTTTGTAGAGAACAGGAAAACAAGACCATGTTATTGCCTGAAATGGCTTATAGAAGTTGAAAGCTTTGTGATCCTCAGGTCTTAATTCAGAAGTGATTTTGAAGAAATGGAATTTGTGGTTCCTGTGTAAAACTCATTAAGTTCTTTTCATGGTTAACAGTGTGTTTTACAAAGGACAGCCAAAACAATTTTTAATTTAGTATTTGTTTTGTAGATTTGTCTAAAGTATAAATGGCATCATCTTTCAGCTTGGTGCACTTGTACATGTCAGGAAACTGAAGAGTTAGAGGAACATCCATTCTTGCTTTCAAAATTACCAAGTAGACAAATGACTCCAAAATTTTCTTTACTGATAAGACTCCTGCTCCTGTCCAGAGGACTTGGATCCGTAATTCTGATTGCGTAGACTAGGGAAAAAGTATTTCCTGCCTTCATTGAAGCATTCTGCAGCATAAGATACTACAGTTTAAGAGGTTAGTTAATTGCAGCTGGGATAGTTATTCTTGCTTTTTCCTCTGGTGAGTATTCAGTGTTGTCTTACAAAACTGGCCAAATCTGCTTGAGCAAAGCCTCATGTGAATGGCTCTGGGCTTTGATGTCCACCGTTCCAGGGGTATAACAACTCTTATGGTAGCTCTTAAAACACAATCTGGTCTATTGTATAGTTGATTCTGAATGTTAATGCCAAGATCTTAATGGATTAGAAACTTTGCTGGAGTCATTAATGTCACGAGACAGAAACTTCTTTTGCAGAAGATGGCCCTACTTTAGGAGATGTTAAGTAGCTGCTTCAGCACATCTAGAGCTTCCATGTTGCTCTTTGTTTTACTATGCATTATCTATGCAGTATTTAGTAAAAAGCTATATGGATTTCTGTGAGATGGCTTTCCTCATAAGAAAACAGTGGAGAGTGACACAATATGTTGTCCATAGGAGGTCCTGAAGTGTTTGCCTTCCAGAATTTGTTTGGAAGATGAATTGGAAATATTTGACATGTTCTACATGGTGCAGAAGGAAACACTCATGCAAATACCGTGAAGCAGTATCTGATATTAAAACTAAGGTATTGGCCATGCATTAAAATTACTTCAGGTTTTGTTATTTGAAATAGCTAAATGTTTTAATTATTTCCAGAGGTATTGTATATACCTAATTTATAATTTCTTTTTTTTTTTTTACTTTTGATTCAATTAAGCATTTCTTTACTGAAAAGGTGATCAAACATTGGAAGAAGCTTCCTGTAGAGTTTGTCGATGTCCCAAGCCTGACAATGTTTAGGAGACACTTGAACACTGCCCTTAATAACCAACTTTAACTTGATTGGCCCTGAAGTGGTCAGGCAGTTGGACCAGATGATCATTGCAGGTATCTTCCAACTGAAATAGTATATTTTATTCAAACATGAGCTGTGAGCTGGTTTTGCACTGAGAATGTAAATGATACCTTCATACTGATGTATCTGCCATAGTCCAGAGTGTCTGTGTACGTGAATTCCTTCTGAAGTGGAGCTGAATGCTGCCTCCCTGACAGCACTGGGAGAAGATGGTCCCTTGGAACAGGGTGACTTTTTCCCTAGATAGAGGGCAAACAAAAAACTTTGGGTTTCAAATAAAATTAAGAGCAAAGATGTTCAAACAGGGTAAAAATAGGGCCCTGAGAACCTGAGACACCCTCTGGGAGACACTTTGGTCAGTCTTATGTAGAGTTTGTGGGGTGCTTATTTCCATGCAGAGACTGAACACCTGGCCTAATGAAATAAGCAAAGGTAAAAATTAAATACAAGTGATCCATACAGTTTGTGTGTATGTATACCCCTATACTTAAAACCTTTAGTTTCTTTGAGTCTGTAAGGAAATTTTTTTCTGAAATTCCTGTCCTTTGGCACATTAGATGGAAAAGTAGTTTGGAAGTCGAGGTCCTGCTGCTTTTGCAAAGAAGTGAATGTGCTTTGCAAGTGAATGTGCTTAGTATTTCCAGCCCCTCCAGAACATGCCCGTGTATGTGCTAGATTCCTCTTCAGTGAAGCAGAAATCACTGTATATTTCCAGGTATGCTGCACTGAGGGGAATACGTGGGGCATGACTTTTCATACTCTGTGGTGACTGTATATCTTGTGTCCTAATCCTGCAGCAGAAGGGCTTTTTGTATGAAGCTCAGATAACACACAATCTGTTTCAACTCAAGAGTTGTTTTGTTTTTTCTTTTCCTCAGTAGTAGTCTATCACAGTGACATGAGGTAGGATTTTGACCTTATTTACACCCTGTCTATCTTCATTCAGCTCCAGGAATCAGAAAAGGCCATTTTAGACCTTAAAAAGAAAAAAGTCCTTGCAATCTTTCTATATCATTTTGCTTTTATCATTGAAAAAAGGCATTTCTATGTTATTATTTGGCTTGAGCATTCACATAGATTTTAGGGTGCTGTCACGATTTCTAGTAACTTCCACAGTTTTTTCTTTTATTAGAAGAATAGAACCAAGTGACCCTTGATCAAAATTTTTTGTAATTGTTTTATTTTGCATATTCCCACACTACTCAGCTGCCAGATGTACCTCAAGCTCTTGTGGTCTGTTGTTGAGCCACACATTCATGTGTTTTTCATGTTTTACTTACTTTCCTATAATAGAGCATAACACTATATGAAGTATCATGACCTTTAAAAATAGAATTTCTACAAGCTCCACTAGCATCTGGACTAAATATTCGCATAGAGCAGTCAGTTTATTTAGCAAGTTCATATTTGGAGGCTTGATAGAAGTGACTGTATAACCAGGAAATCCTAGCTGAAATTCCTAAAAGGGTGTGAAATAAGTATTTTACGTATCACTGGGGGGAGGGGAGGCATTTTAGAAAATAAATTGCACTTTGCCATGTGGTTATACTATGAAATAATTTTATTTTGCTTGACAAAAGAAGTGAGGCTAAGCATTGTCAACCAGCATGAAAAGAACTACAAGAACAAAAATATTATTCCTTTTTCAAATTATGAGAACACTGTTTATTTTTAACTTTCTTGGAGTTACTTGCAAGGATTTTTGGTCTAACCAAACCCACTTTTTAATAGATAAACTGAAGTCACTGTTGATTTTGTTGTTTACCTACTGTCTTTGCTTTTTTCCTTGGCACAATATGACTCACACAGTAAATATTAAGCTTCCATGCCTGGAAGATAAAAATCCCTCATGGGTGAGTCTGAAGTGCTTATACAGACAAGAACTAATGACCATCACAGACCCACACTTCCTGAAATAGGCAGAAATACTTTGTTTTGACCTTGTTTTCTACAACCTAATGGCACAGACAAGTATATGATTATAAAAATCCCAACATAAATAGAAATGTCTTCCTAGAACAACGTGCTAATTGCAATTAACTCTGAAGTTTGCTGGATCTGTGTCTGATCCAGTACTGATTTTTACTATTTCTTTTCTCATCTCCAGCCACGTATGTGTGGGGAGTAAGAAGCCACCTCCCTTGCTTCACTTAGGTCTTCAGGCCATCATAACTCTAGAAGGATACATTTAGCACTACCCAGAACAAGCCTCTACTGCCTAAATTTCTTCTCTAGTGTAAGAGGACAAGGGAACAAAGATGATAGGTGGTTTTCATATGCTATACTGTGAGGAGATGTTGAGAGAGATAAGGAAACCCATGATTTCTGAAATAAACAATGGGCAAAATAAATATAAAGAGCTTGTTTTTATCCATTTGTTCAGTAGCTGATACTTTAAAAGTACAGGTATACACATTCAGTGATCTGAGAAATTCCATTTCATGCACTGCAGGAGTGTTGGAGATTTTCACCTCAAGTCCTGCATCCTTGAGAGAAGTCTTGCTAATTCTGTGTTTGCAGTTCAGCACTTTTTCTGTAAGGGTTGAGTACTGACATGGTAGAGGTGGAGTTGATGCTGTAGTCCTGGATGTTTCTCAGACTACACCCCAGGTTTAAAAGCAAGTGGTCACTGTTGTTCTCCCTGAACATGCCATAGGGTAGTAATTTTAAAATTTATTTTCTTGTACAGGAATGGATATCTCGTATCCCTGAGTCATTTGATTCAGAAACCAGTGTTACAACATGACAGATACTTTGTGTGTATGTTTTTTGGAGTGATGCAAGCAATATAGACTGAAATATAAGATTTATTTTTTCTTTCAAGATCTGCTTAAATGCTTGCCCTTTTCAAGTAACTTTCAAGACAAACATTGTTTTATTTTCATATCTGCAGATACTGGGAGGGGTGAATAGTTACTGGTTGTTTCTATTAAGCCTCAAGTCAACAGAGTAGAACTATGAATAAGTATTTTACATTTTATTTTAGTAAATGTCATCAAAATAAGAAGTGTGAGGAATGTACATACAAAACGATACACCAAAAATGTGCAGGTTAATGTGATCATTTGATAGAATTCTATGTTGAGAATTAAAAATCCTTACATTAAAATGCTTGGCAATTAATGGGATTGTAAGGGTTTTTTGGTGGTGTTTTTTTCATACTTTATTTAATTTTATATTTTTAATTGAAGAAACGGTTCACATGTTTTGTATGGTTTTTGCTGGAGTCTGGGTGAATAAGAGTCTGGAAACTAACTGTTTAAAATGTTTTCACTGTAATGATCTGCTATTATCTCCTATGTTGCTTGAGTGCAGTTGTGCTTGAAAAAAAGGTAGCAATTTTCCACCACAATGAAGCACCAACAAACAATGCTTAAGTGAAGATTAAAGTTCTTCAATGCCAATAGATTTATTTTTAGCAATGTCAATCAATAAGCAAGGCATTGCAATATGCAGACCTCCAAATGAAAAAAATCACAGCATGCAGAAGGAAGAATGAAAGAATACAGGAAAAACAAAACCAGTTTGTGTATATGAGTTTTGACTGTTTATTTAAAAATTGGATTTTTTTTTAGAAGTGATTTATGCATAGTCACGGCTTTGTTTGGTTGGGATTTTGTTTTGTTTTTTGTTTGTTTGTTTATTTGTTTTATGAGCAAGGGAAGGAGAAGGATTGGGGAAAAGTAAAAGGAAGAGGGAATTGGTTTTGTTTTTAAAGTATGCATCCATCAACTACAAAGCATAAAAAGCCTGCAGTGTCTGGAATTTTAAAGTAATGTGTCTGCATTTTGTCATTTAACTTTTTCTTTCCTTCAAGAAAACTTAATATTTTTATATGTATGAAGAGAATTGCTATGCCTAGCACTGCCCTAGACTGGATTTCAATACTTAATATTTTAGACACAAATGCATTTAATTGGAACTGCTCATGAAAATACTTACAGGTCATAAATTTATCTCTCTTAGAGTTCGTTGATTCTTTTTTTGCATTTTTAATGCAGCATCCCTGTTCTGCTTTTGCATTCTGAAGTGTTCCTCCAGCTCCTGCCAGATTTCTGGGCACTCAGAGCTCTTGGCCATTCCTATTTTGTTCAAATGTCTTTGTGTAACTTGTGTATTTTTACCATTTCCAGTCATAGCCTTTGGTCTTTTGCAGATTAATTTTTTTCTTTTTAATATGGAATTTACATGGGAAGGATGTATAAATAAACTTAGTTGATCTTAACATTTGCCTGCCCACTGCAATCTGCCCATTTTTCTTTCTCTCTGCATATCTATTTATACCTTCTATCACATATTCTTGTTAGCTTAATGTTGTTCCCTTTATGAGCAAATTTAATTTGTTATTTCAGTTTTAATGTTTTGAAATGTATTTTTTCCTCTGAAGACAAGTGATTGTGTCCCACTTCTGTAGAAAAGAATAAACCATATATTGGTATTGTACATCCAAAATCAGTTTTTCTCAGTAACTGCAAACAGCTGAAAAAATATGATTGAAACTTTTTTTAAAATTCATCATTATTTCTCTTCAAGTCTCCAGACATCATGATCTTTATCGTATCTTCTTGCATTCTTATGTCAGCAGAGTTAGCATATCAAAACGTTGCTGCAGGCTCATCCTGAAGAAGGAATGACACTGGTTTCCCAGAACCACTGTGGGAAGCTGTAGGGATCTGGCTGTAGGCAGCTGTGTATCTCCCTGCCTTAGTCCTTTATTAAGATCAAATGGGGCAAGGATTTCACTCAGTATTAGCACTCTTATTTTTTGAACCAGAAACACTGCATTGTATCACTGTAATAATTTAACAAGGGGTTCCTGACTGATTGCAGCCCAGAGGCCATCTCATGCTATGCAATGATTATATACTTTCTTTAAATCTGCTGTGTACTCTGATCTTATTTCTTTCATCTCTTTCATTATCAACTATGTGATTTGAAATATTTGAAACACTGTGGGCCTGTCTTCACTTATTTTATCACTCATTTAAAGGTAGTTAGATGGGAAAATTGTTAATGTTGTTAATACCCCAGGATTTTAAAAAGAATGCTGTGCTTCAATGGAAGTTCTTCTTTCCCTTAGCTTTTTACATCAAGAAATTAATTAGATAAGCCAGGGGTTGCTAACACAGTAATACTTAAACATAACTCTTCAGTTTTCAACTTCTTCAGAGTTTAGAGATTGGAAAACAGCAAGAACTACAACAGTTAAGGTTCCAGCGCAATGTAGCAGCTTGAAGACAATAAGAAACAAACCTTAAGCATGTGAAAAAGGGACTGATGTAAATTCTCTTCCCTTTATGTTGGTTCTTGCCCAAATGGTGTAGGCTTATGCTTACCAAGTTAGTCCCAGCATGGTGACTCTTCTTGTTTGCCTTTGCTGTAGTAGATTGCCAGGCAGTCAGCTCTAGGTGGGACCTCTACACCATCTCTTTGGTGGTGGGCTCTGGTGGTCCTTCCTTAGGTCTTGCTTTGTATGATGGAATGATGTAGGGGATCATCACTAGAATGATGTTTGGGTACCAGAATGCTTATTTACAAACCTATATTTGTAATAAGAGCTAAGTTACAAAAATATAGAACTGCAAGTTCTTTTAGCATTACACTGAACAGCAATTAATCTTCTTATAAAAGGTGCAGTAGACACTAGCTTTTGTTTTTGGTCAACGTGATCCAAAATTTCTGAGAGCCATGCTCTCTCTGTTCTTGTATACAAAGGAAATGGCTAGAACAGGCTGTTTGAGGACCTTCATTTTCTCTAACCAAGGATATCATGGTTTGATTGTAGCTTTCTTTTTGGATTTTGCCAGTAGACATCATATGGTAATATTCTTCCTCATCTTCCCCAAGTTTCTTAAAAATATTTTTAATGCCATTCTTGATTAGATTGCATTTTTGGCTTTGGGCTTTAAAGTGCTGTCACCTACCTACAGCCTTCTTAATTCAGAATGCCTTTGCAAAATATGCACGTATATATTGCTAATTCTTTCAAAATTTATAATGTTTCTTTGATCTGTTTTCATTGCCCACAACGTTGTTGCGCAACGCTGAGTTAGCATAAGCATTACTTAGAGCTGAAGGAAACAAAGAAGCACTTCAAGGTGTCTCTCATTTATTCCAGAAGTCGTCTTGGAGAGCGACTGACTTCATCCCTAAAATGCATTGCCTAGGACGCTATCTAAGATATCTACCTTATATATATTTTTAAGTATATTTTGTGTAAAATAAAAGGTTAATCTGAAGACAGAAGTGTTCAGAGAGCACAGCCTTCACTTGATAGTTTTAAAATTTAGGGCAGCCCATTGCACAAGAAGTTGATTTAGGTTAGGATCAGTGTTATCCCAGGAGATAGGGAGATATATAGAAAAGAATACAAAGTACTTTTTAAGATGCTGGAATATAAATTTCCTGAAAAGAATGTATGGATGAGAGAGATTAATGTTGGGGGGTGGGGTGGAATCTCTCCACAGAAGCTTGACATTTAAACTTGATCTGCTAGAGAACCAGTCATGAATATGAAATCTAAATGTCTTTTCTGTGCTTGTGTGGGTTTGTTTCTTTATATTGTAGATATCCAAAGCTGTAAAATACATAATCAAATCTACTATAGCAAAAAAGTTTGGGTTTTATTCTTTTTTTTAATGTAAATAATGCCAAACAAAGTAAGGAAATCATTGGAGTGAGTACTGAATTGTGACTGTCAAAACTGGAAATCAGACAATTGCAGGTGGAAAGCACTTTCTGAAATTATTGCTGAACATTTTCATTGCTCTTAGCTGGACTTGCATGGTTAAGGCACAATATATACCAGTCCGTCTGGGTCATAAACTTATACAAGCCTGAGTATCTGATTTTTTTTTTTCTTTTTGATCACAGTGTACTTCAGTATTTTCTTTACCATCGGTGTGATTGTAGAAAGCAGTGATTACTACTCATTTCTTGTGGGTGACTTATTGTACTTTGGCAAGAATGGCATAAAATGAAGACCTTTAGGCACCTCAGTGAGCACTTTATTTAATTCTTTATCTCCCTGGAACTGCAGTGCAACTTACTGAAGTCCAGGCATTTCCAGCCACCACCGACACCTAATGCAATGCAGCAGCTAAAGCTGAGGGCAGCGGGTTGACCAACTTGTGATGCTACCCACAGTGTCTTGCTTGCTTGCTAGTAATTCCCAAATCTGAATATCTATGCATAGTTTGTTTTAGGTAATAAGAATATTATTCTGTAAATGAACCTCTGAGATGCAAATAGAATGTGCTGAATAAATATCAATTATTATTCATTAAAATGCAAATGAAGATAGGCACTTTAGAGACAGTTTAGGTAGTCAAATGAAATTAAATAAAAAACAAGAAATTAGTAATTAGACACTTATAAGATGTGTATAATATTTTTGCATGATTGCTGGACACAGATATCATAAAGCTCTTTTTCCTTCAGCTTTATGTTGCAGCCTTACAACAATTTTTGTCTCTGATGACTCTTTAAAATATGCAGGTACTGCAGCTCATACTTAAATTTTATTAAATGTATTCTAATGATGACTCCTTCTGTGGCAGTAAATTTTACCTGTACGACTTGCACTCACTTTAATGAATTCTGTAGTTAAATCCCTGTATGCTACGAAAAGCACCCTACTCTCCGTTTGCAGAGCATAGTGGATGGGAATATTTTAGTTTAGCACTTAATGAGCATATGTCTTCTAGGTTTACACAAGCTTTCCACTTTCAGTTCAGTACTCAGGAAAACAATTAAGCCCTCTACATGTAGATGTCAGTCAAGTAAGTAAGAAAAATGACAAGGAAAATTTTGTGAATTTTTCTTCTGAATGATATGTTCCTCAGTTAAGGATGATTTGTAGAGGCTATTTTGTATTTAAAGTGCTATTGCAAAATGTGAACAACAAAGTTCGTGACTTTTGTGACGTGGACAGCACTGTATATTGTTTTGCTATTAACTTTTAAATATCCTTTGAGGTTATAAATTTGCAGCAGTCTGCTAATGGCTGTGCGATAACAGAGGTTGCACTTGGTCTGATATCAGTGTCATTATGGCTTCACTGAGCCATATCTGTGTATGGATACTCATGCATAGTTAATGCTAAATATAGCCACATGTCAACATTTAACCCTTCATTTTCTCTTGAGTTAGATGTTAACAGGATCAAGTAACATAAAAATAATTGTATGTAATATTAACTAATCATCTGCTGAATCTCTGGAAGAAAATGGGATCCAAATATAAATTGAATAGTGATATCCTATCTATGTATCTTGAAGCAAATTTACTTTAGATACTAATGAGAACACAACCTCTTATATTTTAAAACAATTTTTTTTTTTTAGTGAGTTCAAGTGATTGATTTTCATGATCTATTTAAGAGTTTGTGATCTTTTTGTAGAGTATTATTGTGAAATTTGATCATGTAAGGTCCTCTTATAGGTACTATGAAATAAAGTCTAATAAAAATTAATTTCTTTTTAGTGATTTGTTTGCTGTATGATAGCACCAAAATGGGAGATTATTTTAATGTCATTAGAATTAAGTAACTTATATTTGTCAGATATAAATTATGGTCCAAGTCCTTAGTGAATTCCAAATTACACTAAAATTGCAATGCAATGAGTGGTATTTTACAGAGGGCAATATTCAAGTTTTTTTCCATTTGTATCAATCCCTGAAGTATAATGTAAAAGAATCATTAGGTAAAGTCCCATGGGAATTGTTTTGCTCTTTCCTGAAGCCAGGCTTTCAGTGACATCAAAACCAGATAAAAGGTAGACTAGATAGTGATCTGTAATTGTAATGATGTGAGGAAATGAAAAGGTGTGAGAATTAAGTATTTCATAGCTTCATTCTGGTCAAGTACAATTAAAGCAGAGGAAAAGGAGAGTTGCAATAAAATGTTCTGTGTAAATGGTGAAGCAGAAGTTGGATGATTGCCCTTTTCCTTTATGTATGTTGACCCTTAAAGTAACTGGCATGGTGATGTTTGTAAATTTTCACACTGGTGCCACTCCTTGTTTGCACCTCTGCCTGTTATAAATGCCTTGAAATAAGAAAAAGGTGGCAGATCTCATTTTCATGTGGAGAAATACTTTGCTCATTTTCTTTAAATGAGTAGGGAAAGAGCACAATATTCTATACATGATAGAAATGGAAAATCTCTGCATAGTGGTAGGAGTGAAATAATATTGCTATGAAGGCTAGAAATAAAAATTGCTATCTTCTTCCAATGTGAAGAACACAGATCATGAACCAAACTTCATTTCTTCCCTTGAGTTTACTTCAGGGGACCTTGCAATACTCATAGCATAGCATTCACTTT
>JAYRBT010000082.1:26705088-26754111 GCA_036023395.1 Myiotriccus ornatus | reverse complement strand
TCATGAACCAAACTTCATTTCTTCCCTTGAGTTTACTTCAGGGGACCTTGCAATACTCATAGCATAGCATTCACTTTATATTACCTTTTTCCTCATCTATCTAACACCTTCATCCATCTGCCATGCTCTTATTTTTCTCTGTTAACGTGAACTGGTATCTCTACAAAATAGAGTATTTCACAGTGGATTTTTAAAAATTTATATGATTCCTTATTTCAATGTCGTTTAAAGATGCTTAGGTATGGCAAGCAGTAATGTCCCTATAAAAGCTTGGTTGGGCCCAGGGAGTCACAGACTGCATAAATAAATCTAAAGAAAACCTTCTAGTGCCAAAGTGTTTATAGCTATGGTGGGAATTTTGTGATTCAGTTTTATTTATTTAAAGTAAGCCTCACTGTAAAATTGTATCTCTGAGCTTATTATTATTCTGTTCTGTTCTATGTGTGGCTTGCAAATATGCAGTTACAAAAATACTCATTTATCCTGTGTTATGATGAAGAGTACATTTGCAGATGGGACAATTAGATACAGAGACTACATACACATAGTAAATATCAGAAAAGACAAAAAAGGAAGAGGAAGGATCCAAAGTGGATTTGGACTGCTACATATCTGAGATACAATTTCAAGACAGATTTACATATGCAAAATTAAGAGATGAAGATATGACTTCATACTTTAGCTTGTGCTTATTTACATAAATGATTCTTCTGTTGAACTTGTCAGGTGTATTGTGTACAACTTTTTATGTTATAGATGGGGTTTCCAAAGGCTTGGAAACTTCTTACATAGCATTCCCGAGCATATTGAAAAAACTACCTACTTTGTTACACCCGAAAGAAGAAAAAGAAAAAGTGAGCTATCAAAAATGCTCTGTATGTGTGTGTGTGGGCATACTCTGGACACAGTTTACATCAGAAAATTAGGTTTTCTCTCAAGATGGGCTAGTTAAATTGGATTGCATGAACTCTATGTATTCATACAGTTCGAATCTACAGAAGGTAGAGAACATGAGATATTACAATCTAGGTCTATTTAATTGGTCTACATAGAAATTACACAATGCAAAATTGTGCTATTGATGGTATTGCTACTATAACACTTGCTACTGAACAAGGTATCCTGAAAATAAATATTTTCAGGAATATTTTCAGAAGTAATGCATATGGGTGGGAAAAAAAAATCTTGATAGAAAACAACTACATAGCAGTGACCATTTGTTTTGGGAATGAGCAAATATGAACCAAACAAACATTGAAAGACTATGTTCTGATTGAAAATGAGGTTTATCAAATGATAATCATAAAGAAAAAAAAATGGAAAATCAGAAAGAATGAAAATAATGTTAGTTTTACTGTCAGCAAAATAGTGTGAGTAAATATTTATGTAGTTTACAGGTAATTTTACATAAAATAGTCATCAAAGTTAATGAGCACAACTTAAACAAAATAGACACTTCTACTTAGGAAAAGCTGTACCTTTTGCTAAGGAGTGTGGAAAATGTGTCCTCTGGTGAACAGGAGGTCATCAGATCAAGGCTGCTTTAAAAAAGTTTGTGGAAGATCCCTATTTACTGAGTTGATATGTTTTAGTAATTGGAGTTTTCATACATCAGAAAATCATCTGGTTTTAAGGTCTTTAAAGCATTCACATTAACTCATAATCTAAAGTGTATTAGAATAGTAAACTGGGATACTTCTGGCATTCTAATTTCAATAGGTTTCTGCTTGCAAGTCAAGAGGATTCATATTCTTGGTTGTGAGTTTTGGGTGCTAGATTGTTGTCATGATGTTTTGTTGTGCAGCCTATTGCAGATTCTTGTCATAAATGGCAGCAAAAAATGGCCCTTCACTGCATACACATTTCTTTTGAATTTTGTTATTGGCACCATGCTTTGGAAGGCTCAGAACTTGTTTTTTTTTTTTTTTTTTTTAAACTTAGACTCAGTTATGCAGCAGGAAGAGCAAGAACATCTACACTCCCTGTTGCATTAAATCACAGGAGGCACAGATAACTTGCAAGGGTTACCACTGGACCACAGGAACGTGTGTCCTTCTGCTTTTGCAAAGGATACTTCTCTTTTTTTAATACTGATATCGTGCGAGACTTAATAGATCTAATTGGCCTTAGGGATGAACTCTGAAGCATTTCAACTTTGAACTTAGGAAGGGAAAAGAATCATAACTTTGTCTCATTGATATTTATTTCGCATGTATCAGATTGAAAAAGCCATAAAGAGTTACAGTTACTGAATGTGAATTGTATCTTATTTCTGAAATGTAAATCTATTTATTTTGAAATGTCAAGAATAGACAATCCACCCTCTAGCAGGAACTATTTTGTGTGGTGAGGGCTTGTCAGCATTTTATTATAATTCCGTTCTTCAGGCTGTAAAAATTTGCCTTAAAACGAAAGCTGAATGTGAAATATTAGCCTCATGATAAACTTGATTTATCAAATTTGGCTGAGTTTGGCTTCATTTTAAACAGTTCAGAAGTTCAACTAAAAAGAAGCTTGTTGGTTTTGACCATTCTGCTGTTTGCTTTACTCAAATTAACTGTTTGTATGTAACTGGCTGTTTTGTGGTGTTGTGTGAAACTCTTCTGTTTACTTTATATGGCTGCCATTTCTGTGGATAAAAAATAAATACTGACACATGGGTGAGATATATCCCCAACTAACTAACTCAACTTAATTAGTGTTTCTAATTGTGCCCACTGAGCTTGGCCTAAAATTCTCTGAATTAGAGTAAACTTGTGCCATGGATTAATCCTGGCAGGTGACTCTGTCTCAGATGGCTGCTCACTCACTCCTCCTCCGGTGGGATGGGAAAGAAAATCACAAGAGTAAAAGTGGGTTGAGATAAAGGCAGTTTAATAGGAAAAGCAGAAGTGTTGTGCACAAGCAAAGAAAACTAAGGAATTCATTCACCACTTCTCAGGAGCAGGGAGGTGTTAGCTGTTGGGGAGATGAATGCCATCACTCACAAAGACCCTCTCTCCCCTTCATCCTTCATTCCCCAGCTTTATATGCTGAACATGATGTCCTGTGGTGTGGAATATCCTTTTGTTCAGTTGGGGTCAATTGTCCCGAGTGTGTCCCCTCCCAGTTTCTTGTGCACCCACAGCCAAATTGCTGCCCTATGAAAAGGCCTTGAGTCTGCGTGAGCACTGCTCAGCAGTAACTTAAAACTTCTATGTGTTATCAACACTGTTATCAGCACAAATCCCAAATACAGCCCCATATGAACTGTTGTGAAGAAAATTAACTGTATCCCATCTAAAAACAGTACATTGTATTAATTCAAAAAGACTAAAAGCCCACTAAGATGATTTTTCACTCCTTTGATTACTGAGAGAGATTTAGTGCTGAGTGGAGGTATCTGACTCATACTGCCAATGAAGTAGAAGAAACCACAAAGGATATTTCATTCTGTTTTACAATGGGCTTCTTTCTCCAAGTCCTCAACTTGGGCAGTGGTGGCATTGCTTTCTGATAATACCAGACAGCTCCTTAGTTTAAATTTTCCTCATGAAGAAAAAAAGTAAAATAATTTTTGTAATATGAGATTTCAAATTAAATGTTCTTATCTACTATTATGAGGGTGCAAAGGACAATTGTCCTTTGTTGCTGCGGTTCTTTTGCAGTTGTCAATATAAAACTATAATGTTAGAACTTAAATGTGAAGAGGATCACTTTGTACAATAATATCTATGTTAAAACTTCTTTGCCTGATGTTTTGATTACATATATGTTTCCTGAGCCTGATTTAACTTTCTTGGTTTTTCAACAAGCTAAAATAGGGTAAGAAGCTCTCAAATGAGATTAGATATAGTAATTGAATTTTCTCACTGTAGACAAACATGGGTTCAGCTAAAGAAAAAGTCCTTTTTGTGGTCCATCTTCTTATATTCAACTTGCTCTGCTCTTCTGTGTCCTTCGTAAGACAGATTAGGGAGGTTACATTAGGATAAGGCTGAGGAGTTCACTGAACTCCGGAAAAGGAATTGGGACATAGAGCGAATGGACCAGAAGAGAATGGTTAACAATTTTAATATTTTTCTGTTTAGCTGGCATATTTCTCCTAGTTAAGGAAATTTGGAGATGTGATTGTGTAATGGCAGAATCCTTCTGTTTACTATTTGGTGCCAATGTGCTGTACTTTGTTTACTAGATTGAGTTTGTATCATTTGGTTGCTGGGCCAATTGACTTGCCAAAATGCTGTATTTTTTTTTTTTAAATTTCATTTTAATAATCCTCTGTAAGGATCTAATCTTAATTGTTGTAGTGGCTGACAGGAAGCAGATGGTGTTTATTTTTTATTAAAAACATATTTGGACTGAAAATAAAAATCTCTTTTGATATACTTGGAATGGTATGGGCAAGACTAAGGCGTGATTCAGACAAATGTCCTCTTAAATTAGAACATTGGGATGGATGTAATAATGTGCTCAGATGGCATAAATGGAAAAAAGAACGAGAGGGAGGAGAAAAGGTTCCAAACAGATGCCTGGCAGTGTTTTTTCACAGAAATAAAAAATGTGTGGAATGACCTTCTAGACATGCATAATGCAATGGAGAGTTAAACATTGGGCTATTCAGGTAAATTAGAAAGTATCCAGGAGTGTGTGGGACACAGCTTTGAAATGGAGAGAGCCATTAAAATATGCTTATCTTCGTATGTTCTTGGCTATACAGAGATACTAATGCTGGATTTACTATTGCTTGTACGTAGTTTAAATCATCAAAACCTCTCCTTTAGTGAATCATCAGGGAAACTCATATGGGTAATTTGTTTAATTTTTATCTTCTGACTTTTTATCTGCTTATTTATAGTTTTTATCTGAAATTGTTGCATGGAAGTTTCCCATCCTTATGGTATTGCTGTAGCATGCTGTGGAATCATGATGGTTGTGAAGTGGAGAATTATTGCTTATTGTGGCAGAAAGGTGCATTTAATTTCTATTATTCATGAATTTCCATGTGGAACATTAACTTGCCTCTTTTCTATCAACTCTTTGGTTCTTCTTACAGAAAATTTGTAATATCTTTTGAATCAATAGCAATTATCTTTGCTTAACTGTGACATAATTTACAGATGGAGCTACAATCTACATAACGCAGTTCTACAAGTAGATTAGTAAAACAGACATGATTTGTGTGTGGAATAACAGTGAACTGCAGTTTGTGTAAATGAAATGCATAGAGTTTCAGGTTTATATTTTTGTTGCAGTTGGCTTAGGTTGTCTCTCAAGTCAAAAATTGATTGTGAAATTGTACAGTTCATCATAAGTTAATCTATTTTTGGGTGACATAGCTCTGACTAAAAAAGTTATTGTAGGTAGCAAAAAAATTCTTTTCTTCTTGAACTTATGTGTCTGTATAGCAATTTAAATCTTCTCAAATGTCATTAACATTGTTTTTATGTAATCTATATAAAATATACAATGCCTAGGACAGTGTAGCTGATCCATTATTGACAGTTGTCCTAATAGACAGTTCTGCTGTCACTCAAAATTCATACAAGTAAATATTAAAATATTTGTTTATTGTCCTACATAAATCATACATCTTGCATGCTGTTCTGAATATTCTAAAACTTCACTCGTTGGTTTTGTGGTTTTTTTTTTAAATTTTAGAAGTAAGAAATAAAAACTAAACAAAATGCTAATGATAATGGTTGCATGTAAGCAATTGAAAATGAAATAAAACCAGAATGTTCAGGTATTATCATGAGAAAAAAGAGGGAGTAGTAGTCTTTTTGATTGCTGTATTGTAAAAAATAATTGGCTTATTATCATAATTGCATTCTTGTTCACGATATGAAGGTCAAACAAAATAATAGTCGCAGTCGAGGGATGTCATTTTACTGATTCTGGCAGATACTAATTGAGGTAATATGAGTTAGATGGTGCTGAGAAGAGACAGTGAATATCAAACCCAGAGGACCTTCACTGTATTGCATATTCTTTACCATCTGTGTTGGGAATTCCATATTCAGACATGGACTGGGAAAAGATGGAAGGTTACATCCCCTTGGTTTCCATTTAACTTCTTAAAAAATGCTGTTTTCAAGATAATATTCCAGTGGAATATATATGTATTTTTAATTTGAACTTAAAAGTTAGGGGGTTTTTAACAAATAAACATGTTTTCCATTAAATGTTTGCATTTTGAAGCACTGAACTCTTAATTTTTTATTCTGGTTCTAATAATTTTTCCTTGGTCGTTAAGGAAAGTCATTAGTAGTTTCAGCAAATGAGCATTGGCTGTTTCTCTCTCTTGTCTCCAAAATCTCTTATAACAGAGAAATCGTTTACTTTGACCTGTTCAGTTCTGGCTCATTCACTGATGCATCTGCCTTCAGCCGCTCTCTCACAATGGAGGGTTTTCCACAAGGGAGGTGCAGGGGGCACTCAGCTGCCTCGGGTGTCCCACACTGCCCCCAGCCCTGACCGACAGAGCGGTCACACAGGGGAGGACATTGGGCATTTTGGGCTGCTGGAACTAAGGCCGTAACAACGTGGCTAAACGCTGTAGTGTTAGCCCATAAAGGATGAAGCAGTGTTTGCTGATGGTGTCCTTTTGTCTGAAAATGAATAGCACATTTTTGACAGTGGTTGTGGAACACACAGTTTTCCTATGTTATGAAAGTTTTCATCTTTTTGTTGTGCTGCAGAGCACAATGTCTTCAACAGAGTATGATGAGTAGCGGTTTAAGAAACTGAATGTGTCTGTGCTAAATATTTGTTCTTTAACACTGAGAGGATTTTTTGTTTGTTTGTTTTAATCCTGTGGGTGTAAGTGAAAGGAAAAGATACTTTTTTTTCGGATCACGCCAAGAAAAGTGGGAAAACGACCGAAATAGTTGGATATTTCTGTCAATGTCTGTGTCTGTCAGTGCTTGGTTAAAATTATGGCACTTAAACAGATCTACATTTTGAATTGTCAAAAAGAAAGCATTTGGGTTCCAGTTGATAGTAGTTAACCTCTACCATCACTTTCTCGGCCTCAGCTCCTCTCACAGGGTATGTATTCTAGATGGAGGATGTAATCTCTTATCCTCTCTAATTTCCCCTGTAATTGAATGTGTATGTGAATACCCACTGCAAGTGGTTGTGGCTCCATCTTCCTTCTCAGGAAGACGGCATTACTGAATCACATCTGCCATACCTAGCATTGGGATTTCAGGTTTAGAGTGAAAATGGAATTTTACTTAAAGTTAGTAGGATATACGGGAAAGGAGAAGAAAGGACATCTAGGGGATTTATTGTTGTATTGATTTATTTTGGTTTTACCTTTTTATATTTTCTTTCTTTTTTTTTTTTTTTTTTAATTTTTTCATTTTTTGCAGTTTCTTGTCTTTATTCCCTGTAAGCCTGTGGCGGTTGGTGTTTGTTGCCTTTATACAGATTTGAGTGACATGACTTTTGGCCATAGGCTGCATCAATTCTCACTGCAAATATCTGATTGCAACCTGACCAGCAGCTAACCCTGCTCTCCAGCTGCTCAGTGAAGAAGAGTATCTCGTATCCACTCAATAATCAGTGTTATCTGTTACTGGCCTTCTCATATAAGTGCCATCCCTTTACTCTGCTGACTTTCATTTCTGCATTCCCCCCGTCTGTCAGGTATTATGGGACCTGGGAACTCTCCCAGCTTCCTTTGCATCACATTATTTTTCAGTAGCTGGCAGGAAGAATTATATAGTGATCCATGGACATTGCTATGAAATGCATTTAATGGATGGCCAGGCTGTCAAATATTTGAAAGTGATGTAGGAGGAATGTTTCTTGCCAGTTTGAATAAGTATCAGAAAGCTGGGATTTGCAGTAAGTGTTGGAGTTCTCTACTTGTCTGGGCAGCAGCTGCCTGCCTGCCTGCCAAATCTGGAACCAGAAATTAAACTATGGCATGATTGTGCTTGTAAAAACGTTAATATTTGCCTGCTGTGTTGATGACAGTTTTTAATTCTTTTTGTAAAATGTTTCCTAATTAACCACTGGCATGAGCCTCTCCATGGGAATTAAGTGTTTAATTTTTCAGAAAGAAAGAAAGAAATATTTTTCATCCAACTTGGGAGGAACTGGCAGCAGTACCCAAAGTCTTGATATTACTAAATCAGTTCTTGAACTGAAATTGAAAGTCAAATTAAGGCTTATAAAAGTTGCATGATAATTTAGTTTCCTTCATATTGGTGGGATGCACATGATATGCAGGTCTACTGAATCCTTGCTCTATATTTTATGTGGGTGTGTGTAAATATGCTGCTTGAGTTGAGTCACATTTCCTTAATCCTCAAAATCATCCATGAGCAGTGCAATTAAACAGCTTATGAAAAATTATATACTAGTAAAATTTGATTTAGGACAGCATTTAAAACATTTAAAACAATGTATCTCAGTCCTATACTGTATTCACATAAAACCACATTATTAAAAGTATACAGCTACTGTAATAGGTGCTAATTGTATGTTACTCTTACACCCCCTAAGAACTTTTTTCCTATATACCTACACCTGCTTTGGGAAGAGGGAAACTTTTAGGTTGTTAAGTACTGTCCAATTTGTGTTCATAACTGAATTTTGGCACCAAAACTGGTATAGACCATTAGTCCATGCTGTGATATGCTTCTGATGCTTCTGAAATAGGATTTTTCTGTTTCTTAATAGGTGCCTTAGCTTTGCTCTACAGTGAAAAATAGAGATGCTTAGAAAAGATCTCTGAGTAATTTTCACTAAGAGGAGAGTCTTAATAGGGGCAGCAGAAAGCCTGGTATAAGATCATTCCTGCCAGATAGAAGAAAGTATTGTAGTGAGATTCTCATGGATAGTACTTTTATATAAAAAGGACATTTTGAAAAACAGCTACAAAATTAGAACTTTGGAAATTAGGCAGATGGGCAAAACCAAAGCTGTTACTTTGCTTCCTTCATCTGTATATGAAGGTCTCAGTCTTCTAATGCACACCAGAAGCATGATCCCCTGTTTTTTGGGTAAAGGAGCTTCCACATGCCTGGAACTAGAAAAGCAGCAGCCAGCAATTGAATTGACTTTTCAGGAACAATGGCTCCTAATCAATAAATTGATACTTCTCATTAGTCTGTTTCTAGAGAACATACTGTTCTCTAAATGCATGTATTAATCATTATGCTATTTTGTAAAAAATATTATTTCATTCATTCATCCACATGATGGATGCGTTTTGAACTATTTGGGCTAGATGAAAAATAAACAGTCTTGAAACTTGGAAGCTGTTTTTAAGAATGTGTGAAGACTTGCAGATTTTTTAACTAATTGAAACATTCGTCTTTGTTTCCTGAGAAACATGTCTGGATTAGTTAAAGATGTGTAACAAAGTAAAATAAACTTGTAAGGTATTTCCTATGTAAGTGGTTTAGAACAAGAAGGATTTCTGTTTCATTCCATTTACACCAGTTTCTATGTTTCGAGTAACATTTTCAGATACAAGGTGACTCCTCAGAAGAACCGTAAAATGAGAAAAGCTTAAGGGCAAGTTATGCTGTTAGTGAGTGATGGTACTTTTGTCTGGCAGTTCAGCCGGCTTGAATAATACAAGTTTATGTGATTTATTATGTTACAGTACTGAAACAGTATCTACTAATACAAATGTTTCCATTAAAAGAGAAACTGAACTTACTAAATGGAAAAGATAATGTTTTATTAATTTTTCTTCTTGGTTTTATGTTCTTGTACCCTGCAGCTCCTGTGCAGCTGCTCTAAGTGCAGATGCAAATACCATCTTGTTTAATGGGGCAGCTAAAGGCAGTGGAGAAAAGTTATGTAATGGATACTCAGAAAGTGTAAAATATATTCAAGCCATAGCATATGATATTTGTGGAATTGCGTCCTGAGGTTGGAAAGGCATTGCACACGACTTCTCAAGTAGGTTTTTTTTTCTGAATTGGATGGGGGGTGGGGGAAAGGCCTTTCCTTAGTTCTGCAGATTCTAAATTTATTTTACTTGAGTAGGATAATTTAACGTTTTTCCCCAATATTAACCCAGCTTCCTAGGTTAACCTATAGTTAAAAACAATGTATTGAAATCCTGGCTAGCAACTGTGTTATCAGGAAGACCATTATGAAACAACAGTTTCCAGGAAAAAAGGCTTCTGACTGTGCTCAGCATTGCTCTTCACAGCTTTGTGTAGGGCATCCTGAATGTAATTGAGGACAGACTCCAAGGGCACAGTGCATTGTGTAGGTTAGCGGGGGAAATAAAAACTGCCTGTTTAACATGTTCAGAAATCTGTGATTAGGTAATGGAAGACTTTTGTTTTCAAAAATACAAGGTTTTGAAACTGGACTTTGTCTTTTTAAAACTAGTAGTAACATTTTGGGACAGCTTCCCTTATACAAGACTTCACAAATCTTTGCAATAATGTAGTTTTTGGGCTACTCATTAGACTTGTTTTTCTTTAGTAGCAAAGTGTAAAAATCAACTGTAATTACCTGTTTAACAATAGAGATAAGGTTATAAATGTACAGAATTCAGTGTACATTTGAAAGGAGATTTCCTACAATTTAGAGAATGAAACATAAATTGGCTTTGCTACTAAAATAAATGTATATGGGACTACAACCTGTTTCAAATGAATTAAATAAATGTTTGGACAAAGTGCATAGTATAGCTTCATATTGAGCCAAGGGAGGTTTAGATTGGATATTAGGAAAAACATTCTTCATGGAAGGGATAAGCATTGGAACAGGCTGTCCAGGGAAGTGGATGAGTCACCATCCCTGGAGGTGCTTAAAAGATGTGCAGTTGTGGCACTTAGGGACATGGTTTAGTGGTGGACTTGGTAGTGCCAGGTTAACAGTTGGACTCAATCATAAAGATTTCTTCAGCCAAAACAATTCCCTGATTCTATGATAAAGTGTTAGACTACTGCCCTAGAATACTTGGAAGGGGTGCTCCGATGGCATATGACACTTGGTCTTTTTCTAGCTCATACCAGACCATTTTAGGTAGGATCCAGTTTGTTAAGAGTCCTGAACTACCAGTGTCAGTACCACCCTCAGTCTTTCTCCTCTTTCCTGTCCTCAAACCACTCTCTTGTCAAAGTTTTTTCTTTTCTAATTCCTTACCTAACATTCTAGTCTGTGGATTTATTTCCACTCCTTCCCATCGTGTGTGCACATGGAGACAGTGTTGGGGACACAGGGCAGCTGATCCAGGTCCACCTTGCAGTGAGAAAAGTAACTGCCAGCAGGGTCTGTGCTTGGCTACTGTAGCGATGCTTCTTTTGCTGGCAGGATTGCACCAGTGTAATTAGTGTCATGCAGAAGGTGGAGTGCAATTGGTGCAGTGAAACCTTTGATCAGTGCTCTCCAATTACTGCCTCTGCTAGGAATTGCATGGCTTGTGATAATTAAACCTTTATTAGAATTATAAGTGTTCTTTTCTTGTTTGAGGAGATCAAGAGCTATATCTCTGGTGTCAGATATTCTCTGTTTGCTAAACTTCAAACTCTTCTATTTTGAAAAAGTGTGATAGTCCTTTTTAGGGAATTGATTGCCAGATGTTTATTTGTTAGATCGTGT
This sequence comes from Myiotriccus ornatus, assembly GCA_036023395.1. NCBI lineage: Eukaryota > Metazoa > Chordata > Aves > Passeriformes > Tyrannidae > Myiotriccus > Myiotriccus ornatus. Next base: position 26,742,546 of record JAYRBT010000082.1, on the reverse strand, counting down.
TGTGATTTTTGTGTTTTTGTTTTCTTTTGTTTGTTTGAACTAACTTCTTATTCCCATAAATAGAACCCAGGCAAAACACTCAAAATCATGACCGCAAGTATCACCTTAAGAAATACGTTTGATTGTAGAATAGCTTGATCAAATTAGTAATAATCAATTAAAATATGGTCTTTCAATGGAAATTGTTAATATCAAGCACAGGCATTACTCCCATAAACTATATGTTTAAGGCTAAAATTTTAATTGCAAAGCCTTCTGTATGTATTACGGAAACATTTCAAAAGCTCTCATTTTTATGGAATCTCTAATAATTTTATTTTGTTAGTCTAGGAAAACTAGGATTATGGTGTCCTTTCTTTTGGAGGGTGGAGTTAATTGGAGGGTGCAAACAATTGTTAGATTTTTTTCCAGTGATGATTCACTTCTCACTCTATTATGTTTCATGTGCAATTCTTCCATATCTCATGGGAAATTTAATGTTGTTTTTTTCTGCTCTCCTTCATGAATTCAGAAGGTAAATCTTCATTTCTTTGTTAAAGAAAAATCTTCCCACAGATCTTTTATTTTGAAAGTGTTTCTTGCTTACCTAATGTTATTTATTAATCTGATTCATTCACTACAATGTAATTAAAATGTTAAGTTGTCAAATTGATCTTAAATAGTGCAGTTCACTGTCCCCACTTGATAATTTTGCCAGGTTTGCTTGTTTAATTTTTTTTTTCCACTATTTCTCTTCTGGAATTTGGCTCAGGGCTTCTTCATGAGTAGAACTAAACTTGTTTTGAAAATCTGACATAAAAATATTATTTCTGACCTATAAAATCTCATCTTGTATAAGACTGCAAGATACACTCAGATAAGAGTCTAACAGTAATGATTCACAAAGACACATGTGCTGTTGTTAATCCAAAGTGATGGACTACATGTACATCTCTGGTATTATTTCAACTGGACACACATTAATCTGTGTCACACAGTGATTATATTGAAGTTATGTCATGTTGCATGTATGACCAGAATTTAAGTAATAGCTTTGACCTTAAGTTTCAAAATCAGTACCAATGAAATTTGCAGTTGCTAATTTATTTCTTTAGAGGGGCAGAATAATCTGGACTGGTTGGTAATATGGATTTATGGAGGCAAAGTATGATTTGGTCTAACAAAAGTCAAAATGATACCTTTAGAAACAAGAAGTGCAGGCCATATTTTCAGAAAACTCCTAGATTCTTGACTGGGGAAAGCACTGACTCTAGAGAGAGCTTAGGGAGTCAAGGCAGAGCAATGCCTCAACTCCTCTTGAGCAACCAGTTTGACAAGTCCTAGTTCAGTCTCTGGCTGTGAGTTAGTGCAGGAAAGAATAAAAGTCAGCATTTAGTAGAAAGACTGAAAGACTTGTTCTTTAATCTGTGAAATTGATACTGGAAGTGTTCTTAGTGAGTGATGTTGATAGTTTAAAAGGGTTCAGAAGAGCAGGAGAAGATGTAGGAAAAATGTCACATAAATATTGCCTGAGGAAACTGCAAAAAACCTGTTTATTTCCTTGATAGCAGTCTTAAGTATTAGTTGGTATAAGATGCATAAATCCCTTCAGACGGGGAATAAATATGGGGTGCTAAAAATATTCTGTTGAAATAAATGTGTTTTTAAAATCTGGAATAGATCACATATAGTGGTATGGAAGTATTTGGAGAAGTTTAAGGTTCAGATATAATCCAGCAAATTCTGGTCTAGTGAATCCTGGGAACATGTGAAACTCTGGGGCAACATATTTAGCATGGTCAGAGATGATGTGTGAGGTGTATAAGTACCCCATTATAGTCCATCTGTGTTGTAGTGGAAACAGATAAGCAAGGCTGAGATTCCATAATTCCAAGGCTGATTTGAGGTTCTGTAATTCCATAATTTTAATTTTATAAATCTCTTCACTTTGAGGCAGTTGATTTTTTTAGTTATTTAATTAATTATTATTTCAGTAGAATAGCAGTTTTTTAAATAGTTGGTGAGGTTTGCTTTGGGAGGGGAGTGTTGCATAAAAGTTACAGTTTTGTTTTTTGGTGGTCAGGAAACGTCCGTCACTGACAAATATCTTGCATTATGCACTTAGGGTATGGTTAAAAGGGGAACTTAAGGTATGGTGATAATGAATTCAATTAATATAGTAAAGATCACTGCCTTGCCAGGTGTTAATACACACATATTTAGCCCAGACCTCAACTCTCAAATCTACGTTCCAGCCTTGGATTTGGACCATTTTTGCTTGGCTGTGGCAGCCGTGTTTTCCTACATTGTATTGTTATTAGGTTATAGGGACTCTTCTCTGCCTGGCCAGATCTCTGCATCTGTGAATCATATGGAAGCGTAGGAAAGGTTCAAGATGAGCTGTGTTGGAAACTATTACATGTTTATGGTCCAAGTTTTGTAAACCTTTCCCAGTCCAAAGCAATGATTGTCTGGAAACTTATGAGAAGCATAAGAATGGGGTTTAAGAACAGAAGTGTTAAAGAACTGTAATTACAATTATAAATACTTTTAAAAAAATGTTTTTACAGAAGGAAGGAACATATCTGAAATCTGGAAGCCAGACAACATGAGCTTAATCTAATTTAGGTGTCTGTAGCTGAGTTGGTAACATGTCACCTCTTCTATATTCAAAGAGTGTTTTAATATTTTTGGTTCGGATTCCTCAGACTGGTTTTAGAAATATACTTCCAGGCAAGATGAATTGTGTCTTATTGACTAGGTCTGTATTGACTGTAATGAAGCATAGCTGAAATGTAGACAACAACAATGGACTCTGATGAATTCTGTTGAAGGCACGTATTCAGGAACTACACAGGGAGCGTAATATTGCACATTTCCATAAAAAATGCATGTACTCTCTGAAATAGTTGAGAGAAAACTATATCTATACTTCTCAGCATTGCAGTTTAAAAGTTCACGCACTCAATTAATAGAGGAAAAAAATCAAATGCATTGTATGGTTGACTGATTTATGCTGAAAAAGCTGTTTATCTTCGAACTCTTAGATTGCAGGTCAGACTGAATTGTATAACGTTGGTTTCAGAACGTTCTGTGCAGATGTGACTGAAGAGATATGTGCAAAAAAGAGTTCTTTCAGACAAAAGCTGACTAGACTTCTCTAGCTTTTGCCTGTCCTGGATACAACTAATATAGGGTTGAGAAGCAACTTTTTGTATTTTTTCATGAACCTTTTTACACAGCTGTGAGGCTTATTTATGTACTTCAAAGAAATAATTTTACAAGAAGTACAAATATTTTTAAGTGACTGCCAACATAACCAGATTAAATGAGACACTGTTCTTTTTACTTTTGTTGTTAAAGTTGTTGGATAAAATAGTTAACTTTTGAAAGCCTTTTTTTTTTCTCTTCACTTTTAATATAACTTGGGTATTGAAATTTGATGAATTTATACTTTTTAATGAAAATATTGAGAGTTTTTGTACGGCTTGAAGTGTTTATACTGTGCAAAGCAATATATTACAACAATAGAGCTTTGGTGACTGAGTGAAAATAAACAATGGGATGTTGGTAGCAGCCAAAAACACTGTGTTTTTTCATCAGCTGGGAAGGCTTCTGTATTTTCTAAATGTTTTTGTCAACACACTTGTTAGGAGTTTAAGAGAAATTGTTAAAATGCATGGAGGAAAGTCTTACAATAGCCTTGGTTAGCATGAAGAAAGGAAAGGCATTTTCTTCTTTATAGTCGTATTGAAGTACTGAAATATCCGTGTCCTTTCTAATTTTATGGAGTATGTAACTACCAATGAAGTTCAAAATACAGGACTGAAGCAGTTGAGAGAATATTTATTCATTAAAATTGCAAGTCATAACATCAATGGACTGGTTAAGGATATGAATGTTTATCTTAATACATGATGTTTCCAGCCATGGAGAGTCCTTTTTAACAAATTCTGGTTGCTGGTAGCTGTAAAATTTACATGTTAGGCAGGAAGACAGAGAACTTACAAATTCAAGAATAACAATTTCTGTTGATTTCTACTCTTTTGCTGAATAGACTAAACTAACTTAAGCCCCAAGTGATCCGGCATGAATTGAATCACTTGGATTTCCTCTGTGGCTTTGAAGTACTCATTTCAACATCGTGCGCTACTTTGCTGTGTGAGATGTAATAATTGATTTAACATTTTAGATATGTATACAGTTATGTCAAAGAGTAAAGTAAACTTCATTAGTGCTATGCTGTGGTTTGTATCCTCATGATCCATGGAAAGGCCATGAAAATTCTGTTTTGAGAGCTAAAGAGTATTGAGAACATGTCTTGTTACTGAATCAGCTCATGTTTGTATTGAGAACACGGGAAGCGGGGGAGAGGGAGGGCGGGGAGAAGTATCTTTCCTGGTAATTGCAGTGCTCAAATGCTGTAGTTTGATGCAGTTTCTTAGTTTTTCAGTTCCTGGTTTTATACATTTTCTGTTGGAATTTGCAAAGCCTAGTGTTATTCCAGGCTCTGCAGGAGTGCTGAGTTCTGAAGCTTTGCTTGCCCTGCATAGTGGTACCACACGTATATGCTCAGAAGGCGATTTGGGACTAGATTTGTGTGCTGAAATGTGCCACTGGATCTATTTAATCTCCCAGTACAAATGAATAGCTGTCTTGCCATTAAAAGGAAGGTGTCCTGTTGTGTACTTTGGCGTGAATTTCCATCCTATCTGTGTCAGGAAGTTTGAAGGAGGTGAAGCATTTGGCAGTCCAATCAGAGCTGCCAAGGGCTTTTTGCTTCTAAGGACACAACTGCACCTGGCAGTTTCAAGGCACCAGGCTGAGATGGCCAGTGTTCATCTGGGCTGAGGGGACGGCCTGCAGCTGTGTTCTTTCCCTGCTGGGGATATTCTGCTTTGCTGTAGACATCTGCTCCTGGTGCAGTGCTGGCCCCAGGTGTTCACCAAGGCATGCTGTCTGGTGGTATCACATGCCCCATCACCCTCAGATGCTGACACATGTCCTAAAAGCCATCACAAGTAGCCCACTTTCTCCCCAGTGTCTCCCTCAGTGGCCAGGCAACCACACCTCCCAGCATGCCACCACTCTGAAGGTTGTGCTTTCAAGCACTGTATTTATAAACACATGTGCAAAATCATTACATATGCGTAAGATAATGAAGTTTTTGGAAAATAGCTGGAAGTGGAGTGAAGGCCCAGTAGAGGTGGAGAATGTTTTTGCAAGGATTTGTATCAAAACTTTAAATCCTTTGCAAGGATTTAAATCAGAAAATTGAAATAAAATTACATTTTTTCAGTTAAACAAACAAAGGAAGATACTTCTGTTGAAATTTTATTGTATAATCCAAATTAACATCTTCATATTATATCCATAACATGCTCTAAATTATTTTTGCAACCCTAATTTTTTTTTGGTTTGCTTGTTTTAGAAATAAGGCAGGTACATATGGAAGGAAAAACAAGGAGTAATTTCCAGCTTTAATCTACCTTTGTACATGAGCAGTGGTGTGACGATGCTACTTCCCAGCACACTTTATAGAATGACCCATTTAAGATAATGTTTCTTTTTATCGGTTCTTAAGTGACTGTCCTTGGCTTTCGTATCTGCCAACTAGCCTCTCTGAGAAGCTTACATATAGCAAACATGCATTTATATATAATTTTCAGGGGAATAATCAGGAGAATTAAATAATAAATAAATCTTCTTGTAATGGAAGGTGGACTAAAAAAATGCCTTTAGAGGAATTTGTTATACATGTTCAGTCTGTAATTGATCTCAGAAGTCTCTTGTACAGCAAAATATTTTTTTCTCATGAAGTCTACTATATGAATATAAACATATAGATTTAATTTATATGTTGAGTTCTCTTGTTTTTATTTTCTTTGGTAGTATTTAGTGGCTTGTTATTGCAGTTCACATTTAGCTTCATTCTTTTTTTTTTCTGTTTTCCTGCATGAAACAGAATCATGTGCACAGTCTGGTAACTGAATCTTGATGAGAAGCAGGTCCATGGGTACTAATAATGTAATTAAATCTTTATCATTTTCAGTATACAGTTTGCTTGGGCTATAAATTAATTAAAGCATTATGTAATACTGTGGGACTTCTGGTTTTTAGATAAAAAATCCATCTCTGTATTTTTTTATTTTTATTCTGTGTTACAGTTACTCCATGACTTGATGCTCATATATTTTTTTGGTTGTTGACAGAAACTCCTGCAAGTAGGGTGCAAGAAGTATTTGTATGGATTTTATTTCTTTTTAGTGTTCTGATTTTTCTTCCAGTAGTTCTTATAATAAATTGTCTGATAATATGTGTCTTTTTTACTTTTTATCAGTAATTTGAAGTGTCAGTCTGTCTTTCAGGATTAGGACACGTGTTCCATTAACTTTCATGCCTCCTCAGAAGTCTTGATAATGGAATGCTAGAATGATAGATATTGAAATAACAGTGAGAGATAAGTATGAGAACTCTCCAGGAATATATTGTACTGACATAATGCCATACTTGAACAGTCTGATATTTTTTGATATTTTTCTGACACTGTGAACTAAAAAAAAAAAAAAAATAAAAAAAATTTCTTGTTATGGAGTTATATTAATCCATTTTAATTTACATATGCTCTCATGTATTAATTAAACTGTTTATAGGTTTTAGAGATGTCATGTTATAATATTACTACTTATAATTTTGATTTAATAGGAGTTGTAAGCAGTCAATAGAGCCATGTTTTTGTAGTCATTTTTAGCTTAGAACTCTCACATTTTGTATAACAAACACTTTCCTAAAATACCTTTTGCAACCTTGACTGGGAGATTTCACAAGAATGATTTTGGATTTATTCCAAACTCTTATTACTCTGAAAAAAGTAGAACCTACTCACATATGAATTTCTTAAACTGTAACCTATAGTTTCAAATTACTGAAGACATTAATATTATTATTTCTCTGTGTGTGGTCAGCATTTTTGAGATATTTTGTTAGAATGATTAGAAATCTTGGGTTTACAAACAAGGTAGCTTTAGATTGCACATCTATCCTCAGTAAATGTAAACTACATTGTAGTGCAGAATTGTGGATACTGAGGAACAATACTGACTGGTGCTTTGTTCTAAAATTAAATAAATGCATAAAAAAGTCAAGCTTTGGACAACCTATATTTTTTTATGTTACAAAAATGTTGGAAACCTGAACTTCCACATGACAGTTTTGACAATCTATCTGTTGATTTTGCAAACATAGTTTATACCTGCTGAACATCAATGATCTACAGGTCCAAAAGTAAATCTTCTGAGAGCTGAATTTCAGAAAGAAAATATCTGATTGTATTCAGACTAATCTTGCCAATAGCTGAACATTCTATTAGTCCTTGGAGTACACTGCAATAACTCAGTAAATTTTAAAATGCTGTGATAACAAGTGGGAAGTGGTCAACTAAAAATATCAACCTCTTTAGTCAATATATCTAAGAATAACCAGTACTGTGAGGTACTTATGAGGTGTTCCAGAAAGATAAGGTTATTTCAGCTGTTGTTTTGGTTACTTTCTCCTCCTTCTCTTTTTATTTTCAGAAGATCTATTATTTGGGGTAAAAATAAATTCTAGAGTTTTATCAAACTGATCAACATTGATATACGATGGTGCATCAATTCAGTTTAGTACAACACAGCTTTTCATTTGTGGTTTTATGTGTCCATATTTACTTGAGCTTGCTGGGTATTAGAGCCAATATGTAAGCAGTCTACTTAAACATACCACGTTCACCTCAATGTGGAGAAAATAGGTCAAATTCTGACATCTACAGTGACTTCATTTATGTTAGAATTCTCTCCTTCTGCTGCAGACCAACTGATGGCAAATTTGACTTGAAAATATTTCACGTTCACAATCTTTGCTAATGTTGGGAGAACAGCTTCAGCTTCAAGCTTATTTTAAGAGGTAACAATTATGTTTTGTACATTTCTCTAGTTGTATTACATTAAATGAAAAGAAAAATGTTTGCTCTGCTTTGCATTGGAAAAAGTAGTATACCTATTAAGTTCTGTTGTTTATTACTCTAGGAGATAAGTTTGCCCATTTAGCTCAGGTGCTGCCAGGATAATATAACCCTTCACTGCCCAAATGGCATAGTTATGAGAAAAAGTAGTTCTTAGCTGGAGAGTACTGTAAAGGTATATATGGAAGTGTTGTGAAGTCCTGCTTTGTAAAGCCAGGTACAACTGCTCTTTATGTTCAGCTCTGTGTTAGTGTAATAGCAAATGGGAAACAGACGGTGGAAGCCAGAGCAGTGCTAGAGTAACCCACTCTGCACATCTCTCTGAATGGTCTTGGAGGTCTTATCTTGGTGTGGCCAAAACTGCTCTGCTTATTTGTAAAGGGGCATACCTTGTGGCTTCATTATAGAAGAAATGTACAGTCAGCTCTAATGAAAACCATTGATCTCAGAAATTACACGGAGTGACTAAATGCTGCTATAAAAACACTTCATGTCAGAATATGAAAATATTGTTTGTTTTTGCTGAAAATAATTGTATTCCAGATGTTTTATACACATTCCAAACATTATATCTACTTCTGTGTACTGAAAATAACAGTTTGACAACATGTTTTTCAGAAAAGTACATAGTAAACCTTGCTTCTCTTTCCCCCCCAGTGTATCACAGATGGAGTAAATGGGGCTGTAACTCCCCCGGGTTTTTAAAAATGCACTGCCTTAGTTCAGATGCTGTAGCTGCATCATTGCCTTGCTACTAAAATGATCTGACTCAGTCTGGCATACTGCATGCAAAGCCCTGCTAGATTAAACTGACAGCTTTGCTTAAAATCTCTTTATGGATTGTTAATCACCAAAACAGAGACTGTATAGCAAATATTTACTGGACTGCAAGTATTCTTATGCCTGGATAATCTGGTAGATTTGAAAGGCAGTGGTAAGCAGCTATTCTGAATTGTTGAAGAGCTATTCTGAATTAAGAACAGGGCAAAATGGAGGAGTAGCTGTAGCAAGTTTTTACTTATCTCATTAAAATTCTTGTCTTTCAATGTGGCAGAAGTCTCTCTCTCTGGAATTCAAGGAAAAATTCCAGGATTTATTCTTAGAACAATCATTTTTAAATGACAGGAAAGATGACTGAAGTGAATAAAATCTTTCTCTAGAAACACTTTGGATGTGTTGAGTTTCCTTTTTTATTTATGATGTATGTTGGAACACAATATACGGTTGGGATTCATGAAAATCCGTCTGCTTGTAGATCTGCCTCCCTTCCTTATTTTTACCACAAACTAATATGTATGTAGATCTGTGAAATCTGTTTTAAAGATTATTTTTTTCTCACTTTTTTTCCCTGAGCGGTTTTTCCCCCCCCACTTAGTTGTGGTTTGGTGTTTTGTTAATTACGTGAGTTGATGTAATAAAATCTAGATAACTTCTTAATTGAGTCAAAGAGTTTAATTCCTGTGAAAGGATTTGTTTTTAAATCTTGAATCTTACTCTCTCCTTGCCCGATGACAAGTATATAGAGGAAATTAATGTGCTAATCTTCATGGAAAGCACACTTAACAGGAAGGGGAAGGCTATATTTAAAGTAGGAAAAGAAAGTGTTTATTGTAATAGGATGTTGATGAAAATAATTACCATACAGAATTACCTTATTGTATACACTAAATTATGTTAAGGGGGTATCTAAATAGAAGAAATGCAAATTGTGACATATAGTAAGGTAAGAGTTTTGCTAATATAGCTCTTAGGTTGTATGAATATGTTGTGTTATTTTGATAATATCTATTTTCAAAATCTTGCATCATAGCACAGAAGTCCCAGGTGACAGCAATCTAATGGACAGAGATGAGGAAGACAGCAGTTGAGGGATGCTAGAAAGGTGAAGATAGTTCTCTTTTCGGCCATGTGGCTAAATGCTTTTGATTAAACAGATGTCAGGTGTATTCTTTAACCCACAGCAATGGAACAGCTCTTACAATTTAGCTCCTGTGTGGCTCAGAGTTAAAGGCAAGGCCCAACCTCTCTGACCCACTGCATGTTTGGTTGTTATCTGATGGAGAGTTTAGGCTTCCTCATGCACCGTTCCATTTCCAGGCATCCTCCCACTGCCTCTACAGAGGGGTCTTGTGCTGCACCCTCCCATCTTGCCTGCTGCTTAAACCCCATCAGCTCATTCATTGTCTTACAAGCCACAGTTGCCCAGCATCCTCAGAACTGGGCTGAGTCTCATTCTTTTGCCCTGTTTCATGGGCTGGTTAGAACTTACTGTTGCAAAGTTATTTTTGTGGCTCTTCTGTTTTGGATAGCAGAAGCATAGGCCTTGTACTTTTCCTGTGCTGATTTCCTGATTCAGAGTTTGTGCCAGCTCTCGCTAACATCAGGACTGGGGCTATTCCAGTAATTGTTTTGGATGGAGAGCATAGGAGGAGTCCTCAGTTAAGCTCATTTTCAGCAGATTAACCTTTAATTTGCTGGTCTCTCTTCTAATTGCATTTTGTTTACATGGCCTGTAGTTACAGTGTCATTACAGTAAAGCCATGAAATTTACATATTACAAAATTTCTTTGATCTTTACTAAATAAATAAGAGGCAGTGTAGTGGAGGCAGACATTCTCGAAATTCAAGCTTCGGGATTTCTGTGGCTAGGAATCTCTCCTACTTGGAACTTGTAGTTGGACAAATATGTTCTTAATAAACTGTCAGTCTGATCAGCTACATGTAGTGAAGGTCTGAAAGCAGTTTCTTCATAAAGCCTTTTTTTTTCTTTTTTTAACCTTTATTAACAAACTGTCAAGCGTAGCTGGGTTAGTAGCTAAAGGACTTGTAGCTGTAATCTTCAGTAGTATTTAGTGTTGGTTATTTTATAATCACTGTGGCCAGAGTGGATGAAAATGATAAACAGATAAGTCTTGTACTTCTGGGACAAATGAGAACCTGAGGATTTATCAGAATAGAGCTCATTGTTTGTTTATCTTCATAGACAAAGATTTGGAGGCTGAGTTGTATATTACAACTAACCCTACAAGAGCCTGTTTGAAGTGGAAAGGGTTCAACAAAGATGTTCAATTTACCTCAAAATGTGCTTCTTAATGTAGTGAAACTGCATTGTTCCACTTTTAATTTAAAGGCACGTTTTGTGTTCACAAAACGCAAGGTTTTTTTCAATTATTTCAATATTTTAATTTACAGCTTACTTTTTATGAATTGAGGGATTTAAATACATGCTTCTTTATGGTTTTAAAATCATAGACTTGTATGAAAATGAGAGGATTAATAAGCATTACTTATGTACAAGATACATTTCTGGTACTGTACTTCGCATATTATATTTTGCTCCAGCATGAATTTATGTGTGTAATAATGTCATGGTTTATGAATTGTATTTCCCAGTTTAGTGTTCCCACTGAAACACTCCAAACCATGCACCCCTGTTCACTCCTCTCTCCCCTCCTCCTCTCCCCTACAGCTGGCTGGAGAGGAGAATAGGAATCACAAAAGGTAAAGATCATGGGTTGAGATAAGAATAATTAACTGGAAATAGCAATGAAATAAGAAAACAAACAGTGACAGCAAAAATATATTAGTAAAAGAGGGTAAAGGAGAAGTGAATGATTCACACAATTGCTTCCCACACTGAAACTGCAATACCTGAACCACTGCCACGCTACTCTGACCTGGAAAGGACCTTGTTCCCGGAAAGTGATGTGAGGTGATATAAAATAACCTGAGTCCTAGCCATGCTCCTTCCTCACTCCTGCAAAAATTAACCCTGTCCTGGCTGGAACCAGGACACTTAATCTCTAAGATAATTCTTCCAAAATAGCTTTGTTTTCTGACTGTACCTACACTTAGAATATCAGATATGTAATTTCTCATTCAATATCTAATAATCTATAGAATATTTAATATTTAATGAGAGGAAAATTTGCTCTGACACATTTGAGCTTATGATTGTTCCTGTCTGTTGAGCCAGACTGTTGTCAGCATCCATGTTAGTTCTGTTATGCGAGTTCTTAATTCTAAGACATGTTGATCTTTAGTGATAGTCATCAAATAAGAACAAATAATCATAGATCATAGTTGCAAGAGTATATTGTGGGGAGCAAACCAGTCCTCAGTATTGTTACACTAACTTTGATGGGGAAAAAAAGTATTATTTTACAAAATGTTATAATTAAGCAAATATCACTATTTTGGAACAACAAAGACAAAAATAAGATAAGAGTGCACTGTATCAAGCACATGATCTTAAACTTCAGTTGTCTCATTTAGCATTTCATCCCTAGAGTGGAGATTATGTTAGCACCACTACTATTACAAGCTGTGTCATGCATCATTCAGCCACTTGTAACATTGCCTCTTCAGGTAACTACAAAAATTAATATCTTTCTATTTTCCTTTTCTTTTCTTTTTTTTTTTTTTTTAGTGTTAGATAATTGTTTCAAATATGGAAAAAAAGAACAGTTTTAAATGGGTAGGAGAGCAGAAGACTGGCCCAAGCCTTGAGAGTGGAAAGTGAACAATGGAAGCATGTTTTCATTAGATTAGAAATATTATTCTTTGGAACTCAAGGTGCAAATTATGCTGTGCCATAATGTTCTTTTCAAACACACAAGATAAAATTTACATATCTAAATTGGATCAGCTTGAATGGGTTTCCCTGCTGTCTCATCCCCTCAGCTACAATCTTTCTGAAATGGCCTGCAGGTGGATCCAAATAGTAATTTTTGAGTCTATTTTTAAGAGCATCTCTAAAATAAATATTTTTTCTTTTTAGTTTTATATTGATTTCTTGCAGTGAACATCAGCAAAAATTCTCCTATGCCTCATCTGAGTATAATCTACATGATAATTAGAGGTTTAAATTTAATTGTGCTTATGCTGGCTTTCAGAATAACAATTTAAACTGGCTCAATAAAATCATAATTGTTTCATATTGTTAAAATAGTAATATTTTTTCTCTTATTTCTTTCTGGTTTTATATGAAACATCTTAAAAGGATGTGTAAGTTCTTTATGATAAATGTGACAAATTTTGCCATCCAGAGGAGTTTGAGGGAAGAACCTGCAAACAATTCTACATTAGTTCTACATTGCTGCATTTTATTCTGTTTTTTAAAGATAAATTCACTGATATTGTACTGATTCAGATTTCTGTTTTCCCTCTGCATAAACTCTACATAAACTTCTTTCTCCTAACTTTCATAATATTTTATTGCATTAATCTGGATGGAAGTGTATAGACTATTTTTACCCCTACTAAAACAATTATATTCTTAATAGATTTTTATCAAGTATGAGGGTAGATCTCATCATGGTCTGCAGCATCCTCATGAGGGAAAGTGGAGGTGCAACCACTGATGTCTTCTCTCTGGTGACCAGTGACAGGACCTGAGGGAATGGCCTGAAGTTGTGTCAGGGCGGTTTAGGTTGGATATTAGCAAAAGGTTCTTCTCCCAGAGAGTGGTTGGGCACTGGGACAGGCTCCCCAGGGAAATGGTCACAGCACCAAACCTGACAGAGTTCAAGAAGCTTTTGGACAATGCTCTTAAGCACGTGGTGTGATTTTTGGTTTTGTCCTGGGTAGGGCCAGGACTTGGACTTGATGGTCGTTATGGGTCCTTTCCAACTCAAAATATTCTATAATTCTCTTATTTTAGTTCATTTCATCCAGCTGCTCGGTTTATTTTTTGTTTGTTTGGCAGTACGGCTTCTGACATACTGAGGAGAAACAGCACAAGTAATAATTTAACTTCTGAGAACAGCAGAACTACAGCTCAAAGATAGTGTTTTATGTCCTGCAAAACAGAGTTACAAAGTTCTAAGAGAAGTATATTTAGAATGTGTCTCTGATGTATGTAAAAAAAAAAAAAAGTGCAGCATAGTCTTAGGCTATAATGGTTTCTGTATCACGGAATGGATGACCTCAAGCTATGCCAGTTCACCTATGCTTTACTAGGTATGCATTTATTTTAACAGTGCAAAATTTTGATGTAAGAATAAGGAGTATTCTTATATATTGCGCTTTGTTTAATGGACAAATAGAAGCAGAAAAGTGTTTGACGTTAAGGGAGCTTCACAAGCCTCTGTCCAAGGTGCTGAGGGTTAGAGTTGGGCTCATCGCTGTGAGACGGTACAGCACCTGCTGTGGCACTGGCTGGGATGGGTGAACTGTGCTCTCCTGCCATTATTATTTTTATCTCAAGGTTATATTCTGGGTGGCTTTTGGGTTTAGAGGCTTTTCGTTTAGTTTTGGGTTAGATGTATTTTTCTATTTTTGTTTTGTTTCTGTTGTGTTTTTTTTTGTTGTTTTTTTTTTTTTTTTTCTCTAAACTTCTTATCTAGTCTATGTAGAATGTTAGAGTGTTACAGAAAAGTCAAATCTGGTTAGGAAGTTCTATGTACAGATGGCTAAAACTCAGCATTATCAAGTCTTTATCAGTTTATCTACTGGCTTTAATTCAGGTCGTTGTTTCTGTTTCTTTACCTGGAAGATCTCAAAGAGTCTGTTAAGTTCTATATATAGTTCTGATTTATGTATTGATGGAGTTTGTTTCTCCTGTTCTTGCCAAAGTAATTTGAAATTTTATGAGAATAGGCTAGGATTACTGCTGTATTCCATGATGATGTTACTCTTATATATTAGTCAGAGAAAAAAACCCATCCTAATTAGTATTTATTGATACAACATTACCATTTCATTTTTTTTTTGAACATCACAATAACTGTCTTCTTCTGTCTGAGTGATATTCAAGGAGGTGCGATTGACCTGAAGTCCAATGACTCTGCCTAACTCATGGAGCTTACACTTTTATATTACCACAGTAAGGGATTAATAGTACTACCTCTGCAAAAACACCTCAGATATCATTGGTGAGGGGACTAAGGAAGAAAAGATATTTTGGTGGTTTTTCTTTGACTGTGGGATTAGTTCTCTTGCTTTAGGCTTTTAGGGAATATGGCTTTTAGTGAACACAATAAGATCTAAACGTTATTTCTGTGATGGGGAACACAAAATGCCAGCATTTTGGGAGAAGATTCTGACTATGTTGTGATGGGGAGAGAGGGAGTTGGACTCCAGATGACTTAGTGCTGTTGTACTCAGTTTATTAGTGGACCAAACTAGGAAGGACGGGCTGTGTGAGGGAAATCTTCTCACACATGAAAACACAAACATACACATCTCAAAGTTAACTGACATGTGCCCCACTTGGCACTGCAGTGGTTTAGCACAACCGAGCTGGGGTGAGGAGAGAATGCAGCGTTCATTCCAACTGGCCCCAGTGTCAGGCTTTTGGTGATGGATTCATGACAGCGTGCACCTCTCCAAACTTGGGCACTCTGCATCTGTGAGATATTGGGCCTCTGTGTAAATCGGTGTTTCCCCATAACCTCTACATGTGTGTATTTGTGTGTTAGCCAGACAGCCACAGACCAGCAATGAAATCAGCCAACAGTGGCACCGGGTTGCAGCTTTACAGACTTCAAGATGTTCTTCTCCTGTCACTTACTGATCTATGGTCTGTACTGATGTTCATAACGTAAGTGATGTTTTAACATAAGTGCCCAGTTCCAGCTGTCACATCATGGATACTGTGTTGTAATTCTGAAAATAGATGAGTAGAACAATTTTGTGGAAGATTGTAACTGTTCAACTTCATTTATATGAGACCTACATATGTTCATAAGATAATATATTCACCAAATTATGGTGTGATGTCTAGCTTTTTATGGGAAGTCTTAGGCAAAGTCTCATCATAGTTTAATAATTTGTAATGAAATTGTAATGAATTGGTAAGTTGTAATGAAATTCCTTGCTGTTTCCTCTCTGGTGAGTCCTTAGTCTTTTAAACTGCATTTATTGTTTATAATCCAATGTGTTTCAGTTAAACAGACATAACACTTGTGCTAAGTGTCATTTTTCATCTTATCTTAATATTTACCATCAGATAGAATGTGGATTATTAGTTCATTAGGGAAAACCAGGACACAAAACAAGTTAATTAAAAATGAAAGTATTGCTTTTGTGTAAGACAAGAAATACCTTGAAAGTTTTACAATAATCTTTGTTAAAAACCAGTGTTTGCTTTGCAAAGAAATCATTTGTTCTGCCATACTGAAGCTAATTATTCTCAGCACACACTAGCTATGTCAAATTGCAAAATGAACATCAGACTTTGTATGTTGTAGAAATTAAAACACCATCAGTTGAGTTAATGAAGAGCATACAATGAATATGATCTCATTTTTGCAATGCAGTTAAAGTGAAAGCCATTTAAAGAACTGCTGCAAAAATCATAATTTAGGGGGGAAAACAAACAATAAAGGAAATGTTTACTATCTATTTTAATTACTTTCTGCTTAGAGGTATGCATTAGGTTTATTTATTGTTTGATTTCAAATTCTTTCTCTTAAATGGTTTAAGAATATAGTGGCTAATGATCCATTCTGAAATCAAATGAATACATTCTTCTGTATTCCATGATACAAAGCCAAAGGAACTCATTTGTGACTGTTTCATTATGATATCATATGAAGATCACTACTTGAAATTGTAGGGTAGCATAAGGATGGGAATCTGAAACAGAATACGAAACACTAAAGATGAAGAGAATTACTGCAATTATTTTTTTTTTCTAATGGAAAAAAAAAGAGACTTGGTTTCTGAATTATGTACCGAACATGTGAATATGATGAAAAAGCCATCCCTTATTCACATTTCTATTATTTTTCTTTCTGTAGAATTTCTTACAAAGACAGCACTACGAAAATCTCTCTCCGTAACAGATGATTTCCTTCGGACTTTCCTAATGTTTGGTGGAAATAAGTTGTTCTGCCCTGGCCTAAGACAGTGACAATTTTGTTCATGCATATATTTAAGCGAAAAGGAAGATTTATTTTCCTCCTTTCTGACAAAAGTTCAAGATACGGAGTTCTTCCCTGTGTCAAAACTATGTATGCACCTAAAAAACTTAGGATATGAAGTCAGAGGTCTCAACTCTTAACAGAAGCAGGGAAGCTTCATTGTACTTCACCAGTCCATTCAGATATGAAAGTTAAGTCTTGGAAGCTTAGAAGAAGCCCTACCAAACTGCCTATCTGCAAGTCAAGAATAATTTTTATTAGAGATCATTGTAGTCAAATAACTCGATGTAGTTAAGTTTTATATTAAAAAAAAATCTGATTCACAAGGTTGGAGATCAAGCAAGTATTTTGTTGACTGCCAGTCAACCAGTTATTTACAGAGAGAGGCGATTCGATGTAGGCATATGCACGTTTGAAATGTTTGACATAACGGAGTTCTTTTCTGAATCCTGTCAGGATATTACTTTGCTATGGCAACACTGTAACTTTACAGGAGATGACTTTATTGAATGGCACCCTACTTGAGCCTAACTGAGATATGTGTCCTGCTATTGAGCGGGTTTTAGTATTTGGGGTGTATTCAAAGACCATACGATATTTAAGCTCCTTTAGATAAGATCATGTACATATGAGCAAACTTCTACATATGTTATAGTTCTGCCTCTATATCTGTAAAAAGACAAAAGAACTAAAAGGATCTGTGGATTTAACATGCAGTTATCCTCCAAGGTCTCTAAAGAAGGTTGCCTATAATGATTTTCTAGTAGCTTTGGGAGGAAGCAGAGTATATTTTTTGTCTTCATCTTTCTTCATGTAAAATTATTTGAAAATTAATTTTTTTTTGAAGTTGATATAAAGAGAAATACTAAATACTTATATACTAAAAATAGCTTCTGTAAACATTAAAGCACTGAAAATACCTCTGAGTTAATCTGTGTGATGGAGACATTAGTGTTGGAGCATACGTAGAAATGTCTGCAGGAAGTGCATGGAGTTGGACCTAGTGGTGAGAGTATTTTAGCAACTTATTACAGAAATCGCCATTTACTTTTTGCTGTGTGGGATATCTCAGAGGAGTAACCACCTACTTAGGCATCAATATATCAGCCAGACAACAGAAGTTGTGTGTTGTATCTGTATTTATATATGGGTGCAAAGAGAATTCAAGCTGACATAAATTGTGTTAATATCTTGTTAGCATAATTTTAATATGTGGAAGAATCATAAATTATTTTTATCCTATTGATACATCTAGGAAACAGGTTCTTATGTGAAGTTTGACTTTTGCTTTATGCATGATGTGCCTTTTTTTTTTTGCACTAATAAATCATATTAATCTCCTTATCTAAACTCAGGTTGTTGTTTTAGCTGAACTCAGCATCATTCAAACATTGTCATTGTGGTTTCAAAGTCGTGCTTCATTTTTTAGTGCTCTCCACCCCACTTCATCTGCATAAATTAAACTTCCTTGTCCCAGGGAAATCATGCTCTCATTTAGCTGCATGGTTACAACTGAACTCAGAGATAATCTAAAGACAAATGCTTTGCAAGTTTCTATAGTATTTCAGTAATAGTTCAGTCACTGAGAAAACTTTTTTAAATCTCCTCCACACCATTTCTTACTTCAGTGAGCAGTATATCAAAGTAAGTTGTCACATGTTCTGCAGAGATTGTATAGATGCAACTGTCAGTTATTTAGACCACGGTTAGTTTTGAACCTCACGGGAAAAACTTGTGGGAGTACCAGAGCTCCCAGTGACAGTTAAATGGGAAAACTTTTTATCCTATTTTCAGATATACAAATATAATAACAGTTGGAGAAAACTGGCAATATTGTCTTTTGTCATGAACAGTGGTGCAAAGTTATTGCATCTTTTTCCTGTCCTGAAGTGTCACATCACCTTAAGCTTGGTTTGATCCCTCTAGTGAGGCTCTAATTTTAGTGTTAATGCTGATAATTTAGAGAACATTTTTCAGCAGCACACAGAATGCATTCTATACATTGTGATCTGCATGCAGAAAATCCAGTTATATGTGGTTGTGATGTCAACTATCTTGGTGCATAGATTTGGTTACTCACTTGCTTTTCGTCACAGAAATGTTGGTGCAACGGAATGTAGGAGAGGATGGTGGTGCAACAGCAGAAGAGGAAGAAAAGTCAGCATGTAGGAGAATGGGAGGCTTAGTTAATACAGCTCAGCATTTTGAAACTAGTCTTTGTGGTTTGAAATGATAACGTGCTTTCATTAATGTGCACTTAGAATTTGTTAACTTTGTTGCCTTCCTTATTTAGATTTACTTTTTGCATTTTAGTTTGCTCCAGAGTTGACTTCAACGAGTGACCTGTAATTTTCCATAGTAAGATTGATCAGTAGGAATAGATTTGCCTCTACCTCCCAGGTAAAGCATCTACAATATAATGAAAGTATAACAGATGTAACACACTTGTGAAGCTTTTATATAAAAATTAGAGAGTGAAGGTTTTATTTTGAGATATCTTCAGTGCTCTAACCTTATTTATAATCTAAGATTCTGCAAAATATTAATGATATAATGGGGTTGGGGCTTAGTTAGTTAGCAAATCAAAATTGAACCTTGATTGTTAATTTAGAATGGTTTAAATCTAACCTCATCTTACCCCATGTCAGAATGGTGTGTGATAATTAATCAGTTTCCTGAAGTTATGCTCCTCTTGTTTATTGAACTCTTGAAGCCAGCACAAAACACACAGCTGTACTTTTGGCCAGCTAAGTTAGGACTCTTTAAGAGGTTAACAAATTATTAAAAGCTATTCTCACCTATATTGTGTTTGTCACTACTAATGAGTCTGTCGATTTCTGGAAACCACTAAATGTATTGGTTAAGTTAAAAAAACCTGCACCAATGAAACAACAACTCACAAAAGAAAGCAGCCTTGTTTAATTTTCTTCTTAATTTCTATTACTTAACTATTTTTAGAATTGATAACAGAATGTTTGAGTGATTTATGGCCTGAAAAAGAAGAGCAACATTTCCCTCCTTGAGAATGGAAATTGGCTTGTCAGACATTTAGATGAAGAATGATCAATCAATAGGATTTTAATAAGGAAAAGGCTTAAAATTGACTGAAGGTGGCTTTTGTTTAAGATGATTTGGTATGTGCAAATTACTAAACTCTCCCTGGAGAGGATTTTCAAAGGCAATAATGGGCACTGATTTTCTTTGTTTATTCCATTCTCTTTCTGTTCCCCTTGTCAGGGATTTCAATACTTACCTCTCCACTGCGTCTTTGAAATCTTCCTGCCTGCCTTTCAGGTCCTGTGAATAATTTTACTTATTTGCAGGTGCAACTGTAAGTTTTAACCACTGTTTTTCTCCAGGGAGGATGTTATTTGTATAAACATTTATTTTCAGCATAAGTTCATGCTAGGCATGGAGGCTTGGTATTCCCATCGATTTTGGGAATAAAAATTTCAAAAGTACATGCACACGCTGGGGGAACCGAGTTGACCTGGAAAGTCCCATTAAAATCCTGTGTTTTGTTTATCTGTTGGAAAATCTAGTATAATGGGCTTTGAATTAGAAAACTGGTTCTAAATGGCAATTATGGTCAATTGGGTTTGTTTGTTTTGTCCATTAGTGAAGTCTGTATTGGGCTTTCTGAAACGGAGGTGACTAAAGTTGGATCAAAAAAGCTCCATTGCTTGTGAAGTCTTAATCACATAGGTACACAAACTGTAGATCAATGCCAAATGCATTAAAAGACTAAATAGTATATAGCACACCCACACAAATTTGTCATTTCACTACTTCCTCACAGTATTTTTTTTCTCCACTTAGGTGATTATCCTGATTTCTTGGCTCTTTCTATCACTTGCTCTTTCCCAGGTTTTCTGTCCTATTAACTTAGAGGTTAGCTTTATGCTCCACACTCACTTTTGTACCCAGTCTTACTTTTTTTCACGTTCCATGCCAAGGATGTTGATTTTGTTACTTACCAAAGGGATCTACAAAAAAATTAAAATAACCAGCTTAAAAAAAACCCAGAACACTTTTGTTTTTGTGACTGAAAAACCCACAGCATACCAATGAAAAAATGTCTAGGAAAAGACCTAGATTGAAATTAGATTAAAAACCAAACAAACACTTCCTTCCCCACCCCTTACCCCCTAGTATAATCAAACAATAAAAAGAAAACCTTAAAAAAAAGATAAATCAGTCCAAGAATTACTAACTTACCTTAACAAAAGCAAACCATTCGTTAAGTCAGAACTACACTTTTTCTTGTTGCAAATTTTTTTAAGTAATCAGGAGGTGCTGAAGAGTCTAAGCATACATTATTACCATACTCCAGTAATTTTGCATATACAATGCTTTACTTCTGCTCAGCTCACACATATAACTCTCAAAATTCCTAATTTGTTCTCCAATTCCATGATCTAAAAGAATGATACAAATTTAACAAACAGGCATCGTAATGTCTCTAATATTTGCAAAAACATTTGCTCTGGGAAAACCATAAAAAATGATACTATTTGTATGAAAGAGGCTGGGTTGGTTTTGGTTCTTTTTTGTTGTTTTAGATATTGCAAGCTTAAAAAGAGGATGTGTTATAATGAAAGGTCAAAATCAGGG
The DNA here is from genome assembly GCA_036023395.1 of Myiotriccus ornatus. Taxonomy (NCBI): domain Eukaryota; kingdom Metazoa; phylum Chordata; class Aves; order Passeriformes; family Tyrannidae; genus Myiotriccus; species Myiotriccus ornatus. Next base: position 26,721,087 of record JAYRBT010000082.1, on the reverse strand, counting down.
TCTCTTATCTGCTATTAAAGAATAAAAGAAATCATAGCATACTATGACATGGTCGAGTGTGACACCTAGAGGCCATATGTTAAGGATCCCTAAAAAATAACTTTTTTCAGCTGCAAGTTTTGCACAGCACATTTAATTTTTAAATTGACTTAAACACTGGAGCTGCTGGATTTTGAAAAACAAAGATATTAATATTTTTTCCCAGATTTTTCATGTTTAGGATTTTTTTGGTGGCTTCCCTGGCTGACCTCTCTAGCACTGATATGAAGTAAAATAAGAGACTGTTACTTAGTCTGGTAAATAGTACTTAATGATCTGCAGCAAAGCCTTGAAGAGCATTGTACAGCTTATTCCATTCTGAAATTCTCAATATCTAATAAAATTCTTGCAGTTCCCATCTCAAGACAGTTATTACAATATACTTGCAACTGTAGTAAAATATCTGCATGGATGTCAGGCTCTCACAAAATGCAGAGCTAGAATTTTCGACCTGTGAGTTTATGCCACGGAATGAAGAGAACAAAAGCTTCTTTTAGCTGTTGTATGAATTATTTAGATCATGGATGTTGCAAGACAAACGTGCATGTAGGGCAACATACTGCACCTTCCTAACTTCTTTAAAAGTTAGGGGTGCAACCATACCACTGCATCCCATGAAGGGGATATATCCAAGGGCATCCTAATACGGTGACTGAACCATATCAGCATGTTACAAATTTAGAGTGCTTTTCAGAAATATGTGGTAATCTATTATCCCGTGGTCATTGGTTGTAATAAACTCATTGTAACTGTAGAGCTAGATGTCTAGGAGATAGATGTCTTATTTGGCTTTGGCAGCATTTGTTATTTTCACACCTAAGAAATGGGGAAAAGTCTTGGAGATAAAATGACTAGAGTTTAGATGGAGAAGATTTTGACTTTTCTGCACAAGAAATAAAATATTTTTCGTTCTTCAGAATTTGGGTAGGTTTTTTGTGGTATCCTAGTACTCATGCAGAACAGATGGTTTAGTGGGGTACAGTTGTAGAGTCTGTAAAACATCTTCTATAGATCTAGAGAAATGGACCGAAATTTTCTAAAGATTTCTAGCTCAACCAGAGTCTGAAATTGAAGGTGAGTGAAAGTGATGCTTGATGCAGCTCTTCAGTTTATATTGTTTACTCTAGAAACAAGTGTGCCCTATATATTTTGTACTCTCTGCACACTCTTTGACCTTACTGTGTGTAGAAATAAATCATCAGATTGTAAGATTATTATGAACCTGAGCTTTTATTCATGGCATTTCATAAAGACAAGAGTGCTAGTGTGGGACTTCTTGGTGGCAGAGGAATACCAGCAGGGTGATTCTGTTTGAAACACATATCTTGTTATAATTTCTATTTCCAATTAAAAAAAGGGATGGCATGTTTGTTTTGTCATCCTCTAACTGTTTAATGCTTGGAGACATGAACAAAGTAATTCCAATATTTCACAGTTAACTCTACCTCATTTTCACTAAGGTCTTTGAGGTTAGTCATATTTTTTTCAAGAAAATTAAAAGGTGCTAAGCTGTCAGTCATTTGTTTGAGTAGTTTACAGACTTCATGTAGCTCCTGTGCCTCAAATAAAATAGTAGAATTATTTGGTTTGGAAAAGAACTTTAAGATCATTGAGTTCAGTCATTGCCCTAGCTCTACCAAATCCACCACTAAACAATGTCCCTAAGTGCCACATCTACATCTAAAGAAATAATTCTGTCTGAATAAAAGTCTGCCAAGGCTTGTATGTTGGTGCTTTAAGGGACAACAGTGACACTATTAAGTTTGTGATACGGATACTAATGTAGATTGCAGTTTATTTCTATGCTTTGTCTAGAGGTTTCTTCTCAAAAGCACTTAACCGTTTATTTGGGAATATCTAAGCCATAAAAAACTGATTAATTATGATTGTTAAATGTATATTATAAGATGCGTTGCCAGTGGACTGGAAATACTGGTTGCACTGTCAACTGGAGGGAACTCTAGTAGCAAATAGGAAGAGGGTAGGAGCGCATTGGATACACTGGGGTGGAAAATGCTAACAAAGCATTTCGGGTAAGGCATGCTGACAGCAGCGGATGCTTACAGTCAGGATATATTCCCTCTTGTGTCCGAAGTCCAACTCTTGCAGTTATATTGCTGAGGTTGGTGTTGGTGTCTCTGTCTTCAGGCATCAGCCTACTCTTTGGCCTGTGGTATCACCAGCCTTTTCCTGTCCTGAGTAATAGTGTACGTGCTGCATAAGTGATCTAGTGTTTGCCAAAACCAGCTCTTCAGGAATCCCTTTTTTTTTTTTCCTTCCAGACACACAGATACATTTGTATTATTAATATTCCCTCAGTTTTGTCTCTGTAACATATTTCTGAACAGTTCTAAATTCATCATAGCGTCTTACAACAAAAAAGATGAAATTTGTCTCTCATGATTCATTGATTTTTTGACCAAAAAATTGTAAAATCATAAAAAGTAGTGTGAAAATGTTTTATTTCAATAATCTCTATTTTAGCGGTTTTAAAGAATGTGGTCCTATAGTTGCATAAATATAAGAAAATATTGGAGTGTTTGTCTGTGTGTGCTTACCCTCTCTCATGATACTGCTTTGTTCTGCTGTCAAAACCCACTTTGATTCATTGTGCCAACTACATGGATGATCTGTTCCCTGATGATGTTTCCAGATGATCTGAGTCACGTACAAAATATTCTCAGAGGCTTTCTTTATATATTCATAAAAAATTCTAGGTAGAAGCCATTGTATTTAATAACTCCAAAAAGGGTGCCTTTTCCCCTAGTCACTGTATAAACTTGACTTTTCCTCTGGTGCATAGCTCTGGCTAAAATATTTTTACTCTTAATTTTTCAAAGGAATGTGTAAGCTATGTTTTATTTTAACTATGCAAGTCAATAAAAAGCTGTTGCCATAGATTTCCTGATGTTCTTAAGACTTCTTTAAGCCCTTAGAGTCGTAATCTTGTTTTTCATAAATTATGAATCTGGCATTGTTTTTATTAGATAGAATATTCTCAAGTCCCTCTACATAGCATGTCAAATAATGTGCATGTGATTAACTTAACCCCAAATTTAGCTGTAAAATTGCTATAAATCAATAAACTCAGAGAGTATTTTGATTTAAAACAGTGTTTTGTCTAGTTCAACAAAGCACAGACTGAAGGGGGATCCATGCTTTCTAACGTGAACACAGCACAATGTAGCGTAAGTGAATAAAATGTATCTCCTGAAGTGCTTTAGATGAGGGTACAAGTTCTACATCAGGATGCTATAAATTTGTTAAGATCATGGCTTTCTGTGTATCCCTTATCAACCTATAATCTCCTGATTGTTGCCTGTTTTTCAACAGCTGAGGAACAGTAATCCACACTTGCTTATCTCTCTTAATCACAGCCTCATGGTGCTAGAGCTCCCTGAGCCTTTAATTCCCTCTTAGAGGCGTAACAGAGTGGAAAGTAAACAAAGACGAATTTGCAACCTTCAACATTGCTAATTTGCTCTGATGTCAGAATATTTAAACAGGCAAGGACTTGGGAATTATTTGATCACGACTGATTTTAGTCTAATGCATGTGAAAAGGCTGAGTCTGGGAAGGTTGTGCAAAATGACAGGCGTCCCAAGAGAGATTGACTGAGGGTTTCTTCTTTAAACAACAATGGCTCTATCATTTTTCAGCTCTGGGTCCTGTGTTCATGCTGTGTATTTTTGTTTGCATTTTTAATGTAACTTTTTGAATATGATATAGGTTTTCTTGAAAATTCCTCATTTGCTTCCTCGTTTATAGGTGTCAGAAGCCCAATCTTTAGGCTTGTTATTGCATCTCTTCACTGTGTAGTGGGCGGGAGAGATAAAGATCCCTATTTAAAAAGCTTTGTCTCTCTCCACGTTTTTGTATCATCTTGACAGCCTAATGTATCCTGAATACTTTCATATGTAAAATGATTGATAACTTGATCTTGAAATTATTTTAAATTACACAGTTGACATTTATGCATGTATATATGTGTACATACTTGCTGGATAGGAAAGGATGTTATCTTGCATTATATATTATGTGCACGCTTCATCTACCACAGAGGTGATATGCTTACACATACATACACACTATCATATCCATATATTCATCTGTCCCCATAGCAAATAGCTATTTGTCATTACCTGAAACAGATTTGATAAATAAGCAAGATAAAGTAATGGGGTTTTTTGTTTGTTTGTTTTTCGTACATTTTCTTCCATTTTCCTTTGTAAGGTCTTAATTGTCTGTTTTGTCCATGTGCAATCACTTATTTTTTTGTTGTTTACAGAACAGTTAATGCAGCATACATATTGTTATCAGGAGAAATGTCTGATGCTCTCTTAATTATTATATATTGTTCTGTTTATCTCTGTTCTGGTTGAATGACTTGTGCTTCTGAAGTGTGTCTGATGATGATTTCTTCTTTTCTTCTTAGTGTGTATCATTTGGGATATTCCAGGGAGAGACATGTCTGGGAAGCCAGCCTTTTACAGTCACTCTCTACGCTGAGATTACAGCGCTGGGCTATTTGTGTTTCTCCTCATCCCTGTTTCTCTCTGTCTCTCACTCTCTCCAGCTGGTGTAAATGACTGCTGCTGCCTCCCAGAGCAAGATAACCTGCTCAGTCAGCTGGAGCCCCCTGCGGACAGCTGTCTCGCTTTTAGCTGATGGAAAAGTGCTATAACCGCTGAATGGAAGAGCGTGGAGCAGCTACCATACGAGCAGGAGTAGCCGCTGCAGCAACAAGAGCGAGCGAGGACTCTATTGTTCCCTGGTGTTAAACAGTTTTTCCTTTTCAACTGCCATGCACAATAGCGGAAGAGAGGTTTCCAGTCCCTTCCTCCCCGTGAAGAAATTCTGAAGAGGGGAGTATTATTTGAAGGGGGTTTCGTGGTCGTGCTGCGGGTTTTGGAGGCAGCGGCAGGCTGCTGGAGGCATGGGGTTGAGTGAGGGGAGCGCTCCTTTCTGCCGTGGTCCAGGGGTTTCTGCCGTGCCAGCCCGGTGCGTGGGAGTTCTCATGCTTCTGCTGCTGGGAATCTGGGACGCTCGTGCACAAAGTGAATTTCAAACTTCATCAGTGTATTTGTGGAAGACCGGTAAGTAAGGATGCTGTGATAACACAGCAGCAGTGTATTTAGTTTCTGTTGTGAGTAATAACCTTTTTGTGTGCTTTGTTTATGTGGAGGGAGAAAGTTAATCTACATTACTAATGCTTACTGGTAGGATTATAGGGGGGAAAAAAATAGGTCATCTTTCAGGATTCCACCATCCAAGCATATATTGCAATTAAAAAAGCCACACATTAGTGACTCCATGGCACTGTTTCTGAGATCTCTCATGTGTTTTCTGTGTTTTCTGAGGTTTTTCATTTTGTTTATACCTCTCTGCCTTGTACATAAAGGTCACAGTATTAGTGTCTGTCCACAATAGGAAGGAACGTTTATTACAATTGGAGTCAGCATCATTAACAGTGCTCTAAAAATATTGACTTTTCAAAAGAAAGGTGTAATTCAGCATGTCTAATCTTTGTGCCCTGTGCTGACATGTAATATATTCGGTGTGGTAATTCATGGGGAGTTGGGTTTGTTAAATTTAGGTTTGTTGCACAGTATATAGGACACGTGAAAGCTAATGATGGATTAGGTGAAATAATCCAAGTGATGCCAGATCTCATAACCAAAGAGCCAAAGGCAAATAGGCTATGTGGATTCAGCACCACAGTAGATGGATAATTTCCTCTACTTTGATCCTAATGAGTTACGTGTCTGTTTTAAGGATTGCATAGTCATAACACTGTTTCAGCCTGAACTCTGCATTAAAAATCTGTAGGGAATTTTCCTGTGTCTATTAATATATTACATTAATTCAGGACTTAAGCAGTGATGAATATGTGCATTTTAGTTGTCTTGGTACAGTTTTAGTTCCTATGTAAATACAGTCAAACTCTCCTTTAAGAAATTAAAAAAATTCAAGTCAGGAAATATTTCTCATTGACTTTGTCAGTTGTCTTTCTTCCCTGTATGTTGCCAGAAATAAAACAATCCAAAAAGTAGTAGCTTTGTTTAAAAACTGATTTTCCATAAAAGGATAATATAATAGCAAGAGAGTGCAAATTAATCATTTGTCTGAAAAACAACTTTGAGAAGACAGTCTCTTTCCTGGATAGAGGGACCAAACCTTCTGCCACAGAAGCAGATCAATTTACAATTACAGTGATATCCTGAATTTTTTAAGAGGCTCCATCTATCCAGCAGCTCAGGGAGGAGATTAAAAGGAAATTCATTTAAACAAGAAGACAAGCTCTCCAATAACACCAGAAAGAGAAATCTGAGGAAGGGAAAATCCTTTGCAACTTTCACTTCTGACTGAAAGATGGGTTATACAATGACAGTGACCCTTTTTTGCTTTTGAACCATTGAAAAATTAAAAATATAATTTCCATTTCCATTACAGATTTGTAAATGCTCAGCACATGCTTAAAGAAGGGTGAAATGCACAGGTTTATGCAAAAACACAGTAATTGTATAGCATTTTCATACAGCATTTTACATTTACCCTGAATTGCTAGGCATCGGTAGAATAAGATCTCCAGCATTTTATTATTTCTCCATTTAATGCTTTAAAGGATTGTATTTAAAATGTTAGAAGGTTGAGGATAATAATATTTCTAGTTAACTACTACTTAAGAACATCTGCTGTCAATTTGCTATGGACTTATTTGCTATCCACTTACTTTGCACATAGTACACGTGCTCTGAAGTCATGTCAGTTAAACCAGCAAGCAGAAAACTGGGCTGGCTTTTGTCTTCTATCCCTTTTCTCCCATCCTGGCAAAGACTGCTCTTAAGAAACTTTTATGTAAATAGGTATGATCTAATTACTTTTCTGGTGAAGAGCTATTCTTCCCTTCAGCTTTCCTTCTGTGAACTCTGTCCTCTGTTTTGCCTGCAATAAGAAATATTGCAGGCATAACATCAGGGACTCGGTGATAACGTGATGAATAACAAGTCATGAAAAACAAGAGTGGCTCTTTTCAAATGATGAATGGCAAGATGCTGTGAATAAGGCAGTGCATCTCTGTTTGGCTTAAATTTTTGCACTCTTTTTCTTAGCTGTTTATGGAATTTTTTTGTTTCCCCCTTCTCTTGTGGGAGGATCTAGAAAGTGAACTGGGAGAATTACTGATCAGTGAGCTGAAGGCATATCTAGTATAGGATTTATAAAGTTCAGCTAAAGTATCAGAAGCAATAATAAAATTGAACAGTAGTGAGCTCATGCAATTCAGATAGTTGTTTGCTTCTTCTGTGAGTGAGACAAGGTAGGGAAACGTGTAGCTGAGACTTTATCTAGGAAGTCAGCTTCATTATGTGCCTTTTGGGACCAGTTATGTCCATTTTCTGAGAACCATGCTTTTTTTGGTATTGAATTTAGTCTGTCTTCGGCTTTTGTAAGTGCTGTTTATGACCTGCATCCATCTGGGTTTTTATTTCTAAAGATTTTTGAAATAATGTCTTGCTGTATGCTACTCCATGTCTTCTATACTTCTTTACTGCACTGTGTTTTCTTAAGGATGCCCTTGACAATAATCTACAGTGGTTGTAAGGTTTGAATTGAGGCATTCTTTCTCCTGTAGAATAATAGTGTGTGTGGTGGTGGTTGTTGTTTGTCTGGTTTTTGGTTTTTGATTGTTTGGTTTGATTTTTTTTTTTCCTTGAGGTGTTGGTGTTTTGTTTGTGCAGTCTGGGGAGATTTTTTGTTGCATTAGGTGGAGGGGAGGAGTGTTCTTCAAATGTGAAGTGTTTGCTTCCAATCTGTGAAAATCTCTCAGAGGTCATGACTTCCTCTTTACTGCCATCCTCCTGTGTTCTACCATAAAAATTGGAGGTTTTTGCACTACTCAAAAGTTTAACCTTTTGGGTTCTCAGTTATCTTTGATTCAGCATGGACAATGTTGTAAACAATCTGCTTTGAGCAGGGAGATTGAACTAAAACTAAACTGCAGAAGTCCCTTCTAATGACCACCACCTTGTGATATGGATGCCACCACTAAGGCATTTTTACTTCTCCAGCTGAAACTGCTTTGAAGTTTTGGCTTTTGTAACTTTTTTTAATCTCTTGAGAGAGTGGGTATTTGCTGTTCTGGTGTGTTTAATGGGCCTTCAGAGTTTTGAATGGCATTTAGATGAACATAGTTGATCATAATTACTAGTGTTTAAACTGGGTTTCTCACCAAACATTCTCATTCCGTACTGTGCAGACCTAGTGTATGCAATTTATTCAGTTACAAATACACAGCTAGTTCGTTTTGTGTGGTCACTGGGAAAGTCATCTTGGTTTTTTTGACATAAACTAAAGCAAAGTTATGAAGCAGCTAGATTCCCAGAGCTGAGTCATGATGTATGTCTGCTTGATGATGTGAGCTAGAGAACAGCAGCTTTTAGCAACTCATGGAAGAGAAGCTGTGGTACTAAGGGCTGGTGATTCCATTGATGTGAGGTAGACACACACTGCCAAGTGTTGAACTTTTCCAGTCGAAAAAGATTTTTAATTACCTGTTTTGTTCATCAGTAATTGCCTTCTCTCATTCTACTGATTTAATTTGTAATGAATAGTTGTTTGATTCAGGTTCTACACTGCTACACTGAATTTCTGTGAGTACCTGAAATGTTTTAAATTTCATTCCTATTCTACCTTAACCATTACGATTTTCTTTTGAATTTTACTGAATATTTTTGAATTGTTTCTATGTATGCACAAAAAAAAAAGTTGTATCTATGTGTCAGAACTTAGAAAAAACTGCATGTGTTAACTTTTGTTAAATTTTATTGTCCAGTTTGTTTTATTTTTAGAGTGGTGTGGAGATTTTTGATCATGGTTCAGTTTGTACAATACCAAGTCTGTTGGCAACAAATGGGGTCCACCTGTTTCAAAGTTGGAAACAGAATCTTAGCTCAGGGCTTGTTTAGAGAGCTTTAAACTAGATTTGAAGGGGGATGGGAACATGGCCAGGCTCCACAGGGATCAGGTGTGGGAAGGGGAGAACTATAATGACCACTCTAGTAGCAAAAGGAAACTTAAAGAGGGAATACCTCAAGCAAGCACAAGCAACCTAAGACATAATTACAAGACAGGACTATGGGTCATCCCTTTGCACCCCTACTGGGATATTGACACAATCAAATACTTCTGTGAAGGACTTTGTACACCAATGCACACAGTATGGGGAACAAACAGGAGGACCTAGAGATATTTGCGCAGTCACAGGGTTTTGATCTCAGTGCAGTTACAGTGATGTGGTGGCATAGCTCACATGACTGGAATGTTGTCCTGTCCAGTGGTGGAGTTGCCCTTTATGTGAGGCAACACTTGGCATGTATCAAGCTCTGTCTTGGGATGGATGACAAGCAAGTCAAGAGCTTATGGTTTAGGATAAAGGGACTGACTAGTAAGGGTGACACTGTTGTGGGTGTTTGCCGCAGGCCAGCTGACCAGGAGGAAGAAGTTGATAAGGCAACCTCAAAGTCGTGGGCACTGGTTCTTGTGGAGAACTTGAACTACCCTGACATGTGCTGGAGAAGCAACACAGCAAAGCACAAATAGTCCAGGAGGTTCCTGGAAAGCACTGATAGCAACTTCCTGTTATAGGTAGTGGAGGATCCCACAAAGAATGGTGTGCTGCTTGACCTGCTAACGAAAAGGGAAGGCCTCCTTGGCTATGTGAAGGTTTCGCTGTAGTGAGCATGAGGTTGTGGAATAAGATTACAGCCATGGACTTTAGGTGAGCTGACTTTAGGTTCTTCAGGGATCTTGGAAGAATCCTAGGGGAACAGGCCCTGCAGGCAGAGAGGTCCAAGAGAGTTGGTTGATATTCAAGGATCACTTCCTCCAGACTCAAGAATGATGCCATCTCAATGAGCAAGAAATTGGGCACAGGGGGCAAGAGATCTGCATGGATGAATAAAGAACTCCTGTTGTTTCACAGGTGTAAGCAGGAAACACAGAGGAGATGGATGCAGGGTCAGACCACTTTGAATGAATATACAGAGATTTTCAGAGTAAGTAAAAATGAGACAAGGAAGGCCGAGGCCCATCTGCAATTAATCTGGCTAGGGATGTCAAGGACAACAAGAAGGTCTTTTCCAAATACATCAATAACAAAAAGAAAACAAAGGATAATATGGGTCTGTTACTAAATGGAGAGGGGACCCTGGTAAAAGAGGACGCAAAGAAGACATATTTACTGACTGCCTGCTTTACATTGGTCTTTAGTGATGAGACCAACTCTCAGGAAACTCTGACCCAAGAGATCAAGGTAAAGCAATGTTGGAAGGAAGAATTTCCCATGGTCAAGAAGGATTGGGTTAGAGAACACCTAGGCAAACTTGACATCCACAAGTCCATGGGCCCTGACAGATTGCATCCATGCGTGTGTAGAGAGCTGGCAGACACCATAGCTGGACTGCTCATGATCATCTTTGAATGGTTATGGTGATCAGGAGAAGTTCCTCAAGACTGGTGGAAGTAAACATCGCCCCAGTCTTCAAAAAGGACAAGAAGGAGGACCCAGGGAACTACTTGCCAGTCAGCCTCACCTCAATCCCTGGGAAGGTGATGGAGCACGTCTTGCTGGAGGCTGTGTCTATCCACATGGATGACAAGAAAGTGATAAGGAGAGTCAGCATGGATTCACTAAAAGCAAAACGTGTTTGACCAACCTGATTGCCTTCTACAATGGAAAACAACTACCTGGATGGACGAAGGGACAGCAGTGTATATTGTCTACCTGAATATGAGGAAGAACTTCTTTCTGTGGGAGACCACACACTAGAATGGATGGCCCAGAGAGGTTGTGGAGTCTCCCTCGCTGGGGATATTCAAAGACTGTCTGGACGCAATACTGTTCAAAGTGCTCTAGGATGACACTGCTTGATCAGGGAGGTTAGACCAGGTGACCCGTTGTGGTCCCTTTCAACCTGGCCCCTTCTGTGATTCTGTGATTTTTCATATTCAAAGACAGTTTATAATCTTGTTAATACTGCCCACCATGGGCTAAGATGTTGATGTATCTGTAAGTTTTGCAGAGAACAATGTGATGACTGTTGATTCCTAAATAAAGACTGCTATACAGTTTTCACTCTTTTAAAACAAGAAGATGCGTATTTTTCTTGGTCTGTCATTTTATCATGCAGGAAATATATGTACCATTTCTGTACACAACTGACTAAGCATAGACATTTCTTGCCACTTGAGAACTCTCCTTTATTTCTTTCTACCCTGGATTTCATTTGTTTTTCTTAAATCAACATGGTCATCTGTAATGTGCTGTCAGTGTTGGATGTACTGCCTTCCTGCAGTTACTAATGTAATTACTGAAGAGCTGCACAAATCAGCAAGGTTTGATCACACTAAAATTTCATGTTCCAACACCTTGATGTAGTGCACATTACTCTTTTGAGGTGGAAGATGCAGCACTGGATTGATATCGCAGTCAAAAAAAGTCATAACAAAAAATCCAGGGGGTAATACCTTTGCCAGCAGTATCCGTTTTAAAGACTACTAATCAGATCTCAGATAGTACAGGTCTGTGTAGCTCTGCAGAACCATTTGAGCTATGTGCAATTGTGTAATACCAAGACTTGGTCTTAAGTATAATAATAATTATGTATAATAATTTCAGTAGAACATTTTCCCCTTCTTTTCAGCAAAGGTGGAACTTGAAATAGGCTTTCTGTGGGTAACAGAAATGGAAAAAGAAAAAACTCACTATTTCCTGAAGAAACCAATTAAGTTTCTATGTTTTCATGCTTATGTTAAGTGACAGTATGTGAGAATTATCCTTAGATGATAACTCGTTCAACCTTTGCAGTTGGGAATCAGAGGAAAGGCAATGATACGAATGTAGGCGACATACAGAAGATCACAGGTACCCTTGGGGCAGTGGAGGCCTTGAATGAAATCAGTGTGCCAGGTGGTTTCCAGTGAGACCAGAGGGGTGTTGCAAGCTCCGCAATCCAAGAGTTCTCCTTAATGAGTTTCTGAGCATTTTTAGGCAGCAGCATGTGATTTTTCCTGGTTCCACTGCCTTGGAAAGATGACTGCACAAGAGCCTTCACTTCAATAGCCTATAAACAAAGGTTTTGCTGTTTCAAGGTGTTGCTGTCGTATCTTGTAACCAAAGCATGCTTCTTCAGTGCTTGATATGAACTTGGGTCTCAGTGATCCCCTGATTTTTAACTTCTTAGTTTCCCACTTACCCACAGAGAAGAACAAACACAACATCTGCACCATTACATCCTTGTCAGGTTTTACATTCTAAGACCTAAATCTATTTTAAAAATAGTTTGGTACCACAAGTGGAATTAGAGAGAGGAGGGTTTTCAGCACTTCTGAAATTCCTCTTCCAACACCTTTGGTGGCTAAAAACCATAAAATCACTGAATTTTATTTTCCCTTTGTATGACCCTAGGAATGTCCTTATTTTCAGCACACTGAGTGTTCCTATTTCATATTAATGCCTGAGGAGGACAGAAGTCCTTTCTAGGACTGGCAGTCCAGCAGGCATTTCAAAATGTATCTAAATACACAGTAAGAGAAATTATCAGAAGGGAAGAGGGAGAGAGAAAAAAATTACCTAACCAGACCTCTGATTAAAGTGCTTACCTTTCAAGGGTTCTATCAGCTTGTTTGTTGAAGCTGTTCCATCACATAGCTGAAAATTCCTCATTTTTTCAATATTTTATTGTTATTTATTTTCAAAACCAGAGTAAGGACTTTTTGCAGTAAGCACCACTTGAGACCAGAGACAGATAAGCCTGTGTCAGTAACTAAGAAACTTCTGATTTTAAAGAGATTATGAGGAAATTATCTGAAGAGGAGGATTAGATGTGAAGGCCTAGGGAAAATGCTAAATGAGAAAAAGATGTTTTATCTTGAGGCCGAACTGTCAGGAAGGGAATTCACATATGATGATGAAAGAGGGCAATGAGGACCTCTTCAAGGGAAAATAAAGCCCTAGTTATGGCATGGTATCTGTGCATCCTTGAGGAGAGAGGTCAGTCAAGATTTTCAAACTGTCAGTGTAAAAGGTGTTTTTGAGGATTCATCTCTTTGATTCTCTGATTGTTGGTTACAGAATGAGATAAAAAGAACATTAGTAGAAACTGCATTATTTTGTCACCTTTTCAAACAATAAAAATTATTCAAGCAAAGTGTGCTAAACAGACTTTACTGTTAAATATAAATACTCCTCCAGGATGGAATGTGATTAAGTGTTGGTTACATATGCCCTGCATAAATTCATATTAATTAAAATTTATCATTTTTATTGCATTCTGTAATGTGCATCTAAGCAACCACACTTTGCTGTCCGTCTCCCAGTTAAATCTGACTTTTATATAGTCAAATGGGTCTTATCTATCTATGGCTTGAATAAGGAAATATTAATTTTCATTAGGCACGTTCATCACTGTTGCTCTTTGCTCTCATTTAAGAGAGCAAATCTCTTTCAGATTTTCTCTTCAACAGAAATTTTGCAAAGAATGTATTAAGTCTTTGATAAATTCAAAAGGTTTGTAGTGCAGCCCGGCTACAAAAAATTGGGCAGAGATGCAGAAAATTACTTCTTTAAGGAAATTATTTATAAATGTTGTTTAGTAATCTGTTCTTATTTATCAGAATCACAGTAAATATTTAGATGTTTGGAGAAAAATGTTGTGCTGCTGAAATTCTTTTTCTTATGTAGTTACTTTGCTATGTTTGAAATAGGAAAATAGAAAAGAGTGTGGCTGATATAAGCCTTTATTTAAGATAAACAAGTACTATATGCTGGAATAATAGTTGATTTCACTTGTAGGATAGCATTTTGAAGCTGTCAGAAAAGTGGAGAATGGTAGCTGATCATGTTGTACTGGTAGCAGAGAATGTCTGGATTGTTTTCAGCAAGTGCCCTGGAGTGTTTATGCTAACTGGATCAGCTGAATCCCCCGCTCATAGGAATCCTGGAATAAGAGAATACCTCAAAAGTTAGGAGTTGTTTTGTTCTGTAGGGTGGCTACTCCAGTGTTGGATTAATTCAATTTTTTTAAGACCGTGTAGACCAGGGTTTAACTTTACAATTTACTACCCCACTGGATGTTGATGTGGTCTTTTATCCTGCTCATTGACTCAGTTGTTCAGATAGCTGAAGTGTGTATCTTCTAACACCATAACTCCAGATTTAATAGAAAGCCCAATTCCCATAATATATAGAATTATCAAAGAGAAATAGTAATCTATATTTTGAGGTAAAATTTGCCATGGTATAGATTAAATTGTGCATTAAACTTTGTATTGTGAGAAAGTAATTTATGGGGTAAAGCACAATGCATGTATTTATCCTTTTTATTGAAGGTTATGTCCTGAATTCACAACTTCGTTATATGTGTCTTTTTTTATTTTTCTTGTATTCTTCTGTGATCTGTCCACAAACACGTCTTCTCCTTGTAACAGGGCTGAGAGATCCTATTTCTGGATGTATGTCCAGTCAAAATCTCTGTTTCTTAGTGAAGATGAAATAAAGTGGTAGGTTCCTTAGATGGGTAGAGATATGTTTAAATTTACAGTAACAGAAGTTGAAGATCCAGTGGTTTTGTGTAGCACCTCAGAGAAGGCAGTGATCTGACAAAGCCTCCAATGAGAGGCAGCAGTACCACTGACTTGGATTTTTATATCTGTTTCTGTCTAGTAAGACAGAAAAAAATAAATGGAGTTACTAAAATAATGGAATAATTAGAAGAGAGAAACATACAGATACCCTAAGAAACCATATTACTAGGTAAAAGTTTTCCTAAATAATCACAATTAAAGTAACTGTATTGTATGGATATTAAAACTTAGTCAAACAGAAGTTCATGTAAGCAGTTTTGCTACCACTAACACAAATTATTCTCCCGTAGAAATCCTGTTGTTTACCACTTTCATATGAACAAAAACTTACCAGTGTCTGGAATTTCACACAAACTCCAACAGACATTTACTGTAGCAATCAGGACATTCTCAGCATTAATTAGCACTGTGATTTTTGGTGTGGCTGACATTGCTCAAAATTTTTAGTAGACCACAGTAGCTGTTTTCTTTTTTTTAATTTGCTTTCTGTATTTTTTGAACATTGCCAAGATTGTTTTGGTGGTTTTATGGCTGTGGAATAGAGAAGGAAGTTTTGGTGTATTTACATGGATTTAGGGGAGGAGTGCCATTAGATGCAGCCTTTATTGACTGGCTCGAGTGGAGATTTCTTGTGTGATCCCTTTTGAATGGTGTTGCTAGAAAGCAAGCTTTCAAATGTCCAAATACCTCTAAGAGTTTTCCGTAGGTATTTTGAGCTGGAAAGAGATGTTTTGTGTAGTCTGCTTGTATTATGTAAAGTGAATTTAAGGGTATTTATTGGAAATGGTTTCTGATGTAATGAGACATACCTAAACATTTTAAAGATTGATGACATCTGCTAACCCAGTGAGAAATTTCTTAATGAGAGACGTTATTACATTCTACCTCCTGTATTATGCAAAATGAAATGTTTATATTAGTGAACAATAATATAACTCTCCTAATGTGTGCTGGGGAATAGCTATTTTACCACCAAGCCATTAGAGAAATAAAGAATAGAACAGATAGAGATTGTTTTATAATGGCTTGTGTTTGTACAGTGCCTAACACAATTGAATTCTCTTCATTTGCTGGTGTTCCTATGTACCACAGCTTAATACAAAACAACATAATTAAGACTTGTTAAAGATGCTGTTTACAAAGATATGAAGATAAATTATTAACATTCTAAAAGAACATTCAAATAATGCCAAGTGCCAAAAGTGGTTCAAATAGCTGATATCAAGGTGCCATACTAAAGTACAGTGGAAGAGAAAGTTATTTCCACAGTAAAATAATGTTAGGAAGAACACTGAAAGGCAGATTGTCTGTGTAATG
>JAYRBT010000082.1:26693106-26704988 GCA_036023395.1 Myiotriccus ornatus | reverse complement strand
GCGTTTCTACTTCACAGATTTGGTAGTCATCCCTTCTATTTGTGAGGAGCAAAACTCTTGTTTTGAATTTGTTATGAATGTGCTTGATTATCCTAAAAGACCACCTGCGTTATGTAAAATATTACTTGTTTTGCATTTTACTACTGGTGGTTTAGTCAAGTGTACATTGTAATTAATTTTGTCCCATTTTATTTTGCTTCACTTGATTTTCTTGTGGTTTTCAGTCAAAATAATTCCTGTATTAGAGGAAGAGGGCAAAAAATCATAACAGTAAGACTGCTACATCTTGCAATCAGGAACATAAACTTTATTTGCAAAATTTACATTATAAGTTAGTAAAGTGTCTAGATCTTGAATCAAGTCTCAGCCTCACAAGTGATTTTCAGTGGTGACACTGGGAACCTGTTTGCTCATCTGTAAAGGAACATTTATGTGAGAATAGTTTTCTGTTGGTCTGTGCAAAAACTAAACAGAAGAAACTTTTAGTGTTGTGATTTTTTGATACAGTTATCAGACAGTGACCAAGAAACCAACACTTTAGCACACGTAGTACTTGCCTTATGCAAGCAAAAATCAATGTACTGAAAGAGACCAGGATATACTGGAAGAGACACTTGAGAGACAGGAAGAAAGAAGGTAACATGAGTGGAGAATACAAACATGAAAAGCATGGGGCAAGCAACCAGCAGCTTTGTTTTCTGTTGAAATAAAAAGTTTAATATAGATTGTGAACTTGAAAATCCAGGTGACTGAGAGAAGGTGAAAATGTCAGTGTGAACAGATATGGACATTTTTAAACTAACGTGGCTTTTCTAATGAATCTATCTGAAGCTATTTTCATGCATATTTCCAACAATACATGTAGCTGTGTGTGCCTTCTTGCATGTGTGATATGTATGGTCTGAAGACACTGTTGAACAATGCTCTATGGTTCCAATGGCACTACTTCAAAATAAACATAATAATAAGATACCTAAGTTGTCATCTTCTTCCTGACTAAAACAGTGGCACAGCTTGAATTTGTGGTCACATTTAATAAGAGAAGTGTATTTTTTTTATATGCTACTAACTGCTTTTCAGAAATTCCAGCTTCACTGGAAATGATGTTCAGTCAGGATTTCTTTTTAGGTGGCAGGATTGGAAAGACTGACTTATTCCTGTAAGATGAGTTTGGTGCCATGCAGGAGATAATGAAAGGATGAGGAGGGAGAGTGATAAAGGGACAGATCATGCAAGGTAGATTTGTAGTCTTTAACTTGACGTGGATGAATGACTCGTGGCTCTCGCTATTTCAACTTGATATATGAATGTCAGTACCTTGGGAGTAGTTTGGGTACCTGAACCATAAAGCTAGGAAATTCAGGTTATTTTCTGTGCTCTACTTGCACATCTTTGTAGGGAACTGCAGGAGAATGCTATGGGCCATGCTGTAAAATAGTGAGTTCTCTGAAAATCTGCAAAATGCATACCATGACAGATTTGTATGGGTGATTTGCATATTTACTATTGCTAAATGCTTCATTTTTCCCCTCTCTGTGTAAATATACTTTAAAAGCTTCATAGAAGAAATCTAGATGGTGAGTATATGTACTAATTATAACTGAGTTTAGGTTCTTTTGTCATAGTACAGAATTCAACTCTTCTACCAAATACACTGCCAATTACCTGTGGTGGAAGTAACTCTAAAATGATGATTTTGTTATATGATTATAAGGTAGCTTGTTTTTTGAGATAGCATCACTTTTCTTAACTCTGCAAGAAGTTAATTTTATTGCTCTGAGGTTGTGATGTAGTAAATGCCTTCCCTTGAAAATGCTGGATTTTCTGGATTACATGCTTCATACTTACTTCTGAACAGTGTACTGCTCAGTTTCTCTCTTAACAGGAGAGTAATAGTCTTTAGGGATTACGGTCCAAAAAAGCCAAAATTGAGTAGTAAATATTTTACTATTTGAATGCAGAAGTAGGTTTTCAAAATAGGTGTGTTTTGCTGAAACCTCACATGTAAAGAGACACTGCTGATGAGAAATGGAGTAACAACCCAGTGAACTAAAAATTACTGTCGTGCAAGCAGAAAAAAGTCTCTCAAAACGACAATCTGTTGCTTACATAATGTCTTCGTCACTCGCATTTAAGAGATAGGTTTGCTCATATCAGTGAGAAGTATTTTGTATTATTATGAGACTAGAAACAGACAAAACAGTGAACCTGTGTCTCAGAGGAAATGACATATTGTTACTGTTCATATATAGACACTGTTTTGGGTGTAAGCCGTTTTAAGAAAGATGATAGTAGATAATTTGCTTATACAGTAGCTTATGTTTCTTCTACAGAGGTTATATATGTGCCTTCTGAACACATATGGAGTACAGTCTGTATATAATCCCCTGAGACCGATGAGTAGCATGCCTAGAGGAAGGCTTTTATTAACAAAATATGGATTTAAGGAGAACTTGAGATGAAGAAAAGGTACAACTTAATTAAAAAGAACATATTAAAAGGAAGAGCAAAGAATGAGTTTTCCGTCTTGTCTAACCTATATTAGTTGCTAATGCAATTCAGTGTTGCAATTTCTTTTCTTTTTAGGACATGCATTCATCACCTTTTATGTAAATGTTACCAGAGAGAGTTATTTTGGAAAGAAAAGACAAAATATATTGAGAAGCAATAAAAAAAGATACCCAACTTTCTGTATAATGAATCAGATAATGTAATGCCTTTTTGTTAACTTTTTTTTTTTTTTTCCCAGTGAAACTATGTGGAAAGAAACAAGCTATCATTAGCTAAGGCTTATTAAATCTCAGAATGTTATTAAAGTAGTTTAATCTAGTCACATATCTGGGAAAAACCCCCGATACAACCCCAAATATAAAAATTGGAGCTTAGAGCATAAAAGATAGCATGTCAATTAAAAAAAAAAAAATCTTTTGCGTTATATCACTACACTACATCTGGAACTAACAGGCAGAGAGTTCATGTAATTTGATGCAGTTGGTATGAAGGAGAAGTCCACTTGAGGTAGAAGTGTTGCTTTTGGTTTTGAATTTTTAAAGTAAAGATGAAGAAGGCTCCCCGAAGATAGAAACTCATTAAGAAAGCCAAGAGCTTTTGGGAGAATATGTTCTGTTCAGGGTGGTTTTCTGTTCCCCACTTTGTATGTCTCAGAGCACACTGGAGCTTCTAATGAAAAAATAATGCAGTTCATTAATCTGGAAAAACTTCTGAAAGTAGCTACATTCTCACAGTATTCTGGGAATTAGTTTGAACATAATTGGTTGGATGTCAATATTAAAAAGCACTCTAATGAAAAAGGAAATGCTCAAGCTATGATAGTTTGCTTCTTCTGATGAAAAATTTAATGAGGCTGAATAATTAACCCCTTCTCTCTTCTTTCTTCCCAATCTACCATGTCTTTTCCAATCTCTGCTTTACATTTATTGTAAATGTTTTAAGCAGTTGGATTCCTGTCACTGTAAGCGACAGACTACGCTATTGTCAGTGTATCGCACTATAGCAAACTACAGTTTGAGTTTTCTCTGTAGTCCTTTTTACCTTCATGGCTGGATTACTCAAGAAGAGTATTTGTCAGTTGTCATGCCCCTCAGCTATTGCTTAGCTGAACTGTGCTTAGTGAACTCTAATCTTTCTTGATAAATCAACCAACTAGAGTTGAGCCAAGCAGCACAGGATCCGCCATTTACATAACAGCTCCTCTAATTGGTTTAATGGGACTTTTATTTTCGGACTTCAAGTTGAGAATTGCTTCTTTCTGAGATATGATCATTGCCCAAACACATATACTTTCCAGTTACTGAGTTGACTCTTAATCACTTATTAAATAAATTTATGAAGCACATGGAAATTTTTTCATGGTGAAGCTATTTCAAGAAAATAAAACAATGAAACAACAAAGAAGAACAAAACTACACATACAAACAGAAAAGCCACAAACCCACATTATTTGAGAAAAGGGCATTTTCTTCTGATAGCTAAGTTGCCACAGTGATATAGTATCAGTTTGGTATGCTATGCACTGTTTTTTTAAATATTTTGAACTCTAGGTGAAGTACAGATAATCAGATGAGAAATGAAACATTTAGACTTGTTCTTTAAAGCACAGTAAGTTTTTGTAGAGTTTTACTGAGTTTTCAAATCTGTCTATGATTTTTTTTTCCTGGTACATATAGTTTTTAGGTTCTCATCCCAGTTTCTCACATGGCTTGTATTAGCACTTCCGTATCCTACACCTTTTCTGTCTCAGTGGGCTAATGGATGCTGTATGAGATGTTTGTCCTCATGACCTGGGTCTGTTTTAGCTGCCTGTTCCATAACTGCTCAGTATTCTGGAAAAGAAACGTGCTTTTACTGCCACACACACCTATCTGTATCAAGAAATAGTCGTTCAGCCTTTTTGTGATGTTGTTTTAATGGACTTCCAAAGAGAAAAATGAGCCACTGAGACATTCTTATTTATCTCATGCTTTCAACATCAAAGAATTTTTATCAAAAATGAGTTGATATTAGAAGACAAAGCCTGTACCATTCGGGTGCTTTTATTAATGATATTCTAGATCTGTATACGTTACAAACCCTGAATATCAGTCACACGATGACAATGCGAACGTGGATTTTAATATTCAGCTGCACTTCAGAGAGTCATTTGGTGCTTCAGAAGACTGCTGTTACTTTTCAGAGCCTGTGGCCTCGAAGATAACCTGAAATGCCAGATAAGGAAATTGATAAAACTGTCAGTGGTTTGCTGTGCTCTACTTCCCAGGCTAAGAGCTACCTTGTCACATGTAATGGTCATGATATCATCCAGTATGACACTGAGAGATCACGCCTTTTTCCTCACTTCATAAGAAGGTGAGAAACTCTAGTGTAAGCTTAATAAGCAAAACACGTTGTATATCTACACAATCTCTTAACAGGATATTTTGCTTTTTAACTAATTCCATTTCATTTAATAATTCTATGATTATTTTCTACTCACCATGATCAAGAGAGCGGCAAGTCTGAATCTTTCTAGCAGGACATTTAGTTCAGCTTTTGTAATAACAGTGTATTTCTGTGGGATTTTTCCATCGGGAAGATAAAATTTCTGGGTCCAACCTTATATTCATGTAGGTCCTGTAAATTTAATGTTATGTCTCAAGGTAACCCTTCAAGTGCTTAACATCAGTTCTGTAACATAAGAATCATGAGGCAGAAAACCCAGCAGTATTCTGCCCTAAAATTATTTTAAGTACTTTTACAGAGAAAATATTTAACTAGTATTTTTTTATTTTAACTAGAAAATGAGATATTGATATTAAAAATATATAAATGGAGCTTCTTGTTTACTGGAGAATAAATAGGGAAATAATCTCCATGAAACACTCCTAGATTATGTTTTTTCATTTTAATTTATATTTTATGATAAAAAACCCCTTTCTTCTTTAATATGTATTTTGTAGTATCACTTTCTTCTTAAAAATATTAAGCTTTGTACAACTCAATACACTGAGACTTCTTATGTTGCATTGGTTAAATTTTAATATAGATCACAGTGATTGGGCTTTTCCCATCATGGAGGCATCTTTAAACTTTCTTTTCTTCCTGTGTTGTTCGAATTACACCTAACTGTGAGAGTGGCCTATAAAACAATATTTCAGAGGTTCATGAACTTTCATTTTCTTTTCAGTTTTATTTAAAGGAATTTGCCTTATTTGCTCTCACTTACACAATATGAATTCAAACAAAATGGCCGGTGCTGATTGTCTTGTATTTAACCCGACATGTTAAAATCTACTTAAAAAAAAAAAAAGGCTATAAAATGTGTCTTGACCTTATTTCCTTTTCAGAAGACTCTTAGCTGTTAGGTAGATTAGCTTATATGCTTTAGTTAAGGAATAAAACACCTGCTTATATGCTTTAGTTAAGGAATAAAACACCTAATCTCTTGAATTAGAAGGAATGGGAAGCAGAAGATGAAATTGAGCTAAGTGGCACTTCATTTCCTCTTGGTTTGGAAGAATTTTTAGAAACATTACCCCTTTATCTTTTAGAAGTATGTGTGGCTTTTATTCTGAGCATAGTGTCAATGTAGCTTATCAAGCAGACCTGGTAAGCATACAGATACATGAGTTTTGGCTTAACATAAGATATTTTGGCATCTTTTAATTTTTCAGTTGTAATGGAGGACATATTTTTTGGGTGATGGGGAAGTTTTAATGTAGATTTTTGTTAATTCTCATGGTTATTGTACATTTGTAGTTGATGGTTCAAAATCTTACTTAGTTCTTCTGATTTGTATGCATAGCCCATTTCTGTCTCACTTTTTCTTCTACCAAGAACATTATTCTATGGAATTGAAGTAATAAAAAGTGCTACTTGCTCATATGATTCTTGCCACTTTTGAGGTGCTTTGATTTTGTAGGGCAAAAAAAAAAAAAATCCATACAGCATAGATAAAAAGGAATTTACTCTTTGCAATAGAAATTTTCAAATCTGGTAGATAAGTACCCTTGGCTTGGCTGTTGGCAACAATTTTGTGTTTAGATAAGCTTTTCATAGTCATTCCATTTCCAAACCAGAGAATGTCATGTGTGTTTAAAAATAACTGGTTTCAAGAAAAGTTTCAAGAAGAGAACACATTGTTTAAAAACTATATTAATGAAAAAAGCTTTTAAACTGAAATTTACTTCATGGTAGCTGCTTGTGAGACAAGCAGTTGAGTATGATTCCAAGCTTCTACTTTTATCTGCCTTGAACAGTACATCAATCTTCAGTGCTGGTAAAGATACAGAAATTGATCCTAGCAGCACAAAAGCAAAGCCTATTTTATTTTTAAAGGTCATGCATGTATAATGCCTTTTGATGAATTAGTAATCAAGTAATTATTTTTTGATAATTTTGGTTAGTATTTATTTTTGTGAAGTATTAAGATTATTTTATTTTTCTAATTTAGTGTCCTTATGTAGCTTCTCAGTACAATTTGGGAAGGTAAACCATCATTCTACTGCAGGAATGAAATGGATGTCTGACCATTCTTTCAGCTCTAAGACTGCCTGCAGTTTCAATGTCATCCAGCTATTCACACTAGCTAACAAGACATTTTTGTACTTTGTTTACAAACAGGAAATTGGGTAAGGCAATTTGAAATGTAATATTTATTCTCTGTCCAGTGCAGTTAAGGGTTTCTTTGTGAATTATTAGTCTGTTTTGTTATTGCTGATGTACTTGTAAGAAGACATTTCACAAGTGTGATCTGGTACTTCTGTGGTTTTAGAATATTCTAAATACTTTGTGGTGATTATAAGTAGCCTCTTGGAAATGCCTATATCATTGTAGTGATGCTACAGAATTACTTAATATGGTTTTCCCTGCTGAAAGATCTTGCTGTTTGTTTCTCAGTGTCAGGATTTCTGACATCCTGACAGATTATTGTAGCTCAGCAGATGGCCTTAGACTCCATCTTTAATCAGTAAACTCAAGCTGAAAGTTTGGAGTTTATCTGTTTCATTCTTAGCCATGGACTAATAGTGGGGCAGATGGATTCACCCTGTTCAGTGAAGTTGCTATAAAGAATGCTCCTTGGAGCAGTAAAATGTTGCTGTGAAATGCAGCTAGTGCTGCTGTCATTTTGGCTTGTTGTGCTTCAGTTTTAATGACTTTTAAATCCTCATTTGTGAAAAAGACATTTTTATTCCTCTTTTTACAAAAGCCCGTTACAGTTTTCAAAGGGAGCTCAACTGATTAACCTCATGTAAGAAAAGATAAGCACCTGAGAACAAATAAAGCAAGAGAAATCTGTACTTTGCACTAAATATATTAAATAAGAAGATTCTTTTATGTGGGTTTTCAACTTAGTTACCTACTGTGTAGTATTTTTATTGCTTTTAGTTAACTTCTTCTGAACATTTGAAACAAGCTGTCTAAAAATATATTCCTGAAAAGTATTTACAATGTCACAAAAGTGTATTTTAAAAAATATTTATTTATACATGCCAAGTTCTTAACTGTTTTGTCTTTCTTTTTTTTTTTTTTTTCCTTGAGAAGTGTATATGTTAAAGCTGTCAATACAATGGCTGGTTGTAAGTGAAACTCACAGCACTATTAGTAATGCTTTATCAGCATGATGTTTTCATACAATATGTTCTATTTGTGTCAGAGTATTCTGCCATTAGTTCAGTGAATTTGGTAACAGGTTGTTATAACTGTCCCTCAGAATACAGAGATTAAATCATGATCACTATAAATACATGTCTGTCAACCAGAGTTAGCTTCTTCTCTGAGAGTGAAACATTCCTTCCTTTCAGATTTTTTAAAAGTTTGATATTCTACTTTTGTTAGAAACAAAAATTAACATGTTAAATTAACAAAGTTAATATTTGGCTGATCAAACCTCTCTTTTTCTCTCTTCCTATTTAATACATTGATGCCTTCAAATATGAACCTTAATTTCATCAGCATAGATTTTGAGTGTAAATTGGAAGGTAAAAAGAGTCTGCTAATGTTGTCGAGGTTTTTATATCTGGAAGTAATCTTTCTTTCTTCAAAGCTTCCGCTGCTGTTTCCCAGAGGAGAGTGATGGCTGGCTGGCCCTCCTTCAAAGTGTAACTTGAAATGATACTTCCTTGCTTTATTCCTGGCATTTAGAAATAACATTGTTTTTCATAATGAAAAAAAGTCATTAAGTGATTCTTATGTGAACCTTTCTGTTGTTTTGGGTAACCTTCCCTAAGTAAGGATTTATTAATGGTAAATAATTTTGCTAATTATTGGTGATGGATTGAACTAATTATTAGTAATGGTTGGATTTCAACTCCCTCTTTCTTCCCCCCAAGTATAGTATCTTGGATATTCAGTGTTCAGAACTGTATTAGAAAAACACGCCATATGGTGTTGCTTGTCTTCCCTGATTGAATGTAGCAGCTGTAGCACCAGCTGTTACTTTGCAGATTCCTGAGTAGACTCTATAGATTTCATCTGTAAGTGCTCAGGCATCACTTTCATATTTGCTTTCAGTATGGATTGTCTGAAAATTAGATAATGATTTATTTGAAAATATGGAGGGTATCCAAGTATGGATATTGTTTAAGAGTATTTTCAGTCAGCAGTTTAAAACTTTATATGCAAAATAAAAGCACAGCATTATCTGGCATTTTTGTAATGCATAGATTTTGCTGCTATTTTTGTAAAGTTCTACATGTAGAAGTAATCAATTGTATTTCTTAAAAAAAAATATAAATAACACTATATGGAGTCAGGTTACCTGTAAGGTGTTTCCTTGTAATATGAATGACTACATTGCAAAAACATTTCATGCTTGAACTCTTCATATTTATTGGGATTTCAGAATTACTGAACTATTTTAATTTCATTCAAATAATGAAATAATGTTTTTCTCAACAATATAAACACTTGGTTATAATGAAAACTAGAAGGCTTTTACTGGCACTTAAGAGTTTTGTAGTAAACGGATCAAAATAATTTTCTGTGTCAGAGCTCGGTTAACATTAATTTTATTTTTTTTTTTCCAGAAAATATTTCTTCTATTGCATTTTGCTCATGGTGAAATCAGAATTAGCAGAACTAAGCAGGTACTTTTGGAAACTGGAAAGAGCAGGGTATTTCCGGAGTGACTGTAAGAGCATACAAAATCTTGTGAGGCAAGGGTTCAGGGAAAGTGTTTGTATTCTTAAGTAGTAGCAACATATAGGATGGTGTTTGTAGTACTGTGGGAAAGACAATACTGTGTAGTATCAACTTTGTGTTTTTTTTTTGTTCCCTCTCTTTTTGCCCAAGCTGGTGTACGAGAACCTTTGCTCCCTTCAGGTGTTTATTCTGTGGCCTTTGCTGTCACTGCTTTACAGGTAGGTGTGAGCTCCCTGACTGCTCTTTGCCCACTGCAGAGTGGATGGATGGTTTCAAACATTCACAGTCATTCTAGTTGGATGGATTATTGATGAAATTGCAGTTCATATCTGATGACAATTTAATACAGTACATGATAACTGACTGAGTGACCTTTGCTGCAATTGATGTTGGCCTTTCTCCCTGTTAAGTGACCACCTAATTTATCTAACTTAGAGGAAGTACGGTGATTGCGGCATAAACTGTCTCGGACAAAGATATCTACCATTCATCTTTAAAAGGTTGAGTGTGCACTAGTAATCAGAAAAGGTCAAAGATCCTGATTTAAGATAGTTTAAATCTAGTGCTCTTTTTCAGAAGTAAAAGTACATGATGTAACCAAGTGTCTAACTCCTGTGTCAGTGAGTTTGGTGGAGGTAAACCAGTCATGTAGAACACTGTTTAAGGAGTCAGGCTGTCAGATTGTAATCTCTAGACAGAACAAAATACAAGTTTTAGGCTTATCTTGGATTTTCACAAAAGATGAGCAGTGATTTAGTTTTATCATAAAGTTGCTGTACATGTAGTTAATATTTCATAGAACCAGGGACAAAAGCTTATCTTTAGTGAAAATTGGTAGATAACGATGAATTAAAAAGTTGTATTTAAAGTAATTTATAGGTTATTTTCTTAAGAGTTTCTGTTGTTGCAGAACTTGGCCTTATTCAAATGGCATTAACTATCACTGCTATGCTGAAGCAGAAAATGATGAAAGAGAAATGAAGAGCAATCAATCTGCACGCTTTTCTTCAATATTGATATAATCCATGAAGATATTTCCTGTTTGATTATTCTGTATCTTGAAGTGTTTTAACAGGAGATGGTTAACACAGTGATTTTGTTCTCTCCTGCTTTCTAGTTGACCTGATTGCACTGGTTCATTAGTTGTGATGTCTGCCTAGAGTACACAGGAATTTCCTGTCTACTTAGAATATTATATAGTATTTTTTTTGCTATGTATGATAATACTCCCTTCCCTCTTTTTTTTTTTTTTTATTTTTTTTTATTTCAGTATTTCAATCTGAAGCATTTGGAGATATTTTTCTGTTTGTTTGTTAGATTTAGTTCTAAGTCCTAACCATGTCTGTTATGACTTCTGGTGGGTTAGCACAGTGACAGTAACATTTAAATAGACACGAACATTCTTTTAGAATTGTATAAGTGACCGAGTCTGTCCTAACATGAGTGTATTCACAACTCTTCACTCTAGGCATCCAGTTTTCTAATTTCTTTAGAAATTAGTCTATTTGAACACTAACTGGAGATATCTAATTGCTTCAAAGCATTGAGGTAATCTAATAAACTTTTCACTTAATTAGGTAAAGTTCAGTGTCCATTTCTCATAGCATTGATGCACTATTACAGAAAACGGCTATACTTACATGGTTATGAGAGTCGAGTCTCCTTTAGATTGTCCTAAACTGACCTGTATGAAGTACCCTAGGGGCAGAAATTCAGCCACTTCCAATTCTCATCCTTATCTTGGTCAATGATGAGATATACATAAACACGAGACACTTTGCTCTGTGTTTTAGCATGTTTTAATTTCACTCTCACTCATTACATGGGACTGTAGTCATCGTTCTAGTGTGTATATCCCTGTGTGTGTGTGTGTACGTGCTTATTAAGCCAGTGCACAGTGTGACTTGATTCAAGTTTCATTACGAGCTTGTTAAAAGATAGGTTAAAGAGAGTGTGTAGACTGTCTGGTAGTTAATTAGTTCCCATCAGCAAAATTATTAGCACAGTGGGTCAGAATTACTCCTGCCAAGTGAAAGCTTCAATAATCATCAGTACTGTATCTGGGTCAGAGACTGACCTGATCACAAATACTGTGATTGCTTGGGCCTAGGGGGTGCAGGGTCCGAGTCATTGGTACTGAAAAACTGGTGATGTAGAATTGCTCCTCTGTCACTGATAACATTTTTTTTTTGGTGTGTGTGTGTTTTTTTTTTTTTTTTTTTTAAACTTTATAATATAAACCA
>JAYRBT010000082.1:26636988-26693006 GCA_036023395.1 Myiotriccus ornatus | reverse complement strand
TGAAAAGGAAATTGACTGGTGGAGTCAAACCCTTTTGAACCCTAAGGAAGTCCAACAGGAGACGGCGAAGCCCTGCCCCTCCTGCCATAAGGCAGATGGAGCAGACCAAATTGATGGGGGGGAATGGAAACAGGTACTTGTGTACTTTTAATTTTTTTGTAATAGTGACTTGTATTTTTAAAAGGACATCTTGAGTTCCTGTGATAGATCATTGTGGTAATATCAGGTCAAGTTCATGTATTTTTAAGCAGAAGTCACTGCTGTGGTTAATGGTGAGTTCTGTTTAACAGGCAAAATTGTTGTATAGTCTGAGATATTGAAATAACTGTCTACGCTAATATTTCATAGAAGTTATTATTTATTTCAAAAACAAAAATTGAAAAAAAGTATTTAAACAGAAGGGTTTGTTAGATGTATTTCCAGCATCATAAAACTAGACAAATCCACTTATTTTAATAAAATTTTGCAACACATTTGCCAGATGGAAACAAGTGATAAAGTAATAGTCACTACCTTGAACTAATTATCTGTCTCAATTGTATCTGGAATTAAAATGATTGATTACAGGGAACTCAGATGAAGACATTGCTTATTTTGCATACATTGCAGTGACAGGTATCATATGGTCCTGATAAGATTTCTTCAAAACTTATAGAGATCTATGCTTGTCAAAATACAGTTGCACCTGTATTTTGAGTACATCCACATGGCTTAGTTGTCTTTCCCTCCCATAGTTTTAAGTATGATGCCTATGTAATGAATGCACCACAGTTCCAGGGTAAAGTTGCCATTTAAAATTGGAAACGGGTTTCAAAGGAATTTAGCAAAATGAAAATGATGAATAATAAATGAACAGAGGATATGCTTGGGAGAATGTATCTCAGCAAGACATAAAGTCTTAGTGCACTTCAAAAGAGTTATGACTGGATTGTTATTTCAGCCCAACGCAGAGGCAATTTCAGTAATGAAATATTAAAAAGTAAATAAACATAAATATATAAATATATAAATTTGACCCTTTGCATAGTGTTCTCTACTTAGAAGATGCAATTTCATTAAACTTTCTTTGCTCCAGTGAATTAGAAGAAAGCCAAAAGGATGACAGGTCCATTATATTATCTAAGTGATATTCATTAAGTTCAGGTCTGTTATTTTATTTCACTCCATTAGTGGCAAAGAAAACTATAAAGAATCCAGAGATATGAGAAATCTTCCTATTTGATCCTTGAATATCTATATTAGCTCTCTTGTGACCAAAGAGTCAGAGGGAAGACACGGATGAGAAGTATGCATGTTCTGCTCTATGAATAAGATTTCTGTCAAGAGTAAGAAAAAGTGGCAGTTTATCATCTGGGCCTCCTACTTTTTTATTAAAGTGCACCTTTCAATACAACTAGGATTTAGGGCAAAACTCAAGGGAAAGATATTGAGTAAACAGTGTGCTTCCAGAGGGAAAATGACAGAGCATGTATTCTTAGTTCTTGCACACAGTTTTTCATCAATACCTCTAAAGGGGCTTTAAAAATTGATATTGTTTTCCTTACCTTATGCAGAAGAAGCTGAAATGCAAGGAGACAGAAATGGTGTACGTAGATTCTACAGGCTAGCATTAGGGATGAGAGTACAACTTAAATCTCTGACTCCTTCCACCTGCATTGTAGAGATTTGTTATAACCAACTTCCTACTACCTTGTCTGACATTATACCTTGCAGGAAGTCCAACCCTTTAAATAAGTCAGTGCACAAAGATACTACATTTAATTTCTGGTTCTGGTAGCCTCGTTGAAACGCTGTAGCCAGTTTCTGAAGAGCTGTAGCAGTGAATTTCTTCATGTCTCAGTGAAGGAGGTTTTTGACTTGTTTGCCCTTGGCTAATGTAAGCAGAGACTGGGATTACAAACCGCTGGGCAGGCACAAGTGTGGTGGGCTGTGTTGACGGATGTACCCTGTGGTTGCGGCAGCCTCACAACTAGCACTTCTGGCCATCAACACCACAGCAGGAGGCTATGATGAACAAGGAGAAGAAATCAAAAGGCAGAAAATGAGACAGAGGCAGAAAAATAAAAGCATTCACTTGGTCTTGATGAAAACTGAAACAGAAATATTTTGTCTTCTCTTTTTAATGTAACTGTGTGTACTGAGGAAAATTACCTTTAACAAACTGAATTGCAAAATTATTCATGATAGAAAAAAAGGAGGGATCTATTTAAATTCTCTGTTACCTGTTCTGTATCGCTAACTACCATTGGATTACATGAGACATGCACAGAAATAAACTCTTGTAACACTGTCAAGAAATTGGTGCTGCAACACATGCTGATGCCCAAGTGTCATGACAAGGGCTAGTGATGTTTTTTTACAATAGATCTAGTTGGGGTTCACTCTGATGAAAACTGGAAGGCAAGGCTCAGTTGGTTAAATTAGTGCAAAAATCTGCATTTCCACATATGGTCACTGAAAACAGTACTAACTGAGATTTTCAGGTTATGTGAGGTGTTAAGTCAGGAGTGTTTCAGTTAAAATTGCTTTAAGATTTGTGAGTAAATTGAATATATAATGCTGATGGGAAGAAAACAGTGAATCTTCATTCAAAACCAAGGAGAAAACCTCATTTTAATCTATACAAATCAAATTCTCCCCTTTAATAGGCATTAGATCCTGTTTTCTCAACAACCTACCTCTTAAAATCAGATTCTGACAGAAGCAGAGCTGTAAAAACATACAGGGACACAAATGAGAATAATTTGTTGTGATTTTTTTATTACACATTTTATTATAGAGCTTTCATTATAAAATTGTAATATTTACTCATTATTACAGTCTGAATAATAATTGGGAGTAACTGCTGATTTCATGGATTTACTGTGCTGTTCATGAAAGTGGTTTTTGGTTTGTTTTTCCTTGCCTATTGTATTAAAAAAAAAAAAAAAGGTTCATGCCATGTGTTTTCTATCATTACATTTTTGATATTTCTATATGTTTCTATTGGTACATTCTGGTAGCATGGAAAAAAAGAACAATAAATTTAGGAGTTTCTAGTATGATTTCTAAAACTGATCTTCTTTAGAAGGTGGTTGAAGAACACATGGATGTTCTTTATATGATGTCTATTTATTATATGAAAAGGTTTGTACCAGCATGTCTGCTGTGGTGTGTGATCTGGAACTGGTGGGAAGCTGTCAGGGTACTGGGAAAGACATCATAAATGCTCACTGCATTTTATACCTTTTTCAAGCCTCTGTTCTTTGTTGCTGTAGGAGATGGATACTGGGATAGGCAGGTCTTTGGTCTGACTCGGTATGTCTGTCTCACGGGGGACATGCAGAGCAACTTTCAGCTTTTCTTCTGGGTAATCAGAAGAAAACCAAAACGGCCATGTGGGAGAGATACAAGCAAAGGGTAATAAAAACCTTTCATCCAACAAAGCCTTCAAGAGTGTTTGCTATGTATGAGAATCATCATTTTGTCAGAAGAGTGTTATCTGGCTTTTCAGCCAGCAGTGTGACTAGAGAGGCAACATAAGGAGAGCAGTGTGAGGAATATGTTAGTGTGGTTTAACACTACCTCTAATGAAACTAAGAAGTGTTCATGAACCAGTTTCATATGTAAACAGAATAGGGGCTAGAAGGAACTATGTTCAATATCTTATAATATCAAAAGTATTTATTACAACAAGACTAGAAGCTCAAAGCAATGTAATTGCTTTGTAGAACATAGAAGCTATATTTCTCTTTAAAGCATGCGGCTTCAATTAAATATTCCTTTTGTGTATTCATTTAATATTCATTTTGTCTTCTATTGCTATTCTTTGTAAAGGAAAAATGAAAACTGAGAGGAACTTAACACTGAAAAGAAAGTTTTAGATGAAGAACTGTTTTAAAACTGAGTAATGTTTTGAGAAGTAGCTGAATAATTATAATTAGAATAATTATAATAAGCCATAAGGAAAGGATTTCATTCCAGGTGATAACGACAACACAGAGACAGGTAGTTCTGCACTCTGAGCTGTCATGTTTGTGCATGTGCCAGTACATACTTCAGATAAACAAGTTGCACCACTACTGCAAGCTGGAGGCTCTCAGTAGTTTCAGTGCAGATATCGATTTTCAGGGTGTTACACCACTGTACAGTCAAATTACTTTGGAAAGAAATGTGGTATGAAAAGTGTAGACCCTGGTGCAGTTTCTTTAAAAAATTGAATCTGCACAGCCAGAGCAACAAAATAAATATTAAACAGTGACAAATATAAGAATGTTAAGAAGGTGGTTCAGTGGAGAGTTTTGGTTTTGTTTGTTTGTTTGTTTTTTGTTTTGTGGTTTATTTGTTTGTTTTAGGGGTTGTTTGGTTTTGTTAGGCTGGTGGTTTTGTCAGGCTGGTGGTTTTGTCTGTTTGTTTTGTGTTTGTTTGTTTTTCTTTTGTTTTATTTTTGTTTTTATGAAGTGTTGAATTCCCCCCTGGCTCTCTGGGGGAGAATGAAGACCTAGCATTACATTTAAAAGAGGAAAAGAATTTTGTGACCATTTTATTTTATTATGGTTTTTGTTTGGAGTCTTTTTGTACTGTAGAAATACATACTTTTTTACCCTCTCAATGTTTGTAACAAAGGAAAAAAAGTAATATCTGTTATAGTTGTCAAAATACTAAGGCACAGAGAAAAGCACAAAGCAGACAAATAACCTCTCTACCAAGTGAAATGTGGTTTTAAAATTACCATGAATTACAACACAAGAAGGCGCTGCATCAACAGTGGCAAAGCATGGTAAATTCAGATTTTTTGTGTTACGGAATACACAACCTTGTCTTAGATTCATTCGTTTTCTAGTATACAAAATTTATTTTCCTCCCTGCTGGAGGAAAATAAATAATATCTGGTTCCAGTAATTGTGAGGTTTTAGTCTGACAGTGCTGTTAGGGAAAAACTGAATAAGCATTCTGGCTTTTTTTGATGTCATTGTCAGAATTTAAGCTGGTATGGTTACTCTTAGCTCAATTTGTGTGTGTTTTCATGATTTTAAGAGAAATTTGAAAACAGGTGCATAATGTTAATTACTATACCATGAATAGTATCAGGAACATGTGTGAATATATTTCCCTAATGGATATTAATAGGGGAAAAATAAAAAGGCCCATATTTTATTAAGTGCCTTAGTAATTAAGTACACACCTAGAAAGATGACTGAAGTGCCTTAATTAATTGCACACCTAGAAAGATAATTAAGTGACTGATTTTTATATACTTTGGTTTGCCTTTGTCGTATTGTCTGAAAGTGTGCTCTGGAAAGCCAGGTAAACAATGTGCAATTTATAAATTAGAATAATTTACATTACTTTTTAATGTTAATTATTTGTATTTCATTGAGAAATTTCAGCCACTTGTTCCTCAGATTCTGAAATTCTTTGAACTGTGCATGGCTTACACTCTCCCTTACACTATTAGGGAATAAAAACATTGATCTAAAAGACAAATCATTTGTAAGCGTAATTGGTTCTCCATTATATTCCTCTGAAACACAGGTGTTATGTTTTGTGATGTTGAGAATCTTTTCTTTTTTTTTAATCTCTTTTCTATATCCCAAATTAATTTTCTTTGATGTAGATGCTGCCTTGCGTATTCTTTTCCACCTCTGAAAGAGGAGCCAAGAGAGACAAAAGCATTAAATAGAAACGACAGTCAAGGTGATCCATAGCACTCCTAGAGGGGAAAATTTGCTGGCAAAGAGAGCAGCCAGCCAGTCATACAGCACCCAGGGAGTCCTTCCGTGGGTGGGAAAGATGTGAAAATAAAGGTTTTGTCTTCACTTTCTTGACACTCCCAATAGTATAAATTACAGAACCTGTCTCTCCAAATGAGGCCAGCTCGTTGTGTTGGCAGCATGTCAGATTCTGTATTAAAAAAAAAAAAAAAAGTATCAATAATTTACCTAGAATTACACCATTTTGCTGTACTACTTTTTACAGGTAATGTGTGTCTGTATCAGTGAGACTCAGTTCCCTGTTTAGGTTTTCACAATTATTTGCTACCTGTGATAAAAATACTTTGTTGTAGCAGCACTTGTTTCTTCCTTTGTCACTGTAATTGTGGAAAGCAAATATAGCTTGTACAGGTATACTGTACCAAGTTACAGACATGCTTATCATATTTGAATTTAGCCAAGCAGATCTGCAAGGGATGTTAGCAACAGCTCTGAGGCTGTTATGTTCTTGGTGACCTGCTGTTCACCCAGCTCCTTGACCAGCTCTGCTATCAAGAGCTGCAGTTTGCATTCACTGTCATCTCCCGAGTTCTTCAAATACTTCTTGATCTCTGTCTTTTTGACCCCTCTTGAGATTTACTGCTTAGACTTGAACTGTATCTTGTAATACTGCTGTCCTTCTGACTCTCAGCCCTGTATCACCCAGATAACCTTCTTGGCCCTCTTCATAACCTTTTCATAATACAAGGAAATTGGAGTTCTCCAGTACTGGGTAAGATTATCTTTTTTCTGAACTTAGAAAAAGTAGATTTCTGCTAATCAGTCTCTCAATAGTCTCTTTAAATACAATCCTCTCAAAATACTGAAAACTAAGCTGCTCATTGTCTTGTGCAGTCTGAGTCTCTCTCCCTGGCATTAAACTGTTAATGCTACTTACAGGCACCAAACCAGTAACACAAAACCAGTTCTTATGGAAAGCATGGCAAAATTTAAATGAAATCACTGGTGAATTTGTTAAAAATGGGAGTAGTGTCTTGCTCGATGCTTTAGGACATGTTTGGAGTTTTATGTTTAGGGATACTTGGCGGATTGTTTTGTCTCTCTCTGTAATTGTATGAGGAGAAAAGCTTAAGGGATTTTCACATAGCCTTATTTGCCCTGGATCAAAGTTCAAAGTGAGTTCTTTCTTTTTCAAACAGTGATAATTTTAATACCTGAAACAATATTAAAATATACAATACTAAATACTAAGATAGCTTACTTTGTTCTCAGCTGCAAAACTGTCAGTGCTTTAGTGGAGATTTAGTCTTCATTTTTTTAAGTCCATTGTGATCAGTCTCTGAAATTTCAGAATAAACCTGCAGTAATGGTTAATTCACTTATGTTCCTGCACCCTAAAAAACCCTAAATGTTAATCCTCCAGAAGCTTAGACGGAATCTTAATATTGTATTTTACAGTAATCTCTTTAGAAGACAAAGAATTACAAGTGACATTTTAAACTCACTAAGACTTCAGTGACAACTCCCAACAATAAGAAGAAGCAAGCTTCCTATTTATTTCTGTAATTTGTAATGTGCTGATTAGTTAGAGTGGATAAATGATAAATGATAGTATTTTCATGAAAAAAGTTCATCTCGCTACAGGCAAACTATGATTCGTTCATCTAAGTATCTTTAAAACAAAATCCAAAGAAAAACTACTTTGCATTCACAGCAGCAGCCTTTTTTCCCCAGTGTGAAATGGTTTGAGAGCACATAGATCCCATTGGCAAGGCGTAACTGGATACAGCAGGGAGTGCAGTGTCTGTGAAGACTGTTTCAATGGGAGAGAACCTAAAGAATATTCATAAAGAGCAAATTAAAATATCATATGAGGCCTTGATTAGGCTTGACAGCTTTCCTAAATACATTCTTGTTGTTACTAGTGTTTAACATCAGCTGAGGATTTGTGAAAGAGCAGCCAGCCACCCACTATGTCCTGCAGCCTTTAAGTTAGGATGGTGGATGGGACTATATATTGCCTTCTGCTGATCTCTTTCATTCTGAGTTGCATATCGATGCTCCATTAGTTTCTGTGACATTAATTTTATCCCAAAATTTCAGTTTCACAAATACAGTGCTAAGTGTGCTACGCATAATAATGATATAATACAAAGAGCATGTTGCAGGGGATCTTTAGGTGGTTTTCCCATACTTCTGAAGAACATTTGAAGCCTCTGCCTTGACTGTTTTTTCATCATTTATCTTCAG
Source organism: Myiotriccus ornatus (assembly GCA_036023395.1). Lineage (NCBI taxonomy): Eukaryota > Metazoa > Chordata > Aves > Passeriformes > Tyrannidae > Myiotriccus > Myiotriccus ornatus. The sequence continues at coordinate 26,685,063 of JAYRBT010000082.1, read as the reverse complement.
TAATGTCTTGACCAGCAGGCAAAGAAATATTGTAAGGGTGTGCTGGGTACTTTCTCTTCTATCTGAGAAATGAGAAAAAAATTATAGTGGATTAAGAATACTTTTGGATTTATTTCTTGTTTGGTTGTTTGTTTGGTTTTTTTAAAGTTACAAAGCTGCTTTACTCAGTTCAGAGACATTTATTTTCCTTTCTTCTATGATTATTTTTAAATGAAAACCATGTCTTGCCTTGAAGCTTGCAATGTGTTTGGGGCCTCTTAAATTAGAAGTGCATTACTGTAGACTCTTGATAAATGGCAGAGAGATGGATAACTGTAAAGAAAATTGGAGAGGACCTTGTCTCTCTCTGTGAGGTCCACAAAGAATGTATGGCAACAACGTTCCTCAGCAAGTGCTTGAGGTTAAAAACAGTGACTTGTGATCCTACAAGGAAATGTGGGTAATTGAACTGAAGATTTCAAAGTGTGCAGCTGAAAGATGACAGAAATACTGGTTAATGTAGATTCCAAAAATTGTTTTTAAAAGAAAAAACAAACAAACAAAAAAGGTATTTCTCAGAATAATTTTGGTCAAAACAAGTTTCTGTTCATATAACTCGAAATACATCAAATTATTTTATTCTTTGAAGACTAAAGAAAAAACACGATGGCAATTCCTCTTCTCGACCCTAAGTAAGAAAAATGAGTTAATTAAGCTTATGAAATTACTGAGTAGGTATTTTGAAATTAATTCATTGGAAGTTAATTTGAAACTCTTTATTTTAAAGGAGCACCGAGTGTGGAATTGTTAGGGTTAGGATTTTTTTCCTTTATTTTTTTAATTTTTCTATATGTTCCCTAACCCCAAAGAGAAATGTAGCTAGTCGTGAAGAATAGTGCCAGTTACATTTTTTTTGTTCCTGCACATATTAAAGCACGCATTAAAAAACAAACATTCACCACTGATTCTATCACACAGACGTACAGAAAAGTTCTTTTGGTTTTGTGTTTAAAGCTTTTCAGGTTAAAAGCAGCACAAACAATTTTTTTTTCCCCTATGTGTTCTTTATGTGACATATTTTTAAAAAATAGTTTGTGGAGCCATTTATGAAGGTGGGGAAGATAGCATAGAAAAGAGAAAAAGTCTGAGCAAGTGGAGGGTATGGCAGGGAGTAGGTGGCCAGACTGCAAGGCCAGAGGGATTTCTGGAGATACAGGACAGTTTGCTGCAATTTAAATTCACTGGTAGGGAGGCACAGAGGCTTAGAGGGCAGGGAAGATATATATACACATATATTCATATAGATGGATATAACTAATTTTTTTTCTTTTTTTTTTCCCTGCCTTTTTATTCAGCTTTTTTTCTTTAACACCTCCTCCCTCCACAAGTTTTAAGTTTCTGTGCAAATAAAATTTGATTTTGTCAAGTGTGGAAGCACTTTAGTTTTTTGAGGAAGCTCACTAAGGACAAAACCTAAACAGATCTCTACCCCAAGCTGTGGTTCACTTTTAGACTTTGTCATAGTCATATAAAGAAGTGTGCAATAAAATTTATGCTTTTGGAGTACTTGCAGTCTTGGTCTCTAAATGGGTTATTTTGTATTTAAACTTAAAAATCCACCTAATGTAGATAGGAGGGAAGGTCAGATACATCGCTTAGAGTTTTGTGTCAACATGCACATGAACATAGAATTTCTGAGTAGCTGTTTGTCCATATAAATGTGGTTTGTTGGTACTCACTGGTAATGCTTTTATAAAATGGCTTGCTACTTCACAGCACAAGCAAAATAATGTGATTTACTACTTGAGCCTATCTGTGCACCTCATCATTATTTTGTATTCAGTTCTATAAACAACATGCTTGTAATCTAATGAAAGAGCTTATTTTTGCCCAGTTTTCACAGTCACATATTAAGTTGCCAAAGGCAGTATTTATTGCACTGAGGCTGATATTTTTAACATTTGCATTAGTAGAAACCTGCCCAGGAGTTAGATTGAAGATACTTTGATGACAAGCACAATTTTTAGGTATTGGATTATTGATGACTGTAAATTTGATAGAAGCCCAAATGAGTAAATTTTTCATCTGGATTAAAGACCTGGTCTTTAAAAAGAGGAATTTCGTCACTGAACACACTTGGTGAACTACACCAGGTGTAGTGACCTGGTAAGACAGAAATTTGAAGTGTGCAAGATAAAAATATAGCTTTTTTTCAATCACAATTTTATTTCTTGTATCTTGCTCCAGTTGAAGATTTTCTGCAGCCTTTATTCTTTAAAAATTGGCACGTGTTCAAAGTAGTGTTCTGAAGAAATTATATCTCTCAACTCAGTGTAAATACCTAATTAAATACAACAATGATTACATAATTCATGGAAGGCTGGTTAGAGATAAAGTAGTATAATCTTGCTGAAATGAAAACTGAAATATGTTTGTATTTAATATACATTCATTTTTGTGGATAGCTAGCTGAATCTTGGAAACCATAATTCAAACTTAAGTATGGCAGAGTTTCCATGGGCTGAGTCTGCCAGCTGGCATTGCTATTTAGTGTATACACTTAGGGTTTTAGAACTACAAACAAACTGTGCAAGCACAGTATCTATTTAAAAAAGAAACAATGAAGAGCAGAGGTTAAGTGTATGGCCTATCATCAACCTATTCCCAAACTGGTACTGAAGCTAATATTGGATGAACAGATGAAAATTGTGTTGAAGTCAATGAGAGTTTTAAAGCTCATGGGAATCAGTAGTAAGATGTGGCTTCATATTCCTCCCAGTCATTCAATAAGAACATGTTGTAAATAATTTGTGTCTTTCATAGTTCATTTACTTTTTCTTGTGCAATACTAAAATTATGCCGTTAACCTGCTTTGGAAATAGCAAAGGCTCAGCCCAGCTTTTGCTTACACAAATAGCCTTGTTACTGGGGTCAGTCAGAGGAATGAGGATTGTGTTCTTCATAGAACATGAACACTCCTTAGTCAGAGAAAATGTCTTCTGTGTGATTAAGTGTCTGCAGGTAGACAGATTTTCTTTGATAAATGATTACAGGGGATTTTCTGAACTGTTTGTTCTGTTGCTCTTACACACTAAGTCAATGCACAATGTTTATGAGTGGAGGTCTTAAAAAAGCTGAAAAATACAGGGGTTTTTACCCTCTGATTTGTGGATTTCATGAGTTGAACTGGGTGAATATTAAAGTTTTAATAATGAAAAAAACAGCTACATCAGCTTTCAAGGATATGGGTTTTACTGATTTCTGTTGAGGTTTATTATAATGACATGTTGCATATTGAGTATTTACCATGTTGAGTATTTTACCTTGGAGATTTAAAAAAGCAATGGGTACAAGTTACTTCTAGATATAACTTAACTCCTGGGGGTATTCCGATTGGACACAAGAGGACACTTTTTCACAGTGAGAATAACCAACACTTGGAATAATCTCCCAGGGAAGTGGTGGATTCCTCAATGTTGGACAATGTTAAGATTCATCTGGACAGGGTGCAGAGCTGTCTTGTCTAGACTGTGCTTTTGCCAAGTAAAGTTGGACCAGATGATCCTTGAGGTCCCTTCCTACCTAGTATTCTACGAGTGTGATTCAGTAACTTCTGTTCTTTGGAGAGTTACCAGCTGGTATGTCTCTGTCTTCAAGAACTTATTCTGTTCTGTAATAATATCACAGATTGTGTGAAACAAACATTTTTAAGTGGCTTTTAATTCTTATTTTAGTTATAATAAAGACTAGAAGTAACCTACTTGTGTTACCAGTATTTTTCAAAATGTACTGTGGTGTTATTCTCATTTTTGTATACAATATAGAAGAAAGAGAACATTATATTAATTGGCATCAGGGTATAAAGTGTAGTGCAATAGAAATGCAAGGCAAAATCAAAACAGTCCAGGAAGGGGTATTTAAGCAGGTAAGAGATATCAGATTCATGCCTTGGAGGGGAGAGCTTTGGTTTCTATCTTAGTAGTCAAAACTAGGTGATGGATTTCTGGTTGCTCAGTTCTCAGTTCTCTAATGTGATTAATTTCTGTGTACGTTCTAGAAACTAAATATTCACTTTATCTGGGATAAAAAGTGAAATGTATCCATAATCATAAAAATAGGAGATGAAGAGTCATCCCATGCTTGCATTTTTCAAGTTTGAGTTTCTCCAAGACTTAAATTCTTAGAGATATAGTAAATGCTGTTTGCTTGCTTTTGCATTGTGCCAGAAAAATAATTGAAGTGTGCAATGTAAGCATCTTTTTTTGTTTTTCAGGTCCATGGGGGAGATGCATGGGAGATGACTGCGGTCCAGGAGGCATCCAGACGCGAGCAGTGTGGTGTGCCCATGTGGAGGGCTGGACCACCCTGCCCACGAACTGCAAGCAGCCAGAGCGGCCGGACAACCAGCAGAGCTGTTTTCGGGTCTGCGACTGGCACAAGGAGCTGTATGACTGGCAGATTGGCAGCTGGAACCAGTGCCGACCTGTCCTCTCCCGCAGCCACGAGAAGCCCCTGGAGTGCCTCAGAGGGGAGGAAGGGATCCAGACAAGGGACATCACCTGTATACAGAAGTCCAATGGGGTTCCAGCTGAGGATGTCATCTGCGAGTACTTTGAGCCGAAGCCCCGGCAGGAGCAGGCTTGCCTCATCCCGTGCCGGCAGGACTGCATCGTGGCCGAATTCTCCCCCTGGTCGGAATGCTCGAAGACCTGTGGCAACGGGCTTCAGCATCGAACTCGGCATGTTGTGGCTCCACCACAGTTTGGTGGGTCTGCTTGTCCCAACCTCACCGAATTTCAGATCTGTCAGTCTAGCCCGTGCCCTGTTGAAGAAAGCCTGTATAGTCTAAATGTGGGACCCTGGAGCTCATGCTCAGTGCCCCATTCAAGACAAATAAGGCAAGCAAGGAAACGAGGGAAGAACAAAGACAAGGAAAAGGACAGAGAAAAGGCAGTTCGAGACCCTGAGGCTCGTGAATTAATTAAGAAGAAGAGGAATCGTAACAGGCAGAATAGACAGGAAAACAAATATTGGGACATACAAATTGGGTACCAAACAAGGCAGGTCACATGTACTCACAGAAATGGGAAAACTGCTGCTCTGAGGTAATCACTATTTCTGAATTTGCATGTCTTAATTTTTATTTGTTTACAGTAAAACATGTGTAAGTGGATTCTTCTACACAGACCTGAATCTCAAAATGGGACTCAACGCTATTTCCAATTGAACATCCGTCATCAAGCTCAAGTTTTTTCTGTGACATGAAATATGCAAACTGTGTTGGGGATCGTACTGAGCATCAGATACATGTGCACTCTTAAACTGTCTTAGCTCCCCTAGCGTCTCTTTGTCAAATAGATTTGCCCCAAAAGCTTGAAGATATTTCTCAAGTGTCTGCTCTGTTTCGGTGTGTTCAGGCAGGCGTTTGCTCTCTAACAAGTTGTGTGTGTTTGGAAGAGCTGATGTTACTGCTTTTAAGGCTCTGGGAAAAAAACCTGGAAACTGGGCTGGTTCAGACTTACAGTAAAAGTAGAAAACAAGACAGAACTATGCTGCACAAGAAGGCAGTAGCTACTCATTCCAGTATTTTTGTTTTGAAATAGAGTATGAAATATCGTTTGTCCTTCTTGATTCCTGTGGCAAAATTTCTGAGAGACTTTAAAACCCCTTGGCTTCTTCTATGTATCTCCTCTGTTTCTTTCTCAGCTGCGCCTTTATGTGGCTATCTGCTTTTGGTCCCACCCCCTTCTCTCCCTCCACATAATTTTCATTTATTTATTTATTTATTTATTTATTATCTTAGTTTTCAAGAGTTTTGGCAATCACGGATGTTTTGATAATTTTTTGTACAGGCTTCTGGGTGCATTTCTGGAACCCTGTTATCTTTAATTTGTTTGTTTTATCTGGCATTCTCTTGCTAGCTCATGTATTTCTTTCCTCCAGAATGTTTTTGTCCAACTCAAGAATCTTCTTTCAGTCTAATCTTCCCATCTTTGATGTGATTCTATTTCCTGACCCCTAGGCCAATGCCTGATTAATCAATTTTACTTCAGCTGTGAAATGACCATGATATCTTGCTGAATGAGGTTGAGTCCTGTTGCTGCTACATTAGTATTTATGAACCTTTTCAGGGTATTTTACTTTAGTTTTTGTTGTTCCAGTTAAACATTCTATCACAGAACTTGTAATTGCTTTAACCTTTTCTATCAAAAACCATATATTTTTTCATGTGTAGAAAACATTTTTCAGGTATACTCTTTTCAAGAGAGGATCCAGCAGTAAAACAGGAAAATGACGAGAGGTTCCTGGCTTAAGGGAAGAACTGGAAGGTTTGGGTTGTTTAGCTTGAAGGAGGACACATGGGTGAAGATGCAGAGTGTCTAGGAATATGTAAGAACCCACCACAAGGAAGAATGGAACAAGATATTCTCTCTAGATAATATGGATGTATTAGAAAAGGAATAATGGGCTAATCCCAGCAGTGCCAAATGAGGCACAGCTTCTCAACACTGGGAATAGTGAGGCTCTGGAAAAAATTACCTGGGACATATGTGGCACCTCCATCTTCAAAGGTTTATGAGAATAGGCTAGACAGTGATGTCAGTGATGACATACCTGAAGCAGCTGTTGGTTATGGAAGAGGGACTGACTGCGTAGTTTTTTTGCAGCTCTGGTTTTCTTTAGTTCTTTAATATTTTGATCCACACTTGGATGAACATTTGCACAAAAAAATCTCAAAATCAGTATGCTCGGGCAGGTGTTGGCTGCAGCACTGTCTCGCTGCTGGTACAGAAACAGATTGCCTTTACTCCTTTCTTTTCCAGCCTCACATCATGCATCCCATACTGTGCCTAGACCAGGAACATCATTACTCTTTAAATACAAGGAGTAATTTATTAGACATCTGTTGCTATCAGATAGCAGCTGACCACTCTTTTTGAAAGTCCCTAAGTTTTTGAAAGGCTAAAAAATTTATTGAGAAAAAAAAAAAAAGGGGGAAGAATTACACAGTCATGTGCTGAAGCTCTGATAAATGGTAAAAGTATAGTTGGAAGTCGATGGCATACTTTACTCATCATCTTTACACTTGTTCTTGAATTCACTTCAATCAGTAATGCTGTCTCAAGTTCATATACCTCAGTGTATTATGCACATTTCAGTCTGGTGCAGGAAATGGATGAAACCCTCTTGCCTGAGGCAGTGAAACAGTAGATAATACAATGTAGGAACAATTCTTCACAGGGGAGAAAATTATAGAAGTGATGGATTGGGCATTTTAATGTCTAATGGCTGAGATTTTTTGTTGTAAATGTACAAAGGACTTCTAGTGGTCTTCACATCAAGTTTAATATAGAAACTTTTTTTCAACTTGCTTAGCATAAACAAGAAAATTTGGTTAAATTACTTGTGAGAAATTCTGGCACTGATAACTTAGTTTTCAGGGATCTGTGTATGTATATCACCTGTATATCTATTTGCATCATTTACACTGCACTCTTCACTAAGCGGTCAAATGCTTTATTCTATGATTGGCATTCCAGAATCTGAAACAATAGAATTATTTTTCTGCCCAGAGTGTCAATGCAGCTAGATCAAATGATTTTATAATCTCCATCACATAGTAACTGTGTTACTAAATAATATAGACAAGTAAGGTGACTGGAAAACCTGCCATTCCCATGTGAAATCCTTTTCAGCTTGAATAGTCCATTTTCAGTGAGTGTTGACTTCAGCAATCGGAAACAATCAGTCCCCTGGCAGCATGACTGAAAGAAGAATAAAAACCCTCAGGCAAGTAATATTTTTTGCAGAGGTAGCAAAATTGGTATAGTATAAAAAGGGTTTTAAAACAGAACAACTTTCAGAAAGGTGCTCCAGAGAAGATGATTCTGTAATGCTGTCAGCAAAACTTCAAAAAAGGCAAATTCTCTTGACACATCAGCACACCAGGCATGGTAAAGAGAAGTGAAACAAGAAAATCAAAGTTTAATTTATTGCCGAGTGAAAAATAGATGGTCTCTCGTGAAGGATGAAATATTGGATTTTGTGTTGCTCATTCTGCAATAATGGATGTGTTACATGGCCTTTGTTTGCCTTATGTTCCTCTTAGTCTGAAATTCTGGTGTACTGAAAATATTTTAAAAATATAAATGTTGGAAAAAAAAATGCAGAAATTTTTAAAGGTGGCTTATAAAATGACTGCTTTGGATAGCTAACAAAATCTGAACAATCCTGCTGTTAGAGGACAAAACTGATCCTCTGAAATGTTTCCTCTTTGGTGAAAGTGGAGTTTGCCAGAGGTCCCACAGAGAGCTGTTAGACAAAAAACTGTCAGTGTAGAGAAACATAAAACATATGTAAAAGCTTGTTTTATTTTGCAAATCTGTTTGCCCTGTTACAAGTTGTAATGATTATGCCTCACGTTAACCTGTAATTTTGTATTGTAATATAGACTCTGGTTTTACTTTATTCTACTTTGCCAAATTGTTATTTTTGGGTCTCAAATGGTTCCTCATAATTAATTTCCTGAGCAGACTTTTGGGGAAAACTTTAGCCTGGTTTTGCCTAGTTTTGTACAAGTCTAAAAAGAAGTATTTGGAAAGACTGGATCACAGACATTTATAACTGTAGGAACACAGAACAGAACTAGAGTATCTTCTTGGCCTTTTGTGTGTTTCTGCATTTCAGCAAAGATTTTGAAATCCACTGACAAAGCACATCATGTTCCCCTGAAGCAGTTGGTTCACAGGTGTGGGGACAGCCTGTCACTGCTAAGAGTCACTTACCTCAAATGGCTGGCAAGGGGGCCATAGTTAAAGTAATTCTGCAAGGATATAACTGCCTCTTAAAACAAAACAATCCCAGGAATTTCTGCAGTATTTCCTTTCTCTTTCTCCATCTTTTGAATATGGCTTGTTTATCTTGCTTAGGCGGGGACCAAAACACTCCTGTCTGAATGGCAGGAGAAATGGAGGAGACCAAGTAGGAAATCATCCCTGCCAGCTCTGGCCATCCCTACCAGCTTCTGGCCCCCAGAACTGGTTAATATTCTCTTGGCAGCACATCTGTAGCAGAGACCTGTTTGTGAAGCTGAACACTACTGATGACCTGAATGACCTGAAATGAAAATTAAAGAAAAAACAGTGAAATTTTATATATATTCAGAACTTTTATTTCTTTGTTGGGAAATAACCTTGTGCAATTACGATAGTGGAACAGAATGGCGGGGCAGAAAGAATCCAAAATTTTAGAAATGCTAACTAATTCATGAGCAGATTGGTTTAGCCTCTTAATGCATTTCATCATGTGATCATGTTTCATATGTTTCACATCTGTTCTTAGAAAGTAATTGTTATTTCTTTTCATCCTCCTCACTGATTCTGAGTATTCATGAAATATCTAGGAAATTATATCCACATCTTGTAACAAATTAAACTCTCCTGGAAGTTTCTGTAATGGTCTTTTTGTAGTGCTTTACTAAATTTCAAGTTTGGGAGAGTTTGACCTTTTGTTTATTCCAATATTATAGTTAAGACATGATATATGACAGTAGGGCAAAAATTAGGGAATTGTCTTGCTGATTTTGGGCATGCAGTTTGAAGATACATAATGCATAATTCTTCAGCTTGCTTCAAGTAGATCTCTGCCTGCTTAAAGCAGAGTCACTATATTCAGTACTGACCACAGGTCTTAAGATGGATATCCAGGAACTGAGGAATTCAAGAAGGGCCAACGGAGTATTTAACCGATGAGCAAGTGTTATTCAAGATGTTTTGGCAGGAGAAAAAAGAGAGAGAATCTGCTCCTCTGGAATGGCATTTTCACTTTCCTTTCCTTTCCAGGTCCTGAAACCTCTGAACCCAATGCTTACCTTCCAGAAAACACAACAAATATCTCTATCCATGGACTTTCATTCTTCTTGTGAGTTATAGGCTGTGTGAAGGAGAAAGATAAAAACGCAAACAAAAACAGCATCAACCTGTTGCTTTATTTCTGCCATTATTTGGAGAAGTAGGCAAGTCATTCTGAGCTGCATGCTGTCAGACAGCAAATAGAAGAAAGATTCAGACATACAGTACAGCAGCTCAGTTTGTTGGACCCTGTAAAGTACTCCTTGCTTGGAAAAGGTCTTGAGAGATTCTCTGTACTTCTCTGAGCATCTCCATGAGGCAACAGGCAGAAAGAGTGATGTGTATGAAGGTGACAGTGGTTAAGGTAGAGAAGACTTCAAGTAGACGGACTGCGGGAAGGAGAGGGAAATAGCAGTGCAGAGAAGATGGGCTGTAGAGATGAAGGAGCATAAGCAACCTTTCTTTTGTTCCCTGAGGACCAGGTGAAAGCATATATATCTGCATGTGCTTTTTATGTTACTAGGAAGGCAGCTCTACAGATGCTTTTGTAGCAGAAGCCTGCAAGCTCACCACACTGTAAGGGTTTAGAAGCCGTAAGTGGTTCACTTACAGAAGGCCTGTAAATATCTCATGTTTGGAAAATGAACTATATACAGTCATCTTGATTCATTAACTTAGAATCACTGGAGCACATGCTGTTAACAAATGGAGAATGGGAAAGAAGAAAGTAATCTTGGAAGAAAGACCTCTTGGTAACTAAAAACGGCAGGGTTAATTGTCAAGTGCATTGGGATAATAAAAATGTAAAATATTAGAGAAACAGGATACAAACATACTGCTTTCCTACCATTTTCCACTGTGCCTTTAGAATTTCCATGAATTTGAAAGTCAGAAGCATCCTGTAGTTTTTTAATGTGACTTTGGGGGAGACTATTTTCTGTGGATATGCATAATATTATTCAGTGGGTGTTCCTTTCTAGTCTAAGTACCTGCTCCATCATCTTACCGAGGCTGCTGTTTTGACAGTGGCTTGTCACTATTGCTACACATTTGACATACCATGCCAAAATCCAGATTTAAGATGGAATCCTACACACTGTGCTGAATAATTGAAACATCGGCAATGAACAATTCCTTTTTCCACATCGTATTTTAACTTCTTTCATGCAGTGAACAGTTGTTCTGTCATTTAGATGTATGACATTCATATACTTCTGTGCAAAGCATCAAGATTGGATGCCTTTCTAGAATATGGTTTTTATTCAAATTAAAAAAAAAATCTTCCTTAGCAAAATATAATAGCTTGTAATGCAATGAGGGTTGAACTACATGTTCTGATAATCCCTTGTGGCCATAAATCCTATGAGTGAATAAATGAATTCTATGAATGAATGCAATGTTGAATTTCTAGCCTTAATCTAGTAAGAGATTAAGATGCACAGTGGTAAATTGAATTAGGCACTGTGATCTTCAACGAAGATTTTCCTGCAGTGTAGTTTTATGCTTATTTTCTTCCTCATCAGATAATTTCAATGTTAATTGACTTCAATATGACTAAATAAGTACATATGAATCAAGAAGTATTTTTCTAAATCTTGGACTTCTTTGTATTGATATTATATCATAATACATATTCCTGTAAGGAACAAACTAGAATGTATTACTTTTTTAGATTTATTTTGTGTTGGTTTTTTTTCTATTATATAACTACTAGGCATAGTGTAGGATGTAGAGTATGCCCTTGTTTTCTTGATCAGCTTTATAAAGTTATGGTATGGCTGCACATGAGATGAGCATCCTCCTGGGACATACTGTTTGTCAAGGTGAGACTGCACAGGGTGGGAAAGTCACAAAGTTTTTCCCTTCCAGATCCTCAGAACAGGAGAGTTGAGTACTTCAGTGCCTAACTTTCACTGAAAATAAAATGTGCAACCTAACTCCTAATATTAACCACTTTTTTCCAAATGTTGAAGACACAGATGAAACCAGTGATACTGTCAAATCTAAGCATCAGTAAAGGAACAAATGTAAAATAATACCTGAAACACAACTAATATTAGTAATATATTTTTCAGTAATATATTTCGTTACATCATAATATCAATATTGCATATTTTTATTCACAAATGTTGGCATTGTGTTTATTTTTTCTTTGCCAGTAACTCCATGAAACTAGCTGTTGTTTCAGGTCAAAGTAAATGCTGATTAATGCTATGTAACAAAAATTCTCTCTGACAAAGAGAAATCCCTCTCAAAAGCTTCAATAAGTCATCTATGTAGACTCTTGCCAAATAACCTGCTCTACCAATTTTAAAATTGTCTGTAGGATGAGATGTGCATGAACGTCACTGTGTTACTGGACTATGAAAGATAGCACGTCTAATTCAACCCTTCTGCTTTCTTGTCTCCTCAAACACTCATGGTGTCTGTGATAGCCCCACAGCACCTGTTGTTGATGCTTGTTTGGGTGTAGTAGAAATTCCTTTTGCTTTGCCTGTATTAGTTGATATAACTTTTCTTGACACAGAAGTTGTATGTAATCTCTATCTTCTCCTGTAATATAGAAAGCCTGAATGGTTTTGTTTATTTCAAAACTGTTTTGGCTGTGCATCCTTTTGGCAGAATTAGGTAAAGTCGTGAAAGGATCATGGGAAAATAGTCTTGTGAAAAGCACTTAGGTGGACAGTACTTGAATTGTAAATGAATAAAGTGGCCTCATTGTTTGTGTGATTATAACAGCCCATTATACAGGGAGGTACTAACAGTTTCTCAGAACAATGCACAATATGGCCAATACTAAACAGTGCAGCTGTAGGGAAAATGAATCAGGACTATGTCATTTTCCACCAGGAAAAAGGACAGGCACTGTATTTTTGCTAACTTCTTTAAAGAAACAAGTGTGTTCCAAAAATAAACTGAATGTATTGCTAGACTTTACTAACTACATTTTTTATCTTCAGAGTAGCTCATGAGGGTTAGCTAACCTCCAGATTTAAATCACCTTTTTATTATTCCTGTGGTCTAGTACCTGAAAATTACACTTTATTTTATTTATGAGAAAACCCCCTTTTTTTAATTTATGCCAAGAGTATCAGTCTCTTTCAAAATCCAGCTGTAGCTGTGATCCAAGAATGGCATGGAGTTAATTTGATTATTTTGCTTTAGAGGGTAACATCCAACAGGCTGTATGAAGTCTGAGGAGAACACTACATGGAAAATAATGATGGTTTTTGCAACACATCAGACTGCATCACATTTTGCTTCATACTTGTACCCCTAAGTTAACTCCAAAATCCCTCTTACTCGTAGAGAACATCTTTTAAGGTTCCATGGTGGTCAAATGTAGAGCAAGGAGTAGACCCTGCACATGCAATATTAAGATCTGAATTTAATTTCAGATAACACAAAGGATTAATATTCAGTATGAGTATTGCTGTATTTCCCCAGGCCTCCTGACTCTAGTGGGTGATTATAGAAAATAATTTTTCCCATAGAAAAAATTTTTCCCATAGAAAATTGCACACATGGATACATATATTTCAAAGGTTGATTTGACCTTCTGACCCAACCAGATTATTTCTGCACAGTAGTTCTGTTGAGGGTGTGAGCATCTTGGCTGTGGGACTGCCTAGGGGGTGGCAGATTTCCCAGCAGTGTAAGCCTGAACTTCTCTAGGATGTGATACTAATGAGTGGTGTGGTACAGGTTTTACCCCTTCCTTCACTGTAAGGTTACAGTTCTGAGAAGCAGACATGGTCTTTGGAAAGTGTTCCTTACAGTCTCTCATTTCTTGTAGGAATTTACTGACATTCAAGCAAATTTAAGGCAAACTATTGATACTGTCTCTACTGGGAAAAGTAAAATATTCAAATCCTGCTTTAATTTCTTTTTAATGTCTTTAATTTCTTTTTTTTTTCCCTAAGGATTCTTTGGGAGTTGGGCTAATGTTCATTTATGCCTATAGGTTGTCTTGCAAGGACTCTGTCCAGTTTAGGGGTTTGTTTTAGTGGGATTTACAATTGCCATTATTTTCAATCACAAATTTACTTTCTGATTCTTTTCCAAGATCTTTAGCTTTAGTTTGCCCTTCAGTCAAAAATGGCAGCCTTAACAAGCCTGCTTCTGTGTATTTGTGTTTGCATGTGTAATTTTGATTTTCAAGTGCTAAACTACCATGTAGTTTTGTTGTTCTATAAGTAATTTGTTACAGTTTCGAATCTTTCTGCAAACAAGTTTGTTTGGTCAAGTGGGCTTGTATGTCAATGGTTCTCATTCTGTGGCTGGTGGGAAAGATTGAAGACCATTTTGCTAATGGTTTTCGGTAATGTAATGTCTCATGAGATCAACAAGAATCCAAGAGAAACTCTCATGATTCCTTATGAAGCAGGTGGTTGTAGGAGATGCCTGATGGTGTGCAGGATATTCAAGGCTAGGAAATGGTTAAATTATTCTGCTCTGAGAGAGCACACTAGTACCTTTTTCTTTTTTTTTTTTTTTAATCTGCCTGATACCCTTTACTCTTCTTTCACAGTATTTAAATGAAGCCACATAAAAACCTTTTAAAGAATTTTGGATTTTCTTAAGTATGTTGATTGTGCTTTGATCTGAAACTTTCAGAATCAGCTTCCTTTTTCTGCTGAAATGCTGAACTGCCCTGTATGATACTCAGTATGAGTTTCTTCCAGGCAGTTACTTAGTTTCTGTTTATATCTTCTTCATTACCCTAAAGTTTTTAATTCATTCATTCAGTCTTGTGGGTTGAATAATAATTGGATTACGTTGTTGGGGTTTTGCTTTGGAGAATACAAGCATAACTTTTATTTTTTGCTAGAAATGAAGTAGTCTTCTTCAAAAATAAAAATATAATTTCTTCCCAAAAGGTACTGGGGTTGAAATCCCCAGCAGACAGAACAGGTTCTGACTCCACAGCCCTTCCTGGTCATGAAGGGCATGTTATATCTAGTCACTGTGATACTATTTAGTATGAGAGAGTCAAAGGGAGGAAGAATGCCATTTTTTGCTAGCGTTTGTGTGTGTGGTGTCTGACAATATAGGTGTTTGTTGAGTGTCTCTTAGCAATGTCAGCTGCACTGAGCTCTCTGAAATGGAGGTGTCTGCTTTCTCCACCAGGGCCGAGGGTAGGTCAGTCGTGCCAGGAGTGGAACAGCCTGGGCAGATCTGTAGATGCACCTACAAAGAAGTTTAGAGCCACAAGACCCAAGAGCCTGTGGACATAATCTACTATAACATCAAATAGTGATCCAAGATCAAAAGATCACAGTTTTCAATTTAAAAAAATGAAACATTTTGCTTCAATACTTTTCAGTCAAGTGCTAACCCATAGTTTTGTTTCTCGTGAATACCTAAAGTTTATGTTGGCATCAGTCTCCTGAACTGTAGCCATGTTATTCATTTCAGAACAATGGAAATCTCTGTGTGTAATCAAATGGAAAATCAGCTAGAGAAAAAAATAAATTTATCAGAATTCTAGGAGAACACATATAGTAAAAGTAAGGAATAATAGCTTTGAAAATTTCATTAATGAAAATCAAAGCTGACTATGGATAATGGGAAAACCAAAGCTGAATGCTGATAACAGTGAAGGAATAGAGGCAAAATAATGCAGACAAAATTTATTGAGGAGACTATTTGGCTTTCTTAACCTTGTCTATTTGGCTCTATTATTTTACAATACAGCCATAACTTGTAAATAGCAGGTTTTGTTAAATATCAGCACTTAGGTAAATTAATTGACATTGTAAAGGACATATTCTTCATTGTTCAATTTTACATTTCAGTTGCAAAGCTTGCATTGATACTCTATTACATTTGAACATGAAGAGGAGCTGTACAGGGAAAAGCACAAAATCGATCTTCAAAATGGTGTCTCCAACAGGGACAGTCGAGGAAAGAGCTTATAGAAGTCTGTAAGTTCAAAAATGCCACAGAGAAAGTGGGTATAGTTACGCAAGACCTGAAGCCAGAAAATGAAGTTAACTGAGCAGTTTTAAAGCAAAAATAGCTATCTACAGTTGTTGGTGAGTAAAAAAGGTATATGATGTGTTGTTTCTAAGATGATGTAGGTACCACAATCTTATCTAGGTTCAGAAAGCATTTATAGTAATTCCTGCAGGAGAATGCTTTAAAGGGTTTTTCAGTGCAAAGATTCAACTTGTCTTCAGGAAGTCTGTAAGCTGTAGTTTGCTGGAAAACCAGAGGGTATCTTGGGAAAGTGTGACCAAATACTTCTTGTCTTTCCATTTTTGCCCTCTTCTGCTACTGCCAAGGCGAGTTTCAGACTGCATGGATTATTAGTTAGAACCCCTCAGCCATTCTGATGCTGCTGTTCATCTCTTCTCATTAACTCTTCTTTGTAGTTATGAGTCCAGTATGATATGGAGGAAACACCAGCAAAAGTAGAAAATCTCTTAGTTGTACAGTAACTTATGTATGGAGTATGCTTGTGAAGTAAAGAGTCCTACTGCCTAGTTTAAAACCTATTTATTTTTTCTATTCATCCTGCATAATAGAGATCAGTTGTACCCTCAGGCATTACCATGCATTTGGCTTTATGCATGCAGTATGCACAGCTTTATCTATTGCAAAAGATTAAAAGAAAAAAACATTTTTTTCCTAGTTGAATTTGTAGAGGAAGAAATTCCAATGGTTTCTTCCACTTTTCTATATAACTTAAAAGACAGATTTTGAGACTGAGATTATAGATGTTCATACAGGTCATCAGCATATAAAATCAAGTTTTCCTGATTTTTAAAAATTGAAAAAATGTTTTTCACTCTAATAGAAACTTAGGATACCCCAGAAAGAATTTTTAATCTATTGAATAATCTAATTTTATCACGCCTTTTAAAGCTTATCTTTGATTGAAGAGAATGCTTTCAGTTGCACAACTTGCTCATTTGTACACACGTACTGTGGTCTAATTTATTCTGGGCATATGCCTCAACCTTTGTTCTCCATGTGTCCATAGCCTTAATTATCCCATAAATTACTTTGAGGTCTCCAGGTGTAACCTTCCTATCCAAAGTGATATTTAGTTTTTATTTATTGCTGTAGGAGCAAAAACGAGGCTGCAGAACGTGAGTAGACACAAATTGCTGACCACATATCTCCAAAAGAGGGTGAGCAGCAATTATGTTCTGTAGGTTGTCCTTTGAACCAGCACTACCTTGTTCTGTAGTTTTTTTTATCTAATCTCAGTCTTTCAGGTCAGAAATGGGCCTAATGTTGGCTTAATAGCAGTAGGGATCATTCATTCCCGGTGATCTTTTGTTTTGTTTGAGATTGCTTTCTCTTTCCACTGTGTGATTTAAGTGCTTAGATACCTTCAGCTTCAGTTCTCCACTATATCTGACACTTTTTTCAATTGTGGTTGTGGGAAAACTTTTTTATCAGTACACTGGCTCAATTTTGTCAATTTTTTCCATTTGCTTCAGAAAATCTGTTATAAAATTTCTTTTTTAATTCAACTAGCTCAGAATACATTTAAAAAAAAATTGGTAAGTGCAGTAGTTTTGACCTTGATTGCAGCTCAAGGTCTTACTTCTCCTATGCATCACTCATCCTAAAAAAACTCCTGTGGGACTTCAACCACCCTGATATTTATTGGAGGGACAACATGGAGTGGCACACACAGTCCAGGAAGTTCCTACAGGTTATTGAAGATAACGTTTTGATGGAAGTGGTGGAGGAGCCAACAAGTAAAGGTGTGGTGCTGAACCTCGTACTAACAAACCATGGGGGACTGGTTGAAGTGGTTGGGGACAGCCTTGGCAACCACAAGATAATGGAACTCAGGATCCTGTGTGGGGGAAGCAAAACAGTTAGCAGGACTAGAATCCTGAACTTCCAGAGAGCTAACTTTGGTCTCCTCAGGGACCTGCTTAGAGAAATCCCACAGGAAAGTCTCTAGTAGAGAAGGGAATCCAAGAGCGCTGGTCATTATTTAAGCACTATTTCCTCCAAGCTCAAGACCCACATGTATTCCCACGATGAAGAAATCAGGCAAAAGAGGCAAGAGACCTACATAGATGAGCTCCTAGTAAATCTCAAATGCAAGAAAGAAATTTATAGGATGTGGAAAAAGGGACAGGCCACATGGGAGGACTATAGGAACATTATCAGAGTATGCAGGGATATGATGAGGAAAGCCGAGGCCCACTTGGAATTGAGTCTGGCAAAGGACATCAAGGGCAAGAAGGGCTTCTACAAATATATCAGCAGGAAAAGAAGGAATAGGGGAAATGTGAGACAGCTGCTGAATTAGATGGGTATCCTAGTAATGGAAGACAGAGAAGGCAGAATTACTGAGTGGCTTCTTTGCCCCAGTCTTCACTGCTGAGGATGGCTTTCAGGAGTCCCAGACCTCAGAGGTAAGAGAAGAAGGCCAGAGAAAGGAAGACTTCCTCCTGGCTGTAGAGGGTTGGGTTAGAGATTGGCTAGACAGACTAAACACCCATAAATCCATGAGCCCTGATGGAATGCAGCCACAGGTGCAGAGGGAGCTGGCAGATGTTGTTGCTCTGTCACTCTCCCTCATCTTTGAAAAATCATGGAGAACGGGAAAGGTGTCTAATAACTGGAGGAAGACCAATGTTTACTCCCATCTTCAAAAAGAGCGAGAAGAAGGACCCTTGAAACTACTGGCCAGTCAGCCTCACCTCCATCCCTGGAAAGGTTGATGTAACAGGGCATTTTGAAGGTCATAAATAAGATGTAGCAGAAAAGAAGGTCATCAGGAGTATTCAGCTTGGATTCACCAAAGGGAAATCATGCTTGACCAATCTGATAGCCTTCTAGGATAACGTGGCAGGTTGGGTTGATGAAGGGAGAGAAGTGGATGTTGTCTATCTCGGATTCAGCGAGATTTTTGACACCGTCTCCCATAACATCCTATAGGTAAGCTCAGGAAATGTGTGTAAAATGAATGGACAGTGAGGTGCATCAAGAACTGGCTGAATGGCAGAGCTCAGAGGGTAGTGGTCAGCAGAGTAGAATCCAGTTTGAGGTGTGTGTTCCCCAGGAATCAATACTGGGTCCAGTCTTATTCAACTTGTTTATCAGCTACCTGCATGAAGAGATAGAATGTACCCTCAGCAAGTCTGATGATATGAAATTGCGGGGGAGTAGCTGATACACCTAAAATATAAGAAGTTTCACCTCAACATGAGGAAGAGCTTCTTTATGTTGAGGATGGCAGAGCACTGGAATCGGCTGCCGAGAGAGGTCATGGAGTGTCCATTTCTGGAGACATTCAAAACCTGGACACATTTTGTGTACCCACCTGTATATGTTACCTGTGACCCTGCCTTGGCAGGGGGATTGGACTGGATGATTTTCAGAGGTTCCTTCCAACACTAACAATTCTGTGATTCTGTGAGTTTGTGAATTTGAACCTTTCTGTTGTGGTACAAGTTTACTTCTTCCAGAGAAGAAAACAAGACTCTGCAGGAAGATGTAAGAATAGCAGCCAGTCACAGCCAGGGACACCTTTAGGGTTGGTGAAAGTCAGGGAATACACTCAATTGAAGGTAACTTCAGTGAAGAAAGAGTATCTGTCTGTCTATCTATATATCTACTTATCAAAACACCTTCTGAGAATGAATATTACCCTTTCTCGTGTAGCACTTCTACCAAATTAAGTTTTGAAGCACATGCAAAGCCCAGGGACTCTTACACGTCATGAATTGATCTCTTTCCTTCTCACCAAAGCTTCTTTGCAGTGGCAATTTTGTTCATGTTGCCTGGCAGTAAGTGTTGATAATTAAACTGGGCCTTGGTCCCAGTGCACGTTAAGAGGTTGTTTTTTTCTGCTCTCAAAGGTGTCACATTGCATAGGAAGTTGGGAGGTGAGGATATTTCATCTGTTCTACAGGAGAATTTGCAAATACTGCCCATCTTAGAAACCATAAGGAATGTATCTTTTCTCTGGTCATTAAAATATGTCTGTGGGATAAATTAGTCTACATATTGTGTCAAAGGTACAGAAACTGATGTATTGGTTTTGACAGTACTTTAGTCCTGTGCCAGATGGGGCTTCATGTAGGTGAAAAATTCCACTAAAAAGGAACAATTTTCTCAAAATCTTTCAGTGTATTCACCCCAAACACGATATAGTTTCTGTCCTTAAGGAGAATAAATGTTGACTATCATGTGTTAGGGTTCCCCTCCCCCCCGAATCCATATGTAGACCAATAGCCCACAAATTCATCAACCTCCTTTTGAACATTCTGGCACTCTCTGTCTCCACAACCAGGATCTTCTTTTAGCAAGCTGTAGAATTACTCTGCCTCTTTTGCATAAATATGCTTTCATTTATTGTGGTTTTAAATCTCCTATTAGTCTCAAGTATCCTTAGTTCTGGTATTACAAAACTTTGTAAATAGTAGTTCAAAACTATGTTGGATATATGGGTAGGGCAAAATTTTGTATGGCAACAAAATAGTTGTAAATATTCATTATTCTGTATTATTTTGTATTCTTTTAAAAAGAAAAAATGGGCCTTTATTTTATTGTTTATAGTGCTGGTACTGAACAGAGCATTTCACTGTGCCATCTGCAGTGCCAATAAATCTTTATCCTTCCTCTTTATGTGCTTCAGAAGCCAGATTTTTATTCCAAAACATACATGATAAAAAAAGTTTAAAAATACTTATGTTGTAATTATAATTAATGTTATGTTCACTTTAATTGTAGTTTAGCTTCTCTATTTCTCATTTTTCTATTGCTAATCAAGCTTTTAAGTAGAAATGTTAGTTTCTAGTTAGAATATAACATTTGAAAGGCAGTGGGATTTAGAGGGAAAAATCTTGCTGACAACCTATGTAATATGTGAATGAAGCAATGAGATGGAGAATGGAAATTAAATGGTGGCTTTCATAAGAAACAGGAAATTAAGGCTGTGTGTTCGCTGCATCAGGGAAGACTGCACTTTAAGGTAGAGATCATTCCCTCTTTAGTTCATGAGACCTCACTATGGCAATATACCAGCTGTTAACAATGTAAATGATTAGTGACCAAGCATTCAACGTATTTGCTCTTGTGTTTTTTAACAAATTATAATCTGGAAATTAAAAGAAGATGGCACTGAGCACTTTGTGCTCTTCAGAAACATCTTTAATCATCTCTGTCATTAATCCTCCCTTACTTTATGTTCCAGCAAAAAAATGGTGTATACCTAAAACCAAAAGATAAGCGGTGAAAAATTGATTTATTTCCTCTGCGGTACTTCTATATATGTATGAAGATTTATATTTTAATTTTGATCACGGATATGACAATATTTTTATTACAGATATGGCAATACTGGTAATTTTTAACTGTAGTAAATCTAATATATATGGTTTGAGTCACTTTAACCAAAAGCCTTTTTGCTTCCTTTTTGGGCTCAAATACATGTGGACTGAAACTTAACAGCTTTAAAAATATTTACTGACTTTCACGTTACAATGGACATCACTTTTCCATTAGAGTTCATGACTGTCTGTGGATGTGTGTGCTGAAAATTGTAATGCTCTCTTATTACAGCTTCTGCAAGCAGGACAAGCTGCCCATTACGTTTCAGTCCTGTGTGATCACGAAGGAGTGCCAGGTGTCAGAGTGGTCAGAATGGACCCCCTGCTCCAAAACCTGCTTTGACATGACAACCCCTAAAGGGAATCGTACAAGATCACGGACCATTAAACAGCTCCCTGTTGGCAGTGAAAGTGAATGCCCACAATTAGAAGAAGCAGAGCAGTGTATTTCCCAAGGAGATGGCGTAGCACCGTGCATTACGTAAGCTGGCTCATTTCAGTTCTCCCTATATTAAGATGAACAGTTTCAATTAAGTGTACAGGGCTGGTGATGGAATACCAACCAAACCATTATTAAAGAAATAATAGCTATGACTTTACTCTTTTTTTTAATCCTTTGTGTATTTCGTGTTCTTGAAAGCCTGAAGCCTGCAAATAACTCCTATTATAGTGTAACCGGTTCCTCCTCTAAATAGGAAATATAACAAGTACATTTTTTTTCATTTGTTTCAGTTTTTAAAAGACAATATTTGTGCATTTGCAGGCTCAGACAAGATGAGAATAAGTTAATTTTACCTATTTGTCAGTGATATTTTCCCTATTTAACATTTCTACCAGAATCATTGTTTTCTGAAATTATTGTCTGTTTGCAGACAAAATGTTGAACACAGAAAAGAGGTGATAGACATCTGGTTAGCAAACAGACTATTTTAGTGAGGTTTGTATTCAGCACAACAAAGGCATTACTGAGACCCAAATGGAAAATGGGAGAGGACAACAGTGACAGTAAATAAAGTTTAGGAGAAATGACAGCAAGCACTTTACGATTCAAGAGATTGCTGTAATCCTTATCAACTAATCAAGATTAGTATTAAAGTCCCAACTGTGCTTTTTTCTTTATCAAATTGAGAAGAGGGTCTGGAGAAATTTCATTTGATGTTAAGCATCTTTGACTGTGGTATATATTTTCCATTTAAGTGTTGAAATGTCATCTTTCCCTATCTCCAGCTACATTAGGAAGCACTTTGCTTGATTTAGCCTTAAAGTACTTGTTGGGTAGAGAATTCTGTGGCATTTCTTGCCGTTCATAATCCCTGTTGGGGTTTTAACTGTGAGTCAAAGATCTTCTTTCTTGTGCATTCACTGATTAGAAAGCTCACAGCTTCTCACCATTCATCAGTCCCCAGCAGGGATGCTTCAGTACTGCAGAATGATCTTCCTCTTAACTGCTAAAAAGGAACTTACTGAAAAGTTTTTATGTAGTAATAATAAAAAAATTACCATTATACTTTCACCTTGATATCTGAGAGCAACTTTCATGTCTCCTATCAAATATGAACAATGGGCTTTTGAGTTATTTTGGGGGGTTGAGTTGTTGTGGGTTTTTCTCCTCCTTTTCTGGCTCTTACATTTCTCAACATTCACATGTCTTTATATTTTGGCTTTAGTTTATATAAATTTTCTAGCTCTAAAAAATTGCTGAGAGTCACAGTCTTGAAAGTGAACTTATCTGAACATGGACTATATGTCTCGATATCAAGTTTTTCTTCCCTCAAATTAAACATTTATATGAATTGAACAGATGTTCCTAAAGAGTAATAATTTAAAAAATTAAATGTTAGCAAAAATGTTCCAACTATATAAAATATGAGACTTAACTCACCTCTGTGTGCAAGAAATTGTGGTGCTCTGGCCTTTTAGAAAATTGATAAAGCTACTAAGGGGTTTCAGCTTGTATAAATTAATGTTGTGTAAAATGGCTTCATGATTTCTAAAGACCCAATCAACCAAATTTGATACAGGTATGGCTGGCGGACCACAGAGTGGACAGAATGCCGTGTCGATCCTCTCCTTAGCCAGCAGGACAAGAGGCGAGGAAATCAGACAGCGCTCTGCGGAGGTGGCATTCAAACCAGAGAAATGTACTGCGTGCAAGCCAATGAAAATCTCCTTTCCTACCTAAATACCCTCAAGGATAAAGAAGGTAAATTTGATTCAATTACATTTGAATTAGTGTGAAACCAGAGCATGTCAGCATTCCAGAGCTCATGAGTGCCTTCTTACCTTGTGCGTTACTGCTGTTTTCAAATTCAAATAAAAATGCTTCATTAAAGTAGCAGAGATTTCATTCTCTGTGCTGCAAATAATAGGTTCCTAGCTACAAATTACTCTCTTTCAATATCTGCTGAAAATACTGTCTTATGTAAAGAATGTCTCTCAATAAGAAAGAACATGAGAAGGTGGGTCAGAAATCCTAGATTTGGTTCCTTCATCTTTTGTAAATTTCTTGTGTATCCTTCAGCTGGGTGATGAACTTGTGCTGTTTGATGTGTGGATGGAATATGTCAATTCTGGCATGTAAGCTAAATATAGAAAAATGTAAAAATATGATTATATTTAATTCTCAGGAAATTGATTTTTTTTCTTCTTTTCTTGGTTTGTCCAAGTTCTTAAGTAGCTTTCAGAACTTCGAGCCAATATAATTTCATCCATTTATTTCCCTAACTGAAAGAGAGATTATTCCTTGTCACTGTTACAGCTTGTACAGCTTTTTAAGAAAAAAGAGAATAGCTTAGGAGACAAAATCTTTAATTCCTTTGGTAATGTATGTACTTTAGAACAACACTTGAGTAGTTTATGTTACATCTACTACTGCATACTAATGCATCACTATAGATTTAGAAATCAGTGAATTAAGCTAAATGCATTTAGCTTTTTAATTGTTTTATCCTCTTCTGTACCTGTTTCATACAAACACACATTATTATTAATAAAAAAAAATAAATAAATGCAGCCACACACTTCAGGAAAAGCAACATCATTGTACAAGTCCTGTGTAATACAACATTTAGATCAGGGTTGGCCAAACTGCAGGCGAGGGAGATTTCTGCTGTGGTTTAAAGGTACTCTCAAACTTGCCTTAGAGGTAGAGTTTGTGGGGAATATTAATGCAAACAACCATTTCAGCATGATTGCTGGGATCAGTAGCAGTGAGCTACTGAGCATTATGAGCTCCGCGGGCCCCACATCTGTATTTATAAATGAAGAAGCTTTCAAGCCTCTTCGTTTAATGAAAATCAGCTTCTGCCCAAGGGCTTTTAGTAAATCACCTCTGTGGAACAAAGTTTAGATGCCCCTGCAATAGTGTGAATGAGGAAAACCTCCCAGCTAAGGAGAAGTAACAATAAAACCAGTGGCAGCTTACTGTTCAGAATGATGATTAGGATTTTGGTAGGCTGTGAAGTCTTGCCGGCTTAGGCGGGTGTGAAATCTACCCTTATCAGACTGTGACAGGAATACGCAGAGCCCATCAGGAGGTAATCTCTGCAGGCCCTGGAAAGCTGATTAAAATGTAACTAGTCTTTGGATGCATAAACATGAGAACAGTTTTTCAAGAGCTCAAACTGAGGGTGAAGTGGGTCTTAGTTTAAAAGGAAGCTCTGGGCTGTTTCCATATTAGGGGATAGATTTTCAGAAGAGCTGCTGCTTCTCTCATCCTTCCTTCCTCTCCCCTCATAGAAACATACTCATAGAAAACTAAAAGTAATTTGAGGATGGAAAAAAGCCAGGTAACACACTCACCAGATTTAGCTGTGGGGAAACGCCTTCATTTCAGTGTAGTTTGCGATCGATGGTAGGGAATGCTGTCTGGTAAGGCTGCTTTAAAGACCTCCGTTCTCGTATACTCATGGTGGCGTTTCCCTGTTATTTCAGAAAGTCAGTCACAGATCAAGTCGAAGGCTAGTGCTGCACCTCTGCTATCAATCACTTTTGAAATAACAGGTAGGTAAATTAAGGCCTCTGACCTGGCGTTTTGATTAAAAGCATGCAAAGGAGGCAATGTCCCTTTTGGGAGACCTGGTTGGCTATGTGTGTGTAATTAACATGTTTATGTAGCTCTGAAATATTTAAATGGCTTCATGCATTCTCAGGAAATTTCAGGTCAGTTTGAAAGTGACAGGCCCAAACTCAAACTAATGATGATGAGTCTGCTGGAATGCTGGGATAGTTTCCTGCTTCACTCCTTTCAGTTCTGAGCTCTGGGATTTGTTTTGCAGCTTTCATCATAGCAGCTGTTTCCAATCCCTTCTGTAGATTTAAAACACTGAGTTAGGGCACCAGTAAGAATTTGAACTTTTAATACTTAGCTGAACCAGAATCCCTCATGGCATTCAGGTCAGAAGGAAGAAGAAGGAGTACTGGATGTAGTAATTAAGCAGGTGGCAATCAAGTTTCATGGAGGCCATTGTCATTCTGCCATGTACTTGACAGTGACTTAAATCGTTTCATCTCTATTCACCTCAGCTGGTTTCATCACAAAGTTTCTCTCACTTTAAGATGGGGTGGATATTGTCATCTTTTTATGAGTACCTTTAAATCCCTCGATGTAGAATAAGAACGGGAGAAAAGTTCCTTTATGGGCATAATTTTATGCTACATCTGGAAACACACAGTCATTTCCCTCTTAAACACAGGAGAACTGCATACATGCATGGAATTGTGCTGTTTCTTAGACCATCAGGTTCTGAATTATCTAATAAATTTTGATGATAGAATTCAACATTCTAGAAAGAAGAATATGAATTCTTTAATTGTTGGTCAATTAATGTGTTTTGGGCTTGAGTTCTTCTTGGGTTTTTTGAGTGTGAGTACTTTACTTGGGGAAATTTCCTACGAAACCGATGTGACAAATGACCAGAAAGAGAAATATGAAGTTTTGTCTGCTTGTGTCTGTATGTGACACTGATGCAGTCACATACAAATTCACTCTCTTTACCCTCCTGGTCATTACTGGGCACCAATCTATAGAGGTTTTCTAGAGACGGATGGGGAGTTTGAGATCTTGATGTATGTAGCAAATGCATAAGAACAGAACTGTTCTTTTTCTTTTCAGTCCTTTTTTAAATTCAGTAATTCGAGGAGGTGTTTTACAAGGGTATAAAATATATTCAGCTAAAATTTCCTGATATAGCTGATAATTTGAGGACAGGATAATTGAATCTTATTATGGTTTTTAGGTCATTACTGTCAAACCTGAAATTTATTGAAAACTGAATCTAATTTTTTAGTCAGAAACAAGGAGAAAGAGAGATTATCAAAATGCATTCACCTTTCTCTCCATTCTTGCCCCAAAATTTGGTCAAATTTCACACAGATCTTGTAGTATTACACACAGTCTAAGCAGCATTCAACATCATTTTGAAGGAAAAAAGAACAATCCTTATTGCTGCCACGAGAGAGTATGAAAGGAAAGAGATAAGACAAGGTTTTAAACTGTAAATTCCTGCATCCAGAATCATCGTCTTTCAGAGTGTCTTTGATAAACAGTAAGCATCAAAAGCTGAGCTCATTTATACCTTTTCTATACTGAAAGAAATCCATTTAAATTGATGGGAGCAAGATGGTCGTAGGATACCAAGGCAAGTTTTCTTATTTTACTGTCCTCTAAAAGAAAGAATTCTGAGTAATCCTGCATGAATGCATCCTTAATGCTTCATGATGAAAACATTTTTTTTAATAACCTGAAAGATTTTTTTAATAACCTGAAAGAAACTTATCTATCCTACTGTTGAATTCTTTTGTTTTAAAAGCAATATACTACAGATCAGTTAGCAGACATTTGTACATCATTTATGGTCTAAAAGCATTTCAAAATCATTTTGGCATGTTTAGAGATTTATTGATACCTGTGGTAGGAAGAACCTACTATTTAAAGCTTCCTGAGGAAAGATCTTTTGTTACAGTGTGATGGTAAGTTCTTTATCCAGATGCAGGCTGGAAATGAAGCATGGCATTCCTCAGAATACTTCCTCTGATCCCTGAAGCAAGGCTGCGTCTCAGGGGTGTAATTGACCCTTAATTTCAGCTGTCTCACTTGGGTAATTCCCTGATTAAATCAAGATTTAAAAAGTACAGATAAGAATTACTTACTGGTTTTCTTTTTTTTATTGGAAAATATTCAATACAAACTCAATTACAGGCAAATTATTTTTATTTATATCCATTTTCTACACGAAATATGCATATTATGTTGATTATCATGCATGTTAGGTGTGCGTGTCAAACTTACTGTAAAATTCAATGTTCTGTCATAAAATTTAATTCCAACATAGTATTATGCAAATGTTGGAATATTTGGTTTTGTATTATTTTGTGTTGAGAGATTAGTGAGCTGGAGGCAGTAACGTTGAAGGACTATGGATCATCTTCATGCCTTCATTATGTGGAGCAACACATTGTAAAACTGTGCCAAAGGAGGCAATGTGGGAAACCAGAAGAGGGGAAGGATTTTTCATTCCCTTTTTCCTCTTAAAAAAGTGAGAATTGAATGATTTCTCTGTAACTGGAAAGATCATCTTCTTAGAAAGTCTGAAGTGAAAGACACACACACGTCCACAAGTAAGACCACACTTTAACAACATGGTGTTTACTTTCACATTATATCAGTTGTTATTGATCTCATCTTTAAGAAGAATATTTTGTCATATTCTGAACTTATTTTATCAGAGAGCTCTTCCCATCAAAAGAAATTATTTGTAGTGGTGGCAAAAAATTAATGAGGTAACCTTCCTGTGAAAAAAAATGCTGAGGGAGTAGAATGAGAGTGTTTTAAGTTAAGGAAGAGCATGTTTTTTTCAGTCAACTGATGTGAATTAATGTGGAAGACTTCACTTTGCCTGCTAGCAGATATTCTCTGCTTAGTGTAATATTTTTTCAAGTCCTGAATTACGAAAGAGAATTAGTCTTGCTTGCAATGAAATGGTATATTTTGAGTTAGAGTTCTGCGCCTTACTCTGGCATCTTCTAGAGTTGTCCTATTATTTGCATGACCTGGGAAGTCAAAGATTAAAGTATGGAAGGAGAAGGGGGATTTTGGCCTGGCCTATTGATCCTTAAAGATCAGAAGAATTTGCTTTCAGAAGTGTCTTTATAGATTAATAATACTTTAATGAAAAAATAAATTGTCCTGTGCCATTTTAATTACTTTGAATAGATTACTTATATATATATAGTATATGCAAACCATATATATTTGAAACAAAGCCTGTCTTGAACTAAAGCTTCTACTGCACAAATCTTACTGCTGAGTGTGCACTTGACAGTCTTTAAAGAAAAAAACAATTTGTAATTTTAGCTTGTTTCAAGTTATAGCTTAAAAATAATCTTTTAAATATTAATTAACCAGGCTTTTGAAGTTATTCTGTCATATACTATATATATACACACAAGTGCAAAGGGATTTATACAGGGTTTTTTTCAGTTTCTTAAGAAAGGAAGTAGTAAGATAGCAGGACATCAATTCACAGAGTGCAAAGTGAACAATTATTGTAGTAGCATAATTTATCCCTTAAATGCAAGGACTAATCCAAGAGGGTGCTGCAATATCTACAGTCTCCCTGACTCCACATAATCAGATTTGACTCTGTTCATGCAGAGAGTAAACTGACTCCTGTTTCATTTTTTCGAAGTGGGCATTTTTCCATCACTATTTCAGTTTAAAATTATGAGCTAGCAGCCTTTCTGATTGAAGGATGGTTCTGTCCACGTAAAGCTGACATGTGAGAAATGTTTTAACTTTGTTTCGACAGCTTCGAGACCGGTGGACCGTAAACTGTGTACAGGACCTCTTCCCAGCACCTCCCAGCTGTGCCATATTCCCTGTCCTATAGAATGTGAGACCTCAGCATGGTCAGCCTGGGGACCATGCACCTATGAAAGCTGTGATGACCCTCAGGCCAAGAAGGGTATGTAAAAATTCAGCAGATCCTTTTAATGGTGATTAATTTTCCTGAATCACCAGGAACATCTGGCTGTGCAAGCACACTAACTTTTGTACCAAGAAGTGTACATCCAGTGCCTCTGAGCATCAAAATAAGGTCATTGAATTAGGCCTATATTTAACATTACTGTTACATGAAAGCTGGCAAAAATGTAGCATGTTTACTAGACTCTCAAGATCAGTTTGGGTTTTTACAGATCAATTCCAGTTTCAAGCCTTTCTCTCAGATTGAAAGGAATACAGTTTGTCTGTGTGTTCAAATCACAATTCTGGCACTGTCTCGATAAGAGGACAGAGGCAGCCTTTGAGTTATGTAGTGTCCAAGTGACTCAAAGATTTACAGTTCAGTAATAGCTCAGGGATTCACCATTAGACCATAAAGCATGATCTGGCAAGGAAATGGGACCATTCATTGTTGATACATGACGCTGTTGTACTGATGACATATGTGCTGGTTTCAATTTCAGCATGTTTTACAGCTTATTTCCATGCAGAACAGATTGTAGTAACCTGACATCAAAATGGGAAAGCAAGAACACAGTGACAGGGACCTCATGTTAGAAGTCTGCAGGTTCCTGGATCTAAATGAGAAAAACTGGCCTAGTCGTTGCTGCAATGTGATTATCTGACAAAAGCTGGGAATACAGACTTGGTTCCTTGATTAAAAACAGCCATAGGAAAGGGGAGCTACATATGTCCACTTGAAGGAGCAAGTATGATTAGTATGTTAGTTTAGCGGTGTCTTTCTGGCATACTGCTAGCTACAATTCTGTGTGGGCAGCAATAATGCAAGTTTTGCAAAGCTGTTTTGCAAAACTCTGACCCAACCTTGATCAATTCAAGAAGGAAAAAGCAGTTCATTATGTAAGCCTATTGGATTAAGTCTCCTCTGAGTATAGCTGTCAAGTAGTCTGTTATTTCTGTTGCTGTTCCATCACTGAAAGGTTTGCTACATTTTGGGGGTAAAGTTTAGGTTTGTGAGACTGATTTGGACATCTGCCTAAAGAAAATATATCAGGATGTACATTATGTAAGCCTTTATTTCTGCACACATGAGCAGAGATCTTTTCTCAACTGCCAATGTTTTCTTTGTATCTGGAAATTCTTACATTTTATTTTATAATTGCATTGACAGTTCTTCTGAGAGAATGATGTAAAAGTTGTACAGGCACTCCCACTTTTAGGAGCATGTCTTTCTACATATTTCCGGATCACTTGCCTCCTTTGTGGCTGTAGACACTGGAGTTCTTTATTTTTGAAATTATGTCAGCCTTTTGTGTCAGACTTACTAAACCATTTGCTCATAATTTGGCTGATCTCTTTAGTTTAGAAAAAAATCTTCACACAAACGACAATTGAAGATACATGGAAATGTATTTTTAAAGTAATATTTATTATAATTAAATTAAGAGGCATGTCTTCTTGCACGTATGTGTTTGACAACTCTCTGATTTAGTTTGTGTTCTGGTAGAAATGAAAGAGTTATATGTAGCATTTTATAAAAAATATCTGTATAATACTAACCTGCCTAAATACTGATATAAAAAAGAGACTGTGAAAAGAAACAAACCCTTGTCAAAGTTAAAAATATTCCAATCAGAGAGAAACTATAGAAAATTATTACACGAGAAACTATTTTTTGAATCCATTCAGTTTGGTTAGGCTGTTCTGACTATATGTTCTGACTATATATCTGGCTTTTTCAACATTCCATCCTGAAAGTGGGAGAGGGGTTTGCTCTTGGTTACTAGCATTGACCTCGCAGGTGACACGCTGTATAAAACAGCCCATCAGTTTTTCCATCCTAAAATGGGTTTGAGTAGTCTTAAGGAAAATTTTAAATGCTTTCAAAGGAATATTGTGATGTTTATTACTGAAAATTTGTTCATAGGACTTCTTGTTTTTATTTCCATACCTTTGTTTTTCTCACAATGTAGTCTTTTTATTCTTCTGTTTTATTTTGGGGGGGAGTTGGAACAGGAATGTAGTGTTTATAAGCTGATTTCATTTGGTAATCCATTCCTATTGGAAGATATCTGACAAGAAAACAAACAATGTTTGAGAAATGGCAACCCAGCAATCTAGGCAAGATTTATTAGGTGAGATGGATCTGGCCAGATAGATAAAAAAATGCTTCGCTTTGCATTTTAAAGTTGAATTGTTATTTTCATGGACTTTTCAGGCTTTAAACTGAGGAAACGTCGCATCACCAACGAGCCTACAGGAGGAACAGGAAACTGCCCTCACCTGCTGGAAGCCATCCCGTGTGAAGAGCCCTCGTGCTATGACTGGAGAATCATAGGGCTGGAGGAATGCATTCCAGACAATGAAAAGCCATGTGGCCCTGGTACACAGGTTCCTGTTGTCGTCTGTGTCAACAGTGATGGTAAGATGCTTTTTCCTGCAGTCCACACCAACTAGAGTGAAGGTGCTAATACGTAGTCCAAAAGGGTAGCAGTTTTTGTTCTCAGCTTTCTTGATCCTTAAAACCAAGAGGTCTGGAATAGAAATAAATGTCCTTTAGTATTGGTTAGGAAGGGTTACTCTAGTTGCTCTAGGATCAAGACCCTTCATCTACATGCTGTAGGTCTTCAAAAATAAATGAGGAGACTTTGAGTAAATTAATAGAAAATGGCTATTGTTCATCAGTAGATCAGACTCATGCCTGCAGTGGCATGACTGAATTCCCTGATGTAATCCCACTAACAAAGCTGATCCTCTCAGTCCAGGAACAAATAAAGTGTGAGTAAAGTAAGACGTATTGCAGTAAGTATAGCTGGAAGAAAAATAATAATGTGTTTATTAAAAAGCATGGTTTGATGTGTGTTATGGAGCTGGGTTGACAGTCTGAGCTGTCTTGCTTCTGCAAAAGGTCAAAAAATACCACCATTATTCAGTTATCTTCTGTGGGAGAAAACAGATTTTGCATGACATAGTCATAAAAGCCAATTTTGAAAGCTGCTTACAGAATACTTTAATCTACAGAAGATTCATGAATTACTGTTGCAAGAATATTCCTTATTAATTAATGATATTATAGTCTAGAGCAGCATATAAATTAAAACAATTTTACTGACTACAGTGTAGTATGGTAATAGGCCTCTAACTCCCTACAGATTAGGTAAGAGGACACGTCTGATGAGTGTTAACAGCTGCACAAAATATTTTGAAATTAAATTGATCAGAAGTAATAAGAACTGATTATAGAGATATTTAAATCTTGGGATTTCATGCTGAAGGATTTGGGTCATAATTGAGTTTTGGGGCTTAAATTGAAAAGCTTAGATTTAGAGTGTAAGCTTTACTTTTCTGCATACACCTAAGGGAACTGGTAACCATTTTTACAGCTCAGAAAGAAATTAGACTAAAATTACAGTACTGAATATACTATATTTCATGTCCTTATCTCAAAAAATTTCCCTTTGCAATGTAATAATTTCTTGGCAACAACACTGAAACTATTTGCATTTTGCTTGTGTACATTTTTGGGTGAAAAATGGCCTTTTCCTTGTAAATGAAAGAGTTTCCTGAATAATTGTCATTTTTTTCTCTCTTTTTTTTAATAGCAAAAAAGAAAAGATCTATAAAATATAGTGTTTGTTTTGTTTTTTTTTCTTTACTAGATCTTGGTTAGTTTGGTTTACCTTTTTTACCTTTTGTTTTTCTTTTTTTTTTTTTTTTTTGAGGAGAGGTATTTTCTCACGTGTTACCTAATTGTTTACTAAATTGTAATATAGTAATTTATATTGACTATAACTTATTGTATATTTGGAACTTGCAATTGAGCCACTAAACTTTGAGATATCTTTTAAGTATATGGTATTTTCTGTTGCAAACTCACAGGGTTTGCTCTCTGCACTGCATGGGCTTTGGGTTTGGCCAAATTTGACTTTGAAAACTTGTGATAGGTTTTAACTCACAGTATTAATCTTTGTCTCTCTGTCTTTCTGAATTATATGGCATTATACATTGCCTATGTCAGCTGTCTTCCCCAGAAGGAGTGAGAAGTCAGGCTTTGGCCATATGCCTGTCAGTGTTTAAAAGTTAAAGAGTTGTGGGCATAGTTTCAAAGACAGGAGAAAACAAATTGCAATTATGGCTTGTTTTGCAAAGATCCAATCACCCGCAAAGACACATGTTCAATACGACAGAGTGCAAAAGCAATGAAAAGGAATGTGGTGGATCGCCCCAGCTCTTCTTTGAACCCCTTCTCTTAGTAAACAATATTCTGTGTACTTTACCCGTAATACCAAGTGTCTTTTGCATAGGTCTCTCCTGAGAAAGATTAGCATGATGCAGTAGCTGCAAAGTACAAAGTAAGCACCCACGAACCTCAGCATTCTCTCCCTCCAAACTGTCTCTTCTCAAGCATCTCCTTACTTTGTCTCCCACACCCCCAACCCCCTAAAAAACCTGTAGGCAACTCTTAAATATTTCTCTAAATACACACTGCTGCCTCTTCCCAGGTAGTTCTCACCTAGTACTTCGGCGTCCTACCCCTGCAGTCAACAGAACAACCATGGTATCCATCACCAAACACTTGTTGCAGATGTCTGAATTCTGCTCTGCAAAATACAAGAGAGCAACACTTTGCATTCAGGCAGGTTTTGCTTCAAGCCCTACATCTTCAGGGTAGTTTGCAGTAAAATAAAGTTTGGAGAATGCTACTCTTCCATTGTCTAAACATCATGGCTTAAATTACTCATCACAAGAAATTTGTGATATTCAGTGTTCTTTGAGCATTTTTTGGAGAAGACTGCATTGACTGTCAGTTAAAGACTGTGCCTCAATTAAAACGATACATGATTTATGTAATAATCATGTGTTGCTATAATTTTGATCTAAATAGCACACAGGGAATTTAATTCAGTTTTTCATGTAAAAATGACTCTGTAGGGAAACAGCATTGGGAAAGCATTAATTATTGCTTAAGTTTGCTGTGTTACTCAAACTGAACTAATCTTTGCTTAACAATATTCTCTTCAGTCTCTTCAAGAGTTTTTTTATTAGGAGCATTAATGAGCCTATGTTAAAGTGCCTGGATAGGAAAGGTTGGATTGAAGGGACTAAGTGTATTAAAACAAAAATGTATTTTCGCTTTGGCTTCTGCTTTATGAAATGAAAAAGGCTGGTGGTACATATTTCAGAGTAAGCATTGTACTCTAAAGGTACTGCTTTAGCATGAATTAAATGCTGCACTGATTAGTATCTTCTCTTCCTGTGCACTGCTCCATCATTCTATATGTTTGAAGCATAATCAGTTGGGATAAGGTGTCTTGACCTGGATGTTTTACTTCACAATTAGAATCAAGCAACGGTGTTGGTGAGATTGTTTCATATAATTGGAATGAGCGTCTCTCCTCAATTTGGTGTATAGATAAGAGTCATTACAGCCTTTGAGACAATAGCAAACAATAGATTATTCTCCTGTCTCATTGCCGGAGGCCTGTGATTGTCATTCTCTTTCCACAGCGGATGGCAGTAATCAGAATTTTCATTCAGGCTGAAAAAAATATGACAGCCAGTACCCCAGGTTGTCATTGCAGAGGCTATAATGAACTTTGATGTATTTTATTATATAAAAGGAACTTCAGTCTTTTGCTGTGGAAAGAGCCTTTTCAGAATAATTTTCCAGGAAATTTCACAAAGGAGCTCCTTTATGTGTAAAGAACACCTTTCAGTTGTGGGAACTCACAGACTGGACAGAAACTGATCAGAATTCCTCCATTGTATACCTAATTTTAATATGCAGAGATCTATTGCTAGTGTTCCATTCTACAGATTAACTTTGAATAATGATAAAATGACTTCTTAAAATTAATTGTTATCCATGTTTTTTATATATGCAAGGCATACTTGCACACATACAGGTATGTATATATTATCTAAGTATTTTAATACAGTTCAGAAGAGTGTTTTTAGAACAGATGAATTTGCTCTGTTTCTCTATATAGCTGTGACAATCTGTGAAGAATACAGTTTCAAAAATCTGCCTGTATTATTTGAAGTCTATAGTGAGAAAGCTGACCACTTCCACACTCTGTTAAGAGATGCATTAGTGCCAATCATATGTAAATAGGGCAAACTAATTTCTGACATAAAAATCTGCAAAATTAACTACTGCTGAAAATACCTACGAAATGCTCGTTTCATTCATTTTTGGTTTTATCTTTGGTCTGAAATCTGTAGCAGGTACTAGCAGTGGCTGTAGTGTAAGTAGTGCGTTCCTGATCCTCCAAAGCC
This sequence comes from Myiotriccus ornatus, assembly GCA_036023395.1. NCBI lineage: Eukaryota > Metazoa > Chordata > Aves > Passeriformes > Tyrannidae > Myiotriccus > Myiotriccus ornatus. Next base: position 26,649,679 of record JAYRBT010000082.1, on the reverse strand, counting down.
AGCTGAAATGACTTGCTCATTTTGTAAGAATGTATAAATAATAAATTGTTTTACAGCCTTTATAATATACTGGGCTTTGTGCCACTGTATGTGCTACTCTGGATAAAACAGATCTCACTTTTGAAGGGCAATTTTCTTCCAGATCTTGGCCAAGCTCACTAATTGTTGGGTTACAGCTAGCTCGACAGGGGATGGACAGGAGTGGACGCGCTGCCATCTTCTGTATCCCAGCTGTGAGAGAGACTCTCCTTAGAAGAGGGAGCCATGGCAACAGCAAGGCTCTCCGTGTATATGTAAATTCCTGCAGCTCTCTGAAGTAGCAAAATTGTTCCTGAAGTTGTCTGGACGAAGGTGCGTGCTGATGTAGCTGTGTGCCACCAGCTCTTTTCTGGCACCTGGAAGGATGTGGGTGACACAGGTCTGGTCTCACTGAGACTGAAGTGCAAATTCAAACCACCACTGCCATTAGTATATTCTCATGTAAATGGGTGAGTTTTACCCGTTTTGCAATTTTGGAGGATAAAAAGTGGTGTCAGTAGTTAATTAGAAGATATAGAAGGTAGACTGGTCTGTTTTGTTAAGACACATTTCAAAACAGTTAGTTTATCTGCTTTGTCTGGAGCTGAAGCACTGTACTGACCAAAATGGAACAGAGCACATTTCCAGGGTATATTTCATTTGTTCCATGTTTATTCTCGTCTACTGAGACTGGCCGAGAACACCATACTTCAGCCATATGAATGTCCTGTATGTTTTATTTGCCTTATTGTGTTTCTTTGGATTTGGAATTATTTGTATTTCTGAAATATCTCTTCCTTTTGTTAAATTTCACTTTGAAGTAAATCTTGCAAAATTTCTTCATGTATTTTAAATTTTCTTCTGTTATTCCCTGATCAGTATCTCTATTTTTTGTATTAAATTTGCATATGTCTTTATATCATCTTACAATAGGCAGCTAATGAAATATATAGAATACATTTCAGGAAAACTGAAGATTGGCTGGTGCAACAACTTTTATTTGAAGTATTTTGGCTGTTTTAGGAATTGGCTCTTTCAGTATACTTATGGCTTGCATCAAATATACGCTAAATGAGTAGCTGCTGGTCTTCATTTATTTTCACAATGGGAAACAGTAAGAGAATCAGTCAGTCTGGGCATAAGTATCTTATATGTGTGCCCAAATATAAAGAATCTACTTTTTCTGCCATTTTTATTGTGTGGTTATATGCATTGAATGAAGAAACCATCAGACTGGCTAGATTTTTTTTATGAGAATTTAGGAAAGAAAATACTACTTTGTGTCACTTTACGACTTAGTTCTTTAAAAAGAACAAAGAGTCAGATTCAAATTCAGATTACACTGAATTAATCAGTTAAGCCTATAAAAAAAAAGAAACAAATCAAAATCTGGTCAATGCTCAACAGTCAATTAGTAGAAAAATACAGTAGCTAATGACAGTTTCTTTCAGCTCATATTGCCTTACACTTAGAGGAACTTGGTTATATGGGCATTAGTCATCATTTCCCGATATTTATTACCCAGCTAATATTATAACAGAATTGCTTTAAACTGTTCTTTGCTGTCGAGAGCTTTTTGGATCACCATCTGAGGCATTTAAATCAAATGTAACATGTATAGTTTTTTCTTCTCTGTAAACACATAGGTTATGAAATTTAAAACCAAGTCTTTCCATCCTTTAATTTTTCTACTTACATGAAAAGATATTTAATAAGTTTATCAGAAGTTTGGTGTATGTAAACATTTCTTACTGAGAGTAAAATACAGTGAGTTTAAAGAACTCACTGTAAATCAACACTCTCATGTTTCAGAGCACTGGATTTTTAAGGCTTTTAATTTTTTTACAAGGTTTGCTCTACTTAATGTAAAGGAATATTAGGAGAAAAACTAGTGCACAGTACTGCTTAAAATATTCAAATCTCAGAAAGTTTGATAATTGATATTTCTTCTGTCAATAAAAGGTCACTTTTAATTGGTAACACCAATTCCTTTTAGTCTCTCATCTTGACATTAGGAGAGTGGACATGTCACTATTGAGTTTCTTAGAAGAATGAGTTCTTTTAGTGTTTATGTAACATGAAGTGAATAAATTATATGGAATTAATTAAATGCATCACTTTCTTTCTCCATGTTTTTAACAGTTGGCCTATAATTTGATGTGATGATTTCAGTTGAAGTGATAAGTAGAATGTAACTGTGTTTCATCTGCATAGTTCAGTAAACAATTATCCCTTATGACAGCGCAATAGACCTTTGTTTCCAATTTATCATATATTTTTGAAGACAGAATTGCACTTGGTATGGACAATGCCTACAGAGACATTAGTCCATAAATAATATAATTAAGTGGAAAATCGGTGGGCCAGCTTAATTACCAAAATCTTTTTCTCATGTCATAGATCATAACTTGGTTGTCTGGTCAGATGAGTTTGGTGTGTTTTGCCTGTTTACTTCTAAAATGTACCTTTGCAGAGGGGCTGCACTAGTGTAAGATTTGTTGGACTTCTAGGAGTAGAAGTTGATGTAGTGAGAAGTGCAAGTGTTTTGAAAATGTACCAGAGAGTGCAATTACATGTTTAATATTATGCATACTCTTAGTAACTTGCCTTTGTTTTTGATGGCACAGCCAGTACGATCCTGCAATAACTGCTTGTGGGTAAATTAAGAGGGGGGATTTTGAGACATACATTTTGATTTAAGTAGCATTCTGCCATGCAGGAACCCAGTTCTGATTAGACTCCAAGCTTTATCACAGTGACAACTCAGAGGGGAATAATTGTAGATACATTTTTTAAAAATTGTGGTTTTTTCGGAAGGTCAGTTTAATGCTTTACAGGATTTTACATCTAATACTGTTATACATAAAAATAATGTTACCTATTATATTACACAGTACTAGTCATTAATCTTCATGATAAAATGTTCTAAGACAGCATGGTCTCATTAGATTTGATGGGAGTCAGTTTTCCATCTGAGAGAAAAAGGTTGCACAGGCCTACTTATATTTTCCAACAACCTGCATGCTAATGGTACATTTTCTAAATAAATGTTATCAGATTTCAAAGCCATGAAACTAGTGTGTTGATAAATGGTGACAATTAAAACATGAGCTAGTCATGTTGAGCCAGCATAAATAAGTTTTACTCTCAGTCCTTCCAGCCTTAAGCAGCTCATTGTCTGATATTTCTTGCAGATCATAATTTCTGTTGAGTACTGATTAATGAAAAACCCCTCTTACCTGCCAAAAATATTTGATTTCACAAGATAACTGTTCCAGTGACAATTCAGAGCCTTAAGATAATCTGTGTCATTTTGCAGTTCTTGCAACTCCTGTGCGCTGCACAAAACACCATCTCCACTGAATACTTTAGAAACCTCAAACTAAAATGTGCCCAGCCACAATGATTACTTGGAATCAGGGCAAACAACTGAGAATGCCAGTCTCTCTAGTGTTCCCAGTGATCTGTTCCAGATTTTGAGGTGCAGGTACCTGTGACTCTACGTAGTGGAAACACTAGTAGAGGGAAAGGAATAAATTTGTACCTGGGATTTGGTGAAAAGGGATATGGAAGACAAGATGAAGAAACTAGTTCGGACCAAGCAACGAAGTTAAGAACTGGGGAAAGCTGAGATTTTACACTGGTTTCCAAGACAATTTACTGAGACCAAGCAAATTTTAAAGTGTCTCTACATGGCAGAGATTAGAAATGAATTTTGGGAGGGATTTAGTCTGTTAATGGTCAGCCCAATGGAGGATTTGACAAGCTGCTGGGGAGAATTTGTCAGAGCCAGGTGAAAGGGACAGTGAGGTGGCAGACTGGGATTAGTGTCTAGAGAAAATAAGGCTGGATAAGAAGCCAGATAATGGGGAATAAAGAAGGAAATTCATAACTTCTAAAGCTGAAACACAATGCATTATAGTCTGCTGCTTCTTTTGCCTCGTGAGGTCACCAGGCAGAGCACCACTGTCCAGCATCAGTGAAACACCCATGGCAGAAGTACTATTTTTCATTTGGCTTCTCTTTTAAACTAGAAAATTGGAAAGAAATATAATGTCAAAATTAAGTATTTTAGGTTGCAAAAGCAAGCCCTCAGACATTAGGAAATTAAAATGGTTTGTCTGGTCCTTATTTGTGTCAGATGGACGTACTTAATTATTTAATTGTGCCGACATGACATTTTCTCCACAGAACCTGTTACTTATTTGTGATACAGATTATATATCTCCTTTGGCAATTAAGTAGGCATTTTGTAGTAATGAATACCATGTCTTTGATAAAGCTAGCCTTAGTTTTTTCATTCTTCAGGGTTTAATTTTGCTCCACTTTTGTTCAGCGTCAGCAAAATATAACTAACCCATCACATCTTGAATGTTCTGAAAATAACACTGTATTAGTGGGTGTCTGATAGTTGTGACAGAAAGATCTTAGGAAAAACACCAGTTCCGTTTTAATAACACTTTTAATTAGTATGTGGTAAATAAAACATAGGCTTCTGCCTTGAACAAAAGAATAAAAATACCAAATAGCTCCTCATTAAGGAGTTTCTAGTCTGTGAACTGAAGGAGGAAGGGGCCCAGTGGAAAAATAATAAGCATGTGATTATGCAATTAAAAAGCTTGCATTATATGAAGGCAACTTTAATTCTGGGATTTACTCTTGTTTGGTTTCTTGACATAGTTTTGGGGATAATTTATTGATTAACTTTGTAAATATTTCCCTAGGAATTTTCAGATGTTTGAGTTTAATTTTACTGTTATTAGACATCATTTACTGGCACTGATATTATTTTATAAATAGCAAATTGGTGCATTACTGTTTTCCAGAGAAAAGATATTAAGCGGAAACTATATGAAATCTCTTGTTTTGAGGTTCTCAGAATGGATTGGTTTTTTATTATTATTTAAAGAGGGAGAAAAGAAGAATTACACTAGATAGAAGCATTTTATATATTATAGGAGGCTTCTAGAAAACCGGTGATGTCCTTCCAGTAGGGAAAGGGAATTCTATTTCCAGGATACAATTTATTTCTTTGAGTAGATGTAAATCTACAGTGAAATCTCTGATTTCTGTGACTTTAGGACGTTAGCTTGTATAACTTATTAACAAAGTAAGAAACTTGTAATGTCCCTATACATTGCAGATGTGCTTCTGTTATTTCTGGTTTAGTTGTGACAATGTTATTATACTTTATTAATTTAGCATATTTAAGATGTAATGGTATTTACCTTTGACTTCTTTCTGTCCAACTATTTCTCTGAATCCATGTGCTGAGAGGCTTGGAGAACAGAAAAGTCTAAAGGGTGGGTTAGTTTTAGTCTTCCAGAATCAGTTATGAAAATATTTCCAAAAGAGAAGATTAATTCACCTCTGACCTCCCTAAAGGCATGCTGTGCCTTCTTGTAATGATGAGAAGATATTCTTTGCAAGATGGATAAAAAGATGTTCTCCAAAGACTGCATTTTATCTGCCAGTGGTAGGACACAGACAGAAGCATCCACGAAATTAATTTTAAAACCATTTCTCAGAAATGTGTAAACATGACAGTGGCAGTGATCTCTCTTACACCTCTTGGGTCCTGTGTTTTAACTGTGATTTAATTGAGCTGTCAGATTACATAGAGAATGACAACTCTTTACTAGCTGCAGCTGGATGAATAATGCAAAGAAAATGTTTGCAATCATCTTTTCCTATATAAAATAATTTTTCTTACTCTCTTAACCCCACTTTTTAGATACATGTATATTTATTTCTGTGGCAAGAGGAATGACAGATATATATGAATGCACAGTTGTAAACTTGCTGCAAATTCACTGCATATTTGTGAAATGGTAGGGAATTTTCCAAGTGGAAAAGTCACCTAATATGCTGTCAGGTGCATACCATTAGTCTTTCTTTTCAGCTGTGGATTAAGCTTTTGCATTAGAGAGAAGAATAACATTGTACTCTTGGTGGCCAAATTCTAAGAAGATACTCAGTGTTGAAACTGTGCTGCTGGAGTATTTATAAATCAATTTATGATGCAAATTTTTTAACCTTTTAGCTTAAATGTATAAATTTATTCACCAAAACTCATATTTATGCAGAAAATGAGAAGCCTGAAGTTTGTGAAAGTTTTGGTGTTTCTTGAAAAACAAGGCCATTTAAGGTAACTTCTGAAAATATGCAGAGTAGTACCTCAGTGTAGGGAATTTTTGAAATGATTGTGGTGAGCACTTTCATTCTACTGACGTTAGTGGAACTGTCACGTTGTTTTCAAGCTACTGTTTTTCTAGTCTTGCCTATTGTTTCCTTTTTATGCTTCTATTCTTGACTTATATCCTTGAATATTAATCTAGTTCAGACAGCACATAAGAATTACCTTTTCTAATCAAACTGGTTTGATTGACATTCCATTGCCCTTCCTGAAGTTGTTCTCCTCTTAATTTTGAGTTTATTGGAGGGGAGGGGGAAATGCCTAAAGTAGCAGTTACAATAAAATGCCTGTGAAACCTTTTAAAAGGCTACAACACTCTACTTGTCTGTATCAGATGAATTAAAAAATTTTATGAGAATACTCAGCAGTGAAAAAGTAGTACCACAATTTCCAGTGAAAAATGTCTGATCTTCTAAATAGGAAAAAGACGTATTGCAATAAAATACATACATGTTGCATTTTCAAATTCGTGTAATTAAAATCCTACTGTTAACAATGTTCAAATAACAGTATTTTCCAAAGTCTATAAAGGATTTTCCTTCACTTTTAAACCCAGTAGAGTTTCTGTAACATTTTACAATCTAATAAAGTATTTTTAAAATTTTGTCATATTTTTATATAATTTTTTTACTGTATGAATTGGGGCTTGATTGGGAAAAGTTTGTGAGACAGCCCAGTTGAACTTCGAATCAGCTATATCTTTTTAAGGTGACTTGGTGCTTTTGAGAAGTGTTTTAGAAATGTAGTGTGGATTTTCAAGTGATCTCATCCTCCAGATTCACACTCTCTTTTTGTTTCCTTATAGCTCTGTCAGCACTTTTCTCCTCCTTTCCCCATCCTGCTAAAATGGCCTATTGGTCTGACATATTGATCCCGCTTGGTCCCGTGACTAATATTGATTTTATTCTCAATGGGACTGTAGCCTGTCATCAAACTTATTTTTTCTTTCATATCAAGATGACATTTGATTGGCTTATTTGACACTAGAAGGCAACTGTGCTTGGTTATGATCAATACACTTGTATTCTCTGTTCCTTATCATTCTCAGTAAAACTACATTAGCAAATGAACCATGAAAATGCTTCAACTACCTGTCAAGCAGTAGGAAAATTTTATTCCTGTTGTCAGGCAGTGTATGGGTACTCCACTGTGCTCTTTATTAGAAATACTGGACTTCTATCCCTGAGGTACAAGGGTACTGTGACATCAAGTTATAAGTATAGGCAATTTTCAGCTAAACACATATCATGTCTCAGTTTTTGTTTTGTCTTACATGCATGGAGACACTTTGAAAAGTCGATCCAAACTAATGACAAAAATAATTAAACTATATTAAATGTGTCTATGAATCCTCTTATTCAGAGTTAAGGTGGCCTTAATTCTATTTGTCAAGAATTTTCTCTTTTATTCTGAATAAGGATATCCGTACAAAATGGGGTATCTATTAACATAAAATGTTAATACAGTTTAACTAATCTCCTTCAAAGTCTGATTTTAATTAATTGGGATTAATTCTTTAGTATTCTTATTTAGAATGGGCTTTTTTAGTGATACTCACTTTACCACTAATAATTCAGATACAGCCTTTCATGCTGGTGAATATTCAGTGGTATCTGAAGTAGTGAAGAATCAAAGAAGGTATCATCTGTAAGAAGAATTTTCCAATAGCCTTTGATGCATAATAAAAAATATGCACTCAGTAACTCATAGGGTTGTGTCAGAGATAAAAAGGCTGTGTTACTTTTTAAGTCATAGTGCTATAAGATACCATCTGTGTGCCTCTGTGTGTATACTGAAGGAACTTGCCTCATGTATATTTATTTATTGATTGATTTTTATCTGGGACCCTAACAGGTAGCCAGGTGACTGCTGTGTGCTTGGGGAACAGATACTGTGGCTGGCATCTCCCCTACTACTTAGAAAATTATGTAAATAAATACAGGTAGAACTGGAGTGAAAATATTTTTTGAAATTTTTTGAGTGAAAATATGTAATTTTGGTTTTCAACCTTAGTAAATCTAGAAGAGAATAGTGAAAATTTAGAGAGAGGATAAAGAAATGAGAGGTAAATTTTCAAAGTGGATACCACAAAATGTTAAGATGACAAAAAGACAACAGCTATTTTTCCCTTTTCTGATTCTCGTTGAGTAAAGAATGCAAGCACAAATAAGAAGGATACCCTTTAATGGAATTAATTGGGGAAGGTGAGCAAACACATGTTACTCTGTAAGCTATAACTGAGCTGTAGCAGCAGCATTTGCTGGTCTGGTTACAGAGAAGGAGCAGAAGTGTTCGAGTGTTATTGTTGAAATTAGATTTCTGCATGAATGTGGGAGTTCTTGAAGCCACTGTCATCCCACTCATCAACATTTCTTTTCCCATAAGGCGAATACATGAAGGAAGAAGAAAATTGCACATAGCCATCAACAAGAAGTTATTCCTTGTAAAATGTGGTGTTTCATCTCATTAAGGAATAGAAAACCTTAAAAAGATCATGAAGTTTTCTTAAGTGTGTTGACATGCTGTTATCTTTGATTTGGAAAACATTGAATATTGTGGGTTTCTAGGCCCCAGCTATTTTTGTTTTGTATATTATTAGTTCCTGTCATTATCAGTCATTTGGCATCACAAAAGTTTGCTTAGAAAGATCAAAAAACCAAAATCACATTTTAAAATTTAGTATTATATTTTAAAAGGTATTCATATCCTCCAGTATTTGCACAGTGAAAGGAAAGTAGTTAGTAATCCTTTTTCTATGTCACTGATTTCTGTGTGCTGTCATGGTAAAGATGTAAATAAGATGAAGGTCTATGTGCCTGTGCTAGCAGGTCGCTCATTTTAAAAAAATAAATACATCCACACGTTTTTGAGATTCATGATGGTTTTTTTGAGTAAGTGGCCAAAGTATCAAGTACCATTTTTCTTCTGGTAAGGAATAGACTGTATGATACTGCATTGAAACTAAAACCACAGTAAATTTGCACACACAAATCACCAAATCAAACAATTTACAATCCTACGATGTTTTCATATCATTAAACTATTTGACCAGCTCTCTGTCATTTTTACATAACGGACAGATGTGAATAACCAGTGTATTTGTCTTCTCTGAAATCACTGCCATTTCTACTTAGGTTTTTTAGAAGAAAAAGACTTCAAAAATATTAACCTTAAACTAATTAAGATGTACTTAATTAAATGCAAATACTACTTAGGAAAATCAATTGAGAGAAAGCCTTGTGATTAGGGAATCAGCAACTGATTTAACACTTGGAGGTACCAGCTAGGCACCTAAGCATTAGAAATTAATGCAGAAACTTCACTAGGTAAGAGTGATATGAGGGGAAAATACACCATCTTTTCACATTATGTTTGTTGAAAAACGTTGGAGTCAATGAGGTGGAATATATTGAGGTCATAAATTGTAGTTAATGTGGCTTTATGTTCAATTAGAGAGGTTAAAAATTATTTCAAATGTTGAGAATTTACCAACCTACCTCATAGAGAGATATTTTTGACAGCTGGTCACTCAGGAACCGTAACAGAAAATAATTACTAAGGTTGCTGCTGTTTTCAAAGGCATTGCCATTTTACTAACATTAAAGCTTACATTGACAGACTTTGGAGAGATATGAATAAATACCATCAAGATGATATGAAGGCTAGTGGGATTAATAAGAAAGTTTCCTATTGTCTGTCAAAGTATGTGCCATATGCAGGTATTGAACTGATTCAAGAGCAAAAATTGTTGTGTCAGTCAGGTATTGCTGCATGTGCTGCTTTTTTCCCCCTCCAAATACTCTTAAGATTGTTGAGCTAAACTAGATGGTAAATGATGAATTGCATGTAAATATTATTATTTCCCCTTTCTGTGGCTTATTTGATTAGGTTTTTGGAGATTAACTTCTGAATTCTCCCTACTGAAAAATCTGGGTCAGCCTTTTGCAGTTGTGTATGCATTTTAGTTAGAGACATTCTGTGAGAAAGACAGCATTCCTCAGAGAGTTACTCCTGTATAAGGAAAACCAAACAAACAACAAAACAGAATTGCCAAAAAAAAAAAGTCACGGTAAGAGGCTGAATTTCCAATCAGCAGTTCTGATAAAGTAGAACTGTGATAAGGTTTAAGGAAGACACATTGCAAGTGTCTGATTATGCAAAAGGACAAAATTTGAATGAAAGTATTATGGGCCCCCGCTTTTTTCTATGCATAGTTCACAAAGTAGTTCTCTACCTCTTCTGATCATTTTAGTAAGAAAAGTCCACACTACTGCTGGAGCAACGAGGTTTGGAAGAAAAAGTTAATTAGCTGTGATATTAACTTGCATGCAATTCATGATAGGCAGGCAGGATTTTTCCTTTTGTGGTGAATTTTGGGGATGGGTAATCAATTAGTGATTTGAAAGAAATGCAAGAGTATCAGAAATTTAAATCATAATTTTAGTTTATCCTAGATTATTATTATTTAAAATCTAGTATGGAATTTCACATTTCAATAAGTTTCTAAGTTTTCTTATTTAGTGATTTTCTTGAAGTTATTATTTTATTTTATTTTATTTAGAATAATGACAGTTAAACTCACTAATACTCTGCCTATACTGTTATGGTCTAGTCATGGCGTTCCTGTAATTTTGAGGCAGTTGGATTTTCTTTCTGTTTTTATGCCCGGATTTAGGCACTTCAGAATTGTAAGAAAATTAAGAAACAAACAAACAAAAATCCCCGTATTTTCCCTTCTTTTAGTTGAACTATCATTGTATATCTCTACAGGAATAATGCAAAACAAATTAGCATTGTATCATACACAAAGTTGTTAGTGGAGAAGGATATGCTTTATTAACTTCAACTGCAGAGAGTGATTAAAGTTAGTTCCATATGAAGAACAGGACTGAGCACAGGGCACAGTCCTGGTTTGACTACGTTTTGAGTATAAATATGCATATTTTGTTCTTGATGGACAGCTTTAGCTCCTTAGCCAGGCTGAGGAGGTCATTCAACACATTTTGAGACTGATGAGGGAATCAGTGTGAGGACACATAATAGAACCTCATGTGGGAAGAATGCATGTGGGAAGCTGCATGTTCAAGATAAAGAACAGTCTCAACCATTTCAGCCTTTGCAAACCATAGCAGAGACAGTTCAAGACTTTCCTGTTGATTATTTTTCTGTACAGGAAAGGAAGGAAACAGTGGCAATCAGCACAGCTCACAGATTTTGCTATCGTGTGAACTAATTGCATTTTTCTCCTGCAGCCTCCAAGCTTACAGGCATAATTGAAGGCAGTTGAAAACTTTTTTTTTTTTTTTGAGCACTTTGAAAATTGAGCTCTGGGGTGCTTTTCCAAGTATTTTAGGTGCCCAGCAGTTTTCCAATGGATGATACATCATGTGCCTCCTTTTCAGCTTTGCTGTGCCTCCTTTTCAGCTTTGCTGGCAAGACAGGAAAACTGCTAAGAGAGGCATCAGCTGAGAAACTGATGCCTATATCTGAGGTAGTCACACACATGCAACACAGTGTGTACCTTAATATGTATAACCAGTACCTGCAGATCATGCAGTGCTGTGAGCTGTTAGTCTTTTCCATACTTTATATCTTTATGTCCTCATTTTAAAGGTGCAGTTTTAAAAACACTTGAATGATTCTCTGTGATTTGTACTTAAAATCAGACTATCGTGTCTGGGTGCAGGAGCCACAAAAAAAAAGGTAATGACCTAAGTGAGACTTTTTGTTTCTTAGAGTTCAAGATATAACAGTAAATTTGGACATATTGGACTAAGCAATACATAATCTGCAGTTTTAGCATTTGGGCTCAGTTACTGTCATTAATTCTTTTATGAACTTTAAAATATAACTGTAAGATTTCTTTGGCACCAGTGTGATATTCCTGTCTTTTACAGATTATACAGGCATATTAAAAATAATGTTCATCATTAATGTTCAAAGCACTCTCTTGATTTAATCCCATTTACTGTGATTTTATTGTCAGTTTTTACTGAGTTTATATTGGTTTATAGTTCAGCCTTTCAGAAACAATAGATAGTTTCCTGGCACAGAACTGAGACCAAACTTGTCCTATTGCATAGGAGTCCAGCAGCAGTTTTATTTTACGTTGAATTTCTTTAAGTTGTTCTCTATGCTTCATTGAATCTTGCAGCGATTTTAGTGCTTATTTTAAAGCTTAAAAAAAAAAATTTCCTTTGTTAAACACTTGCCTTTTTTTATTTACTACAGGTTTGAATTTCACAGCAATTTTTTACTGTGCACATCATGTTAAAAGATGCACATAAGCAAGAACATTTCTTTGCCATGTCTCTCTGGTGATACCAACTCTAAGAATGCTTCCAGCTGGAACTTTCTTAAATCATTTACAAGCAACTTAAATATCAACACATTTTACACAAGTGATGAAAAACACAAAGGACTGACATGATTCAACTGCACTAACCACAGAAAGGGGGTCTTCTCTGGTCCAGACCA